>JACAXG010000092.1:1745171-2345171 GCA_018881555.1 Amblyornis subalaris
CCTCTCCTCTCCTCTCCTCTCCTCTCCTCTCCTCTCCTCTCCTCTCCTCTCCTCTCCTCTCCTCTCCTCTCCTTTTTTTCTTTTCTTTTGCCTTTTTTCCTGGGGGATCACTGTTATTAGGAAGAGTTTACTGTATTAAACAAGAAAACATTTATCTTACAATTAATGGTATCTGCAGAACAGGTTCGCCTCTCAATGCTCTCTCTGTATGAGCAGCATGTGTATACTGGCTTATGAAACTCATTATAATTAGACTATAAATCCATCAGTCACTTTAATGTAAACAGACAATTGGGGAATATAGAATTAGAGATAAAATCGTGCTTTTCTTAGTGTATCAGAACCAAATTGATTACAACATAATCAAATACAATTTGAAATAAAGTTGAATTAACTGGTTACTATTTCTGAATGAAGATTAAGCTTCATTTTGATTGAAACATAATAGTCATGTAATTTTAAACAAAACATCTAATAGTTAGCATCAGCATTATCAGCATTGTCACTAGTAAAGCAAAGTATAGCAGAAGTCATAACAAGATAAGAAATTGCATTTCCTATAGGGGATGTAGCAAACATGAACATATATTTCAAAAAAATCCATCCAAAGCCACCCAAACTTTTTTTTGTTACCTCAAGAAGACTTCTTATATATCTTAAAACCTTGATGATATTTGACTCCAGATCCTATTGAAAATACATCTTTCACTTGGAAAATCTGCAAAGAATGCACAATTTTGAAATATGCTCTCAGGATACATTTGGCACTCAAATATAAAATTTAGGTGTAAGTTAGATATGGGGAAAGAACTATTTGGATAACAGGAGCCCATTGTATTTGTATCATAATCTCTGCTAAAAGTGAGATTAACTGATCTTACGTCTCTGCTTTCTACATTTGCAAGGGCAAAAAAGGGACACCATTTTCTTCCTCAAGATTGCTATGTTATATGCACTCAGTGTTCATGTTCTCATCACCATGAATTCATGTCATGTGCTATTCATCTGATTTTCCTTCCAGCAGCAGCCAGGAAGGTGCAGAAAGGCTGTGTTCTGGAGTTAATGCTCATGTTGCCAATGTTTGCATGCCGAAATAATTGTTTGTTTGCCTTTCCAAACATATTTCTGAGACATTTGGTGTGTTCATGATATCTTACCAAGAATCTGTTCTATCTCAAAGACCTTCAACTATTCTACTCTTACGAATAATCAAATTTATGACTATTGATCACTTGAGAAACAGTAAAACTAAGTACCAATTCAAGATGCAAAAGTTCTGAATATCAATGCATGTTTTGGCAATTTTAACTGATCACAGCTACATAGGGGCAGAGCAGACGGCCTAAGAAACTCAATAAAATAAAATTGTCTGTTTTCCACAGTGGGCAGGAAGAAGTAAGCAAATCCTATATTGCTCATCTTGATTGGATGTGATAGAAAGATGCTTTTTAAGGCAACCATTTTCTGATAATTTTTCATCTTATGTAATTCCCCCTTAGTCTAAGATCCTGCTAGGATTACTATTGTGAACAAAGCTGGCCCGTTACTAGCCTGAAACAGAATTCCTTTTTAGAATCTGATCTAGTATGAGCAAAAGACATCGGGAAGTAACTGTTACAGAGGAGACAGAGATTATCTGCAGCTTCCCATACAAAAAGTGCACACACGTACAAAGTCTGTCATCTTCTTACTTGAACTTCTTTGCCTCAGACAACCCTATGCACCTGAGTCTTGGCCTACACTCCCACCAGAAGGATGACAGCCATCAATTCTACACTTCAGCCGCCCCTGTCTTGAGCTTCTGCCTTGGCTGCTGGGATTGGAAGCTACCTTCCAGGCTTCTTCCAGTCAGGGGTTCAGCACAGCTGCATGGGAGCAGGGTCCAAGGTCAACTTGAGAGAGCAGCAAGTTTTTCTGCCCTTCCCAGCAGCCCTTGGAGCACACTTGGGAGACAAGTTTACTTAGAATGGTCTGCCTTAGACAGAACTGGAAATAGGCTGAGTCATCATCTGTGTAACCTACAGCTTGCTATGGCTGCAGTAGCAGAGCACTGCTTGCTCCCCTGACAATTTCGTATTGTCGTAGCTGAAATCTGTACCCATCAAGAGCCCATAAAGTGTTTGTGTATTAGGAAGAATCATCTCTCATCTGGAAAGGCTGAAGAGGCATCTATACATAGCCAGGCATGGACATATCACTCTTGTGATACTGTGCACCTTTCTCTCACCAGCCCTATAATGGCCACTTGTACCAGAATGCCGCGGTGGTGTTTTCGGTGTTAGGATGCTGCAGCCTTCCAGAAGCGCCCCGGGCGGGAGCACTTTTACCGACGGCTTTGGCAGCTCTCACGGTCCGGGATAGCAGGCGCCGTGAACGCTCTAGCACTGTTCTCTGAGGCGGCGGGAAGCAGCAAAGAAGGAGACAGGTCCTTGGTATGGTCTCGGCAGAGTAGTTTATTGTCAAGGGGTCAGGGACCAAAGGACAAAGAATGCTCCGGGTGCCGGAGCTTATGAGGATAGCGACGGGGGCAGGAAGAGCATACAGACAAATGATCTGAGGGTAGGTAGGTGAAGGATAGGAGGATATCAAATGGGAACAGAGGGAAGGAGGGACTTAGGGAGGGGATCCAATGGGGGGTACAATTCAAACGAAAAATCTGGAACCTTAGCCATACACGGATAGCCATCAATCAGTCCCTCAGTGGGAGGAGATGTGGGTGGTGCAGACTCTGGAAACCGCCCACCACTGTGGTCGGGCTGGCCCTCTTCCTGACGGGGCTTGAACCACCACAACATCTCCCTCTTCTTTGTTTTTAAAGAGGGATCTGATGATCTTACAAAGCAGCCTCTTAAGGCAACCGAAAATACATAAAATATTAAAAATAATTAGAACTACCCACAGTTTGATCTTAATTAGCGAAGCCATTCAGCTTCCCAATCCCCACCATCCCAATAGTCTATCGATTTAGTCAATGTTTCTTTCGGTCCTTAGTTCTTTTATCTGGTCTCTCATTTGCTGGACTGCCACGTGGATATCCTGGCTGTGTGATGACAAGTTCTTTGGCTGCAGGACAGTCCACGCGATGACACTGGATCTTATGGTGGGCTAGCAGATCAGGCAGACCAGAAGGAAGCGGAGACCTCTCTTGGCATTGGCAGTGCGTGGGGGTTGGGACAGGCTTTTCTGTGGGGCTCATAAATTAACATCATTAAAAATTGAAAGAAAAAACAGAGACTTAAGAGAAACTTAGCAACTACCAGATTATCTTTAGGGGTATAAAAGAAAAAACAGTTCTCCCTTAACTCTCCATTCCCCACTCGATCCCCCCTTTTTAAAAAAAGTAGGTATTGAGTGTAGAATAAGTAAAGGGATTATGGGGTAGGAAAACACATGAGGAAGAGATTAGAGGGTTCAGGGGCATGGTTTTTGGATTTAAACAGCCTGGAGATGGTGCATGCCAGATGTTTACATGGCAAAACTGTTAATGGGTAAAGGTGTTAGGGCTGTTCCTCAATGCACCCTGTGATGGGGCTTCTTGGACTCTGGCAGTAGCCTAGGACTCAAGAGGTAGCAGGTATGGGGTGGAGACACCAGCCACCGAACTTGTTGCAGCTGATTCTTCCCCTATCCTGCTTCCTTTAATATGAAAAGGGGTTATGAGGAGGAACAACACATAGGGGACTAAGGAAACTTAGAAAAGGGGAACGACGAAGCAGGGGACAAAATATCCAACAAAGAAATTTAGGAATAGGATTAAAACTTAAAAAGTTACCAAACAGGAACAACTTATCATTCCACGACTCTGATCGTGGGACGACAGGTAGCCCCAGCTGAGCGGCAGTGGGTGCCCTTGGCTGCGGCGGCGTGGGTGGTGGAGCGTACAGTGCAACGCCAGCATACAGGGGCTGCGGATGGGGTCGGTTTCTGAGCCAGCAGCGCGGGTTGCGGCCATCGGCTGGCGCTGGCTGGCCGTGTTGGCAATGCGGCATGATGGACTGGGTGGCGGTGTTGGTGATGCACGGGGTCGGTGTCAGCTGGGTGTGGGCTGTGACAGTGGGAGGTGGTGTCGCCACTTGACACAGCGGTGGCGGCCGTTGAAAAGGCCGTGGCAGGGTAGAGTAGGCGATGGGCTGTTGCTGATGACTTGCAGCAGCAGAACTGCACGGGATTTCGGAGTGCGGTGTGGGTGCTACGGCTGAGTGCAGTGCCGTATGCAGAGGCGCTGTAGGAGCGCTGTGCAGCAGCAGCGTGGACGGCACGGGTTGCGGTGGGCGCTGGGCAGGCGACTTGGTTTTCGACGTCGCCAGATGGGGACATCCCATATTCTGTCGACCATTGCCCGAGTGTCGTCGATGGTGGTATTGGCAGACTGGGCAATTTGTTGCCGAGCACTCCACATGCCGCTGTGAGTTTTTGTTGTTTTTGCGCTTTGGTCTCCGCTTTTTGCGCTTCGACCGCTTAGACCTCTGCCCATCATCCTTCCCGTCCTTGCACAGTCTTTTGGGCTGCACAGGAGGAACTGGCTTTCGCTCAGATTTCTTTCGCTTATGGTTTCTCTCTTTACRGCTTTTCCCCTCCTTGTAGGGAACTAGATCTGCAAAGGCGATCTTTATTTCCTTCGGTGTAGGGCAATCTTTAATAAAGTGACCTGGTTCCCCACAATGAAAACACCTGGAATTTTTATTTTTTACTGCCATGACTTCTGAAACCTCTCGTGTGACTGCTTGCATGATAAGAACACTCTGGGAGGCCTAGGTGGCACAGGCCTCCAGCATAGCATCTAGGGTCGGTGGTGGGTCGAGAGGCAGAGTGGCTAATATCTTTTTACAAGTGTCATTGGCATTAGATTTTGCCACTACAGTTATCAACGCTCTTTGRGCCTCTCGGTTTTCCACCTGTTTTTCAATCGCGTCCTTTAACCTATTTATATATTGGATAAAATTCTCTTCCGGACCCTGTTTTATATTGGAAAAGGCTTGTGTCAGCGTAGTCTCCGTAGGTGTTAGGAGAAAAGCCCTTTCCACCGCGCCCTTTATATCTTGGAGCACGCCCTCAGGTATGGCTTCGGCCTGTTCCTGGGGCCACTCCCAATTGCCTTCCCCACAGAGATGATCTATAGTGAGGTGGGCAGTAGCCTCATCGCYACGGTATCTCATAAGGAGATCCCGTAGGGCCCTTTTCCAGCTCCTCTCCCAGAGGAGAAACTCCGCTGGAGAGAGGAGGCACGAGAATAAATTATGAAGGTCATGGGGGGTGAGCACATGCGTGGTCAATGTGGCATTAAATAGATTTTTAAAATATGGAGACTCCCTGCCATGGCTCCGGGCGACCTTGCACAATTCTTTTAAGTGTGTGTACGGAAGGGGGGCCCAGGTTGGGTGTCCTCCCCTCCGATAGGTCACCGGAGCTATCGTGATTCGGTTAGCAAGCTCCCAGTCCCTGTCCGCGGTTGCTTCCCTTTGCAGCTTCCCCCAGTAATCCTCTGTATCGGTGTCCAAGTCCTCCAGCAAGGCCATGGCTGGAGTAGGTCTTGCCAAGATGGCTGACTTCCGGCCAGGCCTCCGCCCACTCCCAGCCCCGAGAGCGTGGGAACCGGAAGCTCCGTGACCGGAGGCGGAGCCTGCACCCGAAGTGGGAGGACCCTGGACTGAGGGGTGTGTCCCGATGACATGGGAGGGGCCCGACGCACACGTTATCGATGCTGAGGAGGGGCCCGACACGGTTACATCACATCTCGTCGCAGAGGGAGGAGAAAGGGCGGACGCTTGGGGAATGATTGGCAGGGACCCGAAACCACCATTTTGCGGATTGGTCCCGTCTAATGAAGACAAAATGTCAAGGCCAGCCATGCGGCCAGCCACGCTGTCAGTGCCATCTTTGCCTATTGTTCCTAATGGGGTGGACAAAACTAGGGTCTGGGGATCGGGAGAGAGGGTTAGGGAAGGGCCCTGGACGAGCGGCGCCTTCTCACCCAGAGGAGGGTTCAGGGTGGACTGGGAGGTGGCAGGGAGACGGTAGCAGCCCTGCACTACTTGGTGGGCTCCAGCTCCCAGTTCAGCCTGCGGTTGGGACAAAGGTAAAGGATCGGARAGGGAGGAAGATATCAACTGAGGGTTACCCGGACTCCCATTTCCCAAAACCGAAATAGCAACATAAATTAAATGTAAAAGGGAAAAGAATTTCTGAACTGAGGCATCCCCTTGTTCCCTTAAATCTGTCAGCCTTTCTCCCACTTTATCCCAAAACGAAAGAGTTTTGACCGAATCAACTGAAGTATCGGGAAAATTAATAAAAACCCAAYGTATAAACCTCTTAAGCCTCCCTTTCGAAAAATCAAATGAACTCCCCGCAAGGGCATTCGCAACTTGGAGATAAATGTCTCTCTGGGCACGGGTCAGTTAAGCACCCATCTTTCCAGCCCAGAAACTTCACCCGCATCCCGAGAGGAAAGGACAAAAGAAAAACTGAGAAGGAGGACCCATGGGTACTCACCTCACCCAGTGGAGTCAACGAAAGCTCTCGGGTGCAATCTGCTATCCCTGGACCGACCTTCCACTCCCAAAGGCTACCTGTCCTCACACACAGTCATCTTCTAAAACGCTGACTCGTCCATGTGGCGCTGGCTGCTCCGAACGCAGCTTAATCCCTGCAAGTAAGTCTTGCCGGGGACGCTTCCAGGAACCTCTGAACGAGCGGTCCCTGCTCCGGGCGCCAACTGCCGCGGCGGTGTTTTCGGTGTTAGTATGCTGCAGCCTTCCAGAAGCGCCCCGGGCGGGAGAACTTTTACCAACGGCTTTGGCAGCTCTCATGGTCCGGGATAGCAGGCGCCGTGAACACTCTAGCACCGTTCTCTGAGGCGGCCAGAAGCAGCAAAGAAGGCGACGGGTCCTCGGTATGGTCTCGGCAGAGTAGTTTATTGTCAAGGGGTCAGGGACCAAAGGACAAAGAACGCTCCGGGTGCCGGAGCTTATGAGGATAGTGACGGGGGCAGGAAGAGCATACAGACCAATGATCTGAGGGTAGGTAGGTGAAGGATAGGAGGATATCAAATGGGAACAGAGGGAAGGAGGGATTTAAGGAGGGGATCCAATGGGGGGTACAATTCAAACGAAAAATCTGGAACYTTARCCATACASGGATARCCATCAATCAGTCCCTCAGKGGGAGGAGATGTGGGTGGTKCAGACTCTRGAAACCGCCCACYACTGTGGTBGGGCCGGCCCTCTTCCTGACGGGGCTTGAACCACTGCAACACCAGAACACAAAACAGATTGTTCCCCTGATGTACTCATGTAGAAAATAGCTCCAACCAGCAGACTCCTAGTCATAGGTGACACGGTTGAAGATAGGAACCTTCCCTGTCCTGGCAGCATTCCTCAGTCTGCTGTCAGGTTTCTGTCTGGACAGCCAAAGCATGGCTGGCACATGAGGGAAGTTGGGTGGGGGGGGAGGGGGGTAAAAGTGGGCACAAGGATAATGTTTGCAAGACATACAACAAGGAAAGAGTAAGAAGTCTTTTTCCTGAGGATTTTTATTGCGTGTCAGACAGAGAATACATAGGGCTCCAGATACCAAAATGGCAGAACTACAGCAGGCATGGCTACATGTGCACTGGCAGTGAACCACCTGGTCCACTGGCAATAGGAGGGTTGAGCCTTCTTTCATTGTGGCTCCTCCATGCTGTGCAAACACAGCTGCTGATCTGAAAAGTGGAAGGTACCTTTGGGAGTTGCTGAGTCTTGCTGGCTCATGGAACCACTGAAGTAGCTCCATCTTTCTTCTAACTGCCTGGCAGTCCAGCTACAGCCACTGGATCAAACACTGCAGCAATCAGCCCAATGGAGCTGAGACAGGATCACATCCCTGTTGCTTTTATTGGCTTTTCGGTTTGTTTTTTAAGGAAAAAGAGGCCTATGTAGCCATTCAGCCTATTTTTCCCTGTTTTCCTACAGTAGGAGTAAATTTGTTATCGTGACAAATTATGCAGTCTGGTGACACCTGTCCAGTGCACTTCCTCTTGTCTTCCCTGGGCCCTGCTGTGGCACTGGTGTAGCAAGCCCCAGTCTAGGTCTAACAAGTCAGAAGGTGTTCAAGGCAAAGTAAGGCTTGCACTGGGAGACAGCAGGTAATGGCAGGTAATGGTCTACTCTCTGTTAYCTGAAGAAGTCAGCAATGGGGTTGCTGAGAACATTGCAAGCTCAGTGGCATAATAAAGGGAGAGGTGGGAAAAGGTCTTGCGGAAGGGGAACAGCTTCATCAAGGAATGCTTAGTGGTGCAGGTGTAGAGAATTCCTATGGGAACTGGATGCAGAAAGCAGCACAGGCCAGCAATGCTTGGCTACAGCAAGGCTGGGGAAATGCACAAATATGTATACCACAAAGCATTAAATACATTGATCTGATACAGCAGAAAGAAAATTTACAAATCTACAAATGGATTAACTGCATATGACTTCAGCAGAATGGGAAGAGTAGACACTTATAGAAAAAAGCAGAATTTAACTTAGAACACTTACACGAAGTCTGTCTAGCACAGAAGGCATATATTAAGACAGAATGAAGGTCTAATTAGGATTCCTGCATGTAACAGCCTGATAGCAACCACTTGTGGGTAAAGATAAGGTTACAGGTGTTTGTTTTCTTCTGAGATGTAGCAGTTTGGGGATTTCTTCAGCCCTACTATTGAATCTAATATACAATGTTATTGCTGTCATTCTTGAATTTGACTATGTTGTATCTTTTCAGATAGGATCAAATAGGATCAAATTTGTTTGCTGAGAACCTGCGGTGACAGTGAAAGTAATTGTATTGTTTATGAAAACAAAAAAGATTTCTGCTGTACAAGTCATCCTAAGTGGCCAGTAGTTTATGTATTTTAAATTTAAATCACATCATTGACATTTTAGTATTTTTGCTGCAGTTCATCTTAATATATATATATGAGAAACTATTAAAGATGGAATTTCAGTTCTCTGCCTCCACCGAAATTCATGGGCAGTTTATTTCTCAGCTGAAGTACATTAAACTCTATATCTGGACATAAAGGTGTAGACTGTGTCGCACTTCATTAGCAAATGCTTTAGTCTATTTAGACATGATTGAACCCAATAATATTAAAGGTCTTTTCCAATCTAAGTGATTCTGTGATTCTATGTTTCCATGATATTCTGATTCAGTTCCAGGTCCAGGAGCTGAATGGAGCATACAGTGACTGTGCACCGAGGCTGCTGCCTCATTGCATCACTCTGGCACACATATCTGTGCAACAGACAGGAACTCGGCCTACTAGGAGGGGCTAAGATAATTAGACAGGTATGGTTGACTGATGCTGCCTCATACCCAGTCAGCTCAGATAATCTGCGATAATCTGTACAGATCTGTACAAGTATATCTCTACACTCTTAAGTGCAGTAAAGCACATTATTTATTTTTGTTCACACTAAAATAATTGGATGCTCAGTACTGAGAAAACACTGAAGTTTGGGTCCTAATCTCAGTACTACCTTCAGATTAGGAAACACCTGATTCTGTTTCTACTAATTTTCATTCTTCTTCTACATGTCTTTCCCCTATCTGTGAAATGATGCTTAGAAAAATTCTCATTCTTAAAAGAACATCCATATAGATATAGATATATATACTCCTATACACTCTTCTGTATAATAATACTCTTCTTATTTATTTTAATTTTCCAGCTTTAGGACCTAAATATTTCCTCCGGGTCTATTGGCAAAAGAAACTACATTCCTGTAACTACCTCATCTTTTGTTACATTAGGAAGTGTTTAGAATTTGACCAGTAGGATTCTGTACACTCTGTACAATTCTGTATGGCATTTAGCTAGAAGATGAAGCTTCTAGAGCTGAAATATTAGTGTGTCAGGAAGACTAATTGATATCTGTGAAAATCCAGCCTCACTGAGTAGTGACAGACTTGAAATTATTAAAAATCCAGCAGAGGAGAACCTGCAGTTAAGTATTGTCATTTGTGCTTCCCTCTAGAGGGTTAAACCAAAATATTCAATGTTATGGTAGTGCAGGAGCAAGTAAACCCACACTGTATTTATTAGGAACTGCCAAAGAAATGTTATTTGGTGTAATAAGTCTCTGTATATAGCTTTGGAAGTATTGAGAACAAGTAGACTTAATTGAACCACGTAGAAACTTGCATCTTGTTTTATGAAGAATTTGTCATAAGGAGTGATTCAGTGGTGCTTTATGAGGAAGAAGGTTATTATAAGATGTCTTTAATAAAAAAAGACTGTGCTTACACAGACAATATCTAGGAGAGCAGAGTATATAATAAACACTAGAACTTTAGCAGCTATTCTGGACTATTTCATATAGAAGTGGATGTATAGCAGAAGAGCAATCCATCTACACAAGGGGTGCACTGATATAAGCTCAGTTTTCGATCTATTTGGCAGCTAGCCTTGAGCTGTGATTACTTTTAAAGGTTTCCAGTAAAAGTGGGTAAATTAAGTACAAAAAAATTACTCAAAAAATCAATGAGAAAGTTATCCAGGCCAATGGTATTACCTGCAGACTTTCTTACCACATTCAGTGATTTTTGCACCAATAAGTCCTACATCAAAAATGCTTTTCTACGCTGACCTTCATCAGAAGATTTGCAAGGGCTGTTCTTTCTAGACTAAGAAAGGCTACAGCTTTTGAAAAATAATTCTGAATATAATTAATAAAAAAATTTAATCTAAAAATTAGTATTAAAGGACAAAACAGTCAAGGCATTTTGGTGTCTCATGCTTACCAGTTTTAAAAGCAGTTTAGTACCTACAAAGAAGTGTTGTACAGGTACCTTCAAACTCAAAGCAAATGGGAAGTTGATCATTTCATGCAAATACTTCGAAAAACTGAGCCCCAGATGAGTTTAGGTAGCAAAATGTACCCATAAAATACACATACGGTGTATGTTACCCTTAGAAAACCTGGTATCCAAGTTATATGTAAAGAAATCTGAAGCAGATCTTTGCTCCTTTAGAGTCAGTATCTAAACCATCTTGTTCGGACATTCATCTTGAAATTTACCTTACAGCCTGCAATATCAAAACCTTAGCATATAGATGAGGTACCAGCCTTACAAGACCATGAACTGAATGGTGCATTTTCTAGATCTGCTTATTCTGAAACATTATCTTGGAAATTCTCGCCTATGAGCAAATTGACTCATCAATAAACAACCTATCTGAAAACAGAAGAAAAAATAACTAAATTACGTAGATTTTACTAATAACTACTGGTCTATTCATGCATGCAACAAATATTATGCACTTTAAAATGACTGTAATATGTTTTATATTTGCTTGAAGAACTGATAACATTTGTAGTCCTGTAGTAAAATGTTGATCTTCTGTCACTGTATAATGCAGAAATTCACAGTGCCATGTCTATGCACATTGAACAGAAAAATTCATGAGAATAGTAAGTGGTTTGTTACCAACCATTGTCTGTCATACAAGTATCACATACTGAAATGCAAACCTCATGACTTTTGTATGAAATCGCTGTTCCTAAATAAAGCCATGAGATTCTGTATGTATATCTGTTTCATTCATTCACATAAGCACAAACATAAATAGTAATTATTGTATATCTGAATTGTGGCTAAAACTAGCAGTGTACTATGAACACAGGGCTTTAATCTTGGGTGCTATCTCTTTTCATGCAAAACAGCACAATGTGGTGCTATCTTACAACAGCATGGTAGAAAGACCAACAATAAAGATGGAAGAAGGAACTAATGTTCTTTTATGTTACTGTTATATAAGCAAGAGTTGTTTTAATTCAAAGGTGTGTTGGATATTAAAAAGGCATTATTTTTGTAGGCCAAATTGTGCCTTATAGCAAATAGCTGTATTGATAGTGGTGGGATAATATTCGCTGACATAAACAAAGTACACTACTAAATCATCCCTTGGGAAGTATAGCACAGCAGCCAGAACTAATCGCTCTGTTACACGCTGCCTTCATTCTTCTACTCTGAAAATAATTTACTAAAACATCTGCCTGATACAACAGTGGAAATGACATTACATATAATTGAACTAAAAGCTTTTGACTGCTTAAGTGGTGAGGATTTTCAGTGTCTACACCACCCGTTGATTGATTCCTGCAATTACAGCCACTTGAATTGTCATGTTTGATTTCAAAATACATGCACAATCTTGTAAGTGTTATATTGCCTGGGGACTCAGATGTGAGTATTTGCCTTCACACACGTGTGGAGTTACCTTTCAGCCATCTCACATTCACAGAGCAACATTAACATGACTGCAAGTAACATGACTCCTCCTTGGATACTCTCACTTTCTCACAAGGCCTAAATACAATTTCTTTCTTACTCTAGGGGCCCCTAAGCAGGAATTATGTTAAGGCACTCCAGAGGGAGGTATCAGTGTTTAAATACATTCCTATTCTTGGCTCTTCCCATACCTATTAATTGAGTCTTACCTTGTCTTTGATGTCAGATTAGCCTTTGCAGCCCTAATAGGGAAAGCCCTCCCTCATCCTCTGTATACTTGGAGCACCACTAGACAAGCAGAACAGCACCTCCTTCCCATTTCAGATTTTATTGCAAAATTTACTAGTTTTATTATTTTTCAATAGCACACTGAGATTTTATTGCATGTCCTGCTTGCAATTCATATGTTAATTGGCTTTCAAATTGCCTGTTGTCAGAGAAATCAGCTGCTTTGCCAGAATTGTTGATTTGAGTTCAGTCTAAGGCCAGTACCTTCCTGTGCTGTATTTATGAGATTGTTTTCCATAACCTATTCCCCCAGTTTCCTTGCAAAGTCCACAGATTTGCAGATGCATTTACTCCTTCAGGTTTTTTGATAGTTCTAACTAGCATACATCTTTGACATTCTGCAATTGTCTTCGATTATCTTTTTCAGTTTTAGAAGTTTTTAAATTGCCCCCATGAAAGTGCATTGTCAACAGAGATTAGCAATAAAGGTAACCCTGAGAACAGCAGACCCCAAAATGCATGGTGATGAGGCTTGTTAATTACTGAAGTGGAATTAGAGTGTATCATTAAGATAAAATTATCCAGTTCATGCACTGAGAAAAGAATTTCAGAATATGG
Source organism: Amblyornis subalaris (assembly GCA_018881555.1). Classification (NCBI taxonomy): domain Eukaryota; kingdom Metazoa; phylum Chordata; class Aves; order Passeriformes; family Ptilonorhynchidae; genus Amblyornis; species Amblyornis subalaris. Next base: position 1,758,276 of record JACAXG010000092.1, read on the forward strand.
CCCTTCAAATCCATCACTCATCTATTCTGTAATTCTTTTCCTCTAATTTTATAGCATATTACTTGGCTCACTAAATATTACCTGTGAGCTGAAAACTTTTTTACCTGAACAAATGATTTATAAAAACCAAAGTGGTTTATTTTATGGTAGTTAAATTCCCTAGAAATAGTCTGGAAATTGGTTGCTAATTCTGAGAACACTCAAAAGGTTTCAGTCTTTTAGAGCCATTAGTGATATTGCCTTATTAACTACCTTACCTCACACAGGTGTGAATGAGCTATGCTATACATCAGCTTTGAATTATTGTACATCCTAAAACTTTACTCAATATTGGAGAGAAGAATGGTTTTTCAAATGACATAGTTTTACAAAATTTGGTTTGGGATTGTTTTGATAGCCCAGATTATGAGATTGGACTGTAGTACTTTGGTTAGTGTCCAAAAACATTGCTGCCCTCTACCACTGCAGTCGACTTTGTTGATGTGGTGGGTTGACCTTGGCCATCTGCTCCCCCCCCCCCCAGCTGGTCTCTCAGTCCCCCTCCTCTATAGGAAAGGGGAAATGGAAAAGCTTGTTGGTCGAGTTGAGGACAGGGACATCACTGACCAGTTACTTTGATGGGCAAAATACTCAGCATGTGGAGAAGTTCAACATAATGTCCATTAAAATAGAGTTGGGTGTGTCACAAAAAAATTCACAACCGGCCTGTGATGACCAAGGAGAGAGGCTAGGATGCAAAGTATAGAATTACAAGAATAATTTTATTCATGTGCATGCGGTGTCCTTATGGGATATTAGGTCACCTCAAAGGTTCTTTTTTCCCAGGTCAAAAAATCCCAGTTCTCCCAGCCTTTCCTTATAGACGAGGTGCTCCATTCCTCTAATCACCTTAGTGGGGTTTCATCTAGACTTGCTCCAACCCGTTGATGTCCTTCCTGTGCTGGGGACCCCAGAGCTGGATGCAGTGTTCTGGGTGGGTCTCACCAGAGCAGAGTAGAGGGGCAGAATCCCCTCCCTTGCCCTGCTGGCCATGCTGCTTTGGATGCAGCCCAGGACAAATTTGGCATTCTGGGCTGCAGGTGCACATTGCTGGGTCATGTCCACCCTCTCATCCATCAGCACCCCCAAGTACTTCTCTGCAGGGCTGCTCTCAATCTGCTCATCCCCAAGCCTGTGCTGATACTGGGGGTTGCCCTGACCCAGCTCCAGCACCAGGCATTTGCTTTTGTTGAACTGCATGAGAGTCCCATGGGCCCATTTCTCAAGTTTGTCCAGGTCCCTCTGGATGGCATCCCTTCCTTTAGGTATGTCAACTGCCTCATTTAGCTTGGTGTCACCCGCAAACTTGCTGAGGATGCACTCGACCCCTTTGCCTAGGTGATTGGTGAAGATATTAAAGAGCACCAATCCTAAGACAGATCCCTGAGGCATACCACTCGTCACTGGTCTCCACACGAAGATTAAACCATTGACCACAACTCTCTGTGTCCACCCACTCAATTCCTTAACCACCAAATAGCCCACCCTTCAAATCCATGTGTCTCCCACATATTTGGGACTGTGTCAAAAGCCTTACAGAAGTTTAGATTATCTTGGTCAGTCTTCCCTTTCTGACCACTGTAGTCACTCGATCATAGACATTGGGCAGGCTCAATTTTCCCTTAGTGAAGCCATGCTGGATGTCTTGGATCCCTTTTCATATCGTACGTGCCTAAGCCTGTCTCCTACTAGAATCTGCTCCATGATCTTCCCAAGCACAGAGGTGAGGCTCACTGGTTTGTAGTTCCCAAGGTCTTCCTTTCTTCCCTTTCTGAAAAAAGAAGTGATGTTTCCCCTTTTTTGAGTCACTGGAGACTTTGCCTAACCACCATGACTTTTCAAATACAATGGAGCTTGGCTAGGCAACAACATTAGCCTGTTTCCTCAGGACACTTGGATGCATCTTATCAGGTCCCATAGACTTGTGACTATTCTGTTTCATCAAGTGGTCTCAAACTTTCACTTCACTTACAGGGGAGGAACTTCGCTCCCCCAACCCTCACCTAAAGGCTATGGGACTTGAGAGACATGGGAAGCCTGGCTGCTAGTGAAAACTGAGGCAAAAAATTCATTGAGTACCTCAGCCTTCTCCATATCAATTGTCACTGGTTTCCCCTTCTCATTTATCAGGGGATGGGGTACAGTTTTGTTGGCCTTTCTTTTTTGACCTATGTGCTTATAAAATCCCTTCTTGTTATTCTTCACATCCGTTGCCAAATTCCATTCCATCTGTGTCTTGGCTTTCTCAATCCCATTCCCACCCATCCAGACTGTATTCCTGTACTTTCCCACAAGTAACCTTCCCCTGCTTCCAATGGCATGCATTTCTTTCTTACTCCTCAGTTTGAGGAGCAGGTCCTTTCTCAGCCATTTCAGTTTCCTGCCTATCTTACTTGATTTCTTACACACAGGGATGGAGAACTCTTACACTCTCTGAAGTGTCCTTAATTTTCATTGTCTTTATTTGTAATAAAAGTTATATAATGTGAAATATTCTTACACATTAATAATTTTCCTTTTCACTGTTTATATGTACCTCTTTTTCCCTTGCATATTCCTAGGTAAGAGCCTGGGTTCACAACTAGGTATGTAGCTCATTATACATGTGTGAACAGTCTTACTGATTTCAGTGGAACAGCTCATGTCTGTAAAAGAGGTTATATGTATAAACTTTTAAGATTTAAGTCCAAGCATTTGTATTTGGATTCTACATAGGAAGAAAATGAATTAAAGGAAAATTAATCCTTTCTTCAACATTTCCCCCAGTTTGATGAAAAGTGGTTTTTTTGCCATGCATGCAATGAAATCATAATGACAGTAGTTCCTTAGGCACATAGCCCATGTCTCCTTAATCTTGCACTGTGCAATTATTGTAATTTTGAAATGAACCTGACCAATGATTCTTGTATATAATCAACAAATTGAATCACAATACTATGGCTTATCATGTGATTGATGCTTCGGGAGAGATGTTTGAAAGTGGAAATACAAACACTGGAATGCATTAAATTAGTCTGTATGATCAGTTCTCTCATTTTTTGTGTCAGACCGGAGATCTTAGAGAAGATCTTAGCTATATTCCTTAGAAACACAATGTGTAACGTTTTTCATCTAAAAATGAAGAATTAAAATTTTACAGAGGCCTCAACTGAGTTTTTAAAAAGTCTCATCTAGTGGATGGTTATACATTTTGGGTTTGTATCTTTCCTGATGGATTGCAAACACAATTAATCAACCTAAGAATTGTTTAAAGTATCTGCAGTAATTTGCAGCAGTTGAAAGATTCAGCAGTGGTTCACGGACAAACTTGTTTCCCTTCTGTATTTTAATTGTGCACTAATAATGTGTTAGCTTATAATTTAAGGATAATACTCATAATTGATTTTTTAGAGTTGCAACTATTTCACATCTAAAACATCAGATGCTTTTAGAAAAAAAATCCAATTACAAAAAATCTTCTGCACCATACCTGACTTTTCTTAAACAATCAAATGATAATCAGATAATGTTTAAGCTTTATTGAGTGATTTTCCCCCCAGTAATCTTTCAGTGCTCATCAACAATAAATTACTTTATGGGGAAAAAGCTATTTGGATTGATAGTGCTTTTAATCCTTATTTTGTAAGCCAAATTACTTATTTTACCTTCTTGCACTAAGCAATACACTTCGAAATGCAGAAACCTCTACTAAGTTAATGGCTCTCTCAACTCTACTCCACATGATTTTCTGTGGAAAATAGCAGATCTTAAGTATGGCATCTGATGATGCTGACTTAACTTGAAGATAGCCTGCTTGTGAACCTAAGTTTTTGAAGATCTATTATATCCTCTTTTAGAAATCATCCTGCACAACAAGATTAATCCCATATATTTTTCTTTTCCTGCAGAAAACTGTGTGCAAATAATATCGTGCTTAAGTATCTGCCTATTTTTGAGTCAGCAGTCAGCTACACAAGCATTTCGAAGGTTTGAGGACCATGACTTGTTGAAAAATTAAAAGAAGCATATGGACATCAGTTGTCATACTTGGCATTTTTCCACAATCCAGTGATCTTCTCCAAACGTTCTGCTCTTTGGGAACTATGGAAAATATGAATACTGTGACAGTCATAATAAAATGAAACAGTGGCCTTCTGTATATGAGCTTTGAGGTTTTTATCCATGAAGATGAAATTGAGAGGTGATGACCGGTTGACATAAAAGGTAAAGCCTTTTCTACAACACTGTCTAGACGTTGCAAAAGACGTGGAGCCAAAGCATGGGTATTCTGGAAGAAGAAAAATGTGAGAAGAGATTCTATGAAGAGAGGGGGAAAACAAACTAAGAAAACCATACAAAAACTCACTTTAAATAAGAATTTTTAAATACAACTCCCCAAAGACTAAGAAAATTGCATTGCAATTACTTGTTTCAGCTTGACTGGAACACACCACTCTTAAAGCTTACCTAAACAATTACTTAACTGTAATAGTCAGTCAGATGTAGACATAGAATTGCTTGCAGCAGAATTCCAATAGTGCTCCAAATAGAAGTTTTGAGAGGAGGGGTTTTTATTTTTGCCCTGGATTTCATCTCATTATTAAATGCTAGTGTCAAAGGAAAGCAATTCAGGAACAATTGTACTGTAAAGAATGTTAACCTTTTTATTTCCTGATATGTAGCAGTGTAGGAATGTGACAATACATATCTACTTTAATAATACATGTAAGTATAGCAATTCACCTGAATGAATATCTAGCTATCCTGCCTCATGACAAGAACCTTGATCTTTGTCTTCCTGTGTCTTACTTGCAGAAAAGTAAATATTGACCCTCTCAGTTTATGCCTGTAAGTCAGTAAATGCTCCATGGAACACTGTATCACTGCCATCAGCCAGCTAAACTAGCAGTACAGAATCTTGGACAAACATCTGTATCACTGGTTTCAAATATCTATTTCAGATTGAGTAATGTCATTTTGTGTATATGAATGTCCATATTTAATATTTCAGTTGCCTGTTTGAGAAGTGCATTTATGTGGAAAAATGGCTGTCTGCTATTTTTAATAAAAAAACCCCTTTTTTTGTTGAAAATTAGTGTTTTTTAAAAGGCATATGTGCTACAGAATTAAACTTTCCTAACTTCTGAGTTGTTTCCAAATGCTGTTTCAAGTAAAAATCTCTGGTTTAGGCGTGAAATATTTTAAAATCACAAGAGAAATCTTCCATCATAATCTTTGCTTGTCACTGTTGAATATAAACAAGGAAACAAACAAACCAGCCTGAAAATGGTTATCATGACCTAAACTGTAGGCAAGTTAAACAATAACAGGTATCCTTGCATTTGGAAGTAAATTATCTCAAAAGTTCACACCTGCACAAGAGACCCGAGCCAAAATCCTAACCCATTCTTTTGCAAAGCCTAAGTTAATAAATTACTGTGCACCCTGAAATTCAATAGACAATGGGCATATTTCCATCTCCACCCAAGTCTGAAAGATTTATATAACTGAATCCTGGTCTCTGGTAACTACACCCCACAAGTTCCATAAAATGTATAACTGAAGTTCCATAGATTTTCCTCTAAAAAGTATAATTTTGTATCCTATTTATTTTAAAGGTTTTATTTCTCAGAAAGATAGTATGCGCACTTTGAAATATGATTTCTTCAAATATATTTGTGATGCCACAAATTTGATGAGACACGCGTTTCTCCAAATTGGCAGAACACGAAATAACTGATTTCTGTAGAGAAGAGCACTAGCTGGTTTACTTCAATGGGATTCTTGCTTTTCTTTGATGTATTTTTATAGTAGTTATTTTTGGCTAGTAATCCACTTTTAAACTGCTTTGCAGAAACACTGCTCTTATCACAGAGTTCAGTTTTCCAAATCTCTGTAGTGTATGGCTTTATCTCCTAAAGAAATTAATCTTAATGATCTTTTTTAAGTCTTGATTTCATAGTTACTGTGAAGATTTTTTGTAGTTTTTTCCTTATTTTGTAGTGCCAATATTTAACCTCCTTATTAAATCAGCCCTACCTTGCTGTCAGAGTTTATGTGTCATTCTTTGAGCCATGCAACTGACTGTTGTCCTCCAGAATCATTTGGCACAACAAGATAAATGAACAATATTCTTGGGGTCTTACACACTGTACATAACTGGTAACTTATTAATTGAACACCCTGGATAGTGATGTGTACTCTTTAAGCATGGTTTCTGAAAGACTACTTAGACTTCAGTATCATTTTATTACAATTAAAGAATTGTAGAAATTTTGCCAGTGAACTGAGTGCTGAGCATTATTGACACAGAGCTCTGCATATTACAAATGGCGGCAATTGTTCCTTGTTGTTAAGTGCTAGAAAACGGATATTAGATTTCTCATGAAATAGACTGGGAGAACAGAGAAAATGCAATGGTTAAAAGTAACATTTCTAAGGATTAAGTGTTCCTTTGAGGACGGTCACTTGTCAAAGAAACAGCAGTAGTGTGGGTATTGCATCATGAACTTATGGGGTTTTGGTGGTTCTTTTCTTTTAATGGGACAGGGTAGAGTTTTTATTAATGACTTGGGCTTGATTATGCCTCCAATGTTGTACCATGGGCAATTTTTTTGGATGGAGCTAGTTGGCACAAAGATGGGGAAAAAGAAAACTACGAGTGTTATTTTTCCTTCTGGTTCACTTAGCTAGGTGCTATTTTTACCAGAAATAAAGCAAATCATACGTTTTCATTCCACATTTGTCACTTTGAAGTTACTGTTACTGACTCATTTTAGAGGAAAAACCTATATTGAAAACTGCATCCCTTTGGTGCTTTTTTGAATATATCAGTGTTTTTTTGAATATAGCAAACAATGTAGCTGAAGATAGGCAAGAAAATATGTAAAACAAAGACTTGTCAATGAGTAATATATCTGTTTCTCCTTTAGACTTAAAAAACCCACCAATGTATTGTTGAAACCTTATATTAAATGTAAGAGAAGTCTTAATCATAAAAGAGTGTTCTTATACCAGAATGAGTTTTTGTGTGGCACACTGTGGTTCTGAGTAATTTTTTGAAGAATTGAAGTCCCTTGAAAATATTTTCACAGTTGAAGTGCTGACATAATCTTAACTACTTCAGTGTGATCATACAAAAATTAAAATAATCAACATCAATCTCAACAAAACAAAAATAAGTGAAAAGCGGGTATCTGTACTTGCATTTCCTGAAGGGGTATCTAAGTTGTTGGGTGCTGCCAAAGTGCAGAATTTTTCTTGAGATTTACTCCATATAAAAGAAATAAGATTCTTTTTTCTTGTTTTCAGCAATTGTACTCAGTTTCTACTAATAGCATTGCATATTGGCCTGTCAAGAAAAGCCATCCCCTAGCAGCTCCAGGTACCTTTCTAACATTCTTTTATGGGTTTCTACTAACATATATATGCCATTAAGATAGACCATTCTGATGTAGTCATGTCTGTCTCTGTGTCTGCCTGTGTACTGCACAATGATGTTGCTGAGTGTATTACCAGACTTTTGATTTCATGAGTAGTACAGAAATTTACATATAAAGTGGGCTTCTTTGCTGCTCATCCTGGTGTTACATTTTTAACACAYAGCGATTTGTTTAACATTCGGTTCCCATTCTCAGGATACATTTTTCTGCAAGGTATCTTATTTCTTCAGATGAAGAACGACAAGAGGCTATGTGTGCTGAGTACTTTAGAACTACTTTTTCTAAGTCATTGATTTTGTTTACCCTTATACTCTTACCTCTTTCTGTTTGGAGCCAAAAGAATTCTCCCTTACATCCTGACACAAGGATGTATCATTTTGAAGTAGGATAACCAGATCTCAGGCAAGAATCACGCAGTTGCAAACAGAGCAGCACCTAACAGCACAGTAGTTTGAACCATGCAGAATTATACTTTATACTGTAGGTAATCACAGTGGAAGGATTATACTGAAATCTRCTGGTTTCTTGGGATGTGTGGTGTGTAATGCATTGCTGTGGTTTAACTGCAACCAGCAGCCAAGCACCACAGTCACTCACTTCTCCACCAGTGGGATTGGAGGGAGATCAGAAGGGTAGAGAACTCATGAGTTGAGATAAAAACAGTTTAATAGGGAAAGCAAAAGCTTCACACACAAGCAAAGCAAAACAAGGAGTTAATTCACTGCTTCCCATGGATGGATGTTCAGCCATCTCCAGGAGAGCAGGGCCCCATCACGCCTAACCACTTCCCACTTGGGAAGACAAACACTATCACTCCAAATGTCCCCCACTTCCTCCTACTTCTCTCCACTATATACACTGAGCATGATGTCACATGGTCAGGAACAGCCCTTTGGTCAGTTTGGGTCACCTATCCCGGCTGTGTCTCCTCCCAACCTCCTAAGCACCCCCAAATTCCTTGCCATCGTTGCAGTATGAAAAGCAGAAAAGGCCTTAGCTCTGTGTAAGTCCTGCTCAGAAATAACAAAAATACGTCCATATTATCAATCCTGTCTTCAGCACAAGTCCAAAACACAGCCCCGTACCAGCCTCTCCGAAGAAAATTAACCTTACCCCAGCTAAAACCAGCACATGCATATGCACCTCTAATAATCACCAGTTTCTCACCTTCTGCTCTTTCTCTTTGTACTCTGATGTCTCACTTCTTGTTCCTTTGTTGATACTTCTGGAGAATGCAGCAGATTAGGTAGTACTGAGTAGGTATTTAGCAAATATTCCTGCGCAACGAGACAAGAAACAATACTAGAAAAAGAAGAAAAGAAGGAGCTACGAGGGAAGAGCATTAATCCGTAGGGTATTACCTGCTAATTAGAACGGGACAGAATTACCACCGCTATGGAAATCAGCATCACGAAATGTTTTTACTCTAAGTTAGTGAGCCTGCCTCATATAAATTAGAGTCTGCTGTAATCGTGAACACTCAGCCAGAACTGAGTGTTCAGGTTGTTAATAAATAATCATGGCTTCCTTCTAATGTCTGGGTTTTGAATCTTTAATAAATAGTTGTAGAAGCAAAATTTCTATCAAATCAATGAGAAAAAATTATTGCCTTTATGAAATTAAGCTTTCCAGATCAACTTCACAAAAGAAAGCCAGATTATTTAAACAACAATTTGAAATTGCTGAGAAAAGCTAATAAAAATAACAACTGACTTCTGTGTGGTGACATTCGTCCACAAGCTGAGAGTATTACAGGTGTTTAATTCTCTCAGGTGAAAGAGAAGGAAAGTAAGGGAATTGGTATGTTCATTATACTCTATACTGAAGCAAAACATCAGGGATTCATTTACTCATTGTACATATATGCATATATATTTCCTTTCTGTGTAGTCTGTTTTGGGGGTTGAGCGGGATATGAAATAGTTCAAATTTCCACAACTGAAGTATAATCTCCATGACTTAAATAGGAAAAAGGTTTTCTAGGCTGATAACTACTTAAGGCCATCTTTAGGCAGCTGTAGTCCTAGTATATATAGTAGGAAAATTATGTTAAGATGAATTCCAGAACAGTCTTCTGGAAAACAGCAGAGACAAAGTGCAGAAGAAAGTTTTAGGCCATGATTTTAGAGACAGTGTCCATCTGCTGATGAAGGTTCTCAGAAAATAACTGAAGGAATGGATATAGAAGTGATTTCATTTGCTGAAAATGGCTTTTTAATTAGAATATATTGATGTAATATTGTCCACATTCCAAAGAGTCAAGTTCCTATCAGGAGGTGCCTTTATGCAGTACCAAGGCTTCTGATAACTTGGGCAAATATCATATGACATGAGATGCCCTGTTCAGGTCTATGATTTTGTGAAAATTACAATTACCATATACTTGGAATAAACTTGCTGGAATAAACCTATAAGAGGAAAGTTTGAGAAGCTACAGTTGTGGTCAGATCAGATCTCAGTGGGAATGATGAAAAGTCTGTCTGTGATATGTGACTAATTCAGGTCTCTAAATAGAAGRAGGAAGACATCAGAACTCTTCCCCTGCTCCTCTGGCTTATATTTCACCATGAAGCATCACCTAATGGAATCAACGGCTGGCACAGTAATTAGCACTGTGTTATTACTGCTTGTGCTGGTTTGACTGTAAACCAGCAGGGGAAATTAACTCCACAAAAATACTGAGAGAGAGAGATTTAGGTCAAAATTACAATTTTAATGGAAAGGTTAAAATAAATGCAGGAATACGGAAACACTGCCCTAAACTGACAGAGCCACAGTACAATCCGGCAGTGGTTGCAGTCCTGATGAAGGTCTGGAACTCTGGTTGTCAGTGGTGTAGAAAGGCCTGGTCCCCTCTGTATCGAGTGGTCGCAGTGCTGTTGAAAGTAGTAGTCCCGTAGAAAGGCCTGGTCCTCTGGGTAGGCAGTGGTCTGGGTGTCCACTGGTGGTGGTCCTGTCCTCTGGGTGTCCAGTGGTGGTGAAGGGTCTAGTCCTCTGGGTATCCAGTGGTGTTCTCTCTCAATCCCCAAGCCTGTTTTTATGCAGTGGTTCTTAGCTGGTACCTCTCCCAGGGGCAGGGATTTCCACAATGGAAGGAGATGTTTCTGAAGTTCTATTCCTCGATGCTTATCCAGTTTGGTACTGGGCTATTAGCAGAGATAATCCGCTCAGGATGGGTGGTGCTTGCTGCTGCTTCCCGGGATAGTTATCACAGTTGAGATAAGAGATACTACCCCACCTCACGTGATCGGCCTCCCCTCGGTCATAGCCCCAGGGACCAGGTGTGTAACCAACTGCTGTGAACGACCCACCTTATCAAGGAATTATGTGGGTGGTGATAGAATACATCCTTTTTGGTTAACCCAGGACACTGCTGTAAAGTGTCACTCCACATTTGGTATTGATGTATGTCACAGGATGGTATGGTGGTCTAGTTCCTGCCTCAAAAATATGTATTCAAAGGAGAAAAAGCTGAATTAAACTTGAAATTTATAATTTTGCCCTCTTCAGTGTTTTGACTGACAAACTTGCCATTTTCTGAAATGTAAATTTCTCTCTAACTAGCACAGAAAGCCAAAACAGAATATATACTTTAGAAATATATCATTAGAGCTAAAAATATAAACTAACATTACTTTTTTGTCACTCTTACACTCACATAATGATTTAATAGCTGAACTATATTATCACCAGTCATGCCATGTCCCGCCTGTCTTTCCTTAAAACAACAGGACTGATAATTCTGAATAAACTTTTGCATTTCTTGAAGCCAAAATCCTTTTACTTTACAGGGCAGAAAAGGCTTTCACTGTTCAAGGTTTGGGAAAGTGGAAAGTATATGGCATTGTTCTCTAAAAGATTAAAACACCTACATTTTTAATATAACTGTAACTTCTGATTAAAAGCTTGAAGAATAGAACTCAAAATTAAGCTTATTTCCAAAGAATTTCTGCCACAACCTATCTTGAAGCCTTATGTGTATGAAGTACAGTAGTGGAGAGCTATGTCACTTTTTTCTGCTGAATTTTCTGGAAAATATATTAGAGGAATGTAAGAAATGCAAAGAAAAAGACCATGATAGACTGTGATTTGTAAAAGTAACAGCTGACGACTGCAACCCACAAAAATAACCCTAAAGTAATAGGTAAAGGAATCACAAAAGAAAAAAAGACCTTAATAATAAAGTCTCTATTGCCAGGTTTCATGTTTGTTTGGTTTTTTCCCAAATATTACCATTCAAAAGCTAACCTGAATCATCCTTCTTGATATTTAAAACCACAACTTCATCATTAACATTATATAACATGTCCTAGGCAGTACTCTTGCCATGTCAAATATATGAAAATAATCTGGTTTACTCTCCATTTAACATTTACTTTGTGTGTCACCTAATTTTCAGAGAGAAATGTGACAAAGAAACAAGATGAAGGGACTGAAATGTCTGGCCACACACGATGTCTCTTGACATACTAGTCAACAGCAGACTTGTAGAAGGGAGATATTCTGTCATTTTCACACTAAAGTGCAAAATGCACAAGAAATTCACAGTAAGCCATGTTGGTCAAAGTTTAGTAGAGTAAATTAAAGAGATCTAGAATCAAATCAAATAAAACCACCATCCCAGTGAGTAATGCAGAATTTGTATGCAGTGAGTCTTCAGACGGTCATTTATCACAGTACGCCAAGACACATAAAGAGGCAGCAAGAGAAATTAAAGCATGATGGGAGGCTCTACTTTCCCCCCTTCCCTCTTCCTCTGCTGTGTAAAGGGGCCAAATATAATGCCAGGATGCGATACAGTGGAAAAAGTTTTAAATGTGGTGATTATTTGTTTCACGGACCAGCTGCACAGGGATACTGCAAGAGGAGGTACAATCTGTGATTTGCTGCCAAGCAGTGTCCAGGATCTGCCTAAAGATTTTATTGGTGAGGAGTAACAGTTTAATGATGATTGTCATCATTTTATATATATATGTATAGGATCCCCACAGGATTTACAAAAGCCAGTAGGTCCATTGAAAAGTAACCTATGTAAAAATAAATACACTTTTAAGGAAGAAACTGAAGAGCAAAGCTAAGGGAATGAAATCATTATAGGTTTTATAGCCATTACTTGAAGGATACCTTCCAAGGACTGCAGCACTAATGAATATAAAAAAAAAGGTGGTTTAGCCAAAAGATAAGAAAAATCATTAGACATAAGAAACCATCTCTAAAAAGCTGAAGACAGCTTTTTCAGAAAGAAAGTAGAAAATATGAGGAGCCTTGGCAAACAAAAAATTAAAATGAAGCTAATCCAAAAGACTTTGAAAAGTAATGGACATAAGAGTAACCATAAATAGCAAAACTTTCTTCAGACAAGATAATAAGAAAAAAATTAGCAAGTCTGTTCAGCTAGTTGCAGATCAGGTTGTTAAAGAGTGCTTAGAGAAGGCAACACCTTTACAGAAAAGCTAAAATTTTTCGGGAGGTTACACTATGAAAGAATGACAGCAATTCACATGCTAGAACTCATCATTGCAGATGGCTCAGCAAAGGATAAGTCTKAAATTGAAGAGGATATGGAACAAGTTGATAGCATGAACACTCACAAGTCAGCAGAACTGGAATGGCATTTACTTTCTAACAGAACTTAGGGGTAGAGGAGACAAATTACTAATAGTATTTTTAAGCAGGAGTTTATCAATTTCCTTGCTACCAAGGTAGGCTATAAAATGTAGCACTGACTTTAAAAATAAAAGTTCTAGAAAGATATAGTAAAGTACAGACCTGTCAGCCTGACATCAGTATTAAACCAGTTAAATAAAAACTATATTAATTGGTCAGCATCTGGATTTGCACAGTCTGTTTGAGAATGGATTTTTTTGAAGACCTGCCTACCTCCTTCTCTTAAAAGTTTTCTGAAGGAATTAGCAAAGATGAAGACAGGATTGATGCATATATCCCCGGACTGATTTTTCAAATAAGTTTCATAAAAAGTCTCCCAAAGCTTGTTTTGCCACTTCTGCTTTCTAACACCATTGCTTTTAAAAGACACCGTAAATAGTGACAGGTAAGGTAAATATAAATTCAAAAGGAGTGCAACAAATATAACAAGGATACTTAAATCTACAGAAAATAAACCATGAGGAATATTTAGTTCTTTCAACGTTTCATAAGGCAGTACAAAGATTTAGGGGTATGACCTCCAAATTTTTGGACATAAAGAATGTTAGAACTTAAACCCATTTCTCTGTCTGGATTCTGTCTTGGGTTTGGTTCTGTTTTTTTTCCTAATGCAATTTATGTTTTCTGCTTATTTCTTAAATGAAAGTACCAAGTTCTGTTTGGAACTATTGGTGTACAAAAACATTAATATATTTGAGAAAAGTCTACTTCCTTTAGAAATCCTTCTGACGTGGAAAACTCTCTAGTATGACAACTGTAAGTACACAGACAATTATTGCAGTCTTAACAGGAGGTATTATTCCAGAATGCATATTCCCAAAATGAGGAGCTTGGGTATCCTTAAGATGCCTATTGTTTGTGTTGAAAATGGCTTTTCAGAAGCCTTTCCTGTCTTTTATGTGTGCAACTGAAGTAACTCAATGGAAAAATACAAATGCTAAATTGTGTGCTTACTATGTTTTTTTTTTTGGTTGGTTGGAAGGGGTTGTTTGTTTGGTTTTGGGGTTTTTTKAAGAAAAACTCCACATCCTTAAATAAAATTTGTAAAATAAATGGCATTTTTTTTTTAGCTGCACACTAAATTAAATTTGCAGTGTAGGAGGATTTAGGTCACCTCAACAGGTGAAAGTAAGCTCCTGGAGCCAAGAACAGAATTTAATCAGACTGTACACACTGTTGATAGATTATGTTTAACTGCATTTTTCTAATGAAGAAAAATCTTTGGATATATTTTTGAAACATACTTTAGTGAAGATTAAAGTACCTCATTATATTAGGTTAATTAGAGATTCCAGCTGTTAGTAAATCAAGAGTGAATCCCACTAATTTTCAGTGCAACAGTTCATATTTCTTTTTGCTTTGTTTTCAGTTAAAGAATGTTCACTATTGCATACAGATGTTCAGCCTTCACAACTTTGCTTTTCTGAGATAATAAGCTTATTAGTTTATTCCACTCCAGCTTAGACAATACTATTAGTGATAGGTTTTGTCACAACATTTGTCATGGGTACTGTACTATGGAGCGTAGCTGTATTTTCTTGTTTTCCTACTGCATGGTGTCGATCACATCAACTCTTGGCTCCTGTGGTTTTTTATGATGTGAGAATATTAAAAAAACATTTGAATTTGCTCGCCTTCAGACTATCAATCCCTTTGTTCTGTGCGTTATCAAAATCCACAGTAGTACTTTAAAGTCACGTCTGCAAAGTCACTGTGTTATGAAAATTGTAGATAGCAGACATTGACATCAGAGGCATCAGCTACTATAGCTATTTTAAGGTGCTGTGCTGTTTCTCAGACATCAATTAAGCCTGGTTGAATGAGGATGTGAAGTGACACATACGATATGCCTCTGTTATGAGCTCTCTATTGAGAAAGTGTCCTGTAAAAGGATGAATCATGTAAGAGTCATCAACTTCTGTCAGTGCTGCTATAATTTTATAAATTTTAAGTGTCAGAATTTTATAACTGTCCTCTTCTACTGTTTAAAAATAAACAAGGATGAATACAGGTGTATTGGTTTTGCATGGCCTGGTTTTGGTAGTGGGTGGGACTACAGGGGTGCCTTCTGTGAGAAGCTGCTAGAACCTTCTCCCATGTCCAGCAGAGCCAATCCCTGATGACTCCAAGGATGGATGTGCTGCTGGCCAAGGCTGGATCAATTAGAAATGGTGGTAAAGCCTCTGTGATAACATATTCAAGAAGAAATCATAACAAAAAGTTTTTATGCAGTTGTAACTTTCTGCCAGAGAAGAGCAGAGTGAGAACACGTGAGGAGAACAACTCTGCAGACACCAAAATCAGTGAACAAGAAGGGGGAGGATGTGCTCTAGGTATTGGAGCCGAGATTCCTCTGCAGCCTATGGTGAAGATCACGGTGAAGCAGCTGTGCCCCTGCCACTCATGGAGGTCCATGGGGATGCAGAGATCCACCTGCCGCCTGTGGAGGAGACCCACGCTCCCATGCTGGAGCAGCCTGTCATTGAAGGACTGCACCCTGTGGAAGACTGACTCATGCTGCAGCAGTTTGAGGGGGACTGTTGCCTGTGGGATGTACTCGCGTTGCAGGAGTTCACAAGGAGCTGCTGCTCATGAGATGGATTCATGTCGGAGAAGTTCGCGGAGAACTGTCTCCCATGGGAGGGACCCTGTGGTGCAGCAAGGGAAGGACTCCTCTCCCTAGGCAGTGCGAGAAGCCACCAGTGATGAACTGACCATAACCCCCACACCCTCTCTCCTTGCACCACTGGGGCAGGAGGTAGAGCCGGAAGGAGGGAAGGGTGGGGGGGGAAGTTGTTTTTAAGGGCTTATTTTACTTCTCATTATCCTGCTCCAATTTTTTTAGTAATGAATTTACTTCATATCTCTAAGTTGAGCCTGGTTTGCCTGTGAAGGTATTTGATGAGTGATCTCTCCCGGTCCTTATGACCAACCCATGAACCCTTCATTAAACTTCTCTCCCCTGTCCAGCAGCAGAGGGGAGTGAGTGAGTGGCTTTGGCGAGTGCCTGGCATTGGGCCAGCATCAACCCACTACAACAGGCTACTCAGATATTTAATGAGAATACTGTATAATTTGCAGGCATTGTGAGCATGGATACATCTTTCACTGGAAATGAGCCTATAATATCTCATTAATGTAATTTTGTGAGATGTTTGTACAGATGACATTGCAATCAAAATAGCTTTTATACCTGTCCTGGTTTCAGCTATGCACACACATACAGCTTTAACTCGTGAGGTAGCTTTAAGTTGTCAGGCTCACTGGATCAAATGTTCTCTTCTGAACTATGCAGCTAAGCTTTATAATATGTGAAAATAAAGAGATGCTCAAAGTGCATGATTGATCTTAATCTATAGAAAATGCTTGAAAGAGGTTATAGGATTCATGTCCTAAAATTATTAATTTCATTTTATTGACTGAAAAAATGAAGCAGCTCTCTCAGATGCAGACACATACACAGTAGATACTGAGATACTGAGAAGCAGATGAATCCCAATACCAGACAATCAGTTTTCTTAAGTTCTGTTTTGAGCACAGTACTTCAACTGCAGGTCTTGTGAATGAACTACTTCAAAATGTTGAGCAAGTTACTCTCCAGCTGTTCTCTATTTGGACATTAAATATTCTTCTCAAATTGGAGAAAACAAAGAATTTGCCCTTTGTCATGTGGTAAAATGTTCCTATAGTAAAACATCTCAGAGTCAATGAGAATTACGTATGCTTAATTAAATGCTTAAGTATGACTCTCCAATTCCCTTTTTTTAAAGTCTTATGAATACCAGTAACTAGTAGGACTTTTTGAAAATGAGACCTGTTATATAATGGACAGCTTACACTCTAGAATGCTTGCTAACTGTTTTACAATACAATTACAAGCGTACTAATGAAATAGAAAGCAATTAATAAAATACCTAAATATTTAAATTTTTTACACAATACGAATTATTTTCTGGCATTCATTGCTACAAGCTATGACTAATGCAAAGTCTGTAGTATTAAAGGATTAATTCTTTATATTACTGAGGGTACACCCTTAGATAAGATAAATCCCCTCAGGAAGAGGTGATAAAATCTTCATGTTTCCAAGCATAAGGAAGAGATTTCCTGTGTGATTGGATTACATTTCCAGGCAGGTTTGCCTGCCACTTAGCTAACATTATGAAAAAGACTGCTTCCTACCTTTGCTGACACCTAAATTTTGATTAATGTCATATTAGGGAATTTTTACTATAATTTTGGTTACAACCTAATTTTATCTTATTGTTTACCAAGCCCAGTGATGTTCTTTGTCTTTCTTTGAATCATTTATAAACACTTGGTGTTGAACAAAATCTTCGACAGATGGACCATCAGATCCGGCATGGAGATTACCAGATTTTGTGTTACTGTGCTGAAAACTCTAAGAGGTGCATACTTTGGAACAAAACTTGCTCGGGTTCACTTCTGATTGAAGTGTCTCTGTGATCTTTATTAAATTAATTAACTTGAATTTAAAATATTGTACTTTAGCCCTTTAAGAAAATTCAAATACTTCTTAAGCTTTTTGCAGGCTGGTAGCTTATTTTTCTCACAAACTGTATTTAAAGTTCAGGGTGGTGGGTTTTTTTCTGCTGAAAACTGGGAATTATTGTTTAATCAGAAGTTGCATTAGTATTTTGTTGATATCATGTCATTATATTTAAAAAGTATTAAAGCAAAATGAGAGAAGATACGTCTGTGCATACCAATATCATCTGCTAACAAGATCAGAATTTATCAGTCAAATCCAATACTGAGCTCAGTATGCACTAGCCATGACTTCAGGTTTGGCTACACTGAAAATCCCCCACAGTATTATTTGTCACCTCTTGGCTTTCTGTATGTCACACGTAGTTGATATTAAGCTTCTGCTCCTTCTGTGAGCCTTCATGTTCTTCCCTTGGAAATGAATAGTACACCTGACAGCAAGCATCACACAGTTGAATGATCAAAGATGATAGTTGTTGATAAGCAAAACCAAGGAGGATTAAAGAAAGCTGAAAACATGCTAGAGTGTAATTTTATTTTTAAATTAATACAGATATATGCAAAGTGACCATTACAATGGCTTTTAAACCTGAAATAACTTGTAAGCTTGACACAGTCTGATCTTAAACTCGTGCACTTAAGTCTAAGATATGTAACAGTTGCTGTCTTGCTTCAAAATTAATGGTTTGGGACTTTTTTAGTTGTACCTTTTTCTTGGTTCATTTACTTTGCAAAGTATGACATACATGAATGCCATTATTAACAAATAAATGCATACCCACATGGTCTTTCAATTTAATATTATAGCAAGAGGCCAACGACTGCAACTTTTGTGGCAATTACTCCTGACAATTCCACAAGAATATAGAAGCCATGAGGAATATATTTATTGAAGATATGAGCTTCCCTCAAATGAATCTCCTTTCAGTGAATTTGTTGTATTTGTTGTGCCTATAGAGAGCAAACATAAGATAAAAGGATAGCCAAAAGTCAGAAATGCTATAAGGCAAAGATTTGTTTTTATTTAAACCATGATAATAGACTTTTTTGGAGAATAATATCTGCAATCAATTTTCTTGCTTAGATGTCAACATGAAAGTTAGCATCACTATGTGATATTCAAATATCTGTCATCCATCAGCTTGGAGAATTTTTATTTGGCTTACTGGAAAAATCCTGACAGATTCAGCATCTCTACAATGCATTTTTGATTCATTCTGAATTTCATGGTGAATATTTTGGGTTTGGGTTTGAATTTTTTACGGGTTTTGCGTTTGGGTTTGGGTTTTCTTGCTTGATATTATAGTTCCTATTTGCTGACTTATCAAAGCATTGGAGACACCTGGATACACTGATAAAGCTTGATGTAATTGCTCAGTGGTTGAGAGATTGATCAATCTGTTTTACCACAGTATAAATTCTTTCATTAAGCTTTAAAAAGACTTTACACTACTGTTATGTAAATTACTTTGGATTTATATAAAACTTGAAGAGTCATGAAGAATGAAGTAATGTTCAGTGTTTGGGTTTTTTAAGCTATCGTTTGGTTGGATCTTAGTACGATATATTTGACTTGTTAGCACTTATATATATTCAGACATCAGTTTTGATAAGGTGAATTATCTTTTAACTGGTCCCTGTTATATTTGTTCACCTCTGCATATATATAAATTAGATTTTTTGGATAATATTAAAGCACAAATATTATATGATTCTTCTCCCATGAAGTATTCAAACAACATCCAAAATGCAATAGATTTTTAAAAAAGACTGCCAAAAATTGAAAAAGCCCTGGAGATCAGGAACAAGATGGAATGCATTTCCAACTTCTATCATGTGCAAAAACATAAGAATATTAATAGATAGTAGCTTATACCATAACAGCAGCTTAACAACGTTATGATTTATGTTTAGTTCATTAATCAGGGACATGGATAAACACTGAGAGAGCAAAGTTTGCTGGTGGTTGTAAAGAAGGTTATTAAAGCTGAAAGAAAATATAAAGAAGCTGAGGGAGTAAATTAAGCCAATGTGTACTATGATACTGAACGAAATTAAGTGTTTATGAAGGCAATGCAGTTGGAGGAGGGGATGACACCCATTACTGCTAAAGATTTCAAAATTAAATGCACCCACTCCTGAAAGTGATGAAGTTACTGAAGCAGAAAACTCACTATAGGTTGATCAATGAGCAAATTCAATTCAAAAGTAAAAACAAAATGCTGAATAAGGACCTTGTCTGTAACTGTGTTATTTACATGAAAAACAATATAGGGTATCTCATCTCAGAGGTCACTCAAATTGCTCTGAAAGACTCACTATGAGTGTGATGAGGAGTGGGTGAGGTACTGTTTACATTTTTTAGTCCAGGGAAGGAGATGTATAAGAAGCAGCACGATAAAAATGTAAATTCAGAAACAGCTTAGAGAAATTAAATTGAATGGAGGGTAAAAGAGCAATAGGGTGGCAATTTACGATTCAGTTTGCAGTCTACTTCCTTTATTTATCTAAAATTACATCTTTAAATTTGGGGTGCTTGTGCATTCATACAGATTTTAAATTTTGTAGGTGATATAATGTGAACTTAATTGAGCTGTAAAGGGGCATAGGGACAGAATTTGAGAGAGCTAGGGAGGTATTTAAGGTGTGAACCATGCAGGCACGAATTAAAACTCAAACTGCTGGAAGTAAAAAGCACGAGTAGGATCAGGGTGTCTATACTTCTATTAGCTTACATACAGGTTTGGCCAGCAGGGCTCTCAATTTATAGATGTCATGCAGGTCTAAGCTTTTAACCAGGCACCATTTTCAGACATTTTACTTCATGGTATGTATTTGAGCTAACAGTCATGTTACAAGCAAGCAGGCTGTGGCAGAATTCAGCACAAAAACTGAGCAGACTGACTGGGAGATACACACACACACCAATCAGGAGTTCTTTTAAGAAATCTGGCCAGTAAACAAGGAAACCACTTTAAATCTGCATGAATGGAGTATTTTGTCTTTGAAATAACCTGATCGCTTACCTGTATTTTATGTACTGTGTCACTCTATAGATTGGCTGACCATAAAATAACTTCTCTGGAATAAAATTCATCATGTCTTAGAATGACATTTGAGTTTAATGTGAAAATCAGTCCATTAGTAGACTTGTCTGGAAAAAAACAGTATATTTATGCTCCATTAATTCCACAAGCTCTTCATCTGCTTTCCAGAAAAACCTGCGTTCTCATCTCACGACCAAAATTTTGTGCTGTAAGTAAATAAGAATAATCAAAATCCATGGCTGAATTTGAAAGTTACATTTCCCTTCAACCCTTCTCCAACCATAAACAAATTCAAGAGAATACTCCTCCTCCTTTTTAAACGTGTTTTACAGTTTAATCTATCACAGATCATTGATGCTGTTTGCCAGCCATGAACATTGGGCCATTATTTTCTTCTTGCTATGCACCATTGGTTTATATGCTTTCTAAAATGCAAAGCCAAATTAAGCACTGTGGAAACATCACATGAAAAAGGCAAGATTTTATGAATAATGGAATAAAGGAAATGATTACACAGGCTAGAATTTTAGAATCCTATATCTATCTTGTAGCTCAATAAATCAAACGGTAATAAAAAGACATCTTTAATGCCTAGAAACATTTGTAACAACGTCTGTTGTTCATGTACTGGTAACAAATTGAAATTTTGCTTTAGAACATAAGATCTAGATATGCCTGAAATGTGGAAAGAAACAGTTAAAGCAAAGCTGTTCTGTGSGCTGTAGACTTCTCCTGCCTCCCCCCCTCCCCTCAAATATTTAAAAGTAGTAGAAATAAGAAAAAGTTCAGCCTTGATGATAGAAAAGATCATCAGTTTGTTTGTTTCTTGGATTTTTTTAAAATACTTTCAGACAGGTAAATAATTGCTCTTTTCAAAACATTATTTTACTACTTGGTTCTATGAGACAGTTGTTAATCTCAGTTGGATTTTTTTTCAGTTGAACCTTCAGTGTGGCTTTCAAGGAGTACAGCAAAAAACAATATATATACCTACCATTTTTGTGTTAGTTTACTCTCTTTTCATAGTGTTCTGACATTTATATGCATTTGTTTTTATTCTACATAGAAACTTCACTTCTGTTCTCTTTATGACGTGAAAAATAACTTACAATCTGAGTCAAGCTTTGACATACAACCCCTTTTACATTTCATTACGACTACCAAGTTATAAAAAATCATAAAAAGCTTCAGATTAATCAAACTTTTGTAGTTAAAAGGTTAACTATGTTCTTCTGATTTAAAGAGCAAAATGTGAGTCATTTTACTGGAACCAAGAATTTCATTTTACAGATGGTATAAATTGGTACTGTGCCATTGCTTCCTTACTATCATTCAACTTACTGCATTCAACCTGTTTTTACATTTAAATTTCAGTGAAACTACATCATAGAAATAGGGGAACTAGTTAAAAGAGCAAGGAAACTGTTATCAGGATTGTCTTTCAAACAGTTAACACATCAATGTTTCATGTGTCTTACACCACTCCTCTGAAACCTTCTCTTCGATACATAGAAAAAGCTGTTGGAGATTACCTACTTATTGCACACTCATAAAATGTACTTCAATTTTATTTTTTTTTTTTCTGAAACAGATATTTTCATGTAATGCACATTCACTAATATCCTCTTCTGAATTTTAACAAAGATTTGATCCCTCTATTTTCCTTGATGCAGGGATTATTGTGTCCTAGGAGTATTAATTTATTCATAAACTATAAAGAAGAGACTTCATTTTCTTCACTCATCTGGGTGTCAAAATAAGGTTAAATGGTATCATTCTAAAAGGTGATGCAGAGCATTAACCAGTTTTTCTGAGAAAGCTTTCCTGTGAGCAGTCTGGCCATTATCTTTTGGTTCTAAGCTAGCCTTGAGCATATAAGTGCATAAATGACAGTACAAAAGCCTTCTATTTCCTTTTAGAGCTACTGGACTAAGTGTTTTGTTTTCGTTTTTTTTTAGAAAGACAGCCCTTAAAAATCAAAAGCAACTATCCATAAGAGGTAAACAAATTCTTTTTGAATCTTTCAGAGCAACAAGGTTGTTGGTATAGATTTGCCTAATAATTTTGAATTTATTCAAGATATAGTTGAAGAGGTAATAGCATAAAACTTTTCCTACCTGAAATAGCAGAAGTGAGGGGAGAAGGTAACTGTTAACATATTTTTTCATACCAGATACTAGCTTGTATGCTCTTCTAATAAAATCTAGTAAAAAAGAATTATGTTTTCCTCTCATTATCTGAAATAATTCTGTTAATTTTTTCTTCAGTTTAGGAATCAAAAGATACTTTAAAGATCTAACTGCTCCTTACCAACTGCATGCTTCTTCCTTAGCAATGGCATTTTTAGGTTTCTTTTCTTATTTCTCCATTTCTATGAACAGTGGGAAAACATCATTGATATTAAATAATGAACAAGATGGTCATTTTCTGGGCTTGGATTGGTTTTTGTTTGTTTTTAAGGGGTGTAATGAGAGACTATATATTTAATTTACCATGGAACTCAGTGAAATATTTTCAGGAATTTCAACTTTTTGCAGTTTATCCAGCCTTAAATCCCCCATCTTAAATTTACAGTAAGATCCTTCTGAAATACCTAACATTCAAAATTCCATTGCCAGGAAAAAACGTGAAGAAGCAACTTTCAGAAATCAGTGATTCCTGAGTTATCCACTAAATGGTGTTTCAGATGCCTTTGGCATTGAGACAAGTTGTATAAACACATGGAAATAGATTTAAAACAGTATGAGACTACTCGTGTTTAAGAAAAATGTCATCATACATATTGCTTCAGATGACATTATTATTATAAAGCTTATACTAATTTAGGCCAACTAGTATTGAAAGGTGATTCAAGATTTATAATTGTGCTGTATCCAGTAAGACATTCATATAGATCCTTGAGAAATGGCCTGATATTGATTTTCTTTTTATCTCTTAAACAGTTTCAAGGCCAGATGTTAATTCTAGGAGAACTACAAGCCAGTCAGTATCACCACTTCATATGGTTGGTTATTGCCTAGCTCTCTAAGCTGTTGAGGTCTCTCTGCAGGGCCTCCCTGCCCTCGAGGGAGTCAACAGCTCTTTCCAGTTTTGTATCATCTGCAAACTTGCTTAGTATCCCTTCCAGTCCTGCATCCAAGTCATTTATGAAGACGTTGAAGAGCACAGGGCTGAAGATGGAGCCCTGAGGAACCCCACTACTGACAGAACATCAGTCTGATGCCCCCCCATTCATTGTAACCCTTTGTGCCCAACCTGTGAGCCAGTTGCTCACCCATCACATGATGTGTTTATCCACCTGTGTGCTGGACATTGTGTCCAGAAGGGTACTGGGAGAGACATTATGAAATGTTTTACTGAAATCCAAAAAGAATACATCAACAGAGACTTCCTTGTCTCTAAACCGAACAGACATGGAATTGATGGCTGGACCAACCAGTAGATAAGAAATTGGCTGGATGACTATACCTAAAAAGTTGCAGTCAACTGCTCGATGTCTAAGTGGAGACCAGTGACAATTTTTGTTCCCTCAGGGACACGGACAGTGGGATTAAGGAAGAAACTCTTTACTGTGAGGGTGGTGAGACACTGGAAGAAGTTACCCAGAGAAGCTGTGGATAGCTCATCCCTGGAAGTGTTCAAGGACAGGTTGAATGAGGCTTTGAGTAACCTGGTCTAGTGGAAGGTTCCCTGTATGAGGCAGCAGGGTTGGAACTAGATGATCTATAAGTTCCCTTCCAACCCCAACCACTTTATAATTCTATGATTCTTCTACATTCATGAATGTATTCTCTTCAGAAACAGGAAAACTGCTACATAGGAGCTGGAGGTATCATATAGTCAGCTTTAGCTGAGAGATTTGGGGGGATGGAGAAAAGCATTGATAATTATGTCACTGTTTTTAATTATTATAAATACCTTCTTTATGTAGCAAGCTAATGCTTTCTAGGAAAAAAAGCTTCTTATTTATGATTTCAGTCTGTTTTGGAGAGTGATGGAGCAAGAACTGCACAGACACAGTCTTGTGCTTAGATTTTGAACGGATTTGCTGATTAACTTGAATAGTAACATTCTTCAAAAATGGAAGCAATACAGTCGACCTAGGTGGGATAAAAAAATCTCATGTAAAGCAAATGGATATGATCCACAGAAAAGTGACAGGAAAATTCAATGTATTTAGTTCTCATTATAGGGAAGGACAATTTCATCATCATCTTTGTAGCCTATGTAGGCTATTTTTGCCTTGCACAGTTCAGCATTACTTCACTACACAGATGTTCATTTTATGCAACAAGTTTGGTGGCAGTCAGTCAGGATTAGCGATAAGCAAACAATATGCACTAGCACAGAAAATGTTTTTTCACTGAGAACTCACTTGAAAACATCCAACCACTCTATACCCAAAGATCTGCAAATAGCATGTTTGTGTGCACACAAGGCAATAGCACAGATTCTTGCAATAGCACAGATTTTTGCAATAGCACACAAGCACAGATTTGCCTATGTAATGATACAGTCTTCATATCCAGTGGTTTTACTGTGCTTAATTTACAAGTGCTTTTGGTGTATACTTAATTATTGTTCCCAACAGTATTACAAATATAACAAGCAAAGTC
Organism: Amblyornis subalaris; assembly: GCA_018881555.1. Classification (NCBI taxonomy): domain Eukaryota; kingdom Metazoa; phylum Chordata; class Aves; order Passeriformes; family Ptilonorhynchidae; genus Amblyornis; species Amblyornis subalaris. Next base: position 1,783,575 of record JACAXG010000092.1, read on the forward strand.
TCCTGAGTCCTGTTACAAACAAGAAGTCTGTTACTTAAAGATCTCTAAGAATAAGACTTGTTCCAGGGGTTTGAGGCCTTTGTATAATTCTCTGAGAGCATTCTGCTGTGTATCTACTAACTGGATCTGCTTCTACTTTCCATCTTAGTCTTGGGAGAAATCAGTATGTGCACGGGGTTGTAGGTGAGTGTGGTGGGTTGACCTTGGGTACTCACTCATACCGCTATCCAGACTGTCTGGCAAGCAAGTGTTTAAACGAAAAATTCATACTAACCAAAGTTCTACGAAATTGTGCTGAGTAGACCGTGGCCAGGTGACAGATCCCCATCCAGCTGCTCTCTGGCTTTCATTCCTACCCAGGATAGGGAGGAAAGAAGATGAAAGTTTGTGGGACAAGATAAAGACAATTACCATCGTGGACAAAGCAGACACAAGTTTGGGAAAATTAATTTGTTTCTAGTTAAAAACAGAGTTGGACAGTGGGAAAAGAGTGAAAAATGTTCCCTCCATCCCCCCTTCTTCCTAGGCTCACCTTCACTGTTTCATTCCACACTCCCCGGCTTGTGCAAGGGGGTGGGGAATGGGGGCCTGCGCTCAGCCTGCAGATCCTTCCTCCTCACACTTTTCCCTGCTCCAACCTGAACATTCCCAGGGGCCGCAGGGAAATCTCTGCCCCGCCGGGGTCTCTCCCAGGCCGCAGGGCCATCCTTGCCGAGTCTCTCCTGCCCTCCGTCCCTGCTCCCGCTCTCCCCTCGGGGCTCGCAGGGCTGTTTCTCGCTCGGTTCCCCTCCCGCAGCCCCAGCTGCCGGGCAGCGTTTTGCCCTCCCTTGCCCGGGCTTTCCTTTCCCCGGGGCTCTGGCCCGCCCGCCCGTGCCTGAGGGGCTCAGCCGGGCCCTGCGCTGGGGCCGCTGGAGCCGCTGGCACCGCCTGGGCCCGGCCGCGGCAGCCCCGGCACAGCCCCCGTGCTGCCGCCGCCGCCGGGGCATCTGCGCCCCGTACAGTAAGTACGTAGCAAATTGCCTTTGTTTACCTTTTAAAAATAAGTATTTAAAAGTGTATGGATATTTTGCCTCACTGTGTTGCATATGTGTACCTTTCGCTGTGGAATATTTGCCTGAATGGAAAGAGCTGAGGACCCTTTGGCTGACAGCTGTACTCCGTATCCCTGTGCCACACCAGCTTACTGAAACTGTAGCAGCTTTGAATGCAAAAAGCTCCAAGCACAGAGCTAGCCTTCTGCAGTATATTCATACTTGGTGATACAGTACAGATGAAACAAAAATTTTGAAGATTAACAGCAATTCATGGGGAATTACCTCTAGAGCTCATGATCTGTTGTGTAGGCTCAAGTCTAACAGGTTCCACAAAGCACTGTGGAAACTATTAGAAAACTGCCATGAGGTGAGCCGTAGTTTCTTGATAATACTTACCAGAAAGAATTCAGGTCACGAGCTTTCATTGATTTCTTTCCATGTAGCTTGAAACATATTATGAATTTTGATGTACTTATTTAGAAGGGAGATATTGTTATTAACATACAGGGTTAGCGGAATTAGTGAGCTTAATAAAGCGTAAATGTTTCCAGAAGCTAGCTGTTCCTAAGTCCTCTCAAACTACACTCTTGTCTTAGAAAAACTGAGAAAAAAACTGAGAAGCACTATTGACAAATTCAATTTTAAAAAAAAAAAAGGAGAAAAGGAGTTTCCTGTACAAAATACCAAATGTGTATGGACTCTGTAGAATAAACATTATTTTCAATAAATGTTTGTTTAAGCAGCATAACATTTCATGCTTTCATTGCAAAAAGCCTACGCTTGGCAAACTTTCAAAAAATATTTTGAACTTTAATAGAAACAAGTGTGCTAGTGAAGTTTTAATAAGCAAAAAGATATTGGAGGTTAAGATAAGAGGGTAGTATGTTTTTCACTAAGATCAGTGCCTCATTTTTTCAATTAAAAAAAATTCCATAAATGTTTCATGTAGTTTATTACTGTATCAGTTGTTTTGTCTTGTCTCATGTATTTTAAATGTCACTGAGACTAATACAGAACCTTGACCTTACATTGTGGTTGAGGCTGAATGCTATGGTTCCATACAGTTCCAAAAAAAGTAATTAGCTTTATAACATGCAGGTAGTGAATATTTGTTCTTTAAAATTTAGTTCATTCTGGGATTCTCTTGGGAATGCCTCCATAACAAAAGTCATGGTCTTCAATTTGAGGTCTTTGTGACAGTCACAGTCCTCTGGATTAAAGCTGTGTGGGGCAGTGTATGGCCAAGTTAACTGTAAAAAAAGAAAAAAATTATGTAGACAGCTGTGTCTGTCTAAAGCAGATTTTGCTCCAAAAGAAATATCTCTATGAAACGCTGTAGTTGATAACATCAGAAGTCCGTCAAGACCCTTGTCAGTTCTCCACTGTAAAGAACTTTTAGCTCCTGTTTAGTTAAGGTCTACCAAGAAGAGTACGTAGCTGGATGAGTTCTCCTGCAATACCAGATGAATCTTTTGTGGGTCCATTCCATGTCTTCTAGTCCCCTCTGGCTCTGTGTAACTACCAACTGCTTAATTCCTGCTAAAATGTTAAATGTAGAAGAGAGTGTCAGAGCCTGCTGGTATTTGAGACAATTGTGAGATACTTGTGGGATGGATGACAAATACTTTATTTTTGTCAGATGGGAAATAGTTCTCAGGGGCCTTGTATCCCAGACTTTAAAGCACACTTTTTCTTTTATTATGACAAAAATGGAAGTTGCTTACCTGTTTTGTGATTTTTTTATTCTCTGCCTTTCAGGACTTGTGTCTCTACCAAGCACACAAAGATTATATGAGCAGGGAGAAAATGATTTTTTCACCTCATGGCTGCACAAATACTTGCATTGGCATAAGTGAAGAGGCAGTTTAAAATGTGGACTTAGGGTATTCCACTTGTTTTGGCTGGGATAGAGTTAAATTTGTTCATAGTAACTTGTATGGGGCTATGTCTTGCTGAAAATGGTGTTGATCACTCACTAGTTGATAACTCTCTGGTTTTGTTACTGCTGAGCAGTGCTTACACAGCACCAAGGCCTTTTCTGCTCCTCAGATTGCCCTGCTGGCAGGTTGGCTGGGGGTGCAAGGAGAGCTGGGAGGGGACATGGTTGGGACAGGTAACCCCAGCTGACCTAAAGGATGTCATGCTCAGCTTATAAAATTGTGGGGAAGGTTGGGGGCTGGGCAGTGCTCAGGAACTAGCTGGGCATTGGTCGGTTGGTGGTAACCCATTATCTTCATTTCCATCACTTTCTTGGGTTTTATTTTCCTCTCTTTGGAATCTTTTTCCTGTTTTCCTTATTTTTTTTTAATATTTATTTATAATTATTAAGCTGTTTTTTTATTTCAACTCATGAATGTTCCTAATTTTATCCTTCTGATTCTCTCCCCCATCCCACCTGGGGGTGAAGTGGGACAGTGACTGAGGGGCTTTGTGGTGCTTAGTTGCCATCTGTAGCTAAACCACGAAAGGTGATTTAACAAATATATGAAACTCTGGCTTTCTTGTTGCCAGATGCATTTTCAAGGATGATTTAGTCTTCCTGGATTCAGAAGTCCTTTGAGATTAAAATGCAATTTCAAAAATACACTGTAGCTGTGGTCAAATTCTTTGCAACCAGATTGTTTGGGGTTTTAAATCAGTACTGCTCATATCAACTCAGTTAAGTCAGTTTTAGTTTCCCACAAGAAAAAACATGATTGATCACAATATGTACTTTGGTTGCTGGTCTAGTCCCAAGCAGGCAAAAGAGCTAATGCAACAGTGGATATTTTTCTGTTTCATATGTGGATGTTTGAGTCAACTTCTGTTAATTCCAGGTGTTGCTCAGATTTTTTGAGCTGTTAAATTTATTGCCTGGACAGTGTCAGTGGAACTGATTAAAATGTATGAAGCACTGTGCTGTTCAAAGTAAAATATCTGAACATAAGAAATGAAAATAATAAAGAGTTGGAGGATGTTGCTGGAGATTTTTTGAGACATATGTAACTGAAAAAAACAATTCCTGTGTACTGAAAAAAAAAAAAACAAACACAAAAAACCAGCCTCCCAACAAATTTACTTTGGGGCAGTTATCACATAAGTATATTTTAAAATGCAGATATATATAACCACTGGAATTTTGGAAAAGATGCCTGTCTGCCTCAGTGACAAAATACATTTGACTATATACAGAGGACCAGATTTTATTAATGGCTGTATTTCAAACAAAATATGTGATTACAGACAATTTTATGTTTAATTATATGTCCCTCACTTCATTAATATAACAGCTACCATTCCTTGTTGACAAGATTAATAACAAAATTTAGAAAGAAGCTGAGCGTGATCACAGTTTTGAAAATTTTAATTTGGAGTGGCTTTAGCCATCATTCTGGTCTTTTGAAAACAGAGAAATTTCAGCTGCTTTCACTTGCTTTGTTAGATATGTGAATTATCACCACGAATGACAAATATTCCACGGTGATCTAACTAGAACATGAGATACTTCAATACAGATGATCTAATTTTCCGTTTCGTCTTGGCTTGATGAATTCAAACAGGTTCACTGCTGCCCTCTTGGCCTTGTAAGAGCTGGGTCTTTCGGTTCTGCAATGCATTTTTCAGTTACAGATCACTACAAATATCAACTCTCTTATCAACTACATGATAACAGTAATAATTAAAAAAGAGCAAACACGCAATAATAAAGAAATGCTAAAAGTGAGAAGTATCCTTCTGTAAATGTTGTCTTTAAATTCCTCAGTTTACTTTTCACTGTAAAATCTGTGATCAAATATTTTTTTCATTTTATCTAGTGGTTTTTATTATATGTTGAATGTTAGACATTTCAGTGAAGTCCGTATGTTTTCTTTCACCCAAACTGTCTGAAATTCAATCTATTGATATAAATTAGTTGCATAGTTGCATGATATTGAAAGTGAATCCACATATGCAGTGCAAAAACTTAATACCTCTGAAAAGAAAATACCTCTGAAGACTACTGCCTCAGGCAAAGGCTTCATGGTACCAGAAACAGAACTGTCTTCACACATTTAGACCACAGCCTTGTGTTTTCTTCCCATATCTACTATAAATTACTAAGGACTGAACTTTATTCTGACCCTATTATTAGCCGCATTTTTTGGGCAGCATGTGAATGCAGGTATAGATTTGCTCAAGGATAATCAATTAGTATATCATAAATGAGTCCTTTCTAGATTACATACAATGAAATCTTAGAAGAAGGTAGGAAGAATCATGGTGAAATGCTGTTAGGTGTTTACTATGATGGAGGACAGTGATAGTTCACCTCTTGTCTTGTTAATTTCAAATGTGGTTTTCTGACAATACAGAGTTGACTTGCAGGCAGTATTCAAATACAAGTGGAGTACTCTGTAGAGGGGCACGGAATTTTATTAGCGGAAGTTTTTATTAAATAATCTAACAAAGGAGCTGAAAATTCACGAAACACAGTAACAAACATAAAGTAACAACCTCCTGCCTGAAAACCTGTATTTTTAAATACAAGTAATTTTTTAATAATTTCTGGGAAGTGCCTCATGATGGCAAGCGTGACACAGCTGACACAACAGCACTCACTTTACCAGTACTTTCCATTACATTGCTCCAAAGAGAATCTAAAGATAAGAGATAACTTCAGTTTTTAAACTGATGTTTTTCCTCACCAAGTATATTCATGGAGATTAATATTTATCTTTTCACCAGCTACATCTTAGATTGTGAAGAATTAAATGGTATATATCAAATTTTAGAAAATTAAATGTCCTAAGTTGTAACTGCTTATTATTGTATGATGTAAAACTAGAATGTAGGGAAATGGCCTCAAGCTGCACCAGTGGAGGTTCAGGCTGGGTTCTAGGAAAGAATTGTTCATTGAAAGAGTGGTCAGTCATTGGAACAGGCTCCCCAAGGGAAGGGGTGGAATCACCATCTCTAGAAGTGTTCAAAAAACGAGTAGATGTGGTACTTCATGATACAGTTTAGTGGTCAGGGTGGTACTCAGTCGAAGGTTGGACTTGATGATCTTGGAGGTCTTTTCCAGCACTGATGATTCTATGAATTTGTATTTCCTCACACAATGGGGGAAAATCCTATTGAAATAACTTCAACTTTTCAATTATATTTTCAGGAAAATGTCCCCACTGGATCTTTAAACTTTGTGTCCTGGAATTGTCTGTGAGACATTTGTACTCTCGTGGCACAAACATAAAGTTTGACAAGTACAGGTAGACACACGGTGAAGAAAATCCTCTGTTAGATCTATTCAGTCATTCCATATTCACTAATCCTGTTCACTTGCATTTTGGGACCCTTATTCCACATTTATTTCCAGTCACCTGCACCGCTCTTCACTTACGCACTTCCCTTGTTCCCCAAGTAATTTTGTCCCACCATCTGCCTTATCCATACCTGAGATGGTTGGTAGGACTTCTTCTGCTATGGTGATAACAAAATACCCATTTTGCCCAAGCTAGAAAGGTAAATGGAGAATGTATACGATACAGTTAGAGTAGGGCTGAAGTGGAATTCTGCTAAAGAAAGTTGGTAGCACGATTTACAGCAAATAGACTTCTGCCGATAAAACTGCAATGTTAAATGCACTGTGCAAAGCCTGCAAATTGAGCTGAGATTTACATAGATTTCCCTCAAATATGTGGGCCTGACAGCAACCCTTGAATGATTATATATGAACGGGTTTGCAAATTTCATAACAAAATTAAGTGTATTTATAGCTGGGCCGGTCCTCTGGCAATTTAAAATATGGGGTATTCCAGTCACTTTGTAAAGAGGTATTAAGCAGATGCTACTTAAATTGATATAGTGACAGAATTCAGCAATTGCAAAATTTATAAGACTGCCCCAATACTTTGAAAATTAATTCATTTTTATTTTGTGTATTCATCTTTTGTGTTTGCTTTAATGAACACCAATGTTTTGCTTGCATAAATGTTTTCAGAGAAAGCACTTTACCCAACTTCTCTGAATGCACAGTACATATCAACAACAATCCATCAATAAAATTGTGACTAAAATGAAATGTTAGTAAGTAATTGAGTTTGAGTCACCCTTGGTTATTCGGCTGTGTTGTTTCTTGCAGAAGATTTAAAGTATTTGGAGTATTTTTCAAAGCATCCTACTGCTTGAAGAATGACAAGTAATCAAACTTTCTATTGGAATAGGTCAAAGGATGTTTTGTCACAGTAAGTACGTGTTTAAGGCTTAGAATAATAGAATAAACTACATATTTGTTATGTATTGTAGTTTATCTGTAATAAGTCTCGAACATTTTTTAAAAATTTTTTTTTGAGAAGCACTGTGTATCCTAAGCCTGGTCTCGTAAAAGTAACAGCTCTCTAAAGAAACTACTGAACTCCTGAAAGGATGAGGAGCAACAAACCAAAAAATATGGAAGGATTGGATGCTTATACTCAGAAATAAATCAATATTTAATGCACCTTTCAGAACATTCACAGTATTCTGAAGAAAAAAACAATTTTTAGACTCGACACATGTATTGTGGTTTAGTACAGAATGTCCTAGACCTGCTACAATTGCTGTATGTTTTAAGTCAGATCCTGCCGTTGTTCTGTATAATATCTGCTTGAAAATTAGTCCCATTGTCAGCATGGGTGAAATCCTGACTGTCCAATTTAACACATCTCTGTATGAGTCTGAATTACAAGCCTCGTTAGAGTGTACTTGGAACACAGGCTTGTGCCTCTGTCACACAGCCTTTGTGCCTGAGGTTAGGCAACAATGTGAGTATTTGTAACTGCAACTGGAAAGTCTACTGAACTACTAATAAGGGCTTTGATCTGCAAAAATTGGATAGAAATAAGGATTTTGATTGGTTGAAAGTGAATCACTGTAACTAGGAACAGTATTTTTTCAGTTTTAATAAAAGTTACGTACCTGGAAACTTTTGATTCAACCATGGATTTGGATATCAAATACCTCTGAAGTTCATTTGTATCTAGATCTACAAATACTTAACCTGTCTCTTGCCCTTAAAAGTTTCTCTGTAGATGTTTTATGTCTTCAGATCTGATACATGTTTTCGGTGTCCATTTGTATGATTTTCACTAATAGGTTTTTGCTATTATAATACAAATGATTATGTGAAATCTTACATTCTCCCCTAAGCAAAACATTTAATAGTTTCTCAGAAGCAATCTGATCACCTGTGATACCTAAGGGATGTCAACAGATAATATAGAATGGTAACAGAAGAAAAGTGGAAAGGAACTGATACACAAATTTGAACACAAATTCTTTGTCTTTTTCTGGTTTGATAGCTGAACTTGACCTCGTTTTAAAGAATTTGGCTGGAGATAGGTCAGCACTGGAAAAAAATTGAAAACTAAGATATGAGAAAACTCATTTGGGAGCTGAGAGATCATGCAGCTTATAAGTTCAAGGAAGCTGTTTCATTTGGGAAGTGAGATGTTTGCCGAGGAAGCAGATACCTAGAAAATAAAACTGTCAGAGGCAAATCTCAGTGTAAGGATTTAGAAGTTATTTAGACCCTGAAGAAAAATCAGATTTGTGGTTGATGTAGGAATAAAAGGGAAAGCAGAATAGAACCGAGAAATAAAATAGAAGGGAACATCTCTTTATCAGGGAAACAAATTATCTGCATACCTGAAATACAGTTACTGAAGCATTTTGGCATGGTGCTGGTACTCTTGCCAGGGGCGGTTTTTTGTTTTTGTTGATTTGCTTTTAAGTAAAGTTTACTTGAAAAAGGCTCTTCCAGATTGTTTGGGATGGACTTTGCTAAGGCACACGTGCCAGCCTCTACACTGTGATAAAGAATGATAGAATGCTTTCAAGTGGAACTGAATGTATCAGCCTTTGAGATACAGCTTCTACATAAAAGTAAGTTATTTGATTAGAGAGTCACTAAATCAAGCCTGAAACCACAGGCTATGGAGACATATGTCTTGAACTACCTGGTTTCTGTAAAATTAGACACAGACTTTTTAAATGCTGTTTCAGTTCAGGTAATAAATCCATTTATGCTAATCATTTGCAGATGACTTACATATTATTTAATGGTGTATAAATAGCACCACTGAAGATGCACTTGGTAAGTGTGAAGAGTTTGTAGATTACAGAAATTTGTATTTCAGATAATCACAGTTTACACGGATCCATTTTAAAAGTCTGCTCAGGCCAGTTCTGCTGACCTTTGATAAATTTTTTTCATTATTTGAATTCCTGAAATACTATTTATTTGTTACTCAAATGAAAAAAAAAAATCCCAAACCCCAGCAGATGTATTAGTGGAATAAGGACATTCCTAGAAGTATTCAGAACAGTTGCCTGTATGTGTAATATTCTTTGTCCCTTCTCCAGCATCCCTGTTCTGTCAGTGGTCCATTTCAGAGGGACTTGTTAGTTAATAGGTTCAATGAACATTATATGAGGCAAAAATATCTTTTGATATGAATGTATCTCTAGATATGTCAACATTTTTTGTCTTCCTTGACTAAATATTACTCCTAGCTAATCCATCAAAATTGAACACTTAAATGTTCTCTCCTGATTTACAGATTTTTCTAACAATGAGTAAAGCTTTTATCCTCATACTACTGGACTTTAAAGATAACATCATAAGTCAGATGATAAGTATTTATGGGTTAGGTTCATCATTCCAGGTGATTATGTTAGCCTGTGATTAATGCAAATATATTGATTTTAAAAAATGTATCTCTATAAGAATGAATAAATTACCTGATACAGTGACTGGAAAAAAACCCCAAACCTGCTTTATTTCTTTTTTGCAAATGAAAATGTAACTCCTCTCATTTACTCTGCAAAAACAGTTGTCTTGAAATATCTGACTATTTTATTAAATCTTCTGTATTGTTCGTTTCAGTCAGATGAATAGATCATATACTCAAGATTTAATTTCCTTATTCACTGAATCTGTATGAGTATAATTCTTCTACTGTACAGCTGTATAAGCTAACGTGAAGTGAGAGTAAAGCTTTCATTCAGGTGTGTATTAGAATGCAAATGAACATCTACGGAATGTGGCAAATAGCACTGGTTAAATAAAAAGGGTTGACATTTATTTTATGATTAGAACATTATTGCACTGCCAATACATGTAATTTTCTCAAAGGATTCAATCTGACCGACTAATTTGGCTAGAGACAAAACAGGTACATTTGATTAGAGAAAATATTTTGGTGTGTGTGAACTGAACAGTTAGTGACTTTTATCTCTTTCAGAGGGTACATTAATCTGTCACCTACCTCAAAAGCCCTTAATTACTACTGGTTCTGACTCTTGCTTCTGCTCAAATTTTCTGAATTTTGTTATGTACACATCATAATCTAAAGTGCTGAAAGAGCAGATAGAAGAAATCATGGCCAGATTCTCATACTCAGCACTTTATCCAAGGTGTGTTTTTATCAGCTTCAATGGAATTACTCATGGAATAAGTAATCACTAATATAATCTGAGTAAGAATGTGAATTTCCTGTAATAAATCTGATGGAGATATGCCAACAGCATTCTGTGACATTGTTGCACCTGACAGAATAACAAAACAAATTGCCATCTGCTACTAAAGTAAAGGGTATTTACCATACAAGTCTGCTACTAGAGTAGGATATGTCCCTCCTAAACCTGCTTCTTGGTATCAGTAAGCAATAATGGATGGAGTGAAGAACAGATAAAATGTCAGGTATTTGATGGTGATGATAGGAATTTATTCAGAAACAGTAAAATCTGAAAAGTTACCAAATAGAGGCTTATTTTTCTTAATAACATGACTTGCTCCAAGTGAAATTGCAATATATATTTCCATACTTTCTGAAAAACTCATCCTTAGAGTGTAGAGCCAGACATGAATTAGCAGATAGACATAACAGGATCTCCTCTGATCGGGCTGCTGGTGCTCTGTCTGACTATGCTTTATCAGAGCCTTTGTGGAATCTCATTCCACAGGCGTTCATTTTCTTCTGCTGCTTCTCTAAAGTTTGTCCTTGGTAAACGAGATAGGCTTTAACCCATAGGCTTATTATGGTATTCAAGGTTAGGAAAATAATCATTGTAGTATCAATTAATGAAATAAGAAGGAAGCCAGTTCTAATTTAGCCAGCTCAGAGAAAAAGATCTGTTGATTGAACGCAATTACTTAAAGGTTCCTCAGAGAAAAAAATTAGGTCTGTGCCCTTTTTTTTCATTATGAAATATAAACAAGATTAGAAAGTTTGTTATTTGTATTTAAATAAGTGTTGCTTATATTCACATTGAATATTAAAAAAACCAAATTAATCTCTTTACTGGAACATTTTTCCGGCAAACCGATTAATACCTTTGAGTAGCAGGCAGCATTTTTTAATGTCAAACGTGATGTAAACGAGAGTCAAAAATGTTCTCATGTCACTGACATGAGTCACGCATGGGCGTGAGTATTGTGCAGTTATTACCTGATACTTTTGCAGAGAAATTCAGCTTCTCTGTAACTGTTACTATATTGGTTGTAGAATATTTTTAAGCAGAACCTGGCAATCATGTTGATCATGGCAATGAGACTGACAGTGAATAAGGTGCACTTCATATGTGATCTTAGCTCAGGGTAGAGTGCTAACTGGGTGACTTGGTTGTCAGTCAAGTATAGTTAGCATAAGTTGATGTAATATTCTACTATTGTACTACCACGAGGTTATTTATCATAATACACTACAGTATCTACAGTAGAACTCAAATTATATAAAGTCAAAAATTTTAGACCTTGTCGTGGATACACATAGGGTACACATAGCCACTCAGATGTGCAGTATTTAATTAAAATGTCATATGCCACTCATTGAAAAAATATATCTAGTCTTCTTTTAATAAAACATTGAAAAAAGGTACCAAATTCCTAAGATATTTGTACAGCTTTAGAAAAACCTATACATAAAAAGTATGAAGTTTTCAAAGTGAGACTTCAAATCCAAACTTCTGCTTTGATCATACTGCTGAAAACATAATTCAGTTAGCAAGGACAGGTTAAAAACCCCAGGGGTATAGTGGGTTACCTTCTAGTGTTTGCAGCCAGCTTGGAAACTGGTCCATAGCTGGCCTAATAATTTACATGCTTGCTTCTCAGCTAACCTGAAAGCACTTTCAATTGATTTTAGTGTGTCCAAATCTATGTCTTCATTATTCTCTCTGCTATCAACATCTACAGCATTTGTGGACTAGCAGCAAAAGTGGTACCATTGCCATATTTTATGAGGCAATAATAATGACTCTAGTGAAATTAAAATGAAGAAATGTAATAAAAGGAAGGATATATGTCCAGGAGTGTAATCATGTCCATTTTTTTCCCTATCCTGACCGAAGGAACATCTTTCTGCAAGCAGACAGATTTAGAAGCAGTTCCTATGAACGAGGAAGGTAAAGAAAAGGGCAGCGTGTGATAACAACTGCTCTCTAGCTCCAAAGGGAACATTCTCAGCTGGATGGAAAAGGTGAAGATTACCATGTCATAAATTCTTAAAGACTCTCATTTTCTCCAGTGTTGTCACAGAACACTCTCTGTTTGTTGAATAAGGAAATTACAACTTAAAGTAGCTGGAAGCTGTCACTGCCAGCAAGGATGCCAGTTACATTTTTGGAACACTCTCTTACTACACCATCTGGATGTCTTTAGTACAAAGTCCAAACACGAAATCACATGAGACCATATTTGTAACAGGCATACTTATTTGAGAATAGGAAACATTTTGCAATATTTATGTAGTGCTTTTTTTTGCCCCTCTCCATACAGAAATACTCAACTAAATCCTCAATAATATGCAGATAAACTGGGTTTATCATCTTTTCATAGCTCAGTTCTTCATCTGTTTCTTTCTTAAACATTTTTAATAGTACATGGGATGTAGATGACAGAATGTCGTGCCATGGTTTTAACATACGCGGTACAACATTGTGAGGCGTGGAGAGAATAGCCAGGGATCACTTCCTTGATCTTTCCAGAGTGACAGCTGTCTTCAAAGCAGTGGAATACTTGATGACTGAGGCTCATATCTGTTACAATCACATGGTGCAACAGCAGTTTTTGCAATAACTTATACCTTGTGCAACTTCCATGCTCAACATCTGTTCTGAACTTAGGCTGAGTAAGTGTGAGAGATAATCCACTAAGATGGTGTATTACTGCTAAATTTTTAGTTATGCAAGCAGGATCACAGTTTTTCTTGGTTCTGCCTCTTACCTGTCATCTTTCCATATGCAAAACCAGAAAGAAGAAAACATTATAAACTTACACTGTTTAATTTTATCTTCATTATAGCTTCTAGATTGAGTCTCACTTAGGTAAACAGTTCTACTATGAAGGTCTTAAGTCATAAAACTTTGAACAGACTTTAGATTTTTCTGTGTGTTTCTGTGTTGCCTAAAATATTTGGTGGTTAATACAAATTGCTATAATTAGGCTTGTAAACAGAAATCACTTCTACCTCCTAGATGTTTTCATTGCTGTAACTATAATCAAGGAATTATTTATGTTTGTGGCTTTTTCTTGGGGAACTAGAATCTTAAAAATATCTGTGGCTTTTAAGTAAGATATAGTTCATTAATAATACTTGGAAATAAAATCACATACAGGCAATCTTAAACCAGAAGATACTAGGATTTCTAGGAAAAAATGTATGAACTCTGGATTGTTTTATGATTGTTTCAGTTTTTCTAGTTTCAAATAATCGAAAGTCAGTGCACAACATGGTGTGTAGCTTTTTGTACAAACTTAAATGTTACCTGCAACTGTGATCCAAACCTGTGTATAGTGGGACAATCTGTTCTTTTGTTATGTCCTCAGTTCACGAAAGATAATGTCTCAATCTGTGCATTACCTTAGCTGTAGTTCCTTTGAAATCAATGTGCTTGTATTCATGCAGGCAATTAGACAAAAGGAGAAATTGTGTAGCTGCTTGTAATGTGACATGATGCTCCATGAAGCAATAGTATAAAGCAATATGTTACTCAAATGAAGATATTTCTGTGGCTAATTCTGACAAAACCAAAAGAAATCAGATTTGCAGATCTGTGCTTTAACAGCAGTGTAATTTTGTTTTGGAAGCACAGTCCTGAATTGCCAGGGCATCCCACTGAGCCAGTAGAATTTCAGTACTTTAGGAAAAAAAAATAGGAACCTGAAAAATTTTGTTTGCATGCAGTCAACATTATTCATCTCCAGAAAAAAAGGAACAGAATATTTTTTCATACATTTCCTACACGAGTATTGAACTTAGAACTGAATATTTCGTGTAAGGAATGGAAAAGATATTCTTGGCTTTCATCTCCTCTAGCTCCTCCCTTCGTTCTTCTTTTGCATTAGAGTGCATTACCATCTCAGTTCATGAGAAACAATGGAGAAGTGGATCTCTCTCTCATTTATCAACTTTGTTATGGTGACTGAGCACTACTGGGGTATCTGGAAGTATCAGTTATATAATAAGAATATGTGATCAAAGTGTTTAAAACAAATGCAATAAATTTTGAGAATGAAGATCATTTCAATGGCATACTTTAGTTTTGTTAGTTCTTACTAATTTGTAAGCCCTATACCTCATGAATAAGCATTGTTTGCTATACTATATGAAACATTTCTTCTTGGACAGACAAGAAAACGTGGGTTTCCAAATTAAAAAAAAAAAAAAAGAAGAAAGAAAGAAAAAGAAAGAAAGGCTTAATTATGCTTTTATGTTTTATTCCCTGTTTCTGACTGCTTCAGCATCTATCAACTACAAGCTGGACATCAACAGATAAGTTCTCTGTTACTTTCAATGCTTTCCAACCTCATAATTAGGCAAAATCACCTTTAAAATTTATAAGGAAATTTATCTCAAATCAGGAAGTTTCTTAAAAATGGCACTTTCAACATCCTAAAGTTATACAAGAAAAATTATGACTTTTGGTTTGCAATGCCAAATAAAATGAATGGGTAGGACAACTAGATCCTACGCACCTCTGAAAAATCAGCCTATCAATCTCAGTGTCCATTGTCTTCCAGAAATGTAAAACAGGAATAACAAAAACTCCCTACAAGTTGGTGGACTTACGCATAATTCACTGACATTTCTAAGAGGCTGAGATACTATGGTGATGAATACTTACAGCTACAATGGTAAATAATAGAAGTAAGCAGAATTAATTATTAATTTATGTGAGGTTACTTCTCTCTTGTCTCTGTTGAAAAGGACTAAAAATCAGACGATTTTTAACAGCAGAATAACTGGTATTTTTCTTCTTGAAAAAAATGCAGTTATACGGAATTTAAAAGGTGACTTTAAAGTGTTTGCGACTATGTCAAAAACCAATTTTGTCTTCATTAATGTGTATACACATTGAGCTAATAGTGCTGATAGCTGTGAATTTCAGTTTTTAGATGCATATTAACAAAATAAATGTACACACATCATTAATTTGTACTTTTAATTTTAATCTCCAAGTTTATGTTGCATAAAAGGCAGAAGATGAAGAGATTTACTTCTGGTTTAGTCTCTGCTTACATGTTATGTGTATTATTAAACCAAAATCTTCCTGTGTTTTCTTGTCCAGGAGGAATCTATAATGTTATTTGGAAGACATCCTCTCAGTGTTTTCACTTGTTATGCCACCTTTCCATATGTGCTTCATCAGTGAAAACAGTTTTAGAAGAATTGTAGCGTGGAAGAGTAGAGTTCCCATTCCCACCAAAAAAAGGCTATGAAATGCCATGCCATCACTGAATAGCACCAGGGTGAACTTGGAAAGAAGGTATGTCTGAAATACATAGGGCATACCCAAACAAAACATCCCAGTGCTGGACTAAACTAGTAGTGCACTTGAGTGAGAGATGTGGACCAGGTACACACAGAAATCTCCTTCTTCACCTCTCCTACATCAAATGCCACTTCACATTTTGTATTATGCACAAAAGCAGGGTCCTCACTTCCAGCATTTCTCTTTCTTCGTGTCTTCAGTATCCTTCATCCTTCCTCTCGAGCACTATGTAGACATTCTGTCTCACAGACTCGGACAAATTAGTCATCTTACCTGTAACAACATGGACAATTTGCATGAGTTGAAATTGAGTTAATCACATTGCTAGGGCAGCTCTAGTTGACTTTCACACCCTACAGTTTCTTCTCTCCTCTCATGCTATGACTGGCCATTAATCACCTTTCCTCTGGGTCAGTAAGTTGATATTGAATGAAAAGTGCAGAATTCTTGGGCTGAATAGTCTGGCAACATCTTCAGTGTTTTAGTGCAAAAGGTCAGATACTCTTGATTTTGGATTGTGGTGCACTTCTGCAAGTTTATCTTTGGCCTCAGTTATAGCTGGCTTCCTTTTTTAGTTGTGGCACATTATATTGAAATTATAGCACTTTAGTTGTTTGTAACTATATTATCACTAATCATGTAAATTATGTGAAAATTTTCTGTCTGTTCACAATGAAGGAGCAAAGATCTCAGCAAATATGCTCTTTAGGATAGTAGCCATTTTTCTGTAGGGGATGTTTGCAAGCCTACAACATTTTAGAGCAACTATAATATGTTAAATGACGTTAGATTTTACTTGTGGGAAAGACATCCAAATGTTGAACTCTACTCATTCTGAACCTCTAGTCTTCAGTTTCAGCTGTTTCTATGTGAAGACATTTCTCTTGTGAGTCTACTTCTATCCGTATTTCAGTAACGGAGATGGGCCACTCAGCATTCTGGTTGATCTCATCTAATGGAACCGACTCCTTTCTGCTGCGTGTCAGAGAGAAAAAAAGGCAGGCGATAAGATTCATGGATTGAGAAAAAGAACATTTTAAGAGCTGGAACAAAAGCTACAAGTGCAASGAGAGCAAAAAAGGAATTATTTCCTTCTTCCCATCAGCAGACAGGAGTCTAACCACTTGCTGGAAAGCAGAGCTTCAGAATGCATAACAGTTACTTGGAAAGAAAATGCTTTAACCATCAACATCCTGCTTTTTTCTTCTTTCCTTGAACTTTTTTGCTGAGCACAACATCATATGGTATAGAATATTGCTTTGATCACTTGTTGCAGGTGTGTCCTCCTAGCCTCTTGCTCACCTCCAGCATACTCACTGGGGAAGCAGAGGGGGAGAAAGTGAAAGCCTTGACTCTGTGCAGGTACTGTTCAACAATATCCAAAACACTGCTGTGTTATCAACACTGTTTAGTCACAAGTCAAAGCACAGCACAATACCGGCTGCTGAGAAGAAAGTTACTGCCATCCCAGCCAGACCCACAACAGGTGGGGACCAGGAGAAGACTAGAAGGCTCACTGGTTCTTCCTCTTCTTCCTCCTTCCATATGACAGTTCTTCTGGTTCGATGCTTGTTGCATTAAAAGGCACAGAGGACATGTATTTTCAGAACAATTTTCTTTTTCAGTACCTGCTATTAAGAAAATAATTTTATTTCACAATGAGGCCCGCAGTATTGTGAATGGCAAGGAAGATGTTTGAAAGATGGTATCTTCGGTAAGTACTGTGTGCTCTCTGGAGTGATTTGCAAGGACAGTTGCTCTAGCATAGTGCAACAGAACATAAGCAAATAATGTATAAGTGACATTTCATTTCACATTTCCAGTTCTCTGTGTATCATTACATGTGTGTACAAGCTAGCAACATTCCTTAAAAACCAGTGGCACTTTACTCTTGTCCCAGAACAGAGCCAGGGCTGCATTTCAGAAACAAGATCAGTGGTGGGTGAGGGAGATCGCTGGGCTGGGCTGGACACCTCAAACCCCAAACCTCAGAGGAGTCAGATGGGATCTTCTGCCACAGCAAGGTGGGTTCCACTCATCTAGAGAGTGTGACTTGACTACAGCATGGGATAAAATATCAAAAATTTTAAATTCACAATGGCTGCTGCAAATTTAAATTATGTTAAAAAGTAAAAAGTGAAAGACCAAATACCTAGTTGAAAACTAAAATAATAATTGTTATAAACCGTCTTGATGGATCTTCGTTAGATACTGAATTGTTCTTGTGTGGTCAGGGTTTTGTATCTGGGGGGCTACAGGTGTGGCTTCTATGAGAAGCTGCTGGAAGTTTCTGCTATGTCCAGCCAATGCCAGCTCCAGGACAGACCCACTGCTGGCCAAGGCTGAGCCAATCAGAGATGGTGATAGCTCCACTGGGGTAACATATTTAAGAAGCAAAAAAAGAAAAAGTTTTTGCTCAGATGTAATTGTGCTCAGAGAAGAGCAGAGTGAGAATATGTGAGAGGAACAACTCTTCGGACACCAAGGTCAACAGAGAAAGAGGGGGAGGAGGTGCTCCAGGCGCTGGAGCTGAGATTCCCCTGCAGCTCGTGGTACAGACCATGGTGAAGCAGCTGTGCTCTTGCAGCCCATGGAGGTCCATAAGGATGCAGAGATCCACCTGCAGTCTGTGGAGGAGATCCATGCTGGAGCAGGTGGATGCCTGAGAGAAGGCTTTGACCCAGTGGGAGGCCCCTGCTGGAACAGGCCCCTGTCTGGAACCTGCAGACCTGTGGAGAGAAGAGACCACACTGGAGACACTGGTAGGATTTGTGACTCTRTGGGGGACCCACACTGGAGCAGCCTGTGCCTCAAGGACTCTATCCTGTGGAAAAGTGATGCACATTGGAGCAGTTTGTGAAGAATTGTTGCCTGTGGGATGGACTCATGTTGCAGAAATTCATGGAGAACTGTCTGCTGTGGGAGGGACCCCACACTGGAGCAGGGGAAGGACTCCTCTCCCTGAGCAGCAGCAGAAACAAGGTGTGATGAACTGACCCTCATCCCCATTCCCTGTCTCCCTGTGCTGCTGGCGGGGATGAGGTAGATCTGAGAAGGAGGGAGGAGTGGGTGGGCAGATTTTTAAGATTTATTTTCTTCTCGTTATCCTGCTCTGATTTTGTTGGTAATAAATTCATTTAATATCCCCAAGTTCAGCCTGTTCTGTCTGACTATAATCAATGAGTGATCTCTCCCCCTCTGTCCTTATCTCAGCTCATGAACCTTTAACTGTATTTTCTGTCCCCTATCCAGTTGCAGAGGGAGGTGATAGGGTGGCTTTTGTGTGTGCCTAGCATACAGCCAGGGTCGAAACACTATAGTCTTTGTGCTGCTGAATGAACCAGGGACCTTTAGGGCCTTTGGAATTTTTAGCCTGTCTAGATATTCTAATAACAAATACAATATTCATCATTTATATTTAGTGTTAACTGTAAGACAAATTTCATTGATGCTGTTTGTAAAGTTTAAAGCTAGATTGGTCTCTAAACATACCATTGTTAAGCATTTTCTTTTTGTGTCTGTCTTCCTCTGTTTGTCTCCCAAATCCATACCTTTTTTTACTTCTTCCAAAAGAATTAACTGCTAACAAGAGCTCTTAACATTGTCAGTTAAACTTCACAGACAGTTTAACAAGCTACTTATTACAAATCTTCTTACAGAAAATCTCGTTTAAAATTACATAGTTTGCATTTGAATTTATAGTGCTGAAGTAATGTTGGTTTACAGGTTTATAGGAATAAGAATAATAGTAAAAAAATAAAAGTAATCTTTGCAAGGAACATCCCTTCATTTTGTCTCAAGGAAAAGCTGCAGTTTAAAGATCAACTGTTGACAGAAACATGGTCTCTGATCAAACAGCTGGAGGAAATCCTGAGTTAAAAGATGTCTTTTATTAAGCATCTTACAAGAAATATCCATAGACTTGCATAGCTAATCCAAGTTACTGATCTTCAAAAAGACATGACAACATAACATATGGGCTGTAACTTGTTAAAATGCCCATAAATCATTATGACATGAATAATAAACTTAGCTAAATGCATGGTTGTCAATTCTATAGGATTAAAAAGTTCATATGATGGATTTAATTTAAAAGATTCATATAAATATCCCTAAGGCCTGGCATTAACGCACGTTACTCTGCAAATCTGCTTTTTAAATTGCCAGTGACAGCAAAAAGAGGAGTTTTTCCTTTGGATAAAACATTTACACAAACACCATAAAGACTTCATGCAATGAATAGATATAATGAAGAAATTCAGCAGCTACAGCTTAGGTGCCACAGTGTCTTAATGGTTAGCCTCTCCTCACGAGAAAAATGAAGTCCAGAAAGAGAATTTGCTTCAAATAAACAGGGCATTCAGATTCCAAAGCATTCATTTGAAAATCTAGATGTTTATCAGGTAATTTTGATTAGTTTCCATTCACTCCAAAACCACAGGATGATAGGGAAATTGCTGAGGCAAGGTTGTTTAGGGCTTTATCCACTTGAGCCTTGAAAATCTTCAAGGATGGAGACAGCACAGCCTCTCTGGACTGCCTCTTCAACTGCTTGGCTGTCTTCAGGGTGAAAAAGGGTCTCCTTGCTGTTTCTCCTTATGCTTGCTGTCTTTTATTTCCCCACTTTGCACCAAAGCGAAGGGTCTGACTCCATCTTATTGGTAAACTATTCAGAGGTGTCAGCAGACTGCATTTATTTCCACCCAAGGCCATTTCTCCTCCAGGCTGAACAAGTCCTGGTCCCTCAGCCTCTCCTCACAAGACAAGTGTCACAGACCTCGGTCACCTTGAGGGCCTTCCATCCTTCCTGAGCTGGAGGGATCCCACAACTTGGAGTATACAGATGGGAACTTAGGAGTGCTGAGCAGAGGGGGATAGTCCCTCCCCTTAGTGTCCTGGCTATGTCCCTGTGAATAACTCCCAGGGTGCTATTGGCCACCTCTGCACCTGGGGCACACTGCTGGCTCATGCTCAGCTGGTGCCTTTCAAGGCCTCCAGGTTCTTTCCATCCACCTGTGTCCATGCTTCCTGGCCAAGGGAAGCATTGACTTTGTTGAATGTTGTAGAGTTCAGTACTATGAACTGACTGAAATAACACATCTAGTATTACTTCTCAAAAGACTGACAATGGAAATAAGTTCATTAAAACCCCAGAAGAACCAGCAATCCATCACTGTAGCTGTTCTAGCTAGCAGAGTATTGAACTGCAATCACATATTTTCTAAATTTTTAGTGTGGTGCCTTAATTCTGTCTAAATCCCATTTTAGATTAATATATCTTTTACTAAATGATTAGTGATAGCTTCTAAATGTATAGTCTTATAGAAGAACATTTGCTAGACCCTGTCATGTTCAAACTTATTCCAGCACTACACTGCTCTTAATTTAAATCAAGTCTTTTAGGATGTTTTCTTTGTTGTTGCTTTATGTTTTTGTTTGTCTAGCAGTGTGGGTTTACCTCAGACAGTTTCCTGGCAAGGCATATCACTCTGGTCCACCTCAGCTATCAATAAACTAGGATGAAGCATTTCTGCATCACTCTAGAAGCAAAGTACACTGTTGGGATTTAGCCGTCCACAGGAAATTTATTTCTGGTGTTACCCAGAAATGAACAGATAAATACACTGCCACTGTTCAAAGTAATGAAAAGGCTGAAAATTCATTCATTTTCATAACCAGTTTTAAAGCAAATATGGGGAACAAGATAGCCTTTCAAAAGGAATCCAAAATGCTTTTCTGCTGAAATTAAAATCATCTGGCTGTCGTTGTGTGTTCAAATAGTATACAATGTAAATTAAAATAACATTCCCTAAATCCACAGTTATCTGGCGGTAAAAATTGTATGTCTGTATTCTAAAGGCTAATAGAACATTAAACTGTGACTTTGGTATGAATTTTACTCATGTATGCTCTAAATTGTTTTTAGAGTCTGGACTTTTTTTGACTTAAAAGCTAATTAGGGAGCTGTAACAACATTCAATTAAATTTGAGGTTTTTTGGATGGTTTGTTGGTTTGTTTTACTGGGTCTTTATAAATGTTCAAGGGTCTTCTCTGAGAGGATTTTGAAAGAAAAGAAAGATGGAATAAAATGAAATGCTGGGATCATAAAATGTCATAATGGACTCTTCTTTGTTCATTTTTTTCATAGCAATTTTTCCTTCTCTTCCTGCCATCTACTGAAGAATCCTGGATATTTTTAGGGTATTTGTTGTATCTCATACTGAAAATGACAAATGGTAGACTGGTCCAGCAGTTTTCAAGCAAAATAGCTATTTCAGTACTTGCCTTTTTTGTGTCAAATACCTTTGTTTTTAATTGACGGCACCTGACAATTCGTGAGCTCATGATACTAAATGAAAGCAATTAAAACATGATCAAAGTCTTTGTGGGATTTGTAGCAGTATTATAAAGAATGGCCAGATTTTTGTCACTTCTCTTTCCATAATGAGATTTTGGTTACAGAACTGGAATTTTAAAAATCAGTATAATGTGGAATGCTCAGACAGGCTAGTGTCATATGAGGAAAAATTATGAACAAAGAAAATGGAATTTAAATCTTCAAATAAAAAGAACCTAATAAGTCATTAAGTGAATGGCACCTGTAGATTAAAAAGGAGATGAAGGAAATCCTTCAAAAAAGAAAAAATCTTCCAAGTACTGTAGTCTAAATGTCTTTTAAAAGTAGGCCAAGAGAGTATTTTTACAGAATTATTTGATACCATTGTAATAACGTAATATAAAAACAATGAAAGATTTATTCAGTTTCTTATGCCAAGTCCACCAAGAACACATATGATTATTGTACATACTTTTTTAAACGTGGTTATTTAAACAAGAAATTCAGTTTCTAAATGTTTTACTTTTTTCCAGTAGATTCCTTGTCTGATAAAGCACCACTTCTTATTCAACTATGCTTTGGATTTAGCATATGTTTTTGATGTGAAACTTGCTCTTTTTTTTTTCTCAGCCAGTGTATACATAGGAAAAAGTACTTACGTATTTTTCTTACAAAAGTTTTAGTTGTTAATTTATGAGCTTTTTATTTGCTTATCTGTGTTCATTTCAGCAAAGCTGGCCAGTGGGTTTAGAATTTTTTTCTCCTAGTTCAAACTCTTATCAAATTACAGTTTTGTAATTGCATTAAAATATGGTAATATGATCTTCTCCCTGCTGTCTTACCAAATCTAGCACTGAACTTTATGCTTAAAAGTGAAACTGGTTTACTAAATTCTTTCAGAAGCATTCTGAGTAGAAATGCTTTATATGTTTAGTAGAATTATTTATCATGAGAATCTGAAGGAATAATTTCAAAGAGAAAAAGAAGTCAACCAAACAACCAAAAAAATTAATTTAAAGACAGAAGTTATTTAATAAAGAAATAAAGGCAACCTCGTGGCTCTTACATAATTGGTTATAAAATGGTACAGGCAAATGTCCAATCTATTGAGAACCAAGTCCAGTATCACAGCCAAAAGTTTTAGAAATATTTAAAAGTTGCTTTTTCTCTGTTATGCTAAAACAACTTTTCAGTGCTACAGTAGTTATTGGACAAAAAAAGAAGTAATTTTAATTTAGCCTTTAACTGCTTATGCAGATTAGAATCCTCGAGAAATACAAAAAGTATACCTTGATGCCTCTGATGTTACTATATTTCAGACAAACTGCGTAGAAAAATTATTCCTGTTGAAGATATGCTTTGACTTTTTAGATGTAGCATTCTGCCTTTTTTTTTTTCTTTTACCTTGGAAACACTGGTGTTGGATTGAATATGTGATGGCTGAACAGACAGTCAACAGATTAACAACAGGACTGGGGGTGATCAAGAGCATAAGAATGTAAGACTGTCTATTCAAATTCAGAGTAATACATGCCACTGTTTTTATAGTCACAGTGAAGCTCAAAAAATTATTCTTTTTGGGAGTTTCATTGGATTAACGTATCACCAGCTGTTACTTTTCATGGACTCAACACTTCTGTGGATAGCTGTTGCTTCTACTTGATGTCATGAACTTGCAATTTGCTACTATATAAGAAATGTGTGTGTTCTTAAATTTTATAATCACACCTTCTTTATCATTGGAACATTTAAAAAGCATTTAATTCTTTCTTTTATTCAGTGTAGTATCTGGGATATCCATTTGTCTTCACTGGATTTTAACAAGAATTTAAATTTAATTTCAAATTAATCCAAAGCTTATATTTTGCATAGATACTGGAAGGTCTTTGAATAATATTTAACTTTTAAATTTATATTAATGATATTTTTTTAGCACGGAATGATTATCAAAAAAAGTGATGTCGTTTTTTGCTTAGTATTCTGAGGTATCATATTCTTATCTTTTCAGTATAGTAAGGATGATCAGACAATTGATAAATTCTTTATTTAATACAGGTAGTATAATATTTAAACGTCCTGCCATGTAAGTAACTTGCAGTGATATCACACAGAACAAAAACACATTGAATGAAAGAATCAATCATTCTTGAAAATCAACAAGGTTTTGTCCCTAGAAAGAAACTATTTCCTTCAAGAAGTTTTCCAGATAGGAAATTTAATGAAATTTATAACTAAAGGGTGTTGTAAAAACAAACAACCCCTCCACAAACACTCACTATATTCGTTTGCTTTGTGAGGTTTCCAAAAAGTTCATTTAAGGTCAAACTTGGTAGATTAGACTTCGGCTTGAACACTTAAATCAATTTTCCCATGGGGTTCATGAGATTTAGTGATTTTGCATCTGGTGGTTATTTACTGTTATTTTTCTGCCTGTTAGTCTTTCACTTGTTAATAAACTGTATTTTTTCACTTGTATCTACTTGTATTCATTCCTTATTGGTGGAAAGGTAAAACTAAGGAGAGGTAATTAATTTTAGAGTGCCCACCTCTTTAATTGTCTTAAAGTAAGACAAACATATGGTTAGTTCTGCTGAATCACTTGATTTTTTCAGGGAAAAAATGATTATACCAATGAAGTTTATCTGGCTACAGATTTATTAGCTTCACTGTTATGTTAATTTGTCTTAAAAAGTCTCATTTAGGTTTTTTTTTGGCAGTGTCAGATACTTTGACAGCACTGCTATAACCTTTTGTCTGCATTCCCTTTTATACATTACAGGATTTCTAGACACGTGCCCTTGTATGACAAAGAAGGAAGTAATTCTCCAGTGAGTTACACATGAGGGGTCTGACATCCCCCGTGAAGGAATGCATTTTTGTAATTCCATTTCCTGCTCTGAGCAGTTCATGAGGGAAGACAAGACCTTATTTTAGATGAAACAGATCATCCAAGTTGACAGTGTAATTTATTCTAACAGGTCTTGTCCTGCAGGTCTTGTCCTGCAACCCACCTCAGAAACACAAACTTCTTTTTCAGTTCACAAAGAAAAAAAAACCAAACAGGTCACTATGTTTGTACATGATATTCAGGTAAAATGAGTATAAATATCTTCTTAAAGAGTCATATAGACTGATAGCACTAGGATGAGTAGAGATCAGTACTTGTATTTCCTTACATGGCACGCTCAGGATTTCAAGGATTTCTTGTTAGTACAGTTTTTCTGTCATCAATCACCTTTCTTACTGCCATATTCTCTGTCTTCCAAGCTATACCTGTTGTTCTCGTTACAGTATATGGCCTTTATACCTCCTTCATACTGTGCTTGGTTTTATTTGTCTAATATTAAATTAAGCCTTATGTATCTGTCATGCCCAATCAGCTTCATAATCTTCGTAAAGATTTCTCTGTATGAATGGCTGCCTGAAGTGAACATGAGAAATGGGTAGAATTTTAGAAGATATGTAATGTCTCCCACATTTGAAATATGTGCTTATTTACTCTGATATTTTATGCCACAGAGCGAAATACTAATTAAATTTTATTTTCCACATGCTGTGATCTGTGCAGACTATCTATACTCAAACCACTCATTTTACATGTTGTGTTGTCATTGCTGAGTCTATGGAATATGAATTTAGGAAGGAAGATGATTTTTTTTTTTAATATAAATTGTTATAATGCCTATTGTCACTGCTTCTGAGAATGTTCTCAAAAATAACTATAAACAGAAACAAACAAAAATCCAAACCAACAAACAAACAAAAAAACCCAAGCAAAAACAACAACAAAAAAAACCCAACCAACCAATCAACAAGCCCAAACTTGTATTTCTGCCACTCGCCTACTTTTCCATTCATGATATGGTAAACAGCTAATTCCTGATTCTCTTCTGTAACCTCAGAGGTTGAACTACAGATCAAACTATGTAGGTATTATTACAAAGAATATATGAGTCTCAAACACCCTAAGATACATCACTCAGATATAGATAAGTATCACATTATGGAAATGTCATGTTAAGGAAACTGTAATTAGTTTCAGAACTATCCCCACATCATTCCTGCATATTATTTTCCCACTAATTTAAATTTAATTTATGAAGGAGACCCAAAGATTTTCAATATCTACTAGGTTGCATAATGCTAATGTGTCAGAAAACTGCTTGTTTCTAGTTTTTGAAATACCCAGTTTTTTCAGTGCTGGTAATGGCTTTCAGCTTACTGTTTTGCCAGCCAGGTTTCTATTCTCCTGTCCCCCATCACCGTGTCATTACCAATAGGATTAGTGCTTCCCACAGTCTTTTAGTCAACTGCATCTCCAGAGAGGCTTTGCAAATGTCCAAGTCACTTTAATTAGCTACGTTACCTCTTTGGAGTGATATCGAACAGCAGAGGACTGAGAATTACCAATATTTTGCAGGCACATCTCCATGTCCCTGCGTGCTTATGAGGAATGTAATGGTTAAAAATATTGTTTTAAAAAAGTCTCACTTAAGAAATTATTTAAAATGCAATATCCAAGCTCACTCAATAGAACTTCTCTGCTTCACTCTGAGTACAGTGTTTGCAGGCAAAGCTAAGAKTTGACAGACACTGTTCTGTCAAATGATCTGCGCTGTAGAAAAGGAACACGAAAGTTATCTGCAGCTGCAGGCTGACAGACTGCACAGACAGCCCTAGCTACCCTGGCATTTTAGTACAGTACTGTGTGCTGACATGGTGGAAAAGAGAATAACTGATAAACCTCCCATAATATAAATGTATTTGCTATTTTAAATCCAGTAATTTAGTTCTATATAATATAAACTTATTTGCTTTTTTAAATCTAACAATTTAAATCTGTATACACTTTGGTACACTTGGTTTTATAGGAATTTGCTGTGTGAGCATTTATTACGCTCTGAGACCCCACATCAACCAAAGCACTGAGGTAAAATTTTGTATTTTCCTTAAAGTAAGGACACCAAGAGATATCAGAAAGCTTTTAATATTTAATGATATATTCCAGCATATTTTAGGTTGAAATTAATTTTGAATTAAAAAAAATCAATTTTGCCAGTAGATACACATTCTGAAAGTTATTTCCTCCCTCTGCCTCAGTCTTACACACAGTAATTGGGCAAGTTAACACCTCAAACTTGCTCTCATTTATCAATTGTCAAGGGCATCTTAGGCTGGTAAAGGCTTCACACAGTCATCTCTGAGTCTTTAGGAGGTTGGTTTTTTTCTTATCGCACCAAAGTTTGGCTCACAGCTGCCCTTCTGCCACCTTAGGAAATTCCTGTCTCACATGGGCAGTGGTCTCCCTGCCTGTCTGAGGTTTCATGTGGTCAACTGCTCTCCAAAAAAGATGCAGTCTTATTCCACCTCCTCATAGTTGTAGCTTACCCAGTGTTCAGCAGCAAGAACACAGGACAGTCAGTCTTTCTACCTGCTTTTAGTGAAATATAACATTGAGTCAATCAAATTATTATCTTGATCATGGGAAGTAAGCCCATTGAACCTCCTAGGTGTACAGTTACCACCTGCCAGCTAATGGAAATTCAGACAACAACAACAACAACAACAACAACAAAAAGTATTAGGAAAGTTAATACAGGAGGTTGAACAACAGTCACTCCTCAGCCATGTCTTGGTCAATATTATTAGGCAATCTAAAGAATTTCCTTTCAGGAAACTTCTGAACTTCATTTGGGAATTTCACCTTAATGTTGCAATGAGGTAGCACAAAGAACAGCTCCACCTAACTGAAGTGCATTCCTAAAAGTTACAAGAAATTGAAATAGTATAAAAGTCCCTGTACGTGCACTGTTGTATGTTTGCTTTACATGCCCCACAACAAATTCAGTCTTTATATAGAATATACTTAAAATATTCATTATGTTCTTGGGCATCAAGCAATAGCTTCCTTATTACTCCTGGCAATCTGAATACATGTCAGAGTACATCTGCTGGAAGTTTTAGATTGTCCTCATCAAGAGACAAACCTCAGATGTTCAGTTTTTGCAAACCACCTTTTTTTTCTGTTATTGGAGCTCATTGTAGCAAAACTGATTGAGGTATTTAGATGCAAGCAATTATTTTAAGGTTCTGCAATGACAATTCACTGAAAAGAAAAGCCCTGCAATCTGTGCAATATTTAATAAAGTTATATCCTTGCATACCAAAACTTTCTAGTGATAGTTTGTTCAGCTCCTATTCAAAAATTCGTTGTGAAATGAGGTGTGGTTTTCACCAGAGAATTCCCAATGGAAACCAATCCCAGGGGTCTTAGGGAAGTAATATACATTAGCAGTGAATTTTTGTTAAGAGATACTGAGCTATTCTAAGCTATACTCTAGACTAGAGCAAAATAACAGAAGGTTTCTTCAGTATGCCTTTGCCCTCCTTTCCTTAAGTTATCGAAGATTAAATGCAGCACTTTCAAACAGAAAATGGGCTTAAAAATTGCATTCATTCCCAACTCTGATTTTCSTCTTCAAAACTTTGTTCTCTTGTACTGAGTCTAGCTGCATTTGGCCACATCCCTTTACTCTGGATTTGTACTTCAGCTCTTCAGCTTCTGCAGATGGCATAAGCCAGGCAAAATAATGCTGAAATTTACAATTTGCATAGGTTGGAAAACACTATTCTATATTCCATAATTGAAACAGTTACTGTCTTCTATATATCCTGAAACCTTTTTGTACATGCAGCCATTGTTATCCATTTTCTGTAAAACATTATCCACAAAGGTTCAGAGAGTTTCATTAGGGTTGCTATAAAAGTCAGCTATACCATGTTTTATGTCTTCTCTTAAGCTGAAGTGTCTTGCACCTAATAGAAAACACTTTGTAGCCAACTTGCTAAGTAAGTATGTGGCAGACAAGCAGTCTACGTGATTCATTTTTATGTAGTGATAATATTAGAAGAGTTAGAAGATAATACATCATTAGCTAAGGATTTTTCTTTTGTTTTCAGCACGTGAAACAGTAGTTTATGCTTATTTTTCTATTTCTCTGCCCTGGTTTTCACTGGGATAGAGTTAATTTTCTTCTTAGTAGCTGGTACAGTGCTGTCAGATTTCATATGAAAATAATGTTGATAACACTCCCGTATTTTAGTTGGTGCTAAGTAGAGCTTACTCTGAATCAAAGGAGTTTTCAGTTTCCCATGCTCTGCCTGTGAAGAGTTGCACAAGAAGCTGGGAGGGAGCATGGCCAGGTCAGCTGATCCAAACTGGTTAAAGGGATAGTCCATACCATAAAATGTCATGCCCAGTACCTAAGATCATCCGTGAGGGAAAGATTGCTGCTTGGGGACAGGCTGGGCATTGGTCAGTGAGTGGTGAGCAATTGTATTGTGCATCACTTGTTTTTCTTGGCTTCTCACTCTCTCTCTCCCCCTGCAACACAATTAGTAGTAGTAGCTGTAGTAGTAATAATAGCAATAGCAGTATCTTTTGCTTTATTTCAACTACGAATCTGTTCTTATCTCAGCTCGTGAGTTTTACCCTTTCTCTATTCTCCTCCTCATTCCATGGGGTTGAGGGTGGGGAAGGTAGTGAGCAAGTATCTGTGTGATACTTGCTGGCTGGGGTTAAACCACAGACATCTTTCTTGGTGCCCAATATGGGGCAATACAATCCTTCCAAAAGCTGATTTTGCCATAAAAAAAAGTTCAAAAGAGACGTCAGGGACCTGCACAGGAGATCCAGTTTTTAGGAACAAAATGGCAAGATGTATGTCGTCAGACCACAGTGGATGTGAAGAACAAGACAACAGCAATGTCTCCACCAACTAAAAAGAAAGAAACACAAGCTTTTTTAGGTGTTGTAGGCTTTCAGAGAATGCAGATTTCAAATTATTGTCTGATTGTGAGCCCTCTCTGTCAAACAACCCAGAAGAAAAATTATTTCAAATGGAAAGCCCTGAGCAATGATAAGCCTTTGAACAAATCAGACATGACTTAGTTCACACAGTAGCCCTTGGGCTAATCAGGACAGGACAAGAGGTAAAAAGTGCTCCCTACCCTGTGCCTGGAAAGAATGGCCCTATCTGGAGCCTCTGGCAGAAAGTACCAGGGAAGACTGGTACTTCAGAAGATCTGAAGCCCCCTGTATTCCAATTCAGAAGGAGATACTGGCAGCTTGCAAAGGGGTTTGAGCTGCTTCAGAAGTGATTGGTACTGAAGCACAACTCCTGCTGGCACCCCAACCGCCAGTGCTGGGCTGGATGTTCAAAGGAAGAGTCTCCTGTACATATCATGCGAATGATGCTATATGCAGTTAGTGAGTCACATTGATCAAACAGCAAGCTCAAATAGTAATCCACAGTCATCCAGAAATCCTGGAAGTGGTCTGTCTGGCCAGGAGGCAAAGACTTGAGAATGTCACCAGAGGATGAAGTGACCTTTGCTGAAGAGGCCCCACTGCATAATAAATTAGCAGAAAGTGAGAAGCAATATACCTTGATGGGTCCTGCCGTACTGTAGGAAAGCATCAGAGGTTAAAGGTGGTTATGTGGAGTCCCCTACAACAAGTCACAGAAGCTGCTGAAGGAGATGAGGATTCAAATCAGTTTGCAGAGGTGGAAGCCATCCATCTAGCTTTGGACATTGCTGACCAAGAAAAATGCTAGTGTATCTATCTCTGTAGTGACTCATGAATGTTGTTAAATGCCCTGTGGGAGTGGTTATAGAAATGAAAGCAGGGCTAGTGGCAGCACAGAGCTAAACCCATCTGAGCTGTCACATTGGGGTAAAATATTGCTGTTGGGTGAAGAAGGTTGTGAAGGTACATCGTGTAGATCCTCATGTACCCAAGAGTCAGGCCACTGGAGAACATCGAGACAATCAACAGGTAGATCAAGTTCCTAAGACTGAAGTGGTTCTGGACTGGGAACATATGAGTGAATTATTTCTAGCTCAGTGGGCCCATGACACCCCAGGCCACCAAGGAAGAGATGCAACATATAGATGGGCTGGTGATCAAGGGCTGGACTTTCACAGAATCACAGAATATTCTGAGTTGGAAAGGACCCACAAGGATCATCGAGTCCAGCTCTTATGTGAATGGCCCATACAGAGATCAAACCCATGGCCTTGGTGTTATTAGCACCATCAACTGAGCTAATTGGACTTAACTGTGGACACTATGGCACAGGTTATCCATGAATATGAAATGTGCTTCAATAAAGCAGGCCAAGTGGTCAAAGCCACCCTAGTATGAAGGACAATGGCTGAAACATAAATATGGAGAGGCCTGGTAGATGGACTACATCACACTCCCCCAAACCTGCGGGGTCAAGCACCATGCACTTACAATGGTGGAAGCAACCACTGGTTGGCTGGAAGCATATCCTATGCCACATGCCACTACCTGGAACCGTCCTGGGCCTTAAAAAGCAGGTCTTATAGTGACACATACCCCAGGAAGAACTGAGTCAGACAACAGGACTTATTTATGAAACAGCCTCATAAACTTGTGGGCCAAAGAGCATGGCACTGAGTGAGTATATCACATTCCTTATCATTCACCAGCCTCCAAAAAAATCAAACCGTACAGAGCACTATTAAAGACTATACTAAGAGTAATGGGTAGTGGGACCTTCAAACATTGGGATATACATTTAGCAAAAGCCACCTGGTTAGTCAACAATAGAGGATCTAGTGAGCCCTGCCCAATCAAAACTTCTAGGTACTGCAGAAGGGCATAATATTTCTGTAGTGCATATTAAAAATATGCTGAGGAAAACAGTCTGAGTTATTCCTGCCTCAGACAAAGAAAAAGCCTATCCTTGGGATTGCTTTCACTCAAGGACCTGAGTGCACTTCGTGGGCAAGGCAGGAGGATGGGGAGGTCCAGTGTGTACCTCCAGGGATTTGATTTTGGATGAGAATAGCCAAGGAATTAAGTTGTATGTTGTTACTTGCTATACAATACAGTATATTGTCACCTCTATGCTGGGCATGTGCCTGTCACTGCATGGGGCATCTCCCAGCGTCTGTCTCCGCAACTCCAGATCTGAGAATCTGAACCTGACTACCTTTTAATCACCACATGAATGAAGAATGGACCTTGATTAAACCAGGCAAGTCCAGCAGTTATGGAGTCAGAGCTGTCTTCAGCTTTCAAAAATCCAACACCATTTTTCTCCTGCCCTGAAAGGCTGCTACAATTGCATCTAATCGAAAACACTTTATAGGCTACTTGCTAAATGAGTGTAGCAGAGAAGCAGTATAGGTAATTCATTTTTATATGGAATGATGAGAAGAGTTAGAAGCTAATACATCTTCAGCTAATGCTTTTTTCTTTTGCTTTCAGTACATAAAACATTACTTCATGCATATATTTCTGTCTCTGCAAGGCATCTAAATCTGCATTTGGACTAAGTTTATTTTTATTGAATAAGTGAAATGTATTCTTCCATGTACAAGTTTTTCTGAGGAACAATGGAGACTGAAAATTCAAAATCCAGAGATAAATACTCAGCTCCCTTATTTTTCCCCATATATTGTGCAAAGAACCTTACAGGTAGGTTATGGCTTGCAGARGAGGAAACTAGTACTGGACAATAGAGATTGGTCACTAGATGTACAATTCCATGGGGAATATAGCAACATGTTTTTCTTTTCTGGGGTAGATATTACGAGTCAATTAGATGTAAGAGGACTCTGGCTCACTAAATTGCGATACAAAGGACCTGTGAAAGGTCCTGTGAAATGAAGACTTTTAATCACAGGGAGTGGGATTTTGATCCTGCTGTAATTCTCGCTTTTGTGAGTGCTGAAACCATGTAAACTTTTTCATGCCCTGCTCTGAGAGATACTCCAGTATGCTGAATGAACTACAGCTACTTTGGTGATAAAGTCATAGTTTTTTGAATAATTTTCCTTTGATTTTCTTTTAAAGCACTAATCAAAGATTTCATATGTGACAGGTAGAAGAGGAAAGGGGAGAAGGAGGAAATGGCACACAGAAAAAAAAGTTGAAAATCTTAGGATTAAAAGTAGCACTAGACATATAGCTTAAAGTTACCATTCACGAGTCCATACAGAGACAGTGACTCCTATGTAGAATGACCTCTCCCTTGGCCACTATCCTTTTCTATTTCTTTGACTGTTGTGGTTTAACCCCAGCCAGCATCCAAGCCCCATGCAGATGCTCACTCACTCCCCCACCAGCAGGATTAGGGAGAGAATTGGAAGGGTAAAAAATAGAAAACTCATGGCTTGAGATAAGGACAGTTTAATAGGGAAAGCAAAAGTCACGCACACAAGCAAAGCAAAATGAGGAATTATTTCACTGTTTCCCATGGCTGGGCAGGTGTTCAGCCATCTCCAGAAGAGCTGGGCCYCATCAGGCATAGCGGTGACTTGGGAAGACAAAAACCATTACTCTGAATGTCCTCGCCTTCCTCCTTCTTCGCCCCACTTTATATACTGAGCATGATGTCATATGGTCTGGAATAGCCTTTTGGTCAGTTTGGGTCACCTGTCCTGGCTGTGTCTCCTCCCAGCCTTCCAAGCACCCCCAACTTCCTTGCCAGCATGGCAGTACAAAAAGCAGAAAAGACCTTGGCTCTGTGTAAGCCCTGCTCAACAAAATAAAAAACATCTTTATATTATCAACCCTGTGTTCAGCACAAATCCAAAACACAGGCCCACACCAGCCCCTCTGAAGAAAATGAACTCTACTTCAGCCAAAACCAGCACATTCCATTCCTTGTGTCCAGTCAGGCTAGCCTCAGCCTCCAATACAGTCAGTTGTTTGGATCCCCCCATCACTCCAGGCAGCTCACTGATCTGTTTTATGACAGGAACAGTACTGTATTCACTGAAAATTGTTGAAAATGCTATCCTACCTAGTAAAATAGATTTGTATGTATTGTGGTTACAAGACCACAATAGATAAATAAATACACATTTTTTTGGTAGGAATATAATGCTGAAATTTGTGATTCCCATTAAATAATAACTTCCATTTCACTCAGAAATACAAATGTATCTTGGTGGGATGGAGATTTGAAGTACATGGAAGAGAAGAAGGATTTCCTGCAATAGAACTCTGTTCTTTTGGCTCTTGAAGAAAAAGGAAATAATGTTCTAATACTTACAATATTAAAATATTAATATTTATATTATTTTATAATTTAAGATTTAATATTTATATTATTTTACTATAAATCTGCTGGTTTGGGCCCAGATAGAATTTTTAAACAAACCTTATATCTATTTTCAAAATCAGCAATGCCAGGATCTTCATTTTTCTTTAAATATTTTGTTTAGTTAAAAATCTGCTCAACTCTAATCTTAATGGAGTAGTATTTTGTTAGCACAAAGTTTTCCAGTGAATCAGTTTAATCCCGTAAATCCTCAATATAGACAGGGCCTGTTTCGGTACAAGCATACACTGCTGTGTTAGCACTATTGCGGTGAAGGATACTTTAGGCAGAGCAAATAACCTCCCCAGAGCAGCAAAGAAAACCTCAGTTATAAAATAATTTTCCAAATATTCGTGAACAGAGGTTTGGAAACCCTTTCAAAGAGCTTTTCATCCCTCACCTGTGTAAAAAACTTTAATCTTGCTTAGGAGTAATAAGTAATTTGGCACCAAATGACCTTTTCAAATTTTATCAAAAGGAAAAGCAATGCAACTGGATTCCCTCCTGAAAGGAGTTTTAATATAATGTTCAACCAGGGATTTTTTTTAATCGCTTTCTTTTAGCACAACTTTATCTGGGACCATGTTAAACTGATGCTAGAACACTTTCATCTACCATAGCTTGAGCATTCACTTTTTCACTTAAACATGTCATGCTCTATTTTTAAAAACCCTTTAGAAATATATAAAGAACTTTTCTGTTCTTTGTACACCCTCTTTGACTTGTATATAGAAGCAGCTGAAAGCAGACAGATAAGGGAAATTGTGCTTAACTAACCTGATTGCCTTCTATGATGGGACAATGGCTGGATAGATGAGGGAAGAACAGTCGATGTTGTCTACCTTGGCTTCAGCGAGGCTTTTGACACTGTATCCCATGATATCCTCATAGACAAGCTCAGAAAATGTGGGCTGGACGAGTGGACAGTGAAATGGATTGAGAACCAGCTGCATGGCAGATCTCAGAGGGTTGTGATCAGTGGCACAGAGTCTTGTTGGAGGCCTTTCACTAGTGATGTCCATGTCCCCCAAGTTTCAGTACTGGGCCCACTATTCATCAGAGAAGGGAAAGATATAGAGAATATCAAACTTCAAACACTTCAACAACTTTAGAATATTAAGGAAGACTTCCAAATGAATAAAGGTTGTAACAGGAAGGATGTGCCCAATGTGCTTGTGCAAGATATGTTAGTAGGTTTGTTCATTAAAAGTCACATGAGTTTGTTTGGTTTTACACTACATTGGTTTATTTTTTGTAGTCCTCTGCATAGAGCTCTTGGTGATGAGACTATAATGTTAATTTGCGCTTTACGTAACCTATTCATCATTTCAGTCAACTGAACAGCATTCCTGTTGTGTTTGTTTGAGGGTTTTTTTCAGGTAGAGTGATGGTAGGGAAACAACCTGTTCTTGAGTAAATTCGAAATTTCATGGAAAGGAAACTAGACATGTAGCAGTGGGAATGGGAGTATGTGCTTAACTAACTTTTTTAAGGGAATGACTGATGAATTTTTGCGGCACTATGACTTAGGTAAAGATAGAATGACTGAAAAAAAGCTTGGATAGCTGTGTACCAAGTTTAATAACTTCTACTGAATAGTCTTTTCTATAATGCTTGTGGTAAGAACAGCTGAGAATCTTTCTGAATATACTCATGTTACTTGGCTTTAAATGTTTAGTTCTAAAATAGAGTGTTACGCAGAAATATTTTCATAAAATACATAAAAAACTAGACACCAACATGAATGATGCAATATTTAAAGAACACAGCCTATCTTTATTTTTACAACTGGACACTATTACATATTTTTATTCTGCTATCTTCTGTAAATTGTTTGAACTTCAAGAATGTTTACTGAAATACAAAGCAATAACTCATCAGTGTTTTGGATCAATGGAGCTAGTTGAAATATTTATTTCGTTAAATAACCTATCATATTTGGTGTGATCAGATATGACATTGCATTCTGTATTGAGATCAGAAGCCAAATATGAAAACAAATACAGGAAAAGCTATTACTGTGTAAATTCTCTCATGTTTGGGTACCCACACCCAAAGAGTGATACATGCTTTACAGTCAAGAACGTGGTCAAAACCCTTTGCACCAGATTATAGAAATTAAACTGAATTGCTTGTGCAGTCTTTGATGTTCTTTGCAAGAACACTGTAAAAGAGAAGACCAACTCAAATGGATAGCTGAGAAGAAATTAAAATCCAAATAAAAATGAGCAGCTAATGAGCATAACATTTTTTGAAATATTTTGAGGAAAAACTATGCCTATCAACTTAGTTTGGACTCAGAGTATTTTCGTCTTGACCTCTTGGAAGTAGAGAAATAAGGACAGTAGGAGAATTGAACAAACCTGAGCAGGTGCTTGCATGATGAATTACTGTGGATGGGTAGAACATTAAGTTTAAAAGCACAGTGTAACGTTTGCACCTATAAATGTAGGAATCTCAAGTAAAAGTTGATGTCCCATTTTACCAATTGCTACATACAAAATTTCTGGACTATTTATTTGGAAGATGCTAAAAAACCTGGACTGGTTTCAGAAGCAAGCTGTGGGAATAATCAATGTTATAATAAGTTTTAAGGACAGATTGAAACAAATTTTAAAAAAATTAAAAACCTTTAGTGCTATTTCTCTTGGCCTGTTGAATCTGTACATTTCAATTTTATTTTGTAAATTTATTCACATATACATAGTTGTTAAATAGATGTATTCATGCTTAAACCTGATCATAGGACCCTGTTACTCTCTAAAATTAACTGGAAAAAAATAATCATGCTGTTATTGCAAAGAATATGCAAAAACACAAACTGTACCTCTGTTGCTTACTAGAAGGTGCTTTCTGAAAAAACTTGATCATGCTTTCATCAAGATTTATAAATCTACTCCATGTAGAAACTAAGATTGCATTCATGAATTTAAGTTAATATTTGGAGAAAAGCTTACCACATTTGTTTGAATACAAAACAAATGAAAAATTCTGGCAGCAGATGGATGTGTCTTTTGCACACCGTTTATATACAAATACATGTATAAGTATATATACACTTGTATTAACAGATATATGAATGTATATATATGCAAATAGATATAGGTGTATATATATATATACAAGCCTACATTAAGGAGAACTAATGACAGAACTAAAAATAAGGCAGTGAAAGAAGAAAATAAATCTGACATTTAGTGTAGTTTGTATCATTTGATAAGCTTGTAAGGTAAAGTCCTGGCTTGACTAGAATTAAGGCAAAGCTCCCTCTCTCTGTAACAGAATCAAAATTCCACCTTTTATACTTACATTCCTTACACAATGTCATTCAGACAAGTCATTACAAAATTAACCCGTGATATAACCCTATTGGAGAAAAGGAACTATGTATGGGATGCATTTTCTTTTGATCTCTGCTAGTTCCTTACAACATGAATATAATTCAAGATCACAAAGCTGTCTTAAGATTGATCTCTTATTCATTGGTGAAATAGCTAATGAAAGAAGGCTAAAACAATTTCGCAGGCTTTTCTTCCTTGAATGACTAACTTGGTCGTACTTCAGACTTACAACCTATGAGTAGGAGTATGAAATCAAGAAAACATTAGCATTCATGTATTCTAACTTGCAAGGAAAAATACCTCACCTAACAATTATTTAGATTGTAAACTGAATACCCTTTGAGATCGATACCCAGATGAAAGTGTCATGTTGCTGAAAATAAGGATTGAGAACAAGTGGGAGCAAAAGTGTGACATATAAGAGAAAGGAGTAAAACCGACTTTTAATGAGAGGGAAGTTATTAGCTCATTATAGAAACAATGCAGGAGGGACTGGGTTACCATATAACAATTTTATGAGTCAAATGTGGTGAATAATTGGAGTCAGTAGGTGACTCTAACAGAATAGGAGATAATACTAAGTAAAATTTAGATTTAAATCCATGTAGGAATCGTCCATCATGGAAAAATATTATAGAAGGTAGTATCCATACTCTTCAAAAGTACTGCTATTATGATCAAATAAAAGCTTTACATTTTACCATTTTGAACATCTGGTCATTATAAGTAGAGATTCCTAAGCAAAAGGATTCAATTTGTTATTCTGCTTCACATACAGTTTTGGAAACTCATATTCTGCAAATATCACTTTGGTACTCTAATAAGAAGCTTAACCCCGTGGCACATTCAAGTTATAAATTACAAAACCTGATTGAGGTTTTTTGAACTCTCCCTCTTTTTTTTTTTTCCATTGGTGAAAACTACAAAACTCCACAAGAATTATTAAAATAAGTATGACTCCTATCTTGACTCCTGTTCTTTACTGAGAGAGTGAGAGTGGTGAGGCATCGCAACAGGTTTCCCAGAGAAGAAGTGGATGCCCCATCCCTGGAAGTGTTTGAGGCCAGGTTAGATTRGATTTTGAGCAACCTGGTCTAGTGGAAAATATCTAGATGATCTTTAAGGTCCCTTCCAATGCAAACCACTCTATGATTCTATGACTTACATGGGTTTGGATATATTACTGTGATTTACTTACCCTTAAACATTTTCCTTAACCACAATTGACAGTTGTATGGTGGATTCCTACCTATTTCTCTCACATCTTTTTGCACATCTTTTCAATGTGCAAATTAATTCAGTAATATTAGAATACTTCATGTGGAAAAAGAGTTATTTTTACCTGAAATTTTATTATTATAATTGACAGGTGTCAGGATCCATCAAATGTATGTCACTTCTTTTTCCAAACAGAATAGATAGCACTTTGGAGTACCATGCAAAATAACTTGCTTCTAAAAAGTGCTACAAAAAGATCAGCATGAGAAATGTTAATAAGGTACAAACCTTCATTTATCTAACAAAAGTAGGGGAGGGAATTGAAAAAAYAGGTCATTGTGGAATTTTTAATCAAATGTAGTGTATTTACCTCTGCCAGTCTGTCAAAGTCCTTGTATTTTACTAGCAATTTATTTTGAGAAAAATGATTTCACTGAGTATTTGATTATATACAAACTCAACATGATGTAGGTGGGGTAAGAAGTCTTGGCTGCTGTGGATCTATTTTATTACCTTCCTCATTTTTTCACGTTCCAGCGTGTGATATGGTCTGTAAAAAGAAACCTGCCTGTAGACATGATATCCATTATTATTCTCAGAGTTTATAGGAATTTTTTTTAGTTTTTTAGTTTTTTAATTTTTTAAAAAAATCAGCAGCTTTGGAACATTTTCAAAACCGCATCCTGTAACTGATGGCCGAACAAATATAAATATAAAGTGAGAATGTATGTGTGCTACTAGAACATATGTGGGACAGAACCCTCTGAATCTTTGAGATGATTAATGGGAAGAAATTACAGCACAAAAAACCTCTGATAAAGGAAATACTATTGATATAAAAATTAAAGACCTGGTTTACCATTAGTGTTATTCCAGTTTTTCATTGGCACAACCCAGTGAAATCAATTGACTAAGCTGATAAATGCTATTCTCCACTAGTTTAGAAATATTTTAAATATTGGGTTTTTTCTTTTTTTCCAGTGCACAGAAAATTCYGTCACTTCTATTTCTTTTAGTCCTATTAAAGCCCATTAAAATTTTTGCCAATAAGTTAATAGGCTGCAAGATTTAGTCCAGTGYTTAAAGCGAAGCAGTCTTGAACATTTTCTTGCTACAACTGTTTTTACCTGTGCTGGTTTTGGCTGAGGTAGAAGTAATGTTTGTCATAGTGGCTGGCTGGCAYGGTGCTGTGTTCTGGATTTGTGCTGGAAACAGTGCTGGTAACACAGAGATGGTTTTGTCACTGCTGAGCACGGCTTACACAGTCAGTGCCTTTTCTGCTCCTTACCCCACCCCACCAGACAGGAGGCTTGGGTGRGGCATGAAAAGYTGTGAGGGGACACAGATGGGACAGGTGACCCCAAYTGACCAAAGGGATATTCTGTASATCAGGCTGAGGATACAGAGCTGGGGGAAGAATAAGGAAGGGGAACATGTTTGGAAATATGGCATTTGTCTTCCCAAGACACTATTACACATGATGGAGCCCAGCTTTCCTGGGATCACTAAACACCTTCCTGCCCATGGGAAGCAATTAATTAATGCCTTGTTTTTCTTTGCTTGTGCACATGGCTTTTGATTTCACTATTAAACTGTCTTTATCTCAACCCATGAGTTTTCTCACTTTTACTCTTCCAGTTCTCTTCCTCATCCCACTGGGGACGAGTGAGTGTGTGGGGCTTAGTTGTCAGATGAGGCTAAACCACAGCATTACTTTACAGCACTATAATGTACCAAGGTGCCTAAACAGATGAGCACAAGTACTCCTATTCTTCCTCTTCCTCTTCAACCTGCTGTCAATGAACAGCATCAGCTCTTATAATTAAGTATCTGGCCTAATTAGCACAGTCGTGAAGCTGAAGAGGGKTGTTTATGGTCTCAGGTTTGGCACTACAGTAAAGTAGTTTGACATCTACCAGAACACAGCTGCCTGACAGAAATACCTTTCCAAATAAGAGTCCTTTATTGCTACAGGSTAATGTTTCACTCTGAAGAAAATAATACCAAGCATACTCAAAAGATGCAGAAATAGGGCAAACTGTGGGATAAACTACATGGTCATATACTTTTATTTTTAAATTTCAGACAACCATCCAGCTTACTGAATGAACTAGAGGTTAAACAGAAAGAATAGCATTTATTACAGACTGTAATATTGTATATAATACTTTTTTAAATAAATAAGTGCAAAAGAATTAAAGGGTGGTTGCAAATTATACCTTTACTGGGTCATAAGCACATAAGACCAATCATATCAGTTCAGACCAGATGTGCAAAAGCCCTCAATCCTATTTTCAAGAGTGAAAAATAAATAGATACTTAGGAAAGAGCACTAGGACRAATAAATTATATAATAACACTTTTCCAGACAGCAGTGTTTTTTATCTCAGGAACTTTTTATCTTACAATCAGAACTGCTATCTGTATGTAAATAGTCCTTGAGGTTTGTTTTTTTTWAAATTTATTATATGGTTTCATCTAATTGCTTTTGCAGTTTTCAGAGTTCAGAATAACTTGTGGTAGGGAGTTTCATGGCTATGTAAGATTCTCTGTGAAGAATCACATCTTTCAGTGTGTTTTGAATGTTACTTGGATTCATGTTACAACCTCTGGCATTGTTATTAGGTGTGGAAAATAAAGTCACCTGCAATTCTCACACTTTTCTAGCACTTTTCTAGACTGCTGTCTTACCTGCTTCCTACCTTAGTTATCCTTTGTTTCTCTAAATGGCAGCACTCTAGCCTATCCATTGCACAAACAYCAGCTGTTTCATACCTGTGGTCATCGTTATTACTGTCTTTGAGAACATCCCAGTTTTAGTATACTCTTTCTGAGAGAGAAGTACCAAAACCGCAAGAGCTGTTCAAGATGAAAGTTGATACACAACTGTGTCCAAGCCCAGGCTGAATGGGGATCTGAGCTACCTRGTCAAGTGAAAGGTGTCCCTGCCTACAGCAGGGGGGTTGGAGCTAGATGATCTTCAAGGTCCCTTCCAGTCCAAACCATTCTGTGATTCTGTGAAGTATTGTTTTCTCTTTTGTTGTCTATTCCTTCCAGGATGATTTCTGACATTTGTTCACCTTCTGCCTAAGTTTTCCTTTATAAGTGATGTTTGTCACCTCAGACTAAATCTTCTATGACAAAAACTTGGGGTTCTCATTTTGGAGGTATGGCATTTCATATCTATCTATGTTAAAATGATTTGCCATTTTATTAGAAAATTTTCCATATTATGAGATCGCTTTGCAAATTTGTCATATTTGGGTATCATCTTTCCTACCTTGAATTCAGTGGTCAGCAAACATTATGATGTCAGTAATTCTAATGTTTCCAGACTATTCTTACTGATGTGCTTACTACAGACATTTGACTTGATGGCTTGGCATCTCATAAAGCTGCCTAGAATCTTTTCTAATAACTGACAACCCATCAGCTGTCTTAGTGTAGGACAGCACTTRGCAGTTCAGAA
Source organism: Amblyornis subalaris (assembly GCA_018881555.1). NCBI lineage: Eukaryota > Metazoa > Chordata > Aves > Passeriformes > Ptilonorhynchidae > Amblyornis > Amblyornis subalaris. The sequence continues at coordinate 1,825,887 of JACAXG010000092.1, forward strand.
AGAAATTTCATATGAAGTCAGTATTTCAGGTATTTTGTCCTTTGGGATTTTTTGCCAATCATATTCTGATCTTTGTGATTTATTACAGTTCTCACTAGCTTTTATTGAGTATCCTTTATCAGCAAGTTTTTAATTTAAGACAGAACTTCCCAAGGGCCACCCATGTTCTGACATGAGTATTTCTCTTTCTGTTCCTCTTATACTGTAAAAAAAAAAAAAAAAATTCATATTATTTTTGCAACTTTTTCATGTTTATCTCTTCTGTGTTCTGTATGTGGACACAACTTCATCTTTAGACTGTGTGCTTAAAGTAGCACAGAAACAAGAATGCAATATTTGTCAAATATACTTAGTTGATTCTCAGCTTTCCCTTTTCTCTCATCCCAAAATTCTTCTGTAGCCAGCTGGCTTTCCTTACTCTCACCATTTCTCACAATCCTTCTCAGACTCCCAGGTGTAACCTGCTTCTAGGCAACTAGTCTTCTACCGAAAGGCTAGACTCTTTACTATAACTTTTGGTCATAATTTTACCCCACCCCAAATGTCATTTGAATATTTTTCTGCTGACCTGTGATCTGATCTTCATCAACTGTGCATTCAAATCATTCTCTTACACTGACAAAAAAGAAGAAAAATAAAAAGAAGAAAAAGAAAAAAAAGGAAAAAAAAAGAAGAAAAAAGAAAAAGGTGAGGTGAATTTGAGTTTGAATTTGTAAGCAATTGGAAATAGAATAATTTCATGCTATTTGGTGGCCAACAATTTGAAGRTGAAGCCAATTTGATTATAAAAGGCTAATGTTGCTTGAGAGGAAGCATAAATACATTAAATAGCAAAATATCTTACTGATATATATGAAAAGCTGTTAGATCCATTATGTAAGCATACTAATATGTGCTGGCTAATTTYGTTAATTGTGAAATGAAGCTTTAAATGAAAGAGACTGTATTTCTCCCTATTTAATAGCCATCATAGTTATGAAAAAAAAATTAAGAGAGGAAAAACACAAGAAAAGAAATATTTATGTTATTTGAAAACTTCATCGCAGTTTTCTGGATTGCTTGCAAATTTTATGTCTAATGATCATATTGTGAAATATGAGCAACTTAGATTATAAATCTGATCATAATATGCATTTCTTTATTACTGGCTAAATGTAAATCTAGGGAATATCTTCCTGTAAGAGATATCTGTTTTGACTTTGAAATTCATCTTAGAGAAATATTTCATTATATTCCTGTCAGTAAACTTCCTTCACCAGAATAATCCTAGAAAGTAATCAAAATGGGGATCACGCAAAGTTAAAATTAGGTTATTTTTCAAATATCAGTGTTTACCTAGCTGCAAGTATCCTCTGTTTACACATTTCTTCATCCCTTAATCCTTACCCAACCACAAATAAGTAAACAGCTCCCAGAATCAAAACTGGGACCCCTCCTGACAGTGCCATACGGGCAGACCTCGACACTAGCAAGACCCACTTCTGAGTAGCAAAATGCAAATTAAGAGACAGTTAAGGACAAATTAATATCTAATGTTAATTATAACTTCTGGATTTAGGAATATTTAGGATTTTTGAGTGATACTCTCATGCATACATATTTATGTTGTCACTTTGATTTAAATTGTATACATGGGATATAAGTGAAGATATTAATTTCTTCCTTATCTTTACCTGTTGATAGCATGTTTGTCAAAACTTCGTCCAGTGGAAGAAGGGATCAGAAATCACAGAAATCACAGACTGGGTCTGGTTGGAAGGGACCACTGTGGGTCATCTGGTCCAGCCTCCCTGCTAAGGAAGGATTGTCCTAGAGCACATTGCACAGGATTGTGTCCAGATGGTTCACTAATATCTCCAGTGGAGGAGACTCCACAGCCTCTCTGGGCAATCAGTTCCAGTGCTCGGTCACTCACACAGTAAAGAAGTTCTTCCTCATATTCAGGTGAAACTTCCTGTGCATCTGGTTCTGCCCAYTGGCTCTTGTCCTAGTGGTTGGCACCACTGAGAGGAATCTGGCTCCATCCTCTTGGCATCCCCAACTTTAGATATTTATACACATTGATGGGGTCTCCTCTAAGTYATCTCTTCTCAAGGCTGAAAAGGCCCAACTTCCCCAGCCTTTCCTTGTAAGAGAGATGATCCAGTCCCCTCAACATCCTCATTGCCCTCCACTGGACCTGCTCCAGGAGCTCCATGTCACTCTTGTCCTGAGGAGCTCAGAACTGGACACAGCACTCCAGATGTGGCCTCACTAGGGTGGAGTAGAGGGGATTTCTTAATATATTATCTCTTGRAGATTTCTTAATAGATGAAATGTACCTAATATTTTTCCCTCTTATTTTCTTATTTATCGCAGTTTCACATTGGAGTTATTGCTGTACCAGTTCTCAAAAACACAGAATTTTGTTGGTGACCCATAATGACCCCCTAGCAGAGTCTGCCTCATCAAAAAGGASTGTTTTCCTTTATGGACTACTTTTTGTGTACAGTTTTCTTTGTGCAGCTACTTACAAGAGAAAACCTGTATTACACATAGAGCTAAAATAAACACAGAAAAACKTTTGGGATATAGTACCTAACACCATCTGTAGGAGAAACAGAAAAGAAGAAAGGATAATGAGTGGCTTAAAGGACAGTGGCGATATTTTTGGTTTTGACATATTTATCTTAAGAAATTTGTCTTGGCTAACGAAAAGATTGTTGAAGCTTCCATTTCAGTGTTCAGTTTCTGTTCTTTATAAATGAGATAAACATTTTGTGAACTTAAGTTGAAGTTGACAAAGGGAGTTACATTCCTGCATTGGTCCAGTGAGTGAGTGATGAGGACAAATGGAAGTAGAAGAGGCCTCCCAGTACCATCACTGATGGATCACGTTATCTGTTTTGGTAAAGCTACACAACTACAGAAAAAGGTGTGTAATTGTCCCATATTGAGGTGCATGTAGTCTGTTGGCATTCTGGRTGATTTACACTATCCTTTCTTCTGCAAAATATATGGATTTGTGTTGTTGGCTTATTTTTATTTCCTTTAAGCTATAAAGTTATTTTGAAATTGCTTTGTGTGTTTTGTCCTGTTTTTAAATAAATATCTGCAATAGAAACTGAAAACTAATGTAAATCTGTAAAACATATAACTGATTTCTGAGTGACGCAGGCACATTAATACAGGTGGATAGTGAAAATACAGTAGAACAAATGTTTTTTGGTCACAGACTAACTTTTTCATTTATAATGCCATTATTCCTTCTTTCACTTGTGCAGACAAATACTGAATAGCAGCCTTTGTTTTTCCTCTGTTTTTGTCAGTATAATTGGGATGAACATCACTGACTCCTTTCTCCCTAAACACAGCAAAAACAGCAATGCTGCTKGTTCCAGGTTACATTGTTTTGGTAGCTATAATGACTGATTTGCTTRGGGGGAAACCGTCAAGTCTCTGTGTAAATTATTAACAAATATATTGCTGTATTATTTATAAGACATTGAAAATATGGCTTAATGATCATTTAAAATGATGGCTTTAGAAAACAATTGTTTCTCTACAGTTCTCATTGACACAAACAGTTTTCCATCTTTATATCAGGAAATATTTCACAGAGTAGCAAAGAAAAGCACAATTTTAATAGCATGATTTTTGCACTTACCTCARTTTTTTTACCCTTTTATAAAGTGAACTTTTATTGTAACAGACAGGAAAAGTCTGAGGAGAGGGTAGAAATTTACTTAGTGTGAAATTATCTTTTCTCTGCATGTAGCTGGAACATATTTTTTTTTTATATTTGCAATTTAATCATGTTAAATTGTTCCTTCTAGATGAAAATCATGAAGAAGACACACATATGTGAAGACTATCTCTCAAGTTCAAAAAAGCCATGGGGAGTACTATGCTAATGTTCGGGTGCTGTACAACAGAGGCTATGCAAAACAGCCTCTGCTGTTCTGCTGGACATCATAGAGAGAGGATGGTCTCACTGTTGGGAGCAATCTCTTCCACAGATACCCGCCCTGAGCTTGGAGGACTAAATCACCCTTTGCGTGCCTCTGTGTTTCTGATTTAAAATAATTGTGTTGGTAACTTCTCTGCACACATAAGGTGATGTCAGTGTGTACTTACTAACTGTGTGTCACYGTATCCATATTAATGGGGTAAGCGATGCAGTATTTTCACTGGAGCACAGCCTGACTCTCACCTGGGACAAGGATGTTTGCATGAGCTTTTCTAAGAAAACTGGCAACAAAATTTTGGTAAAGATAATCAAAAATTACATCATCTTAACAACTTCTTCAGTCAAGCTTCTTAGTTTTATTCCGAATTTGTTCAAAAGTTGACTTCTTTTTCCTGTTTGTGTGTGTGTGCCACGTGCTTTCAAGAAAGCTTCCTCAGTTTGAGAGCTACAATTAAACTAGAAGTTCTGATACACTCTTGATAGCAATAAAGTGAGATGTAAGGCATAARAACAAGGTGTTTTGTTGTTTAATGGTTTATTGGACATTGTTTAGGGTGCAATTATTTAGAGGAAACATTTTATGTTAATTATTTCTTTAGATACAACTTCATTTATGAATTACATAACAATTCAAGGGTATATATAGTGAAAAGCAATATTCAGTGGCATCTAGATTTATTCTTAAAAGTTTTTCTCTCATTTTTTTCCTTCATTAATGGCCATTTGAAGGTAAAGAGAAAAGCTGTCTTTCACAAACAATAAAAATACAAAGTTCTGTTTTGTTAGTCATCAATCTGTTTTTAAATATGGGGGGTTAATTTTTTTTTTTTTGAGTAAAATTTAGATTTTGGAAAGGAATCTTTCTGATTGCATGAAGCAATATCAGCTCTTTCCCCCAAACTCTTTGGTCTTAATTAACACCCAGGTCGCTGCTGTGAAACCAACATAGGAAATTATTCTTTATTCACTTCAGCTGCATCAAGAAAATGTACCCAGAGTCTTTGTATTACTTTCCTTCTTTTGTTACTATTGCTGCACAATTTCTAATGGGATTTTGTCAAATAATGGGCTAGCACAGACAGCTTTGAATGTAATATAAGGAGATAACATACTTTAACCAGATTGCATCTATTGATGACCTGGGTAGTGTAGAAAAAGGGTTTATAGTACTCTTATTTCCATCCATCTGTACATGTTCTGTCAGGGCTGACTTCGTACACGAAAGGATATGGCCAGAGTCCAGAATTTTGCAACAATTTTCTGGCAGGGGATTTTGAGTAGCAGAGCATGTTATGACATTCTTCTGGCTATACATCTTACACTTGGAGCGGAGGTATAAAAGTACTCTGAATATAAGTAGCAATTTAACAGCACGCTACTTCATTGCCTTATGTCATACTTCATTCTTCTTTTAAACGCAAAGACGCAACACATGAAAGCCAGACCGATGGGCAGAACTATTAATCAAACTTTTGTAATAATTTCTGCTGGGTTTCCCTTCCCTCTATTAGACAAGTTATTCAAAAGAGAGTTTGAGAAGAAAAAGTCAACTTATTCACTAAAATAAAATTTTGTAAATTTTCACTAGACTGAATCAGGTTTATAGGCTATTGAAAAAGATATATACATATGATGACACTGACTTTTTTAATACTAATGAGGTGAATGCAGCTATGASAGAAGCTAATAAAAATATTTTTAATCCATTTGCTTGAAAGGTAATAAAAATACTTGTTCCTTGGTGGAACAAAAGTGTAATACAGCTATTAAGAAATTGCAGGGAGAGAGAGATCTAAATAAAGCTGAGACATCACATTTAGTGTAAGGCTTAATGGTACGTAGGAGTCTCAAAATGTTATAAGGCTGAGAGAAGGTATATATTGACATAAGTCTTATTCAAGTGTTAGACAAAATACAGTGTCATCAAAACTTAGATGAAGAGGTCTACAATGCTAGGATAAGTAGGGGAGATAATTACATAAAAAATATATTACTATGTGAAATTTAAACTGTGATCATATATAATGGAAGGCTTTGTTGCAATGCATCTGTGGCACCTTTTGATGCATTAGGACAGGATAAGGATAAGGATAAGGATAAGGATAAGGATAAGGATAAGGATAAGGATAAGGATAAGGATAAGGATAAGGATGCTTTGAGCAGCCAAAGAAGACACCCTGCTAAGAAGCAGATATATCCCTATGTTAAAAATAGCTGCTACATTTGATTCATTAAAACTCACCACTTGGGAGAGGATTGATACATGGAACATTTCACCCACAGGCATCCTTGAGTCTGGCTTTATGAAAGTCAGAAGCTGAAGGTAAACGTTTTCCTTAAAGATGGTCCTTCCAGTAAGTGGAGATGTCCCTCAGCAGAAAAATGCTGGAAGACACTCCTACTCACTTTCCTCTTGTCTGAAAGCCATACTGCTTTTATTCCTTCCACGCTGAGCGCACCTGCATTAGCATTCTGGTTTGGATCAGGAGTCACCTTTTGCTGTGACTCTCCTGATTCACACTCACATTATTTTTATTTAAAAATTGCATGATCTTGGAGTTCATGACATGTATTTATCTTGAATTATGCTAAACCACAGATACACATCGGGAGCACACCTGGTACACTGCATCCACAAATGAACATTCAGGCCATGGGRACCAACCAGAGTCAGTATTATATACCCCCTGTTCTCCATAAAGTGTGGATGTTGATCCTCAATGCCAACTATTTTTCTTTATAAATTTATGCTAGCTAATGAGAGAGATGTAGCCTTGGTGTTGATTATTCCTCATGATTTGAGGATGTGATGAAAAAGTAAAAGGTTTTAAAACACTGGCATTTAGTAAGCAGTAAGGTACTTTTATATTTTTGCTGCTTWATTAAAATAATCTCATTCAAAGTTTTCCTTAATGGCAGCAGGAAAAAAGTTGACATTGAATATGTCCTGGAATCTTTTGACAAAAAGGTGTTATTTCATTAGTAAACCCCATCTTTTTCCTCCCAGTTTTAACAAATGAGCAAGCCTAGCAGAAGGAATGCTTGTGCAATTTATCCTAGGGTTTAAGTAGTGATTTTATTTGCTAAACCCATTCAATCATTTGTTCTAGGTCTACTTAGAACATACCACATCGAACTAACAGTGAATAGATGTCATTTGCATTTGTTTAGTACATTGGGCTAAAGAGGACATGAAGACCACAGTGAAATCATTTGGTATATATGTCATACCTGATTAATTTATAGGAGATGGTACACCTTGTCTTGGCTCAGCAGACAGTTCCRAAAGACAACTGAAGTACAAAAGTGATGTTTGAATGCCTTGTTCATTYGACCTTTATATGTATTTTATCTTGTTTGAGGAAAAAAAATGAAGAGTAGAACAAAGACATCTTCTCATAAAACCACAGGAAAATTGTTATAATCACTTAATTTACTATTTTTTTTCTGAAGTAACTGTTTCTATTTATCCAGTAGAGGGAAATTAAGGGGCGAGGAAATTTTAAATTAGGTTAAATCCTATGGGCCATATGGGAAGCAAAAATATCCCTGGTTAAAGAAAAGGAAACAGTCCTAGAAAAACATAATTAAACTGCAACTAAAGTGAATCCCTCAAAGCAGAGAATATATAATTTTATATAACAGTATTACTGAGTCTGATGATAAAAAGATAATGTAAATAATATAAATCTTATGATTCATTATAAAAAAAAATCCCCAGTTTTCATCAGACTCTTCAGATTGTCTCAAATTTCTGGCTCTATAGATACTTCTTTAAAATTCTAACTGTGATGCTTAAAAGCAAAAGATGRACGATTAATTTAGCAAATACATTAATGTAGTATTTGTACTAACATAAGTTCTAACAAATTGTGGTGATCTGGCCATGGCCAAATGCCAGATCCCCACCCAGCCACTCCACATATAAACTAASTTTTGAGGAATGACAGACATGTATTTTGGGACTGGGTATGCTCTCTTCACAGAATGAAGAAAGTCAAATCACAGAATCACAGAATAAGCTGAGTTGGAAGAGACCCACAAGGATCATCAAGTCCGACTCCTGGCCCTGCACAGGACACCCCAAAAATCACACCATGTGCCTGAGAGCATTGTCCAAATACTTCTTGAACTCTGTCAGTCTTGGTGCTGTGACCACTTCCCTKKAGAGCCTGTTCCAGTGCTCAAACACCCTCTGGGTGAAGAACATTTTTCCTGATATCCGACCTAAACCTCCCCTGACACAACTTCAGACCATTCCCTTGGGTCCTGTCACTGGTCACCAGGGACCAGAGATCAGTGCCTGCCCTCCCTCTTCCTCTCACAAGGAAGTTCTAGACTGCAATGAGGTCTTCCCTCAGTCTCCTCTTCTCCAGACTGAACAGACCAAGTGGCTTCAGCCACTCCTTATATGGCTTCCCCTCAAGGCCCTCCACCATCCTCATGGTCCTCCTTTGGACACTGTCTAATAGTTTCATGTCTTTTTTATACTGCAACACTCAAAACTGCACACAACACTCGAGGTGAGGCCGTGGGACAATCCCCTCCCTTGCCCGGCTGGCGATGCTGTGCCTGATGCCCCCCAGGACACGCGTGGCCCTCCTGGCTGCCAGGGCACTGCTGACTCATGTTCAACTTGCTTCTACCAGGAGCCCCAGGTCCGTTTCTCAGGCACTGCTTTCCAGCATCTCGTTCTTTAGTCAGTCCATACATCCAGGGTTGCCCCATCCCAGGTGCAGAATCTGGCACTTTGCCTTTTTGAACTTTATACAGCTGGTGATTGCCCAGCCCTCTAATTTGTTGAGGTCTCTCTGCAGGGCCCCTGTACCCTCAAGGAAGTCAACAGCTCCTCCCAGTTTTGTATCATCTGCAAACTTGCTTACTATCCCTTCCAGTCCTGCCTCCAAGTCATTTATGAAGATGTTGAAGAGCACAGGGCCTAAGATGGAGCCCTGTGGAACCCCACTAGTGACAGAACACCAGTCTGATGTCACCCCATTCATTGTAACCCTTTGCATCCAACACATTAATTTGAGAACAGCTCTGTGTTGGGAAGTCACCAAGTCTATGTGCTGTGCATTGGTATTACATGGTAAAATCTTCCAGTTCTTTCCATACTAAATAGCAGAAATACTATTTAATTCGTAGATACAGATCGTAGAAAACTGGTTTATAAATATTCATGTAGGTGAATGCTTGCATATGTGTGGTATGAGCTTGCACAGCAAGACTTTTACCTTAATGTTAAAATTCTGTCTTTGAGATGATCCAGTTATTGTATCCATTTCCATTCACACACGCCAACATTAAATTTTTTCTATGTAAGTGACCATTGCTAGGCATCAAATTATCAGGAGAACAAATCTAGCTGTATTTTTTTAGTATGAGTTTTTCCTGTGTTTATAGAGTTCTTGGCTCCTTATGGATATATTGGAAAAAAACTTTTCTGCCAGTTACCACTAAAGAAGCTATAGTAGACCTAACCTGATGAAAACTTTTACAAGATATTGCTGAATCTTATTTGCTACTAAAGCAGCTACATAAACATTTTTTCTAAGAGCTAAATGCACACTGTTCCTATTTGAGAAGCTCAAACTTTCATTATCTCTGTGTTTTTAGGTTCTCTTTCTCACCACTCTTATTTCATTTTAAGAAATCAGATTTAGCAGACTATTACAACCCTTAGGTATTGTGGTTTACTTCTTCACTCATTTTGCCTTCTGTATTTCATTATGCAAGTATGTCAGTTTGCTGCCCTGAAGGATTTATTTTTCATTATCTTGGCCAGAATTTGCTTATGTGTCCGCATTTGTTTGTATTAAAAATTTATGTTCAAAGTATTTGTAAATAAGAATAAACCATATAGCTCATCTCTTGAATCAGCACAGTGACACTCTGAACATACGCTGAAACAGAAGAGGCATAAAAATGAGAATTTAATGTAGTCAGTGGTATAAAGGAATGCATGAGATTAATGGGCAAAACACCTGAGAAGTGATTTAATAACATGATTTTTAATATAGAAAGGAAAATGCCCTAACATCACAGCTTTTCTCAGACAACCTGCAGGATACAGCAGTCAGTCACAACAATAATGGAGTATGCTAAATGCCAGGTCAAATGGCCAGCCCGTCCCAATACACACATGACTCTTAAAAAGCTTTTAAGCCCTGGACAAAAGTACCTTCAGAAGGTATCCACACACAAAGTAGATACAAATATGATGGTTTGGCTGTTGCTGATTCTCTTTTCATATATGTTAAATTGTTTGTTCAACATTTACATTTCAGTTAATGTAAACTCCTGCTTGGAGATTAGAAAAGCAAATATGAAATCATGTTCTTTCTCTTATATATCCTGCATATTTATCATTCCATCTTTTATTACAGTCCATACTGAGAGTATTTTCCTTTGTTTTTTCCTTGCATATGCCAACCTTTCTTCTCAACTCTATTTTTCCATACGTCTCCATATCAATTTCTTCAAATATACAATGCTTACCATTCCAGGATTTTTTGGAAACCGTGCTGTTCAGGAGCCACAGGAGGTCAGGCAATGGTGTCCTTCTCATTTGATCTTTGATTACAAGGCAGACACAATGCACAGAGTGCCAGCAGGCCAGCAATCCCACACCAGACACCTAAACCCTCATTAGAAGACAGCCATTTGCCTTAAAGAGCTCCAGGATAATCAATAAGAGTGGCTTCCTTGACTAATTTCAGAGCCACCCCTATTGGAGCCCCACTTAACAAGTTTCCCCTGAAAGATAATGCTACTGGTGTCTGCACCAGTTGCATCTCACCCAGATCCATGTTACTGGGTCCTACTTTAAAAGAGCTCACTACTTCCTAGCAGATGTTATGGGCAAAGAGCAGAGAGGCAAAGTCCAGGTTGTTCATGGGGTTGGGGCACCAGGTTGCTTATGGTGATGGAAGGACAGGCTGCTTTGGAAAAGGAGGGGGCTCTAACAACAGCAAATGCTTTTCTGCAGCCGAGCCTGGGGAGAAAAAATGTCCACATCCCTTTTGCTTCTTGTCACCATTCTGTGACCTGGATTCTTCTGGCAGTCCTTTTGATAATTTATTTACTTTGAATTTGGGTTAAAAGCAAAAGAGAAACACTGCATAGATTTTAGTAAAACTGCTATGATCCAGACCCCAGTGTTAACAATGCCAGCAGGTGCCTAAGACTCCTGGGAACTGGTCACTCTTGGAAACTCATTTGTGTCAGCTCAGTGCTGTGCAGGGGAGCAATGAGCTTCCTGATGTGTGGATGCTCCTACAGAACTTAGATTGCAAAAAAATCCTTTCTCAGTTTATTGCCCTTTTTAGTTTGATGTCCAGAGGAAGCCAGTGTGATGCCACTTACTATGAAGCCTTATTCTGTGCTGAATTTCTCTAAATCTATGCTCATTTTGGCAATTTTATCCCGTGGTATATTTTATACTGTCATTTAACATTAGCAATATTTTAGAGAATGGCAACAGGCTCACTGTGGTATTGCACCAAAAGTAGAAAAAACAAACAAACTTGGGGAATAAATGCTTTCTTGCTACTTGATGATTTCTGTTTGTTCATGGTGTATTCAAAACTACTGAATCTGGGACTCACAGGAAAAAAGGAAAAAAGGTGACAAGACAGGGGAAAGTGTGCAGATGGCAACTTAAATACTTTTTGTGACAAAGCTGTAAGAGTGCCAGAGATGATTTCCAGGCTGTTTGTAATACTGGGTCCATCCTACTGTGTGGTAATTACATTACTGAGAGCTTGAGACTCTTGTACAATCTGGGATCAAATTGCAAACAAATACTAGTGAACTCAAGTCACGTTCCTTGTCACTGTGAGCTTCTCTTTCTTACCTTGTAGGAAAGAATGATAATTGAAGACAGGGGAGGCCTTCCAATGGAGGCTTATAGCATATATTGGATAGAGAAAGGCACAAAGGTAAAATCATGTCTATRTGCACAGCTGCCTGACTTGACATAGGATTATCCCTGCTCCTTGCACCAGTAGGACTCCAAAGTTCACCAGCTCAAAGCAGCCTTTGGGTGCAGTAACTGTGGTTCTGTACCAGCAGGACAGGTAAGAGTGGCATGATCATTACCATGATCATCCATACCTTATATATTGACTGAGGAAGTTGCCATAGAGGGAGCTAAAGGATGGCATCATATATGATTATGTTATTGTTAACAGAAGCTTTGAGTTTATACAGACAATGAGGTTGCCTTGGGAGGACATTGGTCCCTGGCCAGGGGAAATTCCTGTGATTGATAGCCAGGTCTCTCTCTCCTTCTGTCCCTGGGCACAAACACTTATTTATCCAGTTGGTGCCCAGGTTCTTTATGAGGGGTAGCTCACTTTTCCTTTTACTTAGTATCTTCATAATGTACAGAGGTGGTCAGCAGTTCCTGGAGAGCGGATTGCACATGGCAGCCTGTAACTCATCAGGAAAGCAAGGCTCCATCACACACAGCAGTGGCTTGGGAAGGCAAACGTCCTAACTCCAAATGCCCCCTCTTCCTTCTCCTTCCCCCAGCTCATATGCTGAGCATGACACCACATGGTATGGAATATCCTTTTGGTCAGTTGGGATCAACTCTCCTGTCTGTGTCCCTCACAGATTCTTGTGTAGCAACAGCCTGCATGCTGCTGGGGTAGTGTGAGAAGCAGAAAAGACCTTGATGCTGTGTAAGCACTTCTCAGCAATAAGAGAAACATCCCTGTGTTATCAACACTGTTTTCAGCACAAATCCAAAGCATATTCCCATGCTAGCTACTATGATGAAAATTAACTTTATCCCAGCCAGACCAGGTACATTAGTGCATATGCAGACAGCCCAAGATACTAGCAGTCCACACAGATTGCAAAATTTATGGGCAATACTTGGCCTGTCATACAGACCTCCTACATAAGTTCTAGATTTAAAAACTAATTTCTGGTATAAATGAAGTGAATTATCAAATAGCAGACAAAGAAAACCCCAACACAAACCCTCCACCTAAATTATCTGTGCACCAAAAAGCTTTATTGTGCAAAATTAGAATGATTTATGAGACATCATCCTTAAGAAGAATGAGCATTTGAAGAACATACGAATTTTTGGCAATATCTATATATTTGAAAATATGTGATTCTTCTGTTCAGCAACACTTACACTCTCTTTTCCAACAGTCCTTCGTTGCAATGTTACGTGACTCAGAATATGTGCAAGATTGAGGCCAACCTTGCTATAAAAATCATGCCTCACACYCGATATGATCTCCCGAATGGATCTTTTATGGAAAAAAAAAACAATCGGTGAAAGAGGGAGAGTTAACAGCTAACTGCTGGTTTCCGTAGATTTGAAGTAGCAAAGAAGAGGAATATGTGTATTTCAAGACCACAGAAAATTACATACCTTCAGAAAAAATTAAAAATATATGAAATATGCTGTAGTATAAGAGCTACTTTCACATAAGAAGAAAGCAAAATGACTGTTCAGCTTCTTTTTTACAGTTTGATTTGCTTTTTTCTCATTTGATCAGAGAACAGACCATGTGGTTTGCAAAATTAGTAGCATGAATGTATATGAATTTAATATATATAATGTTTGCAATGTTATTGAGTAGAGATCACGAATCTTCACTTAATTTCACAAATTCCTATGGGAATGCTATACTAACAGAAAAAGATATGCCTTGCAAATGCAAGCTTTTAACGGCACCCTATTTTTCTTGCAATGATTGCATTTGAACAAGCTTTAATGAAACAGAAAAAGTTGCTAAAGCTCTCACAGCCTTCACACTTGTCAATGTCCTTTTCATTCTGTGGGAGTAAGAGCAAAAGATGAATGAGCTGTAAGCCACTTAAGTCTACATGGAAGGTAAAATGAAACTACCACTTTGAAAAACCAAACTACAAATAACTTTCACACTAACTAAATTGCACCACATGGCATTGTCAGATTTTCTGTCTTATAAAATCCAATAAAAACCACACACAGAAGACAACCTACATTTTTCAAAAATTCACGAGTCAATACATCTGTCTCAGACTTTATCTCAAAATCAGTAATTATAAAAGTACTTCACTTTTACACTAGCATCGGTGTTTTAGAATCAAGAAAAAATTCTGTTTAACTTTCATGTTATATATGAGCATCTGCAAATACACAAAATACGTGGTAAATGGTCTCTTAGGTCAATGTCAGTTAGAAAACACTGACACAATAATCCTGCAGTGACCATATGGTGTGAATTTGTCAGCTTGGCAGTGAAAGGTGGAGCTTCAAAGGTGGGAAGTAGGACGATGCTTTATTCCCTCATTTCCCATTTGCTTTGTTCAAATATGCAACAGGCAGCTTTATCACTTTGGGTGCAAAAAAACCCATGCAGCCTTGAGTGGGTGCCTTTGCAAATAGAAATGTATTCAGACATGCCTTTGAAAATACCTAGGTTCAAATCTTCAAAGCCTAATATCAAAGAGGTTATGAAGAAATGGCAAAGATTATATTTCAGAAATTAAACTGAAGACCTATTTCCTGCTCTTCATACCAAAATGTGAATGCTTAACTAACGAGGAAGGATCTGTAGTCCATTTACAAGAGACATCTCTTCTAGGCAGGGTGTGTGAAGGGCCAGGCCCAAAGCATGTATGGCTGGGCAGAGTGTGGACAAAGTCCTGCCAGAACAGACGTACTCCTTGCACAGAGCAGTTTTTGAGCAAGGCTGCCAAAGCATGCCAAACCCAAGGCACTAAAGGAAACTTGAAGTAAAAATACTGGGGGAGCTAGCATCACCATCAACATTCCTGTTCTTTTTGCATTCCTGTTGGTGGTAAGCTCTAACAGAGGTTGTGCTAGTTATTTGTTCATCTGGCTTGGAAATGATCCCAAACTTAGTATGGCAAATTTCTAATGAACCCTCCTACACTGATCTATAAAACAGATTATAATTTCTGTAATCTGGATAAATACAGTTAAATCTCATTTTTTCTCATAAAACCATAAGGTCAGTTAAAAAAAAAGGAAACAACAACTTAAAATCAGGAACTCAAAAATGCCCCATGTATGCAAACACTAAAACCAGATCAGCTTTAAAGGAATTGTTCTGAGACAGGACCATCAAATCATAAAAATTCTTGTATGGGTGAACCGAAGCCTTCTATCCACTTTCTACACTGTAGGATGGGTCATTAACTCAGTTATGCACAATTGAAACAATTTCCTGTTTTAAAACTGCTAGCCTCTTCAATGCAAAACACCATTTCCTTACACACTAAAATAATAGTAACAAATAAATACAACTTCTTGGTAGTACTAATAGTTGTTTGTTGCCTGTTCACAATAAATTCCTGGTGAGAATGAAATTTGTACTAAAAGATTACTTCCCCTGATGCTTATCAACTTGGTTGCTTCTGATAGTATTTATCACAGGTCTTTTGCCTCTACGAGTTAAGTTTAAAACAGGAATGAAAATGAGTGTGAAGGTAAGAGTGAGTGACTTAATCGGTTTAGGAGGGTTTTGTGATTCTTTCTTCCATAAACTAATGAGAAAAAAACAGTATGTGTTCTCAGTGTGCTATTTCCTATTACAACTGAACAGACAACTTACTTCCATCAAAAGATCTCATCCCCAAATTCCGGATTGCAGACATTTGTTTCCTAGTCTGTGTCATAAACTAATTCTGAAGCTTATCTGAACATAAAGTAGTTAATTAAATTTTCTAAATTAGCAAAGGAACAAGCACACACTCCTTAAAACAGAAAAGCCCTTTTTCCTGGGTTAGTTTTCTGCCATTTTACTGACTTGATCAGGTAAACTTCAAGTTAGAATAAAATCAGCGAAAGTAAGAGTAAGAGGATAAATGACTTCTGTCTTTCAAAAGCAAGCTGTTAATTTGTTTCCACTCATAAGAAGGAATTTCTGTGCCTTCTCAGAACAGCTAAATTCAGCTACCAATATGCAGTCAGGTTAATGATTATACAGTATAGACCTACTTGCTACTATTTTCAGTACCAATTTCTTAAATATTCCTAATATTTTCCTTTTTTAATTAGTGAAAGAATTCTTTCTTAGAGATTTATTTTTCTTAACAGGAGATGGAACTCCTCTCAAATTTCACAAAGATTTCGTTAATAATCCATGTAAAAATAGTGTGGGAATTGATTTTTTATTTTTCCTTATTTGATTTCTAAGAAGTTAAAATAAAAGAAATAAAATATTTTCTTTTGAAAAACTTTTCAACTTGACTTTTGTTATCTATGAGCAGGTTACGGAAACTAATTAAGCACTGATGCTTAAATAATTTCTTTAATTAGTAGTGGTAGTTTTCCATGATAAAATGTGTCCTTTTAGTATTCACCATATTTAAACTATTGTATTAAATAGAAGCTATTTCATTTTCTAATACCTTATTAACCTAGGTAATTATTGTTAGAAATATTAATCTCACACATTAAAAGGTGTTTGTCATCTTTTTTGCCCAAAAAATCTGTGTGCTTTGGGACATGTATTTGACAGAACATCTTCTAAAATCTCTCCTGTTGTGTTTTGATTAAAAATTGAATATTTTTGTATTTGTAGAAAAACAAGCAAACATTTCAGATTAGAAAAATTTAACTCTATTTCACTTGCTCTCCTTGCAAGGGGGGAGAAAAAAGTGGGAGGGGAAAAGTGGAGGGGAAACAGTGGGGGTAAAAAAAGGCCCTTTTAGGGATAATGGCTTATTACTCTGACAATGCATACTTCCTGAACAGAAAATATTCATTCAGAAGGGTTCCAGTCTCTTTTAAAGCACTCTTTTAAGACCTTATTTGTCGTAAAATTACTGTATTGTAGAGATAAAGATTACATCTGTGCTAAACTGCTTYGACTTTCATTTATTTTATTCTTCCTCAAAAAGCCATGTTCTTGAAGGAGATGCACATACTGATTGCTACTGTGTTGACAAAATAACTTCTCTCTTTACAATCTTTTGGTTTTTATACATTCATAAAGTAGATAGGTCATTTAAAAAAATTGTTAGATGTTTCACCCAAAGAACAATTGCAAAACATTAAAAAAAATTAAACTATGAGAGTAGGTATAAAAGCTTCACTGTGGAGCGCTTATAACACATTTGCTGTTTTATAGTCATGAATGTTATTTCTGTTAATAGCTGAGACTCATCCTAGTGTTGAAGAAAGGAAAATTCTCGCAGAATTCCTCTGAATAACTGAAACATATAATTTGATCAGATGACCAGTCAAAACATTAACATATGGTTTTCTTCAAATGTTTTGAGTACAAAGATAATTTTAAGTGTCCCAAAATGAATGAAAGATAGCTTTATGTTTACTATTATTAGAGTATAATAGCTTTATGTGTTACTCTATCTTCATTAGCAGCGAGGTTTTGCCTGGCACCAGGTTCATTTTCAAGTTTCTGTCTCTTATACGAAGTCTGACTTTCAGAGATGCTGAGCATGAAAAATTCTTTTTGTGTAGGACCAGAAATGCTTAACAGTTCCTCCAACATAGTAATCCAACTAAATTCACCAGTGCTGAGGCATCCAGAAAGAGTGCTCCTGTGGAAATTGAGGTATTGAATTCCTTTTTGTCCTCTTTTATAATGAGTAGCACAAATATTTTCCAGGGAATTTACAAGGTTCTATTAATTAATGCCTATTAATTTATTTGAAATCCCTAAAGAAAAGACRTTATGTAATTGCAAAATATTATTATTCCCCATTTAAATTATGAGCTTTATTCTTCATTTTACAAGTGGAGCATTCCGTCTGATTTTCTACTGGCTATGTGCCAAATTGGGAAGCCTTTTAATTACCTGCTAGAGTGACAAGGGCCATTAGGCAGCTTAGGGTGCAGCTTCTCATTGAGAACCCAGTGCTTCCAGCCTAAAGAGGATTATGTGTGCCATCTACTGCTCAGGAGTCAATTAATAATTTGAAATATCAACTAAAGAAGGGAAGGAAGAGCTGTGATGACATTATGCTAATTGATTCCTGTAGTTGTACTGAAGTGAGTCATAGCAGTATATTACAGAATTAGTGCTTCAGATGGATTGGAATCATGGAATCGTTCAGGTTGGAAAAGACCTTTAAGATCATTGAGTCCACCCATTAACCTATACTGCCAAGTCCACCACTAAACTATGTCCCTAAGTGACACCTCTACAAGTCTTTTCAAAATATTAGATGAGTACCATTTCCAGTAAAGCTCATTTTGTTTATCTAACCTTTAATTAATTTTTTGAAAGTGTTGCCATTTCCTGCCAGGTATTGATTACTTTAATTGAAAAGTGCTCTAGTATCTCAGCAAGGGCACAAAAATTAGACATTCATCCGAGCATGTTTCTTGTACAAACAGAGACATTATTCATCGTGATACTCATATTTACAATTATTTCTGTTAATTTTCTAGAACCTATGCTTTCTGTCTTACCATTTCCTACTATACCAAAACACTCTACATGCATTTGAATTGCTCTTTGCTCTTTACTTGGTACTCACCAATACTCAAGAAAGGACAGAAACATGGGGAGAAAACATTTCTTACCTTGATTTTGGATACCTTCTCTGTATTTTTTTCACAGTGATTCATGTTTAATCATGCAGTATTATTAAACAAAAAATCTGAAAATGTGATCTTCTAAAGGCTGAAGAATATTTACTGTCTGGCCCACATGATATTGAGTAGTAAGAACTGGATGTATTATTTTAACTCATGAAACATTCTTGTACCTATTTTACAGATAGAAGAGACTTTCTGGTCAAGCAGCAACTCCATTGGCTACTTGCAATTTGGATATTCCAGTACACAGTGTTATGACTTGGTCAGATGGAAATATTCATTATGAATTAGCTGAAATTGGGCATGCTTAGACAATAATAATATGAGTAATTTATATCACATTGATTAATTTGTATCTTTCCAAATATTACTCACAGCTATGAAGGAGGCTGGATGGGATATGAATAGAAGAATCAATCAATTGGTCTTGAATAAACAAACAGTCAATTATAGAAAAGGCAGAATTAAACAGAGGTTATCACAACTGTATTTATCAATTGTAGGTGACAAGATAGGATGTAGCTGGGAACCCTATGAACAACAAAGCCAGCCTTTCTAAGAAATCTAAGAAATCTTTCAGGTTTATCAACTTTAGCATAATGCCTATTTACAAGCCAGTTAAACTTACATAATCCTTCTTAAGTGGAATAGTACTTGAGTTGTATTTTGACAATTGGTGAAGCAGTGGATGTTTTTTAAAAATTCGAGAATGACAACTAACCACCTTGATTTCTGGTCGGAACTGCACTATGCAGAGATAGCTTCAATCTGAATGTAAATTACAGAACAGGGTAAACTCGTGACTGCTAGAAACTACTGTCCTTAATTAATTATTCCTAGTTTTTTTCTACTGTGGTGGTGCCCTTCTGGAGCCTGCACCAAAAGGCAGGAGCTTCCGCCGCCAGAGATTCTGCAAGGTGAGTATCGCTCCTTTCTCCTTTGCCCCCGTGCAGCCCCCTTCACCACTGGTCCTGCCTCCCATGGCCTCTTTTTGTGTGCATGTTCTTTTCCTTTCAGTTGATCATATTCCCACTTTCTTTCAACCCTGGGATACTTCTCACCTGGCTGAATCTCCACTAAAAGAGCTTTCCATTAGGAGAAAAGGGCTTTTCATAGAGGCACAAGGTGGAGGCTAGGGAAAACTGACCTATTTTCTCTGACCCAGCTATTTGAGAAAGAGTGTTGCTGGTTGACACAGCATGATGTTAGTCTTTGAATGGTGCTTGTACCTATTAATAGGACACAAAATGAAATTTGTCACAGCTCAAGGTGTATGATGCAGTCATTCTCTGATAAGAGGAAGAAATAAAGCAAAGGACACTTTTTTTCCCATTCCTTTTGTTTGTTTATTTTTTTTTGTTTTGGTTTGTTGGTTTGTTGGGGTTTTTTTTTCTTAGTTTTGTTACACTGTTCCTTGGACCTCTGAAAGTAATTCTGATATTTTATTTCTGGTGTAGGTGGAGCTGTCTATTTATGTTTGAAGGGCAGAATACTGCAGCTATAGATTGACAGAACACAGACCAGTTGCACATTAATTTCAACAGGACCTGGTAGGGTATTCAGCCGGAACATTCTTGTGGTTTTTGAAGGAAACTCACCATTCAGCCTGGCTGCGCAAAATAGCCACTCATAAGAATTATTTGAAGGATTGTACACTAAGTGATTGTTATTTCTTAAAATCTGTGTATAAATTCTTATCTCCTGCTCCTTATTGAGAGACTGAAGAACTATTTGAATTTCTCCTCTTCCAGATAACAGCTGGGAGTGCTCACATTGCAGCTCACCTGCTTGGGGTTGAATTGTGCTCCATGGCCAGATCACAAGTTGTAGCCATTTTCATCTCAAAAGATGTGTAAACAAACTGAAAACCTTTTACCTAGCAGAGAAAGGGAACATTTATTTTTAGTATGGGGAACTTGACAGCCCTTTTCTGCACTGTTTGCATGCTGTTAATCCTGTATTCCAATAATTAAATTGTAAAAGAAATTCAGATTTCGTGAAATAACACTTCCCCTTGGTTTAATCTAACAATCCTGGTTATTGACTTAATGTTGTGTTATAAATTATTAAATGGGAACAATCTTCTCTCGTTCAGGTATATTCAGTCTGTCACAAGTGATCTTTCTCTTCTGGACATGCTATCATCTGTATTTTCTAGATGGAAAGGAGGATGTTGGCATCCTATTGATCGTTGCACATGTCCTTAATCTAGCCAATAGCAGGTAAAGGACAAAAGCAGGAGGAAGCTCCATAGGTAAGCTTTTCCTAATTTGCGTTGAGTTGGATGCAGTATGTGTGTGGGGGGAAAGCTTCTGTTTGGTTTTATGCTTGTGGGTTTTTGTTGTTGTTTCTAACCTCAGACAGCTGTGTGCCTTTGAAAGCCCATTTACAGGTCAATTTTGTCTACCTAGTTTCACGTCACCAATCTCCACAGTTAGTGAGTCCCATCTGGATCTCGGTAGGAGATCTAAATGTTTTATTTTATATTGTTTTCTTGAATTACAAATGGTCTTGCTTTTGGGGTGACTCAGTATTTGCATCACTGCCCTTTCCTGCCTCCCATGTCCTTTATGAAATGTTTTAAATTCAGCTTTGCCTTTCACTATTATCCTAATTTTGCTGCTCACATAGAATAGTGAGAAATTCTGCAGAAAGCTGGCAAAGGGTATCTAAATCAAGGCAGGAATAAGATTTCAGTGGGTAGATAGATTTCTGTGATAGAAGAGAAATAAGAATGAGGGAACATTTTTTTTTGCCCATTCCCATCTGTTTTGAAATAAAAGCCATGCAGTCGTTTTAAGTGTACAAGAGAAGTTGCTGTAAAGGACATACAGTATTTTTGACCAAAAAAAAGCAAAAGAAATCAATTTATTTCCCTGCACAGGACCTGTTAATGGTAATTGTTAGCACCTACATGGAATTCTATTTTTCTTCTTTTCAGGCATACTGAGCCACATTTCGACAGGAAATAAATAGCTTATTACTTTCTGGGTTAGGAAATAGCTGCTATAGAGATTGTTGACTGGGTAGATGAGACTTCTCTCTATATGAAAAGAAATTACTTGTGTGTCATTATTCATTTCATTCTATCTGTATTAAATTATTTTAGATGTGTTTAATTAAGAGAGAGGCTGCTTTTCTCCAGCCATTTTTATATGATGAACAGCCTTTCTTTTGCAATGGAAATAACTTTGTGGTCTTCTAAAGGAATCTTACTTTGCCAAAGTTAGCTAGTACAAAATCTGCCTCTTGCGCCCAAGTTAATTATACATTAGTTAAGTCTGGAAAGTAGAACATAAACTTTTTTGTAAAAAGAGCAAATAGATGAAGCAAGTGATCCTGCGTTGGTATTTTCTAAGATTTTTTTCATACATGTCATAGCAAAAGCAGAAAAAAAAGGTAAAATATTTTAGCAGAGTCAATAAATAGCATCACTGTGTGCTTAGCCAATTATGGAAATGTATTAAACAATCTGCCCTGAAAAGGAATATCATCTTTCTATAGACAAAGACTACACACTGCATTATAAACCATAATGTTTGATATTTTTCTGCCTGTTATTTGCATGGAATTTATATTCTTTAGGCTTCTTTTGATATGATGCAGTTGTCACGTTTGGGATTGGTGTAACCGGAACATTCCAGACCCCCTTTGAAACTGGAATTTTGGTATTCAGACTCATCATGACAGCAAACACTGAAGTACTCCATATGGGCATAATTCAGCAATATATTTCAGATTAGAAATGCTGTATTTTGTTAGCCCAAGATCTTTTGCTGCTATTAATATGTTTAAAAGTTTTGCTGATCCACCTGGCCCACACTCACTCGTGCATGTAAAAGCCATTAAAGATTTTCTTGCCCCGTATCGTTTTCTGCCCTTGGCAAACACCTGTTAGTCCATATGGCAAAATAGGCCCTATCAGGATTAGTGCTTCCTAGCAATCATTATTAGACTCATTTAATGCTCCCGTTCCCAAATCAACAAAAAACCACCCACCGACTTAGTCAAATGACTACATTTGGGGTTAAAATAGTTTAGAGGCTTCTTTATCTGATTTTTTTGTTTTTCCTAGAATCTCTTCTAATATTTAGAGCCATTCTTTGCAGCGATGGATAAATCCATTTGCCTTTCCAAGAAGGGAGGTTTAAGAAGTCTATCCTGAAAGACAAGATTTTTTGCAGTGCTCGAGAGTAGCTCTTACAATGTTCTCTTAGCTACCTATATGCCTCGTAAATTTTATAATTTCACTCCAAAGGTTATGTTGGTTCTTAACTTTTGACTTCTTTTAATCTTGACAAGCATTTACGTGACAAATAAACATTTAAATGAGGTTAGGAAAGACCTTGCTTGACTGGCACTGGCTGATCTTAGCTCTGCAGATCTTAGCTTATCTATAGCACGGCACTGCTTGCACCACAGCCATCTCCTGTAAAACACGATGGGAGCTACAACTAATCACTTACTGCCACGTGTGTAGCGAACCAATTGCTTTCTGACGTTTCTGGATTTACACAGCAAGGTCAATGTGCAGGCTGCAGTATGGCTCGGTCTGCAAAATCCTTGGGAAAGACAGCAGCTCAAAGGGCTGAGCACTTCAAGCAGTCTGCTGTAGCCAGATTGAAATGAGCGGTTCAGATAGGTGCTAAGGTCACAGCAACGTCTCCCTGAGGCTTACATGAACCTCCCTCTGCATCTAGGAGTTGTGTTTGGAGCATCTGGGAAATGGAGGAAAGCTCAAGCTAAATGGGTACTTTGTGCAAACATCTTTAGGTTAAATTAACTATCCCTGGTAATGACAAAACATTAACCGTACAGGCTATTTCCACCACAGAGTATAGAGAAGAGGTAATAGCTCGTGTGCAGACGTAAATAGCACTTGAGAGAGTTATAAAGGTTAGAAGGTAAGGTGATGCCAGCCCTGTGTTTCAACTGAAGACAAAAAAGCCAGTCAGAGCCCATGAGAACTTTTATTAACGTTTCTTTTAGCACAAAAGGGCCCTAAGATTATCCTTGCTTGGTATCTGAAGCTTCCTTATGCTTAATCTTAATGACGGTCTCCTGCTCCCTCCAGTACAGGAAGTTTATTGGGGTTAAATCTGACACAGTGCTCAGGGAGCGAGGGGGAAGAAAAGCTGGGAGCTCTTCACCATGGGCCTTTGCCTAGGAAACCGTTCCCAGTAGACCAGGTAAACTGGGACAGGCTCAGGCAATCCTAAAGGTGATGCAAGAAGGAGTATGTAATGGCATCAGACTGTGTTCCATCGTGACTCTTACACTTTATTGACAAGGGACAGAAAAAAAGCTAGCATGTTATAAATAACTTGTGTGAGACTGCTTTTAGGTGGTACTGTATTGATTGCATAAAAATAGATTCTAGTTGTAAAATAGCAGACTTTAATGAAGGTTCTGTCTTAAATCACAGTATACTATGAAATTGCTTCATATACGTTGCTAAGAAACTTTCTATGAGTAGTTACCGAGTTCATAGCTGTGGGATATATCACTTGGTACAATCCATAAATTATCTAGAGCCAAACGAGTAAAGAAGTAATGCTGGAATTATATTGTTGGAGTACTGCAAGCATTATTAACACTAACCAGAATAATAGGAACACTATCTGTGTCCCTTATTAACAACATAGCTTAATAGAGTCCTAGGCATTTCCGGCAAAGCTCATCTGTCACGCGAATTCAGAATGATAGTGGTCCTATCACCGTGGATAACTAAAACACTGCCAGGGCACAGCAGTGCCCTGACTGTATTATTTATGAGCCTGCTGGGGTTTAGAACATTTATTTACAGTTATGGTGATGTACCAGGGTCTCAGATGGCTGTGATCTTTGGAAAACTGACTACAAGAGCTGTTCGGTGAAGAAGGCATGGCGTATCTGATACCCAGTTCTGAGGAAGCAGAGGTACAAATAGGAAAGCTAAAGAATGAATTGTCTTTTTTTGTTGAACTGCCATACACTGACAGTCTTCCCTTTATCCCTTCAACCTTGAGGAAGAAATGAAAAGGAAAATGAGCCAGTTTTTCACTGGCAAAGCTCCTGACCCCACAGTGCTCAAGGAGCAGAGGGTCTGGTAGCTGAGGTGCCAGCCTCGTGCTGGTGGCACTTGCTTCCCTGACTGCCCGGGTGTGAGTGGCTCTCACTTTCCTGGGGCTGTATGATACCATCTGCCCTGAAGGCAGGAGCAGCCATGGAGTGACAAACTCCAGCCCTTGGGTGTCCCTAGGGTAGGGGTCAGCCAGTGAGGGCTGGCCACACTGCCCTGGTTGCCTGGGGAGGGTAGTGGGGCAAACACATGAAAAATAAATGCAATTATACCCCAGTATTAAAAGGGAAGAAACTTCTACCATGAACAGTAGATTCTGCTTGACAAAGACATCAGGATGCTGATGGTGGTTGCAAAAAGCCAGTGACAGTAAAAAAAGGCTCACAACTAAGAAGCTGCATGGAAATGCAGGCATAAGACTATGTATATATAAGAGTGTGAATAAAAATTTCCTCTCTGCTGTTAATTTCCTTAAGATGCTGAAAATGAGGGATTGTTGTAATTTTGGTGAACTCTCTATTCAGTCTCTGCTTATCAGCACACCTAGCTCATGGTTTTGTTCAATTGATTAATTATAACTAGTTTGCATATAAACAGTACTTCTCATCAAAGTACTTTGCAAAAGCAGTCGGTGTCATTAACTTCACTTTGCAGTCAATGAAACCGAAGCATAGAGGGTGATGGCTGTGAGCCTGCTCTCATGGGGTCACAACTAATCCATACTACTTAATCTTTTGGATACATGTTGTGATTGAAAAATAAAAATTAAAAAATCCTGTTGCAAAAAGTAAAACTTTTTTTTTAAAAAAAATCAAAATAATTGACACGTTTGGTAAGAATTATTATATGCTGCTTACTACCTAAACTGTTATTAAATCAACTCTTAAATTAGAAAGGCATAATAAAATCGAGAAGCATTAAGTACAAGTGATGTTCAGCCTTAAAACTTGTCTTTGACAAACAACAAATCTTTGGGTTAAAAGTCACAGTTTGATAGTTGGCTGTCAGACATCCTATGAGTCCCAGATACTTACATAAAACAAAGTATTGAAAGTTGACTCAGCCTACAAAACAAAGTACAAGTAATTTTGTATCAGAATTGCATAGACAAGAGCAGTTCTCTTCCTACTGTTAGAGAATATAGTACTGCACAGCTTTGCTTCCTGCTACAGCCAACCTTGCCCATCACATTTTTTTAAAGAGAATTTGTTGATTCTAGATTTGATTCTTCATGATTCTAGACTTAATGAGGAATTTTTTTTTTTCTTATTGATTATTTCAAATTTATTTGAATTTGGGGAAAATGGGAGAGAGGGAATGATTGTGAATATTTAATATTCAGATTTTTTTTGAGATAATTCCTCTATAGGAAAGAAAAAAAAAACAACAACACATTTTTCCATCTTCACAGCAGTTTCCCTGAGAAGGTTTTTGGTTTTTTTTTTGTTGCAGTGAAATTTTGATTTAATTAAATTTTAATAGTAGCTCTTTCAACTGCTCATGTAGGTAGGTCTGTTTTGTATAAATGGTGTTGGGTCCTTGTCAGCTGGAGACATTTTATTCCATTCCTCAGTGGCAGAGACAGCTGATCAACTAAAACTAGTTATCTAGATAGCTAACATTTGCCTACACTAGATACTACTAGAGAAATAACCAGCCATTTATATCCTACTATTTATCATGTTATCATATACTGTTTTTAACATATACATATGTTATCATATACTACTATTTAATCATGCTTATACCACTATTTTATTACATTTATATATCACTATTGAGCCTCAGTGAAGCATCAAAAGACATATAGCATCAAAAAACATATGTGTAGAAAAAAACACCGCACATTATCTTCATTCTGGCAAAAAGTAGTATTTACATATATGTAGAATGGGAAGAATGTCAATTTAAAAATTTCTATGCTTTTCATTTCCATATCCTTTTTTTCTTCCCTTCCTTCTATAGACACAAAGCTGAAATACAAAGGCCATCAGATCAGTGTTTAGAATATAAGTTAAGTGTGAGCACAAAAATTCATTAAATGGTATTCTGAACAAAGTATCTAGACATTATCACAGAAAAAAAATATGAATTTATCAGTTTATCATAGAATCATGGAATCAGAGAATGCTAAGGGGTTGGAATGGACCTTAAAGATCATCTTGTCACAACCCCCTCTGCCATGTGCAAGGACACATCCCACTAGACCAGGTTGCTCAAGGCTTTATCCAGCCTGGCTTTGAACACTACCAGAGTTGCGGCAATGTATAAGTATGTATTTTTCCACACATAGTTTAGATTAAGAAAAAGAAAATAATTTTGTGCTCAAATGTAGTTACTCAGTGAAAAACTATTCGTGTGTGTAACTAAGCACTGGTTACAAAATGATATTCCTCTTATTTTCTTTTCTCTTTTCACAACTTTAGGTGTAATTCAGTATGATAGCACTTTTATTTTGCTTTCTTATTTGCTTTCTTCCTTTCTTTTTTTTTAATTAAGCCARTAATATATAGGTTGTAGGGCTTTTCTTCTTTCAGACTAGGGTAAGAGCAAAAGGGCAGTGTATAAACTGAGATCGATTTTTCACAGCATGACCAATAAGTACTATGGCAGAGACTCAGAAAGTGGTGTCCTGCCCTGAGATGCCTTTCTGAAACATCAAGGTAATCTGTACCATTTCAGAGTAACCCGCAGGTAGTAACATCATAAAACCAGTGAAGAGCATCACAAGACAGTTATTTGTACTGTAGAGCAACAGATTAATCCCAGATAAGAGGCTCTAGATGCACATGTCATATTACTAAGCCACCTGTAGAGAGCAATCAGACAAGGTCAAAGAGATTTCAATACAGTCGAAATAGTGAAAAAGTTAACAAGAGGAAGATATTAAGTTAACTCCTGGCACCTGTTTGTTCCTTTCTACCACAGCACCATTTCTGTCTCTGTTTATCCAGTGTTGGAGAAAAAAGCTTGAAACACCACCATGTTAATCCTAGCCTAAACTAGAGTAATGCAGACATGGTGTCAAGAGCAAATCGGTTGCATCCTTGCACCTTAGTTGAAGTTTTTCAAAACATCTATGAAATAGAAGTTAAATGGAATCTTTCTTGCAAATTCTCTGTGGCCATTGCTTTAATGGCACAGACGTGTGTGGGGAAGTAGTCCATGCCCAAGATGATGTAAACAAAATTTAAACACTAATAAGCTCTCATCTTTTAATTTGACTCCCAGTCATTAGACTAAAATTTGAACCACAGTTATTAGCTTTACTTTTATGACTGAGACCCCAAACAGATATTTTAATTTTCCCAGAGTTTAAGCAATAGCATGAGATGAGTAAAGAAAGGAAGTGGGAAAAGGGGTGTAAAAGAAGTTCAAATAGCAAAAGCTGCCTCTGGCAGCAAGTCCAAGCTTGGTTAATCAGGACTTTGGCACAGGCAGAATCAGGAGTGAGCAAGCACATGGCATGTTTGTTTTGCCTGACAGGAAATCACAGCATGATATACTCAAGTGCTTATTTTCCCTAAGGCAAGGGATCGCCTTGTCAAGTCTTGATTCATGCATGGTCTTCATCTGAAACATAAAAATATTAAGAACATTTATTTTACAGTTCTGCTGTCATTTTAGAATATATATGCTGAGCTGATAGAGTTTCCTAACTAATGTAACCACCTTCCTCATATTTTTCATTCTTTTTTGTTTGATGGAGAACTGGTACACCCAAAACTTCTATGCATTTTCTGAATTGCATTTTGGTTTCCTAAAGGTGTGTGTTTATTTGGGGTTTTTTCTAGTTTAATTTATTATCATTGAATTCATAAATACAAGAAGTGTTGAAAAATACCTAAAAATAATTTTCATATCTGAATAGATAAGGAAAAACTAGATAAATACTTTTTTTAGATCATATTTTTGTATTGAAAATCTCCAACCATAAATATCAGAGAAAAGCTAATACTGTGGGGTTTTTTTCCTATTTTTCCCTTTACCTGCAGTGTTCATCCTTTTTATTTGTGTTTCACTAATCCAATTCCTTTCAGTTACTTTCAGCATTCAAGTTCACTTCCCTGAATCTCACAGTGAAAACTTCAATCCACCTTGAAGGAAGCTGCAATTTCCTACTAGGTAATCTGATCTCAACACTTAGTTAAAAAATCCCCCAGAGCTGCTGGACTAATTGTATAAGACTTTCTAAAGACAGTCTATGAGAACTTCCCAGAAACAGTGTTCTGTGACTTGATTAATTTCCCTCTTGCCTGATGAAGTATTTAAACATGATTGTGAATTTGAAGAAAGAAAAGAAATAAATAAGACAATGCAAAGATGGCCTGCAGCCATGTATGGTCTCATGACATGAATGAATTTAAGTATGATCAGGGACTTCTAAGGAAAGCCTCACTCAATAATCCCTATTCTATATTGGGAAAGTAATCTATTTGTCTGCTTTAAAGACATGACTTTGAAGAAAGTCTTGACCTAAAATGGAGTGTAACAGAAACAGCTAAATGCCTTTCTCCATCCCATTCCATGTATTAGTTTATATGCTCCAGCTGTCATATCTACTACTTAAGAATGGCTTCAAAACTTAGTCTGAAAAGAAGAAAAGAAGTAATTTTCCCTGTAAATATATTCCAATATCTCCACTTGCTTGTTGAACTGTCAGTCACTCTTTCTTCAATATTACATCATGTTTCAATTCCTCTTGTTACCTCAAAAGTTTTCTACATAAAATAGGTGGAAAGAGAGAGTTTTAATCACACCTGATATCATGTGGTTTGGTTTTGCTATCTGCTAGTCTGCTGCTTGATTAAGGACATGATGCTGTAAGACGCTTTTTCATGATCCATGATAGGAACCAGTCTTTTGAAAAGGGGTTATGACCTACCCCTGAAAGTATTCAAGGCCAGGTTGTGGCCCTAAGCAACCTGGTCTAGTGGAAGGTGCCTCTGCCCATGGCAGGAGTGTTGGAACTAAATGGTCCTTAAGGTCCCTTCCAACCCAAACCATTCTATGATTCTATCATTTTCTTGTTGCTATAGCACAACTCAGCTGTTTTACAAGAGAGGCTGGGCCGATAAACTAAAAACAAGCATGGGAGGAAGAGACAGGAAAGAAGCTCATCGTGAATTGTTTGTCAATTGGTAAAGTCAAAAAGAGGAAATAGTTATGCCTTGGAATATTATTTGGAAAGGTCCAAATTGAGGAGTAGGAAACTTGATGTATTGACAAGCGTGGAAGCAGGGCTCAAAACTCATTGATTGATATTCATTAGCAGCAGTAAGGAAGTCTTTCACAGGAAATTACATGCGCAGAATTAGCAAATGCAAGATACTACATTGTGCATGCCCTGATTTTTCATAATTTCTCAATAATCAGCTACCATTAGTCAGTGTCAGAGCCAGTTTACTCTAGGCTGACCCATTTGTGTACCCCAGCTTGAGGCTGAGGTAGATGATGTATATTTATTTCTAAGTGGCATATGCTGGAATTTTGAATGCATAACACTTGAAGTACTCATATAAGAAAATTATATATATAGAACTGTTAACTCCCATATTTTTCTTAAAGAAAATTTCCAATAGCAACAAATAGACCCAAGTTTGTCTTCTGCATTAGGCAATATAGGGGTCAAGGGTGCTAATGGGACTTCAGTACATGTACAAAGTAATTTACATGTTGCAAAGAATTGGGATTTTACTATAAAAATGTTTTTTTGAAGGGAAATCTATGATAGAAGGGAATACTCTATTCAAAGGAATGATTATAGACAATTTTATTTTGACTTTTGCAGACAGTGCCCTTGTCAGACAATAAAAGAAGAGGCTAAGGCATATAATTAGGCAGGTTATTGGTGTGGCAGAAAGTCACCCAGCAGAAGCTCTTTTGGGAGGCAGCTGTGCAGTCATTTATAAGAAGATTTCCTATCTGAAGTCAATAGGAGGTCTCAGTCCATCAGGGACTCAGAACAACCTTATAGCAGGAAAAAGAAGAGACAGGAAGTCAAGTGTCTGTTGTTTGCTCACCAAGAAAGACCTAAGGGCAGGGAAGATCAATACAACTGAAGAACTGGAGTTAAGAGGAGGATTTATGAATTATTTCTCAGTCTCTTCGTCTTTGAAAGAAGAGAGAGAAAGCAAGTGTCTAATTTTCTTGTCTGAAGGCTTTTTGTTTTCTTTCTTCTAGCAAATATCAAACATGTAGGTAACATTTTATTGATGCTAAAGTTAAGAACTGGAGGAATTTTCAGAAGGATAGTTTTCACTAAGCTCTTTAATCTCTTATCTTTTTTCTCTTTTTTTTTACCCCCAAACCAGCTCAAGGTCAAAAATCTAATCACATCTTCTTTTATCTAGTCAAATCTAGGGATTCTTCCAAGGATCATTAAACATAAAAATCCCCCCATCTCCATTTTAACTTCTCTAAACACATCTTCAATATGCAAAGTCTAATGTGTCAGCATCTTGTATGTGTGTGTATATACATACATATATATATATAATGTATTTGTCTTGTGTGTGTGTACACTTGTGTTTATTTAAAGAGATAAATATTTCTGATATCCTTTGGTTATTTGCGCTCCCCTAGAGGTATAAGGTATTTGTAAATTAAGCATATTTTAAAAACATGTCAAGAATTTTAATTGTAAAAAAGAAGTCTGTTTTCAGTGAGTTTTAGACTTCCTAGTTGAGATTATTTTACACTCCCTTGGCATCTTAGTAATCAGTGGAAATCGGAAGATACATATTCTGTAAATACGTGGTTTTGTTTATAGGAGGAGCTTAGATGAACAGCCTAGACAAAACATTTAAGTTTTATAGGTGATATTAGTACTTTTGCAATTGCATTCATCTTGAAAATGGGACTACACATTTTTAAAATATGACATATTTATTTATAACATTAGTAGTGATATAGACAATAAAACACGCTCTATTATGAGTTACAAAATAATAGCTTTCCTTTGTACATTGTTTTTGTTTATGCATTATCTCTACAATTGTAAACTCACATTTTATCTTATGCAGTTCTAACTTGAGAACACTTGCCTCTTGTCGTTTAAGGAAAAGAGAAGAGGATGAAAAAGAAATCTTAGACAAAAGGAAAAATGCTGAGGAAAGGACTGCTAGAAAAACCCTTTTAAAGTCTCTTCATTTATGGGATATTGGAATCTGACAATGAGTTAAAGATTATTTAACCACAGTGATTTTAATACTTCTCTATATTTCAGCAGTAGAAGAAGAAACAATAGAAATTAACTTTAAACATACCTTTTCTACTTTCTAAACAATAAGCAGGAGTGGGGTAAAATAATTATTGTAGAAGAAAGTTTAGTTACATTGCTAAGAGCAGGTAACTCCCTCCGCCCCATTAATAGACGGATTCCTTACAGGTATTGTTATGCATCTCAATGAAACTGCTGTCATAAGCATGTTTTAAAGGGCATGAACTACACAGTTTTAAAGGAAAATAATTAATTAAATTAATTAATTATTGAATTACACTGTTTTTAAGTAAAACAATATTTCACACAGTTCTAATGTGCATCTTAGTCTACTTTGTTTTTTACTTAAAATATTATTCTCATCTTATTTATGTGCTGTAAGCCTGCATTCTAAAGTTTGTGCTTTTATTTCCTTTATGAAAATTCAGAATATAAGAAAATACGCTGATAGCTGTATCTAAAACTGAGTCCAAGTTCTGCTCCCCTTGAAAGCCAGGTTTTCCTTCATTTTCTTTTCATGGCTAGATCTACATTTTTGTCCACACTCTAAAGGATTACCTGAAGCAATGTCTCTTGGGAAGCACCTGTTGAAGCTGGTGTGCCTCGGATAACCTGAAGGCACAATTCCTGTCTTTTTTGTCTAGTTCGTTCATTTAATGGTGCTGAGTTGATGTTGTCTTATAAATGTGTTTACAAGCACAACCCGTGCTCCTGAAGTTGTTATGCCTCAACTCACAAACAGGATGTAGAAGGAAGAGTAAAATGACGAAGTAATTCATGTGATTTGAAGTATCTTTCAAACAGTATCTAGGATATCTGGAAACTGCATTTGGTTGTTGCCTCTGTCTGATTTTGTTTATTTGTTTGGTTGGTTTTTTTAATTAAGCTGACTGAATTCTCCATGCATAAGAAACTCTGATTGTTTCTACAACTCAAGGTCAGGGGGAGTATTTGTAATCTGGATTATTTGTGATTATGATAATGATAATTTAAAAGGAAGAGATCAGGACAAAATTTTCTTCCTTGGCACAACTGCTCCTCCATTTCAGCCATCCCATTTTCAGTCACCTGAATTCCTAATATAATCAAGGGCAGCTGAGTACTTATCTCCACATCAGGCCTGAAAGGACATGAGTTAAAACAAATTATACAATAGGGAAATTTTATTGACATTAAATGAGTTTTAGCTATGTGCTAGCACACAAAATATTGCCCCAATTACTTCATTTTGAAATTTTTTCCCTTGGACTCTGCTTTCATTCTGTGATGATGAAAGAAAAAAGAACCCCTTCCTTCCAAAAATAAGCCTACCAAGCTGAAAGTGCGATGATAACACTGATTATTTCTTCTTAAATGTTATCTTGTGCTTTCAGGTACTCATTTCAAGCATTTGATATTAAAGCAAGTTGATGATCTATGGCAGGTGGACAAATTAGGAAAGCTGACATTCTTCATGTCAAGTCCAACATGCAAAGACCTTGAGTTTGGCCCTTCTTTTGCTACAGATGAAATATTTTAGTGATTCTATTGATTCTATTTATTATAGGTACAAACAAATAAAATGTACGAATTTTGTGCTACTATATTAAGAGTACCTATACCGACAAAAGTAGAGTACAAATTGATAGAACATCACAAACTGTTCCACTGCCATACTCCACCAAGTCTGAAGTTCTAAGGTGTATGACTGTTATTAAGGAGATAATGGAATTATTTCTAGAAGAGTTTCTAACTAGAAATTCTTTTCAAACAGTGCAATTCAGTTCTTTAAGTCTTCTTTCTCATAAAGTCTATTTGTCTGTCTTTTGAATTAACATAAAACAACTAGAATATATTGGAACATAAAACTGTAAAAACCCTCTTCCCAATCATTTTACAACACCATATAACACAGTTTGCTATTTCCAAGGAGCACTTTTCAGCAACTAGGCACTTCCCCTTTATGGAAAAAACCCACAACCAACCAACCAAAAAACCCAATACCCAACCATACATAAAAATCTTTAGGCTCCTGTATGATTTCCATTTTGTCCAAGTAGCAGTAGACTTTGTACTGGAGTTTGGAAGTACTTTTGAAACAATGTGAATTTCAGAACTATAAAATAACTCTGTCTAAAAGGTATGTTTGACATAAAGTCATCATTGAAATATCTGTGTATTAGTTTTAGTTGCATAAAATTCATTATTCGTAATACTTGCATCATAAAGTTTTTGGTGCTAATCAAATGTTGGCTGCTGTCAAATTTAAGCATCTCTCCCTCAAATTTCACAAATTTTGTTATTGTGTACCTTGCTGTTGAATTTCTTTATTCTGCATGCAGATCTGGTAGCAGACACCCAAACTGTATGAAAAATGTCTCCCTGGTCTTCAGGATGCCAAACAGTGTGAGAACAGCATGAGTGTCAATATCTAATGGAGGAGAGAGATGGAGGGAAGGAACCAGCTGGCACGTCAGAAATGTGTGTATTTGGACTGTGTTGTTTCATTGTTTTGAAAGACATTTTGATTTGCAAAAAGTAAAAGGACGGGAGGAGATGGGGACATGGAGAGTGAAAGGAACAAGGAAGAGACTTCTTGATCCAGAGAAACTCTTGAAATTTTAACAGTATAACTATGTCTAAGAGATTTGTGGCTGGCCTTATCTAGGACACTCATTTACAAACACAAAGTGAAAAATGTTATTCAAAAAGAAAATGAGTGCATAAATTTAAAAGAAACAGTTGTTAAAAGGTTTTCTGCAATTTGAGAAGTGGAAGACTATGTTTAACAGCCTTCTGTATATGAAAAGAATAGAGATGTCATCAGTGCTACCCCTATTTCTAAACAACTAAAATTGTAGAGATTATTAAGTACATTGAATTAATTAGTAAATAAAAGCTAACGTAGTAAAGAGGGGTACGGAACAGCTAAAGCAGTTATAGAGTGGGATACTGTGGGAGTGTTGTGGGACCAGCTAGTGAAACAGAAAAGGAATAAAAAATTAACATATTTGCAGAAGAGCCTGCGAAATGGCAGGAAAGCCAGGTGCACCAGAAGTTTTGTCCAGTTAAAGTACTAGAAGCACCGCTAGAAGTCCAAAAATTTAGGACTTGAACCTTAGCCTCCTAATCCCCCTTCTTGTTTATGTTTACTTTCTTTATTAAAATTGTTTGTGAGTAGGGAGAATTAGTTCTGTGTGTACAATAAAGTCCAGATTAAGTTCACCACTGATGCAGTAGATCTAATCTATGTTTTATTAGTGACTCCTTTAATTTGACCATGACCTATATTTCTGCAAAACAGCTCTTGCTGGAAGCTTATATATAAAAATGTATGTGATGGGATAGATTTCTTTCAGATTTTCTTGTGGAAAAATATGGTAGCTGGTCATAAATTATAACAAAAGGAAAATAACTTTCCAATTTTGTATGATATTGAACACAGCAAAGCTATTCTTGCATCTCCAAATTATCTGTTACATTCTGGATGCAAATGCATGCATGTAGCTCTTTTCAATTTCACTAGAGCCTGACTCATTTAAGAAATGAGTATTATCCTGTGTACCAAATTTAGAGGCATTGGTGCAATGAACTGAATACTAAACAAGCATTGAATCCTGGCAATTTCTGCATGCAAAATGCCTGTAAAAATACTTTTTGTATGTCTGAATAATAAAGGTAAATTTTTAAAAGAATAAAATTATCTCCTGTCTCAAAGTCTTATTCTAATAAAGGGCTTTGTAGAATATCTCAAATAATACAGTAAATCAGATATTAATCCTGATATTTATACCCAGAAAACCAATCCTGTGTTATTTAACCTGGATAGTTTGTGTGCTTCCATTTCCCTATGTTGCTGCACTGTCACTAATTCACTCTCTCATAGTCAAGATTTCTGGCCCACATCTGTTATCCTATTCATATTCCCCTTTATGATGCACCACTTTCAGAGGCATCTATCTGCCAGCATTGCTCACATTCAGTTGGAGCAACACTTTGGCTCACCATCAGCTGCAGAACAGATCCTGTGTGGCTGCTTGTTGTTCTAGTAAAATATAGTTGCTTACCATTCAGTTGCTTAGAGCAAAAGTTTGACTTTACTGAAAATGTCTACATTTTCTGTGTGCATTTTGTGGTTTTGGCTCGTTGTTTTTAGGGGGGATATTTTCCTCAGAAGTTTTACTCAAAGGCTACTGGAGTTTGGGGATTTTTTTATGAGCTCACAAAAAAAAAAAAAAAAAAAAAAAAAAAAAAAAAAAAAAAAAAAAAATTGTAATAAAATAAAAAAAAAAAAAAAAAAAAAAAAAAAAAAAAAAAAAAATAAAAAAAAAAATTGTTATTCTGAGTTCACACTTGGATTTTCATAATTTCCCTCCAACCTGAAATGTTTGATGTAGCTCTAAACTATCCACCAGGATATAGCAGGTGGAATTATATTATATTAGGAATTATAGCAGCCCAGTTGAGTAATTCTTCCTGGTGATGCAAATTATGACTATTTTTTATGTAAAGACAGGAAAAAATAGGTTTATAAGTGTAGTGGAATTATATAACAACCAAATTTTATTAATTAATTTCTTTTTTAATATTGTTTTATCTGCTTCTTTGAGTCACCTGTGTGTAAATACCCATGCTTACCCATGCCCACATTCACAATTTTTCCTCTCTAGTGCATCACATAAAGCTGCATTCTGATCAGTACTTTTTAATTTGTATTAGGAAGTTTTTGTTGTTTTTTATTCACGTACTTTGGATGAATTATGTTTTTGAGAGGTCACATCTGTACTTTTGGAAGTAATAAATGCTGAAGGATGAAAACAGAGGACACTTGAACTTACAACACAATATGCCATTAAAAGAATTTGGTTTCATGAGGAATTCTTTTGCAACTAATGTGGTTTAAACATCGAGAAAGTTCTGTATTTCCTTCTGAAACTTTGCTGCAGTTCTCATTTCTGAACACAGAAAGGTTTCTAGTGATTTTTCTGCAGAAATAAGAATCATTACCATCAGCATTTTGGAGAACATCACTACCTGCAAGAGAGTGAAGTTTCTGTGTGAAAAGCAGATCCCTGTTGACATGTTAAGCAATGACTAGTCCCAAAGTATTTGATATCAGAACTGACTGACCAACACAAAGCAAGGGGAAAACAGAGGATTTGAAAGAAAGAGAAGGAAATTATTTCCATTAATTGCTCGTTTCTAAAAGGCCTGAGGTGTTACCACAAAAATGCAGCCACTGAAGAGTCCAGAAGAGATATAGTCCTCCAAATCTGTCTTCTGATGCAAAATGATAAAAAAGACCCTAGCACTAAGACTTGTTCAACTGTCAGTACCATATAAATATGGCTCATATCATATGATTAATATGATTATCAAAATCATTTTGATACTTAATTCTCATTGATTGCAATGTAAAATATATGCAATAGGTGCAACACTGCATTTCTAGCACCACAAATGTCTATATTTATTTATGTTTTAAAGACAGTTGAAGTTATGATGCTTCTCTTCCACCCAGATTCTATGGAAGATGAAACAATTGCAAGGTGTAAGATGACTGAAAAATTATAGACAAATGCAATCCTCCTCATCTATGATATCCAATTCAACATCAAATCGATGGAATAACAGGCCAATTGGCGCACATTTCAAATGTGTAGTCTCTTCTGTTCCTAATTTAGGATTAAGTAGATGACTTGTTGCATTCTTTTGTCCAATCCTATTGTAGAATTACAATGAAATAAAGCAGTATTAACAAGAGCTAATCCTACAATTTGAGCTCTGCAATGCCAAGTTTTTGTCTAGCAGCTTAGTAATCATATATTTTCCATCCTGTTTTATAGCTACAGCAATTGAATTGCAGCTAGAGAGAATCAATCCATGGGTTTAGGAAGAAAACCTGTTAGGGAAACAAAAGACAGTAGGGAAATGGAAGAGTAGGGTTTGCATGATGAAACAATACGATTTGATAGGTTTTGATCATTACATCAGTTGCATTCTGCAGTGTAAATAGAACAGAGAATCTCTATGTGATTGTCTTGAAACACACAGCAAAAACTGATTCCTTTAAAATCTACCAGCAAAGACCAGAATATCAGAGGTCATGGCTGTTTCTGAAATATTTTGACTAACATGATGAACTTTAACTTTGGACCCTCTATGTAAGAAAAAGAAGTGTGATCTAATAGTACATATTTTTTTCCCAAGTTGAATTGTTGGCGATTATTCATTTCCTTGTTCCTTGTATTTCTAAAATAACAACCACAGCATGACGGAAAATATTCCTGTACCTTTTTGCCACAGATTGCCACATTCCAAAATACATGACAATATAATTTCCATACACAGCAACATAGATTCCATTACAAAATAATATGGATACCATGGCTCTTTGCAATTTTCTAACCCTCTTCCGACTGCCTCAATAAAAAAAGTAGAGGCACTTCAGAATTAGGAAGAGTTTTCTTGTTCGATCTATTGTTGTATTTATGAACATGGAAAAATGCATTTCTATATATCATGCTTGTGTCAAAATCATGAAGCATCCCTAAAACAGAACCCTACCTCACATTCTTCTCCAGTTCAAAACAGAAAAAAAAAATCACTGCATTAATTAATGTCGTAAAAGTCACTGAAGTAATTCTGATGCTACAGCCAGCTTCATCGGTCTTGATAGAATAGATGTATTTACACCAGTTTAAACTGCAACTGAATCTGACTGTATGCTCATTGCTCATAAAACTTTCACTTTTATGAAGATAAAACTATGCCATGCATGAATATATGAAACAGTACTGAAATGTATTTTCAAATGGGGCTCAACTTTCAGTATACATCCATTTTATATCAAGATCTGATTGGCTTAAAAAAGTACACAATACTAAGGAATGAAAGAATGGCTGTGCTTCATTAAAGAAAAGCTTTTTTGGTAACTGCTGCAGCCTTTCTAGCAATACTTGATAACATTAATATCCCCTAATGAAAATTGATTTTGTTTATGTACAGTCATAATGGATATGGCCACATAATTACTATGTGCTGACTGCTACTTATTAATTCATTATTATATTTTCTTCTATAATTTATTTATCAGAAAAAAAAAAAAACAAGTTTGAAGCAGCATCTGTTTTCCAGCGAAATTCTGCTTTGACTTAATTTTACAGCTGAGCAGGAAGGCAAAAAGGAGCTTGAGTAGCTTGCCCAAGGTCACCAAGACTGCAATCTGCCTTGATTAGACCCAAGYGCAAATGATTTTTCATTCTTGTGTTCTAGACACTGAAGCTGATGTGGTTTTAGTCTTCAACAGCTGTTCCTGAAGTTACCAAGCGGGGCCACAACCTTAGATAATTACATCAACCACTTTCTGTGCATGGCAGCAAGGCGAGCAGAAGTTCTTCCATGAAAACATTAGTGTAAAAGAAGAGCAGTTTGAATGTAAAGAGAAAAGGAACACCACGTTTTCTCTTTTCTCTTTTCTTTTCTTTTCTTTTCTTTTCTTTTCTTTTCTTTTCTTTTCTTTTCTTTTCTTTTCTTTTCTTTTCTTTTCTTTTCTTTTNTTTTCTTTTCTTTTCTTTTCTTTTCTTTTCTTTTCTTTTCTTTTCTTTTCTTTTCTTTTCTTTTCTTTTCTTTTCTTTTCTTTTCTTTTCTTTTCCTTTCTTTTCTTTCCTTTCCTTTCCTTTTCCTTTGCTTTTCTTTTCCTTTTCTTTTCCTTTTTTTTCTTTTCACTTGGGATAACAGTAATGCCTATAACAGAGTTCCTGGGGTAGACTAAAATCCATCAGGTGGCTGCAGCTTTAGAATTGGTACCATCCATTCTGCTTCTGTGATGCATGTCCCTGTTATTAAGGCAAACATAGCTCCTGTACTACTGCATCAGTTCTTGCAGCAGCATACTTTTCAGCCAGGTACATTAAAATAGAGAAAAACCATTTGTTTTGCCTTGATGTGTCAGGCTGCAGATCACRGAGGTTTAGCAACATATCCATGAGCTGATCAAATGTCCAAGGTATGCGCCTTAATCTGGAAAATTGCTTGTTTGGTTTAGGTGGATCCTGCAAGAAAACGCCTCCTGACTCATCTTTTGATTCAGACATTTGCCAGACTCTTCCTGTGCAAAATGCTTTCCAAGTGCCACTTGTATTTGCCTGTGGAAGTTGGAGTACATAGGTTGCTCTGTTCCTCTAAAGGGGCAGGCATGCTGGCTGCACCAGCTCCAGTGGAACAGATTGTGCTGACAACCTTAGAGTACATTATTTAAACCCAGTGGTTATGTTTTAAATGGGGAGGTTGTTCTATATGACTTCCAGATTTTCTTCCAGCCTATTTTTTTCTTTTATTCTCTCATGTGTCTGTTCCGAAGACTGCCAGTATGCAAAATAAAGAACAGAGGATTCTTAGGATCAGAGAACAATCATGAAATAATCTGACTCTCTAGCCCTATGAGACAGTAATATCATTACAAAGGGAAGATGCTGGCTTCTGCAAATGCTATGCAACCCTAAGTGTGTGTACAATCCTCAGCTAACTTATGAGTCTGTAGAGCTGCATGATTGACTGAATGGCCAGACCCCTTCTCAACGACTTAAATTTGATATATCTGCTTAACCAGGGATTTCTATTGTGGCTTAACTTCAAGGCACAGTATATTTATGTAATAAAGCATACCATGACATGATATTTGTATTATCTCTTAGCAGCTGTTTGCTGAATAGAAATTTCTTTTTCCTCTTACTGCTAAAGGAAAACATATAGTAGCACATGCTTTCTGGCTGCCAAAAGAACAGTCCATCTCTCCTTTTCCTTCCTTTGGAGGACTGGAAAGCTATAGTGATGTCACTTCTGTTGCTTGTTTTTCTAGTCTTTTCATAGCACCAGGGAATCACATATATAAGGATTTGGATTCAGGTACGAAGGCTCTTATTTGCAGGGTACTTTATTCGTGGCAACTAAAAAAATGAAAAATGTTGCAAAACAAATRGGTTCTTAAATAACTTCAAAACACCATAGTGACCCACTTAAAAAAAAAAAAACAAAAATTGACCTTAGAACCACTTAGAGTTACAGAAATGTATTGGAGATATAAGGATAATATGCATGCCTTGAAGAGACAGCTGCAAAGATTTTTTGGTTTGGAAAGCTACATCTAGTAAAGTACATTTTTAAAGTGGTAGCAAGGTAGTAGATTTTAGGGGTATGCCTTAAAATATAGTGAAAGAGACAAATAAAATTGGGAAGTACTAGGAATTACAGTACGCAGGCATTTTATGTGGGTTCATGAAGCTCAAAACTCCCTAGAAACCAAATAAAAATAATTTTAGAACCTACTTTCCTCTATAGAAGGAAGATGGCCACAGTAGCAATGGCTATCACGCAGTATGACTGCATAAACAAAACCAAGCATTCTTCTCTTTTGAGATGATGACTCCAGATTCCAGCTAAAGCTGCCACAGGGTAATGACTGATGTGTTACTTGAAAAGTTCAGGTACTGCTGTGCCTAAGACTGCTATCATGTGGGAGGACAACTAAAAAATATTTCTAAGCAAGTAAAAATATCATGCTTCCAGAGAAATCAGGGTTAAGTTCTGTTTCATTTAACATATTTCTTGAGTGTTTTGGTGACAAAATATATGACAAAAAAGTAAGTTTCATAATACTACAACAGGTCAGTCTCATATACTGGCAACAGTGAACAAATAATACAAATAGAACAACAGAAACTAGAAACTAGAAATTCATGGTATCACAGTGGCTGGAGTGACAGGGATTGGAACCACAAGTTGAGGAACAGAAAGATGTTCTTATGAGCAACCTGAGCTGAAATTTGGCTGACCATTTAATTACACAGAGAGGTAAAGACATTTATCTTTCACTTTTTTCTTTCACATACCTGCTTCAAAGCATCCTCTTATACAGGAGGCCTAAAATATTTAAATACAGATAGCCCTTGGAAAATACTAATGCCCAATAAGTCCCAGTTGAAGATGTATGTGTAAAAATCAAAATATGACTTTTTGGTATGGTACAGAAAAAAAGAGGTAATCTAGTATTCATAACTATCTTATATTCTATAAAAAGTATTAAATATCCATTGTCTTGATTCTATCACCCTCATATATGCAGTTCAATCTCTTTGTCTACATTTGGTCTTTCTGAAAGCAATTGTGTATGAAAGAGCACCTAGACTTTGTACAAGCTGAGACAGCTAAAATAAATAATGCAACTGACACCATGCTTGCCTAAATCTGTTGGAAGATTCAAGCCAGGAGAAAAAAAAGAAAATACTGTTAGAGAGTTGGGTGAGTGACTTGTGAGGGAACATTTTGCAAAAGGATTGCATGTGTATGTCATGGCTGAAAGAAAACATGACATATTGTCTTCAACAAAGTGTTAACTCTAAGGATTAAGAAATAGTACTTAGTGTAAAACTTGAAGAAAGAGGTAGGCATGGTAAAGTGAAATCAGGTAGTGATTGCTGCGAGAAAATTTGTCACAGCAGTGGGATTTTTGGAGTAGTCTCCAAAGGCATGGATTGTGGGTTTCAAAGTAAATATCTTAAAAACACTAAAATAACATACTATCAGGAATCATAGCTACTTTTGCAGCAATTAGTAATCTAAAATATTTTCCAGTCGCAACACATCCTACAGGCGCACACAGGCATACAGGTGCACTGGCACAAGTCAGGAGCAACAGGAAAAGCATACTAGTAAATCCTTTCTGACAACTATCATATTCCATCATCTACATCTGCCACTTAAACAAATCCATGACAGCCAGACTGTTGTCTCTTGTTGGTGAAAGATGCTGTGAAAAAGTAGATGGAGCTTCTTGAGACGGAGATTTTATATCTTTCCTCCTCTGCAATCTGATCCTTCAGTTACTGGCTTCCATTAGTAGCATGTAGGAGGAGGCATTTTAAGGACCTCACTAAAATAACTAAATTAACTTCCCAGGATTGCAGGATTGTTTTAAGGTCCATCATCTTTTGAACTCCATGGAATTTATCTACATGTTGAATTGTAGACAGGCAACATTTTTTCCAAATATTATGTTTAATGTTATTCTCCTAAGTTCCCCTTTTTTTTCATCAAAACTTAAGATTAAAAAAATCGGATCTTTTGATCCAAAAGCAGATGCTGTATTTCTGATTTTCTTACTGTTACTTATTTAGTAGCCTGATGTCAGGACTGTGCAGCCCCAACCACAGCTAACTGCTCTAGTACAATGTTGCTGTAATTGCAAGACCTGAGCCAGTTTATTCCAGCTGGGGACTTTATCCCCTACTACTGAAACTATTTCTTGGCAGCTCTTCATGAGTATTAATCTTGGGGAGTTTCTTTTTTCCCCTTTCTTTGTTCT
The DNA here is from genome assembly GCA_018881555.1 of Amblyornis subalaris. Taxonomy (NCBI): domain Eukaryota; kingdom Metazoa; phylum Chordata; class Aves; order Passeriformes; family Ptilonorhynchidae; genus Amblyornis; species Amblyornis subalaris. Next base: position 1,869,011 of record JACAXG010000092.1, read on the forward strand.
TCTTCTTTTTCCTCCTTTTTTTTTTTTTTTTTTTTTTTTAATTTGGACAGCAAAACTGCCACTGAATGAATGCTAAAGAAAGCAAGCCCCAGAGCTAAAGCAATTTATTTTTCCTTTATCCAACCTGTTTGGTTACAGAGTTCAGTATCCAGGGGTCAGATCACCTAACCTGTTGGGTGGGTGTACACAAGGGACAGTACAGTCCAATATCTGCATTGTTTTTAAGTTGCTACTGCCAAGCAGATTGCCATTTAAATCCAGGCAGTCAGCTGCTGCTACTGACTCCGGTCATTAATACCATGGCTGTGAGCACTGTTTCACTGTTGCAAATGCTTCTTAAATTAGCTTTTCTCCCTTCTGCTGTGTTCCTTTAAAAACAGCACCAGTGGATCTTATCGGGAGTTTTGAAAGCAACCAGCCTCCATGGCATCTATTAGTGGCAGGAAGCAACAGAGTTTTGTGGGCTCCGACAGAGAAGTTAAATAGCTTCAAACATTTTCTATCAGCTTAAAGCAGTGTGCTCAATGGTGCAAGCACACACTTTGCTTCCTTTGCCTTAGAATCACCCTGGGACATCCACTCTGAAAGCTGATTTGAATGAACTCGAAAATTCAAGATAGGCTTCATTGCCAATCTGTCAACAGACCCTAAAAATAATAAAAAAATAAAACAAAATCTAGTGACAACTCAGAAAAGGAAACTGCTTGGCACACTCCATGCCCTGCTTTGTGTCTTCTGACTGTCAACTATCAATATTTATATTCAGTGGGGGAAACCCGGCCAAATTAGAGACATAAGAGGGCACTGCTGAAATCAAAATTCTGTCACAACTCACAGTTGGTCTTGACTTTTGTTTCATTAAAAATTTAATTGGAACCAAACTGTGCAGTCACAAAGCTCATCAGTGCTTCCTGTTCACAACGCTAAAGAATCAGATGTTCAAACATAGCAAATTAGTGAAGAGCATGTTTACACTCTGCTCCCTTATTACTGAAAATGATTATTTGATAAACAGAGAGGCGCAGCCAGGAAGAAGCCAGTATTTGTGGATAAAATTAGCATGCCTTGGTGACTGCACCTTCTACCTCTCTGTGGACCAAGAATGGTGCTTCAATGAGTAGTCTTGAAGAACTGATAAATAAAAGAGAGCATCCAGCTGCCTCTGAGCTCTATATTAACCTCAGGGCAGAGACAGTGGGGGACTCTGACTCCATGCAGTACTGGCAGTGCTGCTCTAAACCAGCGATCTTATGTATGTGCTTAAAAGGGAAGCTTGCCTGTAACACACAGAAAGAGCTCAGAGGACAAACACCACTGTAGACAGGATCTTTACCGTGTTCACCGTTTCTCACACTGAGAGAATTGCTCACAGGTAGAGCAGATGTTYCTGTGCAGGAAGATATACGACACCACCATAACGCTCCTATTTCAAAGCTTACCCAGTCCAGCCATTCTGTGTGGCTGTCCAGTGAAAATTAAACTGAGAAAAACAGGGTTTTTTTCTTTCTGAGGCTTTAAAAGATCAGGCTTTCCCTTGGGAACAAAGGTATTGCTGTGAGTCGGACGAGCTTCTACATGGTTTAATTTCAAACAGCTTGCAGCTGGGAGACAGAATAATAAAAATCTCTTAGGAAGGTAACAAATACCAACAGTTCAAGAACAGCAGAACAAATCTACATTTCTGTAAAATGGCTTCTTAGCTGAGATCAGGACCTATATGTGAAATTGCAAGTCAGGCAAAACTTAAACATACATGGCTAAACAGAATAAGGGAAGAATAACAGTAATGCTATAGTCATCAGTGGAATTAGGAACCGGGAATCAATTAGATTATGTATTTTTAATAAGAATATATTAATTTATAGGGATTAAAATTAATTACTGACCGTGATAGTTTTATTGCCAGTGGGATTGCCATGAAATTGTTGTACACTAAAAAATATTCTTAAAGGTACTTGGAAAGTCTTCTGTATTTAATTAAGAAGTTTTTGAATCTGCTTAATTGGGTCTGCTGAATCACACAGGGAATAGATTTAAACCCAGAGATAGTGGGAAACAATTGAAATTTATGTGCTTTCTATTTCCTCCTAAATGGGATTCAAATTATTTTGATAATCCTTGCCTGCAGGCTGCACCTCAACTACCCCTGCATCAGAGCACCCACAGACTGCCTGCTGGGAAGCCCAGTCACAACTGCAAATGTCTCCTCCTGSCTGCTTTGTGTAGATGCCTTCATACTGATGTGTTCCCAGTCTCCAGCTCTGTCCCCTTGCCCTTACTGCTTGATCCAAGCAGGCACGAGACTGGTTACTCTTCCACTCTCCTTTATCACTCTGTAAGTCTTTGGGACAACCTGTGTTGTTGCTTGTGGGTTTTTTTTAATAATTAAGTCACATTAATTCTATTAAAACATTTCATTAAGTCTCCTCCTACCCACCCACCTAGCTTTCAACAATTTTGTAGCTTTTTATATTTTTCTGGTTTAGGAATCAGTGTTTTTATTGTCATTTAATTATTGATGACTTCAATAACACCTGCATTGGCAAGAGTATTCTGTTACTCAGTGCGTTGCCTACAACATTTACTTTTACTTTTCTTTAGAGATTCCAGAACTATTATGAGAGTAGTGACCTGAGACCAGCTATACAGGATCCYTCTCTATTAAAATAAACCAAAGGGACTGGACCTGCTTTTATCCTGATGCAAACAAGAGGTAACTGTACTGGAGAAGTATCATGTCTGTTGTCCCACCATGAACCAGCTTCAGCTTTAGCTTCTTAATGTACTTCATAGCCCATCATGGTTGTGTGTATGTGTGAAATATATTCTAAGAGTTGRTTTAGAAGCATATCTACATTTCATTGCACAGTGTACAGTAATTTAGATTTAGCCTTTGAATCCACAAAACATTCTTGCACTTGCTTAAATAAACCGAAGGTCTGTCTTCCAATTGTAATGTACAACTAAAGCCTTATGCAACCGAGTTATTTCCCAAAGTGCTAATTACATCTTTCACACTCAGCTCATCTGTGTGTGTCTGTAATGTTATTGCTGCTGGAGGTAAAGTGAACAAAACTAAATTACTGTGTACAGAGTTGAAAAGCAAATATGGCCGTGTAGCACCTTTATATTCTCCTACTTAATAAATAAATGAAAGCTGTGTGCCTTGGGGCGCAGGTGCCCCGGCGGAGCCGGCAGCTCCGGGGGCTGTGCCGGGGCTGCCCCGGCCGGGCCCAGGCGGTGCCAGCGGCTCCAGCGGCTCCAGCGGCCCCAGCGCAGGGCCCGGCTGAGCCCCTCAGGCACGGGCGGGCGGGCCAGAGCCCCGGGGAAAGGAAAGCCCGGGCGAGGGAAGGCAAAACGCTGCCCGGCAGCCGGGGCTGAGGGAGGGGAACCGAGCGAGAAACAGCCCTGCGAGCCCCGAGGGGAGAGCGGGAGCAGGGACGGAGGGCGGGAGAGACCCGGCAGGGATGGCTCTGCGGCCCGGGAGAGACACGTGGGGCAGCTTTCGATACCGTCTCTCACAGTATTCTTCTGGACAAAATTAACAGCACAGAGCATGTGATGGGCTCACAGGTCAGGCACAAAGGGTTATAGTGCATGGGATGACATCAGCTGGTGACCTGTCGCTAGTGGGGTTCCACAGGGTTCCATCCTCAGCCCTGTGCTCTTCAACATCTTCAAAAATTATTTGGACACAGGGCTGGAAGGGATACTAAGCAGGTTTGCAGATGATACAAAATTGGGAGGAGCTGTTGACTCCCTGCAGAGAGACCTCGACAAATCAGAGGGCTGGGCAATCACCAGCCATATGAAGTTTAACAAAGACAAGTGCTGGATTCTGCACCTAAGATGGGGCAACCCTGGACGTACAGACAGACTGGGAAATGAGATGCTGGATTGCAGTGCTATGGAAAGGGACCTGAGGGTCCTGGTCGATGGCAAGTTGAACATGAGTCAGCACTGCCCTGGCAGCCAGGAGGGCCAAGCGTGTCCTGGGGTGCATCAGGCACAGCATCGCCAGCCGGGCAAGGGAGGGGATGGTCTTGCTCTGCTCTGCACTGGGGCGGCCTCACCTCGAGTGCTGGGGGCAGTTTTGRGTGCCACAATATAAAAAAGGCATTAAGCTGTTAGAGAGCGTCCAAAGAAGGGTTACAAGGATGGTGAAGGGCCTTAAAGGGAAGCTGCATGAGGAGCGACTGAGGTCACTTGGTCTGTTGAGCCTGGAGAAGAGGAGAGTGAGGGGAGACCTCAYTGCAGTCTAGAACTTCCTCGTGAGAGGAAGAGGAGGGGCAGATACTGATCTCTTCTCTCTGGTGCCCAGTGACGGGACCCGAGGGAATGGCCTGAGGGTGTGTCAGGGGAGGTTCAGGTCAGATATTAAAGAAAGTTCTTCACCTGGAGGGTGTTTAGGTAGTGGAACAGGCTCCCCAGGGAAGTGATCAAAGCACTAAGCCTGACAGAGTTCAAGAAGCATTTTGACAATGCTTTCAGGCACATGGTGTGACTCTTGGGGATGATGCTGTGCAGGGCCAGGAGTCGGACTTAATGATCCTTGTGTGGCCCTTCCAACTCAGCTTATTCTGTGATTCTATGATCTCAACCCATGAGCTTTTCCATGTTATTTTTTCCCCATGTCCTGTTGAGGTGAATGAGCAAGAGACCAGCTGGATGGGTGTGTGGCAGCCAGTCAAAGTCCACCCATGATTTTAACTTTAGAAAATTAATTCTGCGCAGTGTGGTTGTATGCAGAGTAACTTCCATGATCTATCACCTTCTAAGGATGCCTACTACCAGCAGCTCAAAGCATCGTTCCACTACAGAATTTCCCGGCAGAAGCTGATTCCTCTGTGTCCCTGTGCTGTCTCTCTCATGAAGAATGGAGATGAACAATGCAGATGAAATTAAAGAGAAATAGTGATTATTATTGTCCTTCTTCACCTCTTCCAAGATGCTTCACTTGGAGACAAAAGGAAGAAGGAAGCCACATTCAGATTTTGCAAAAATGGCAATTTTTAAATTTCTTTTCTTAGTAAGTGGCATATTTTTTTGTTTGAAATCATTCTTCCTTGAAGAACTGATTCCTTCCCTCAGTCTTTTCAAGTCTCTTTAAACGGATGTAGGATGGAGAAAATCTGCCTTAGTCTAGTATGGGAATAATCCAAATGTTGTAAATTAAGGGATTCCAAATCTTAGCATATCTAGAATTTGGATGCCTTAAAGGGCAACCAATTCGCTATTCATATATGAATGAAAACTCTAAATTATTTCCTCACTGACTTTATCCAGTTAGGTGAGTTATCATCAGCTGAGGACAACATTTTTCAAAAATAGTATGGTTCTAAAGTCATAAAGTTAAAATTTTACAGTTTTTTTAACTTTCCACTCAGAAAACTGCATTAAGTACAAGTTTACAGGGTTCACTTATTTCTGCACAGTTTTATAATGATCACACTCCTTGAATAACGGATGTTTTATTGCCATTTCAAATGAAATGGGAATTGTTCACTGTTTTAGTTAATTACATTGCTATAGCAGAAACCTGGTTTGCTATTCTTTTATGCCCATCAGCTTAATAGAATATTAAATAGTTATTGACTTTGGAAGAGGTGAACCATCATGATTTATTGAGCTGAGAGGTAAATATTCATCAAGCAACTACAATTAAGCTTCTGCTTGTGCTCTTCATTTACAGAAAGTGTAGGTGGCAAAAAGAGGCTTGTGAGATGTGAAAATAACTACATCATTAAAGCTCAATTATGAACTGATCTAAAGAGGATCTGAAGAACTGTAATTTATAAGTCAACCCAACAAAACTGACTGTTATCAAAAATAATAATAAAAAGAACAAAATATTTTTTCTATCTTTGCTATCTCTGATTATGTACTTGTAATTCCTGCCAGACCTAAGGAGTATAAGGAAAATAGTGAAAAGATAAATAGACTCTTCTCCTAAAACATCAAGCGTGTTTAATGTTGTTCAGCTGAAGCAATGAATTATTGCAAAGTTGACATCTTAAACTTAGCAGTTTTGTTGGTTGGCATTTTTCTATCACCCCTAATTCATTAAATGAGAAACTGCCAACATTTGTTTCTGTTTTACAACTCCGTGAAAGTACAGAAATAATATATCACACTGTATTTTCCTCCTCCCTACATAGATATTCAGAAAGTGCTTGTGCTGTTCGAGAGTTTGGATGCAAGAGAAGTAATTATCTACTCATTTAGATTTAAACTAAAACTGGAACATTATTGGAATCACCACAATTTCTGATGACATAGCATGATCTGTCAACACAGAGCTCAACAGAGCAAATGTTAAGTGTGATTTGAACTGAAATAGACTGATTCAAGTTTTGCTGTACATCCTTTACATAATTATCAGCTTAATGAAAGGATGAGTGTAAAGGAAACAATATTAGTCATTTACAAGAAATTTGTGACTCATTTTCCTGCTTGTCATGTTGTTACAGAAATGCAGAAAGTAATTTAACCTATACTAAAAAAACCCCTCCAGAACTGACAAACAAAAACTAAGAAATGAGGCTGGTAGAGTTGCATTGGCTATACCAGAGGTCAGGTATGCCCCAGTCTATGTCCTGATCCTGCAAATGTGTGACATGTACTGGACACCTGTTATGCCCCAGTCACCTTTTAGGGGAAAGGTGTTTGATTCACTTTGGGCTGTGCATGGGAGGAACAACAAAATTCTCAGAAATTCTCAATAGCAAACTTTTACTTTTAAACTTTAGAATATTAAGATAGAATAAGGTACTTGACACATTTTAAAACAACATCCAGACAAAGTAAAGCACTTCACAAATTTTACTTTAGCAAACTTCAACTTAGCAAACTTCAACTTATCCAGACACAAACAAAGATCTTACTAAGGTATTGACTGGAATTTTTAGTCTGGCTCACAATATATTTTGAGACGAAGAAATTAGGAGAAGAAAGAGAGAAATAAAGAAAGAGAAAGAAAGGATAAAAGCAGAAAGACAGCGTGACCTGTGGATCCAGCCTCAAGACTTGATTGCTGCAGTTTAGATGTCCATTGGTGGAAGTGATGGTTGCAGTCTTGATCTGTCGGGGATGGGGAAAGCCCACAAAACACAAAGTTGAATGGGTTAATATAGGTTTAGGTTTACAGGGGAACACCCAGGGGATGTTGCCACACTGTGGATCACATGCAGTCCTCTGGTGGAAGGCCTCAGAAAGGAGTCTAGGTGTTTATGACCCCTTCTAAGACATGGCAGCTCCCTCTCACATCAGCTCAGCGGAGTTGACCCAGTTATGCCCCATCAGGAGGGATGAATACCTTCAAGCCTACGTGTAGAATGTCCCAATATCTCCCCCAGGGCAGGGCAGTTTTACAACTGAGCCAGTTATGCCCCATCTGAAGGGATGAATAATGTGAATGTCTCGATATCTTCCCCAGAGAGGCATTTTACCACTGAGCTAGCTGGGTAAGGAAGGACATTGGCATGATGAAAAGCACTATCTCACTTCGCGGGATATCAGCCTCTTCCTTTGTCTGGCTCAAAATCCAGCTTGATGCTAAATAAAGGTTGATTTGTCATGGTCATCGTCTGGTGCACACCCACTCTGCACCTGGGCTGTTCCCTTGCACGTTGTCAGCAAAGCACCTGCTGCTTTTGCAAACGGCCAATTGTTTGAGCCATTAACCATTAACATTTCAGTCTCTCACAACCACACTACAACTTCCTCCTTGACTGTGCACAATTTTTCCTCCAAAGGTTGGGAGCTGCACTAGCTTAGCCCAGTTCCAACACTCAGTTGAAAAAAATCCAGATGCTAGGATGTACTCATGAGTCTTTTTCTGAAGCAGGCAGTGTTTTCTCATGTTAGAATATTATTTTACCTCATAAAAAAGTGGCAACCACTATTTCTTCTATAGTAAGAATTATTACTTCCATGGACAACCTTTGCCACTGAGTAAAGTGGCAGTTAGTGAGCTTCAAATCAGGTAAATCTCCTACTGGTTTTCTTGCTGCTGAAATTTCATTGAGTCACACCTTTGATTATTTTAAGCAGAAGGAAGCAACAAGCATGAATTCATTATTATAGTTCCTCTGACACTTCATTTTAATTATCTGATCTGCATGTTTCATTGAATGTGTAGAAATGCTGTTGCTATTCCTACGGCAGTAATGACTTTATGGGACATTAATGCTAGAGTGTAATACAATTCCTGGTACAGCAAATGTATATGTCGCACAATGTTATAATAAAATTATTTCATTTTTTGCTTAATAACCATACATGTTAAATGCACTTAGAATGGACAGATTCATAATATAATGATTTTACAGTGTTTGTGCGAATGCTCTTTACCATGCTTAGAGGTTCACGCATACTGTGTGAAAAATCTTGCTTTAATGAGAATGAACATTTGTGGAAGATTTTTTAGCTAGATACTTACAAAGGTGTACACCCTGTCCAAAGACCAGGTTGTTTGCTTTCTTCTATTTCAAAAGAGCCAGACAGGAAGTCAGATTTTTAGAGTATTTTCTTTGAAGATATAATTAAGTGACTACCCCTTTTGTCCTTTTGTACTTCAGGGTATGTTTTCCACTCCCAGTTGCCTACAAAGTTCTAGGCCAGTGTGTAATTTTTTGTCTCTTAGTGAGAAAAAAAAAAGGAAAAAAAACCCACAGCAACAACAAAAAACCCAACCAAACCTCCCTAAATAGTGACTATTGACTTTTTTTCTGGTCTGGCCACTGTACCCATATGAGTCTCCTGTTAGTGGTCATGGGAGTTACCCACACAGGGAATACAGTAAAAAGCTTTCTGAGAAAGAAACTGTTCAGACATTATTAGCCATATCTGCTTGAATACTCCACAGGAGTTATTAAACTTTAGTACCAGCCAGTTCTACCTTCCTTGAACCTGCCATTCTCAGCAACTGCAGAAGAAATGAGTCTATTTGCATAACTAAGGGGGATATTAGATAGCTAAATATAAGAACAAATAACCCCTCTTGTATTCCTTTGCTGCAATGTTTATGTTGCTGTCAAAGATTAAGATGAGTTATCGGTCCCCTTGTGACATCTGTATACTCAGATTTTATTGAAAGAAATCTGTAAGTGTGGTAGGAAGGTGATACTTCTGCTGATCCATTGCTACAATTTTGTGATATGACAGACACCTCTCCATTGCTAGTTGGTACTATGGACTGTGAAGGGACACCCAGGCAATTCATACCTGTGATTTCCACATGATTAAATAAATAGCACCTCCAGGTCAAGTACAAAGCACCATTAAAAAGTGGAACTGAGCAGAAGCCTTTCAATGGAATTCTGCTMAATTTAATATAGTGTAAAATAAATTGTCCCCACTCCCCCTCAAGTCACAGAGAACAGACCATTTGCATATAAATTTCACTGATGCAGCTTTTGCATAATGAAAAAAATGCACACATTCAGGGCTCATTCAAAATATACAGTGTAGATACCTAAAGAAGCAGGCTTGATATGTAATTATATTTATTGGATATGACATTTTATCTTGGGTAGTATGAAACAGAAAATTGTATATCTCTAAATTTGTGTTGACCCATGACTCACAGATTTTTTATTTTTTTGGAAATTCCTTTTTTTTTTTAGAATCAGAATAGTGCCAGTTGTTGCAGTCTTTGCATGGTGGCCTCTTTTGCATCTCCTCAATGATAATAATTGCTCTACTAACTCTCATGCATTTAATAATCAATGGGGTTTTTTTGATATGTCTTAATTTAGCATGATTCAAAATATGATACTAATAAATTATAAGACATAAAAAATAAAAACACAAAGAAGTGTTAGTTGCTGCAAGAAATGCATTGTAGGCATTTTGAGAAAGTTGCCAGAATACAGATTGAACAGGACAAATGTTGAAGGAAATTACATGATAAATGAAAAAAAAAACCCCTTTATTTAATCTATTTACCTTGGATCAGATTGTTTTCAAGACTTTTTTTTCCCCTGAAAATAAATATGAATTGTAAATTGTTGTATTCATATTTTGCTAAATATTTTTCCTTTTGTTGTTGTTGTTACAAATAACATATGGAACGCCTACTTGCAGCTGTATATCTTTATCAATATTAATGGCAACTAAGACAAAATCAAGCATCTTAATAGGCATAAGAATACATAACTCTTAAATACGTATATCCTAAATAGTAAAATTTAATAGTAAATTTAATTAGACTTGTAACTCCATCCCCCACTTGAAAATTGAGTGGGCACATTTTTCTGAAGATAATCTCACTATGCTTTCATAGACAGACCAGATATTCCAAGGACAAGTCCTTAACAAGTTTATAAGAACTGGTAGGTATTAGGCTTTCCACAGAAAGCTATTGAGACTCATGTTGCTCTTTTCATTGTATCTGTACGTGCTCCTACATGCAGAACAGATACTGCTTTTTTTTGCTTATTCTTTTCTTTTGCTGACCAAAGATGGGAATCAGTTGGGGGGGAAAAAAAAAAAGTAGTGTTTATTAGAATTAGTGATGGTGTATATGTTCTGCTTAATTAGACTCTGGCTTGTTTGGCATTCTTCTCTACCTTCAGTCTTGTAGTATCTGAAATTCTTTATTACAGCTGCTGTGTCAGGATACTGTCTGCTCTATAAGCACAGGTATAAAAAGTGGCAAATTCTGATCTCATTGTCCTTCAAATTTTTATTTTTTAAGACTATGGATTGATTCTTCAGTTTTACATTTGTCAAATTCTTTTTCTTTTTTTTTTCCTCATTGGTTGGTTGGTTGGTGGTTTTTTGGCTTCTTTGCTTTTTGCTTTTTTTTTGTTATTTTTGAGAAGTTGTAGAATCATRGAATGGTTTGGATTGAAAGGGACCTTAGAGATCATCTAGCTCCAGCCTCACTTGGGAAGAATACCTTCCACTAATCCAGGTTGCTCAGAACCCCCTCCAAGCAGGCCTTGAACACTTTCAGGGATGGGGCATCCTTAACTTCCCTGGACCACCTGCCTCACCACCCTCACAACAAATAATTTCTTCCTAATATCTAATCTAAACCTATCCTCTTTCAGTTTGAAATCATTCCATCTTCTCCTGTCACTACACGCCGTTGGAAAAAGTCCCTCCCCAGCTTTCCTGTAGACTCCCTTAAGGTACTGGAAGGCTGCTATGAGGTCTCTGCAGAGCCTTTTCTTCTCCAATCTGTACAACCCCATCTCTCTCAGCCTATCTTCATAGAAGGGGTGCTCCAGCCCTCTGATCATCTTCCTGGCTCTCCTTCCTCTTGTGTTTCATTTTGTGTGTAATCTCAAATACTTGCTCTGATTTCTGCCATACAGTTTCCCAGTTTACTTCCTAAGCATTAGTGACTGAAAACTTGTTACAAGTTCTGGAGATTTTCAGGGGTGCTGTTGGAAATTAAAATACCATCTGAAAGTCTTCCTTTTTGCCCACACTTGCTCGTCACAGCTACAGATGCACTTTTGTCTCAGAACCTGAGCAGTTTTCTTGGATATATTCAAAAGGCTTCAAGCTCCAGTGATGTTTTCAGCTCTCCAGTTCTTCCATGCAAGGTATTTTTCTCTTTTTTTCCTGGTACATGCGTTCCTTCCACCTGAAGCCAAGAAATCTGCTGCCAGTCTGCTTTATTTAGTGTTCAATTTCCCATGGCATAAGATCAGTCTGTTCCTTTTACCACTGCTTTCAAACAGCTTATGACAAATTCTTTCATGTGTTAGGGAATTGCTGTCATTAATACTCCCCTTTGTAACTTTCAGGTTTTCCTTTTTTTGCTTAAAAAATTCTGAAGAATTATGCTTCCTCTCTCCTCACATAGCTCAACCACGTGCTAGTCCTCCAACTGGAAAGGAAAGTTATTTTCAATATTCAGTTTTGGTCCTTCTTCAGTTCTGCTTCTTTTTTTTTTTTTTTTTTTTTAATTACCGAGCCCAGCAGTAATACTCTGGTTCTAAGACTCAGAATTTCACTGCTATTGTGGAAAGATGAGTAGCTGCATCTCCTTCATGCAGATTGTGCTTCTTATTGCATGTTTTGTATTGAAGAGTTTAGTTAAGTGAATAGCTGTTAAATAGTCAGACAAATCCTGAGGCATTGTCTGGTGAGAAAACTTGCTGCTTTTTAAAAGAGGTTGAAAACCTAAGGGATGTAGAGACCCTAATTAAAGCTCAGGAGAATTTTGAAGTCAGGAAGGCACAGAGCAGCAATAAAAGGCTGCTGAAGTTTGTGGTCATAAAGTCTAACATTAACTATTTCAATCTGAAGTGGAGCATAAAATGAGAAATGTCAATGTCTGATTTTAACAATGCCTGATTCTCAGGAGAGAACTAAAGTAGAAAACATCGAGGCACCTAAGAAATCTTTCTTGTATGGCAGAGACTGTTCATTTTTGTTAGTTCTACTAATAAGCTTTGTAACTCTTCAGAGAACTTCAGTTTAACTGTTTAAAAGAGATGCTAAATCAATTTCTGAAACGGCTTTTTAAGTAACGTAGTGCCAAGAATAAGCACATAAGTCAGTTGCTCTGAAGCCATGTTCAGATACCCGAGGGTTGAGTGAAAGAGCCCAAAATGAGGCATTATTGCTGGATTAGATATGCAGAATAGTTTTATTATACTATGCCCCAAATTCAGATTTCTGGCACACTGCTTTTCATGGATATAGCTCCAGGGAGTTTAATGGCTGGTAGGGTGCCATGTGTAAAGCAGTTAACAAATACTTGCTCTGCAACAGTGTATGATCAGCTAATAACATGTAAAAGCCATCATATTGATCTCTTAACAGCCTTTAAGAAAAGAAACCCAAACCAGAATTCTCATTAGAGAAGAAAATGAAGTAGGGATATATATGAAGGGATATATGAAGTAAGTTGGCATGGACTAGATAACCTCTGTTTTTCTGTGATTATTTAGTGAAATAATAGTGACCTGTTAAATGTCCCACAGTGGTAGGTAGACATCACCTGTGTTTTTTTACATCAATGTACCTATCAGGTTGTTTTCTATGTTATTGTTACAGAAATCACAGGAGAATTGTTCATCTGAATGAAAATAGATATTAGCCCTCACATTTCTTCTCATGTTATTTAATATTTCTTTTATACAATCTTATGTTAAATTATAAGAATACTATTTCTCAAAATCACCTCTTTCCAGTTGTTTGTGACATGTTAATGAGACTGTCATTCATTCAAAGTCARTTTTTTAGATTAAATAGCAGGAGTCATACTGAGATGCTAAAATGAATATATTATAATAATTGAGCTTTAAATTTACTGAGAGCAAACAGCATGAGTGACGGCCAAAAACTAGATCATCAGAAACCTTCTCTTGCTGCTTTATGTATTTGATTAGCTTTTTCACAGCTTTGACATAATTTTCTCCACCCAACTGACTTATTGACTTCTATAATCTTTCTCTCTGCTCAATTTTTTTACTATAGCTTCATGCCTGCATTTTTCATGCTCTTTTTTTTCCTTCTTTTTACCTGCTTCCTTCCATTGAATTATTTTAGTTCATGACAACGTTTATGGAAGTAACGTCATGAAGTCACAAGCAAACAGCTGCCTGAATGTGCATCTAGTCTGGTACAATGTCTCTGACAAGCTTTTTCAAAAGGTGCCAAATTATTTTGGAGGCTGAAATTGTGAACTCACTGATAGTTTGGTGGTTTAGACTCACATTTGTGACTCCTTTTCTGTCTTCTTTCTAATCTCCTCCATTGAGATGTCAGGTCATTAAGGGAAAGTAGTAATAAAGACAATAAAGACAAATTTGACTCTAAAGGTTTCCTAGAGTGAAACTTTAAAAAAAAAAATAAATTTAGGCACCTGTGCGTGAAAACATTATGTGTAATGATCAATATCTAATTATAACATAATTATGGCTTTCAAATGAATGTAGATAGTTTTAGCCTAAAATACAATTAGAAAAGTAAATGTGGGGATGTTTTTAACATATCCCAGTACAGCCATTACTTTAGTGTTATTTTTCCTGTAAATGGGCCTGGCTTTGTCCCCCAGTTACACATAATAGATATATGGTTCTAATATAGTAGTAAATGTTATATTGCAACCAGAGGTAGTACTTTAACCTATTTGCTTTTGCATTCATCTCTACGTCTGTGATCATTATGTGTTTAACCTAATTTGTAGCATTATCTACACTTTACATCCTATTATTTCAAGAGCAGTGAACTCTGGCCTGGTGACAATATGAACAATTTGTGTTAAAGAGAGAAACGTACAACATAGGCTGCTTTTTCTATTCTCTTAATTAGACTGTAAGTACTGTGTTATTGATAACCTGTGACTAGGGATGCCAGATGATTTTCTACATTATTTGTGCTTCCTGATCCAGCAGATTCATTAGAAGTCCTTAGGGAATTTTGAACACCTTTTCCTTAGAGTTTTTAATTCTGTTCTCTAGATTTAGTGTTTAGCATAATTACAAGAGAAGCTGGGCACTCCAGGAACTGCATAGGTTGGATAGCAACTAGATGTAACTTCTCCTCTATACTGCAATAAAAATACACAGAAATAGATGACAAAGTTCACTGAAAGGCATATCAATAATTACACATGTAAACATAGAGAATGGAATTTTTCTTTATCACATAAACGTTCTCATGCTTGCTTATTTCATCTCTTGCAGGTTATTTCTCCCGAAGTGTTTTTTACTTGCTATTAAGAGGCATAGGGAAAAAGTCTCTGCATTGTCACCAACTTAACTTTTACATTTTATACCAAGGGCTAATATGGAATTTTCCAATTTCAACACCTTATGCCTCTCACCATATAGCTAGGTGAAAACTGGAAGGGTTTTTTTGGGTTTCTTTTTGGTGGGGAAACTTGAATAACGTCATATGAACATGAAGGCAATTATTCTGTGGTTGTATACACCCATACATATCTGACTTCTGGATTAAGAGCAAAATGTTGAGTGCTGCTTTTCAGGAGGACTGGAATTGCATTGGTCTGATCACACAGTCACACTAGGAAAAATAGCATCACATATATTAAAACAAAATTTGTGTGAAAAAGCACAAGACACTTTCTTCCTAAGCACTGGATTCATTACAGTGTAGTTGACCTTTTTGCCCTGAGCTGATGGAGCTGTTTAAGCCCAGCTGCTACTGTTATCCTTTCAGGCATTCTTTCCGTCCACTGCCTGATTTACTGCTTGCAGAAGCAAGAAGCCCAAAAGAGAATCCATTTAAAACACACCACAGAAATAAATAAAACAAATGGAGAAATGAAATCAGGCTTGTTTACTGCAAAACCCTCTCTGCTTCTCTACATCAATTAGTAATAGACAAAAATGATAATATTACTGTCTACTTCTGTGAATAAAGGTCCTGTGCTACAGGTAGATGACACTAAAAGCTCCACAGTGAAAAAGGGCTTAAATAAACAAAAAATAATTTTCAAAGCATTGGATAGCACTTGGCACATTATTTTCATAATACTTTGGTAAACCTTGCTATTTRGGTCAGATTGTTTTCCAAAAGCAAACATTCAGCTTTTCAGAAGTAGCTTCATAAGCCAAGAAGAAAAATCACAGTTGGCATGGATAGCTTACCGACTCCAGAGATGGTACTGTGCACTGCCAGAGGCAAGAAAGCCTCTCTTCCTTCCTTGCTTATTTCAAGTATTGCTTCTTAATATAGTTAACCATCCCTTTTATACAGTAAAACTGTTGAATTCAGCAGGATATTTAGCTCTTGTCCCTCGTAAAGATTAACTTCTTCATATTTATTTGGCTATCCTTACAAAATTAGATGACTACAGGGATTTTTTTTTTTCTGAATTACTGCTAATGGGGTTTTYCTTTTTTTTTTTTTTTTATGAGATGCTGTAGATTAGGACTTGTATAAAACTCTGTTGATTCTGACAGAGCTGGATCAAGACCCCAAAATAAATTCTAGCTGCTGCTTGGCAGTACTGTCACAATAAACAGAATTTTTCTTAGCACCCAAACAAATATTCAGTATTGGAAGTATTTACTGCACATCTACTTCTATTCCAGGTTTTGAGTAAAGACTGTGACACTAGACTATTGATCTGTCTACACATCTGGAGATTGCTCTCCTCCACCTTGTTTAATATATGATTCTCTTTCCTCGAGGCAGAGAGAACCCTGAGCAAAGCAGATACTCACAAAGAGGAGTATTGTTCAGAAGCCTGTTCGAGAGCTGTGAGTATCTATATGGAGAAAGGCAAATTACACTAGGGAGATGGACTCTGCATGCATTCTACATTCTTRCTTACTGATAAAGTGGCCTGCAAGACTTCTGCTGATTTTTGCTGTTTGAAGGAGGTGTTAAAAAGAGTAGAGCAGTGTTACATGACAAAATGACAGTATTTTATCTTGTATTGTGTTTGTTAGCTGGCTTCTTGTGCTGGACAAACATGCTATTTGAGAGTTCCAGGAATCTGAAAACTTACAGGACTTAAGAGAGTTTGCTGTTAGAGTGTTTGTAAACTTTCAGAATGCAGTATATTTGTAAACTTCATATGAAAATAGCCTAATTTGGAAACTCACAGTACTTTCCTGTATTTTAAGAGATTCTGGTAAAGCACATGAAAGTGACTGAAAATGTTCAGATTATCTTTTTTGGGGTTTTTTGGTTTGTTTTTTGTGGGTTTTTGTTGTTGTTGTTGTTATTTTTTTCGTTTGGTTTTGGTTTGGTTTTTACTGTGAAATCTGTTATTGTGCCAACAGTGTATCAATAACCTAGTTTATTAACACAGGCATAAAATTACTCTAGTACTGCCTCAATGGTAGTTTGTGTGAGGATAAAACATAATCAAACTCAAGCAGCATTCATTTTAAATTAAAAAGCGCTGGCAAAGGCAAGCTCATTCCATGAAAAATTAGTCTGTAAGTCCCTGCAACATCCCCCAAAACAGAAAACATGGAGTGGAAGGCAGAGACACTTAAGCTGATTTTATGCAGAGACTTTCTTGCTCCACGCTTTAAGCAGTGCTTGAGTCTTAAGTCAAATACTGCACCAAATCATGTTAATTCAGGCTAACAAAAGCCCTCGAAATYCAGAGCATAGTGAAAATACAACTAAATTAGGACAAAAAAGGGCAGTCAATATCCTACCCAGATTTTTCCATTGTCCATGATAGGCAAACCCTCATGGCATCAAATAAGGGATTGTAGAAATCTTTAAATACTGCAAAAGTCAAATTAGCAAATTAGCAAAACAGAACCTATTGGACTAAATGAAAAAATGGAAGTGATATTTTGCACTTCCATTTCTTTGACAGTAGCTCTGAGACTCACAACTCTCCATTATAGGCTAGCGCCACACTTGGCCTGTAGCATGAGGGAATATAGTTTCGGAAAAAGGATTAGTCTGAGACTAATTGTTTGATAAGGTAGAGAAGAAAAAGAGAAACAACAACTCATACTCTAGTAATAGCTTGCTGGGTCATTTCTGCTCATCAGAAAGTCTTGATAGGAAAATAGGAAAGTTGAAATGTATATCTAAATGTAAATCTTTAGGCATAGATAACTTTCTGTCCAAGACCTTTCACAGTGTGTAGTCCATCTTCAGCATAGGTTTATTTTACCCAGGCCTTCRGTTTAAATGTGACACTATTCTTAACTCTCCGTATAACTCATTTGGCCAATTAAGCATGTTGATTTGGTAAGTTACTGCCTTAATAAAATTGATTWAAAAGCCTTACTGAAATACACCTGGAAATCTTTAATTTATCTGACAGTACTTGTAAGTAATTAGGACTGAATCAACAGTTAGCTAAAAAGACCTGGTAATAAAGAGCAGGCACTGGGATTTATCTTGCAGTGATGAAGCAGGCAAAGTGACCACCAAAATGATGTTGTTGATTTCATGAAAGCACCAGGAGAGCAGATGATGAAAAATTGCAGGTACATAAAACTGTTGTTATGGCACTCAATTCTTGCACCACTGTGTCTGGATTTAGTGCCTTAGACTGAAGCCTTAGACTGAATTACAAAATCATATATTCCAAATGCTCCTTATCATTTCAACAGAGCCTAGTAATAAATGACAGGAACTGAATTACCCATCAGAGATGTGTACCAGTGGATGAGCAGAGATTGAATTCAGGCATTCTAAAATGCTCGCTTTTTTTTTTTTTAAACTGCCGTTTGTCTCTCCTAACATATATATCCAGTTTGTAATTCCAAGGCATGAGGTGGTGTTTGAAGACCAGATTCAGAGGCTGTGAGCAGGTAGGGATAGTGAGAACATGAAGAAGAATATACAATACATTTGTAGATCTAATAAAAATCCATGCTTTACAGAAGAGGGGAAAAAAGAAAGCAATTAGAAATGTAAAGTTTAAATACCTCTGCAGTGTTGCAGGTTTAGTACAGTGCAGCCATATATACAATGTGATACCACAGAAGACATTGCTAACTGAAGAGATTGTCAAATGGACTTCTGAAAAGTCACAATAGCAGCCACTTTGAGACAGTGAAATGGGGACAGGCAGACCTTTCTGAAAGGGAAAAAATGATGGCAGCAACACTTTTCCTTGACCTTCCTTGACCATCCCTCCTTCTTTCCTATTCTATTTTTTAATTTCCTCAGTATTGACATGTTTTGCACTTGGTATTCCCTACCTTTCACCTTTCCTGGAATCTTACGTCTTCTGGTTTCTTGATCTTCCTCACTATTACTTTTATCCCTTCCACTTTGACTTCTGTTATGTCCTTTTCCTGCTCTCTGGTTCTTTTGCCTCGGTCTCCTCTGGCCTTTTTCTCCTCATACAATCTCTTCTCATTTTGAAACAAAGAAAAACCCAGGACAAGTTTCAATATCTTACATTTTAACAACAGCTTCATCCTGAAGAGTGGCCTTCAAGAGCCATCTTGTCTCATCCAAGTAACTTGAGAGTACTTTTGCAGAGCTGATGTTTAAATGCTGTCATCTCATTTAGGTCACTTTTTCTCTTGATCCCTCCCCAGGCATTCCCCAGTTTTTGTTACATCCAGCCTACATGATATCTCTTTACATCAGCTGTCCTAGACAACGTTTAACGCAGTAGTGACTCCCTCTCCCAAAGCTCATAAGGACACAGAAACTTTCCGTGTGCACATCAGATATGAAAACTGAGGAGATAAGCAGGAAAAGGTTTTTTTTCTGTCCATGCATACATGGTTTTCCCATCAAAACTCAGGCACATTTACAAAGTGTTTGGAGCTATGTAAAATGCAGGTTCATGGCCCCAGTCCAGTTTTGGACTCTGTGAGAATGTTACTTTAATCTTCGAGTAAAAAAAGAATAAATTCATTTCTTCTGTCATGCACTTTTAATGGGATCTCTCACTCTCTTCTACATAGTAGTCATGATCAAGGCAGAAAACTAAAAGAAGTTCCACAATAGAAAGTAGAAATAAAGATTTTGCCTAAAATATTTTGAAAAGACAAAACTTTAAAAGTCTAATCACAGATAACAAAAATCTCCTGAGATCTGAAATGACATAATGTAATTTGAAGATAAACTGATTTAGCAGTGTAAATTAAACATATTTGATTTTATCTGGCAAGTTATGCTTACAGCTAGGGACTTAAAAAGCAAAATAATATAATACAATATCATACGTCAATCAAGTTTAATCCTATGATAGTCTTGGTAAATACTTGAGTGAAGGTTTTATAGAACTATGATTTTTGTGTTTAATTGTACCAAAAAAATGTATGCTCTGATTGTCTGTACAGTTCAAAGAAACTCCCCATCCTTTCTTCAAAAATCTAAAACTTGTGACACTTATCAGTGCCTTTGCCTCAGTGAATGAAACTTACCTGTTTCATTGTGAAGTAATGAATTGTTAGTGTTATAAAGGAACGAAATGGAAATAAAATAAGGAAATAAAGACTAAAGAGAATAAGAAGTATGGAAAAAAGGTGAAACATATTCTCACATATCAAGGCATACTCAATGTTTTACTAAGGTAAATTAGAAGGACCATAGAATTTGGTCTGATTTTGCACAGGACTATGGATTAAGTGGTTACTGTTTTCATAGGAATTTTGACAATATGGTAAAAACATGTCAAGGCTCTTGCATTAAGCAGAATAGTGACAGGATGCTTTCAAAAATACCTGGAGATTTGTTTAATTTGAAGAGTATATGGAGGTTCCAGTTTGCTAAGAGCAACACTAAGGTTTCCCCATTTTACATGGGATTTTCCTCCTAGTGCAATAACACATGATGTCTCAGCAAAAGTGAATTAATTTTAGCTATTATGTTTGTAATCTCAGCAGCCTGTAAGTGCTGACAATGTCTCGGTTTATATTCTGAGAAGGTGGGAGGAATCTCTGGAGAGCAACTTTTATGAGCAACACACTGACATTTGCACTTTCTTCTGTAGGTTCAGGTTTCATGAGAGGAACATTTAGCACAGGGTTATTCCATGTGATTGTAGAGAGATGAGATGTTCAGCACTGATACTAGAGTATGCATCTGAGGAAGATCTTACAGCAGTGAACATGAAGCATCAGAGAATCTCTTATCAGACAAGGGACTTACAGTTCAAAATGAGTTGCAACTGGGATGTGGGAGGCTCCAGCTTCACAGTCCTGCAGGAACCTGTCTAAAAAATTAAATATTTGCAATTCAGTGAAAAGAGGTGCAAGAATCAACTTTGAGACAAGTTTTGATGCTGTTTATTCAAATTAGATACTGCTGTTGTGTGCGAAGTCAGAAAACGCTTGAAAATGATGCAGTGATTCTRTTTTTCACTCATGAGCTCATAAGCTCAACCCAAGAAGACAGTCGACTTACATTATTTTCTTGATCTTTCTTCAAGGCAAGTGTTGGTGCAACAGCAGTGCATCTTTTCTGTATGAGTGGTGCCATGCAACTGAAGTGATCTGAAGTTTAACAACTCAACAAGATATATTCATATTCTTTCTGTTATTTTACAATCTACTCTCCAATGCTCTGACTTATAGAGACAAAATGTGAAATTAAAGCATGTCACAGAACAAATTTTAGTTGCAAAGATTGCACTGTCAGGTTTAACAGGTTTTGGTACAGTATACAACTGCTTAGATGTTTTTTGCCGTTTATGACTAATGCCATCCATATTATCACTGCAGATTTTCCGTGCAAAATTCCTGTAGGTGAGAATTTTCCTCAGTAGAAACCAAAGAAATTCATCTGCCTTTTGCTCCTATCAGAATCCCAAGTGAGTTGTCCCTCTCCTGTATCACTTGGTATTGGGATGCCCGGGCTCAGGGCCATATTTCAGCTGTCTGCCCTTGAGGCATCCCAGCAGGGGCCTTCTCCTGGACTCAGGAGCCATTTCAGAGCCCTGGCCTTTAGCCCTTTCCCTGCCCCAGCCACAGACATCACTGCCTTGATCCAGAGCTCCAAGCATCCGGCCTGCTATGCTAAGGAACTTTGTGGTGGTATGTTAAGGAAATTTAAAGTGTTATAGAACACAGTGCTGGTCTGAGTTTTTCAACCCCAAAACTAAGTGGGAAGAGATTGCTAACTGAAGGCATATTAATCTGTAGCTCAGAAAATTCATTGATTTTTGAGAGCTGGGAGAATACATTGAGAAGAAAATTTACAATGTTTGACCTGTTTTTATACCTTTCTCTAAGCATCCCTTTTTTTAAACTGTTAAATGTAACGTGGGATGGATCTTTAAGTTTGACCCTATATTGACATTTCTGTGTACAGTAATACAGGTGGGAATCTCAGTGCACTGCTGCTGGTCCTGTGGAAGTGCAGAGATTGCCTAACACAATGAAAATGAGTTCCTAAATTTAGGGCTCAAAATACTATGCGCTTCTTTGCCCTACTATTATGATACTTTAAGTGTGGCCATTCTCTACTTCTCCTTTGGTTATCCAGTATCAGTTCTGATAGACCATGTCTCAGACATTCCTTGTTTTCATGATGATTCTCCTCTCTGAGTGGCCATCCACTGCCAGTGCAATGGAAATATAAGATACTGAAAAATACATACATAGACCTCTTGTCTAAAATCATAAACAGTGAATGATGGCTGATTTTGTATACTTGTATTGGCTCAGTATTTCTTTATTTCATTTTTACTTTGATTCAGCAAGGTAAGAATTTCAGAGGCAAAAAGTGACACCAGAACTCCATTTCCACCAGTCGTTATTAAGAGGAGAAAGTGAGAAAAGGAAAAAAATGCCTCTTTAGCAAAATTTCTGATAAAATCAATATGAATAAATATTTACTAGAATTAAATAACATATCAGAACACTCTGTGTAGAAAAAACAGCCACCTCTGAGGCAAATTTGCATCCTTTTTTGTCAGAGCACTTTTTGTAATACACTGACTGACAGATATTTTATTCCTTTATATTCAAGGAATAGAAAGGTTTTGCATGATAAAAGGATTGGGTTTGAAACCTTTTTCTCCCTAAGAATGTCATTGTTATATGATAAAGTTCTTTTCTCACTTATGCTTGTGTCATTTCAGAAGTAACAAAGGTGGGAAAGAAACCTCAGGAAAGTAGATTATGATCTCGGGCTTAGAACTGCACCAACAAAATGTAGTGTTTCCAAAAGCAACGATTTTGTTGACATCAGATGAGACTAATATTTCTGATGCAATTTTATTCATAAGAACAATGTTAGAGACATTGTTCATTAAGGTAGTTATTCTGTTTCAGTGATATTGTTTATTTTTTTGGCAAAGTTGGCAACATGCAAAAGAGTATACAGATTTATAAAACAATTTCATGTTGTCACACTGGCTGACCTCAGTCAGTTCCTGCACTCTTTTCTGTTCTGCACTTTGGTCCTGTCCTTCCACACCTTTATCTCAAGGTTCTCTTTGTCTCTCCCTCACCTACTTTAGCTTTAGTTTCTAAAGCTGAAATAACAATCATTTTTACTCAGAAGTTCCTGAACACTTTATTACAACATTTCAGTGGGACATCTGTGCTAGCCAGCTATGGGTCTACCACCAGAGAGTTTAAATGTTTCTCCCCAAGCCGTCATACATGAGAGCATAAGCAGAATCTGAGGTAATTCTTAATTCTTTGTTAATTCATGTTGACATTACATATTTTAAAGCTCTTTGGCTAAACAGCCAAAGTTTGGTATCACAGAAACAGGCTGCTGAATAAAGGGTTAAATGGAAGAGAGTTGCACACTAAACAAAAGCTTCCACTATGTGGAATGTAGCTGAGAAACAAGTATCTAGAAAAGCTGGATAAAGCAAGAGGATTATCAGAATTTGTGATCTACACAAATAAGCTTTTAAAATATCCTCACTACATTACAAAAAAAGTAATCTGCCTTTAAAGAAAAAAAACTAACAAACAAAAAAAGAACAAAAAATAAAACTGAATTCTCTTAGTGTGAACAAGCACATGCTGTTTCAAAGCATGGAAGCATAAGACTTAAGACTTCTCTTTCAAGAAATGTGTAGAGCTTGGCTAAGAGCCAGGTTAAAAGAGAAGCGAAATTTGTAGTGGCGACATGCTCTAAGTGACATGTGGCCCTACGTTTATTTTCAGGACCAATTTTGGCATATGCTAATGTGCTTATGTCAAATTACAATGAATGAGATTTAGACTTCTTCCTTGTTAAGCACACATAGAAGACTGCCAGGAACTCATTAAGCAATCTACTTGGGTAGTGGTCTGGCCATGTCTGTGTGTAGTATGGTTTATTTCAACTTGTTAGTTCCTGCTGTCAGTGGTTGTACATCTCAAGCATTCTGCAAACAAATAAAGATGATGGGTCAATGTGACCACTAAATAAATAGAAAAGGCAAAGATTTTTGCAAATTATAAAACATCACCCTTGCAAATGCTGAGGAGAGGTGTACATTCTGGAGATAATTCCAAACGCTTTTTGTTCAGTCTGTGAAATGCATCTGCTTTCCTCAGTGGTCTTGCAGCAAAGCCAAACTATTTGTCTTGAGGTAACCTGGGATCTGACTTTTTCTTCAACATATGAACATATTAATTATGCCTTTTTTTTTGGCAAACCAGGATTAGAATGCATAAACCTCTGTGGTTAGTTACACTCACCCTGCAAAGTTTTTCTTAGCAGCAACTCATCTGTCTAAAGTCACTTTTCAGTGGCAGTACTCTGAAATGGACACAGGACTCTACCGTGATGAGTAAAAGGAGAATTTATAGATGCTAAAATTCTGCAAGAACTGTTTGATTCCTACTCCCAAAATGCAATAGTTGAAACCATTATATAACCATTATATAAACGATTTAATAGTTGACACTATTAAATATCTGTTTTAACTGTTCTCTGGAGTCAGCATTGTTTTAATTTTGTAAAGATGTGGGACTGACAAAGACAAGAAGTTAAACCATTTCAAACTGAAAGACTGTGTTATTTTTGAAATGACATTTTCTTTTCCTGTTTGCTGCAATATCCATTTTGAGAAGGAACTCTGATTTCTCAAGAAGGAATGATCCTATCTTCTGTTTTCTGCAGACATGTTTCCACAGCTGAAATTTTTGCATGTGTTGGGCAAGCACGGCATCTGCAAATGCTCGGAGCTTCTTCAACATATCATGCATGGTCCCCTCCGTCTCCATTGCTGCTAAAGCAGAAGCATATTCTGGTGGCCCAAGTCGTATGAGTCTTAGCCACATCACTGGTGTAACTCTTATCAAGTCTGGATTCCTATTTGCATGTACTGAGTTAGGTGTGAAGACAATCTCTACTTATGCCAGTTCTCTCATGCAGTTGGATCGTGTTGTATGGTCTTCCACGAGGTTTGCTGCAAATAGAGATCGTCTTGGCACTGGTATCTTTCACTCACACTTATCAAGAGCCGTATCCAGAGACTGAGAGGGTCAGGCAGCCCTCTTGGTCGATAGCTGGATCACTTGACAGGGATCCCAAATGCCTCGCTTCAGTGCCATCCAAAATTGTAGTATCGCCTGCAGCTTCCCAAATATGGACTAACCAACTTAATATAGATTCATCAGACCRTCGGGTGTAATCCTTTCTTAGGCCACAAAGGTCTTTCAGGGACATGGACTCAATAGTGATTTCTGGTTCTGAGTCAGTTGCTGGCCTTGAGCGTCCTTCCCCCACATCACCATCATCCTTCCGATCTGCGCGATCGGTTTTGGTTTTGTGTTTTTCCCTCGTGACAGCAGCGACTGTCATTGGCTTAGGCTCTGTGTCTGGTTTGGCTGCAGCCTGAATAGCCAGGGTGTCTGCTGATTTATCTTCCTGCCCCTCTGCCTTTATCTGCTGCCCTGCAGTACCTAGCAGTGTGCAATAATCATATGCCAAGGTCCAGCACATTGCAATGATTTCAGCTGTAGAAACATGTCTGCAGAAAATAGAAGATAGGATGGAGGAGAATCACTGGGAACTCTAGGAGGAGATTAAAGAGAACTTTCTCCAAATCTCRGCAGTACAGACCAGAGGTTTTGTTATCAGATGCAGTCGTCCCCCAGCTAGAGAGAAAAGGTACACCCCACGAGGTGAGCTGTGGTTCTTCCTGTGTGAGTGTGGGGAAAACATGAGGAGGTGGTGTGGACAATCTACCGCTGCTCTGGTGCGACGAGTACATGAATTAAAGGAGAGCAAGACTCAAAAAGGAAGTTCCACCAGAAAGGAAGCAGCTCCAGTTGCCTGTAGCCGAACTGCCAGGTATGATAGCAGAGAAGATGACATGTCCGATCCCCTTGAAGGAACCTCTAAAATGTATGCAAAGGAAAGGAAGGATAACCGGGACTAGAGGGGCCCTGCCTCTAGCCAGATAGAGGCTAGGGAAAACCGTGTTTTTTGGACTGTGTGGATTCGTTGGCCTGGCACATCAGAACCACAAAAATATGAGGCCTTGGTCGACACTGGTGCACAGTGCACACTAATCCCATCGCAATATGTGGGGGCAGAATGTGTCTYTATTGCTGGCGTGATGGGGGGATCAYAGGATTTGACTCTGGTGGAAGCTGAGGTGAGCCTGACTGGAAAAGAGTGGGAAAAACATCCCGTTGTGACTGGCCCAGAGGCCCCATGCATTCTGGGCATAGACTTCCTCCAAAGTGGGTATTTCAAAGACCCAAAGGGACTCAGGTGGGGCGGAAGAGAGTTTTCRAACCCTATCATTTGCAGAGGAGACTCCTCTAGTCTTCCTCCGAAGTTTGTCCAAACCAGGACAATGCCCAAATTGGCTCAACCCAAGTTATAAGACAAAAATTTTCTTGAGAGTTTTGCTTCGATTYGGGAAAATATTTTCTTATCATGGACATATTCACTCAGCTGGAAAACTGTAACTATCCTGATGCTGTCTCCCATTGTTATTCTAGTGGCAAATTATAACAGGATGAGACAAAGCCTAAGGAAGTTCCCTGCTTGAGCAAGGGGTTGGACCAGATGGTCTAGAGAGGTTCCTTCTAACCTCAACCATTTTGTGATTCTATGAAGTTTTAACAAATGGTTTAYGGCCTCATATCTGGTACTGTGTACTAATTGGCATTACAATTAATCTTGTCCAAAGATTAGATGTAATTAGCTGTGTGGATGGGAAATCACATTTCTCATGTGATTTTACAGGACAGACACATCTTCTGCTAAAGGGCATCTACATTTCCTACCTATTTGGTTTTTTTCTTATTTGGTCTATAGTATAAGCTGAGAGATTGCAGCTGGTCAATCAATTTTTATTAATATCGGCTCAGCAGGAGATTTTTGGTAGATTCTTTTTTTGAGAGGTAAGTCAGATATTTCCCTTTTTTTCACATGGCTATGATTGGTGGTGATCAAACGCATGTGTTCATTAGGAAACTGGAATATGGAATATTCTGCAAATGTGGAAGATATCGTATTTTTAGGACCGTAGTGTCTGTTGGGCAAAACTTACMTTCAATACATATTTGAACCAGTGCCCATTACTTGAATTTTGTTTTGTAGAGAGCTTTTGCCATGTCAAACCTCTCAAAATCTGGATTGCGGCAGGTTTAGTACTAATTACACCTTCAGAGGTGTCTGGCATCTAAACAGAATTTTATATGGTGTGCAGAGATATCATCAGTCATTCTGCGGAGATTGCATTCACTTCTACAGCAACAGAGTGATATTCAAATTCCAGCAGGCTTGCTGTTTATGGATGCCTGTATATGTGAATCTCTCAGTAGCAGAGTCGTAGAATCATAGAATATCCTCAGTTGGAAGGGACCCAGAAGGTTCATCAAGTCCAACTCCTGGCTCTGCACAGCATTAACTGCAAGAGACACACCATGTGTCTGAGAGCATTGTCTAAACACTTCTTGAACTCTGTCAGACTTGGTGCCATGACCCATCCTAGGGAGCCTGTTCCAGTGCCCAAACACCCTCTGAGTTAAAAATCTTTTCCTAACATCCAGCCTAAACCTCCCCTGATACAACTTCAGGCCATTCCCTCAGGTCCTGTCACTGCTTACCACAGAGAAGAGATCAGTGCCTGCMCCTCCTCTTCCCCTCACAAGGAAGTTGTAGACTGCTATGAAGTTTCCCCTCAGTCTCCTCTTGTCCAGGCTGAATAGGCCAAGTGACCTCAGGCACTCCTCATACAGCTTCCTCTCAAGGCTCTTCACCCTCTTTGTAGTCCATCTTTGGACACCCTCCAATAGCTTTATGTCTTTTTTACATTGTGGCACCCAAAACTGCACACAGGACTCGAGGTGAGGCTGCACCAGCATGGAGTGGAGCAGGAAAATCACAAGTAAGGACCTACAAGGTCACCTCTTCAAAGCTACTGTCTGTTCTCTTGCTCTAAGTAATGCAAACCTTTTTGTTATGCATTGTTAGCTTTCATTCCTGTTTATCGATGCTATTGTGCATCTTTGCTTGTTTGTTTTTTAATTTCCCCTGCAGGCATTTTCTTTTGCCTCAAGGTGGTTCCTGGATAAGTCCATTTTACCAYGCTGGTGGCGTATCTGGTCTTTTACATCCTCAAGCACTTAACATTTGTATTTGGAAGTGTCAATCATTTTGTACTTTTTTTATGGCCRTATTAAGCATCTGAGGGTCCTCCACTTTCCCACTTTTGCCTTTTACGCACACACACACAAAAGAGTGAAGAAATAACCATTTCCACTTATTTGATAGTACACAGGGATCTTCACATTAAATATACATGACTTTTGCAGTGGTCAGTGAGACTTTTTAAGGCATGTTTAAGTTATGAACACACTTTTCCTTCTTCTAAGATCATATAAGAGTCATGTAGAAGTTGGCCACAAGGCTGCCCACAGATTTTCATTAAAACTAGTGAATGAAATTTTTTAAAGTTTTCCTTTTCTGAGGACACATTTTTTTCATTAAAAGGCCAAAATTGTCCTTTCCWTCCAAAACAAATGAAAAAACTTTAGAGTAATAAAATCCTCCTCTTCATTCASACTACTGATGGGAGCCATCCCATAATTCTCAGTGTAGCTTACTACAGCGAGTTGTTTGCACTAAACATAGAGCAGAAATAGAGGTCATTTGAAGCAAGATCTTACAAAAATGTTTTTGTAAGAAAACATTTGTACTAAAAAGGGTCCCTAGCAAAAATTAAACAGATGATTTTCAGATAGAATTTAAGTRTTCCTATAATGCATCCTCATGTTCCTTAACATAAGCATGGTTCTACAATATGTAAAGTATACCTAACCCATTAAACTGTTTCAATGGATGTTTATTAGCAGATTGTGAAAAATACTTCTGTGGTATTCTGTCCTAGCCTCCAGCAATCTGCAACTCAAAGTCAAGTTGAACCAGAGGCAGTATTTGAATTTAATGTTCTTTGTCAGATTATTTCTTTAAGAGCTTTCCTGATCATTCTTATTTTGCAAAATAGTTGCCTGTTCTTRTATCTTTATATGTTCCTCTTTTTCTGTTTAGATCTTTAAAAATTAATGATTTAAAAACCACGCAACACCTCTGAAATGTATAATTTTAAGAACATATAACAGTGGTGTCAATTTTTGAAAATTTAACTACTATATTCCTTTCACCTTTTCTCCCTGTTCTGTCCTCAATAAAATTATAAGTAGCAGAAAGGCTGTTATGTTTGCTGAGACCTAGCAAAAAAGCTATTAATGTAGATGAAACTTAACAGGAATCAAACAACATAGTTGCATGTTTAACTACAGGTGCTAGAATGACATTTGTCCTGAAAAACAAAAGTCAAATCAATGTACTTTAAAATGCAATATATGCATTCATTATGGATTCAGCTAATCCATCACACTCTCTATTTCTGTTGCTATCCCTTTTTTTTGTCTCAAGAGCTTTACATGCTTGGGTTTGGTTTTACTTTATATTGCAGTTCAGAAGGTCAGCTCTCACTGGAAGTGAAACTGGTTTACTTTTCAACTAGAGATTACCAAACATAGGTGCCTTTATGTAGTAGGTGCGGGTAACAGATAACCAAGACATGCAGCAGTTTGTGCAGCAGTTCACACAGATGRGTGCACAGAAGGGGCCTGCAACCGCACAAAACAGCAGATATGTGCTCAGCAATAGTAGTAGCAAAGTGCCCCAGGGCACAGTCCTGTGRTTGAAATCACATTTACTGTGACATCAGAGGCCTTGAGCAACAGTGAGCTCCTGAAGGAGGATGCAGTTCTGCAGCTCTCGAGCTGCAGGTGAGCCTGGCACCTCTTACTGAGGTTACAGCAGCAGGAGATGATATCCTAGCTGGACAGAGAAGTACAGGTTGAGGATATGTGCCACCAGCTGAAGAAAATGGGAAAGAGGCCAGCAGACTGTGCAGGAACAGAGGTGAGGTGATAAGAGCTTCATTGGATTTTCTCTGAAACCCTGCGGTTTTGAGAGACCAAAGTCCCAACTGGAGAAATAGGCAGAGTCTGTGCATATCAAATGGGAAAACTGAGATTCCTGTGGCAGGAMAAGGCTCAAAGTTTGTACTTTTTGGCACCAGGAGGAAAGCTTCTGCCCCATCTGAAGATATTCAGGTGCAGAAGTATTTCAGTTCTCTTCCAAGAGATGASTTGTTGGGAGCTCCACCAATTGAATCATCCAAGCTGAGCCTGAGTCATGCATGAGAATCAAGAGGAGTGGTGAGTAATAGCAGAGGAATATTCTGTGCTGCAGAGTGCAGAGGCTGCCACCTGTCAGCCTGTCATCTGGAGACATTTGCTACTTGCTTGGGGGCCTGGTGTATRATGCTGTTGAAATATTGCCAAGGTGGTGTTACACAGACATGTGTTACAGACTGATCAGGAAGGAGCAGATAGCGCCTTCTTCAGGCAGCGAGAAGCACCATGTTCATAGGCCCTGGTCCTCGTGGTTTATATTCTAGCAAGAAAGGCTGGTTGAGGAAAAATACTGTGCAGATTCAAAGGATTAAAATTTACTCTTATATATATTAACATACAATTTTTGATTGTGCCAAAAAGCGATACAAATGCAGAGTTCTTCTCTTGCTAAAGGTATGGAGCATTGGAAGTGGTCACAGCACCAAGCCTGACGGAGTTAAATAAGCATTTGGACAATGCTCTCAGGCACATAGTGTAATTCTTGGGGTGTCCTGTTGGACAGGACCAGGAGTTGGACTCAATGATCCTGATGGGTCCCTTCCAACTCAGGATATTCTGTGATTCTATGACCTTACATAATTGAGAAAAGGAGGAAAAATTCTGATTAAATGTAAGCAATTTTATGTTTTTCTGTGTTGCATTAATTGTGTCAAACTGAGAATGATTTAGTGAGGTTAAAAGATCACAAGGACAACTAAGTTTTCCATATCAGTCTKACCATATTTATGTGTATATCTTTTTTTTTTAATATGCCAGACAATTAATTCATACCTAGTCTGACATCGCTACAAGGACAAAGACCTATGTTTTAGGCCTAGCAAAATTCAGTTTCATCTATGCATTCAAAAAAGTGCTAAGCCAGCTCTGTATTTTCAGTGATGTTTTAAGACCATTAATTAAAAGTGACAGATATGTGATTACAGTTGTGCTTCTCTGGTATTGACCTCCAGATAAGTCTACATCACTTAAAATTTTTTTGTCCTCTACTTTTTTAGATATGTACAGCATTTTTCTTGATTCCCTCAACTTCCTATCATAACTTACACAGACTACGATYGGACATGTTGATTGCAGACAATGTGTGTTACATATAGAAATGTCACACTACAGTGACACTGGGCTYTTAAGACCTTAATTAGCACGTCAGTTCCAAGATTTGAACTTTTTATGMAAAAACTCCTAATTTTTATGTTGACCTTTAAACGGGATACTTCTCTGTGTTTTAATGACAATTGCCGCTGTTTACTTGCATTTTACCCCCAAAGAAGTAATCTTTTCCACTGCAGCTCCATTTCAGAGTCTTTAGTTTTCCACATTTTAATCACCTTTACTGAGTTTTCGTGGTGACTATGAGGTGAATAATTTATCATACTCTAAACAGAGGAAAAGAAGCAAAGCAAATGATCCTTCACAATTAGATTTAGAAGGTGACTTTAAAATCTTAGGGGATTGCCCAATATATTAAAAGTAGTCAATTTAAAAAATTAATTAGAGAGGTTGAGCCTGGCTTTGTGTGTTATACGTGTACTTTAAGTTCACCCTGAAGAAGATTTCATTAACGTTTGCTCATTTCTATGCATTGGTGTTTTTAAGATTCTCTTCTTTATAATGGATCTGCTGCTTCCCTTTTTAGATAGATGCAAGACTAAATACACTCAGGTAAAACAAATGCAAAGCCATTAGTGAAAGGGCACAAATTTGGAGCAGTCAATTAGGATAGTCTGGTCTATTTAAGTTCTAGCCAATTTATTTTCCTTACACATTTAATTCATTAGAACAATTYAGAGAAGTTGAGGACTCTATATGAAAATGTACTGAGTCTTTTTCCTTACAGAGATAATCTTACAGAGATGACTTTAAATCTTGTACTGTGATATACGAACATATTTCTATTATACTTGAAATAAAAGCATGTAAGATTATTCTAMTCAGGTGTTGGATGTTTTGTATTGTTTTAAAGGTATTATGTCTCTCTTTAATATACAAAAAAAAAAGTCTAATGGCAAATATTCCCTCACTGCCATTTTTTTTTTCTTAAAAGAGGTTGAAAGCATGATGGTAGTTCAGTGCTGGGTTTTAATGGGTAATATTAAGTGGTTTAATAAGTTGTTTATGTGGAAAGCTGTACCCATGTAGATAGAATCACAGAATCTCGAAACTAAACAACCCCAGCTCCCTTGGCTGCTCCTCATAAGACTTGTGCTCCAGACCCTTCACCAGCTCTGCTGCCCTTCTCTGGACACACTCCAGCAYCTCAATGTCCTTCTAGTAGTGAGTGGCCCAAAACTGTACACAGGATTTGAGATGCAGCCTCACCACTGCAGARGAACACAAACTGCCCTAATCCAGCCAGCACACTATTGCTTCTTGGCCTGCAGCCCACACTCTGGCTCGTGTTTAGCTGGCTATTGGTGAACACCCCCAGGTCTTTTTCTAAAGACAGCTTTCCAGTCAGTCTTCCTCAAGCCTGTAGCATAGGCTGGTTGTGACCCCAGTGCAGAACCTGGCACGTCACCTTGTTGAACCTCRTCCAATTGGCCTCGGTTCATGGATCCAGCCTATCCAGATCCCTCTGCAGAACCTTCCTGCCCTCCAAAAGATCAACACTTCCACCCARCTTGGTGTTGTCTGCCAACTGACTGAGGGTGTGCTTGATGCCCTGGTCCGGGTAATCAATGAAGATGTTAAACAGGGCTGTCCATGATGCTGAGCCTTAGGGAACACCAGCTGTAACCAGCTGCCAGCTGGATGTAGCACCATTCACCGTCACTCTTCGGGCTCAGCCATCTAGCCAGACAGTTTTCTATCCAACAGTATACTCATCCAAGCTATGAGCAGACAGTGTCTCCAGGACAATGCTGTGAGAAATGGTGTCAAAGGCTTTATTACAGTCTAGGCAGACAACATCCACAGYCTTTCTCTCATCCACTAAGTGTGTCACCTCGTCATAGAAGGAGATCTGGTCAGTTGAGCAGGACCTTCCTTTCCTAAAYCTAGGCTGGGCCTGATCCTGTGCACTGTGCTGTGTGATGGTACTCAAGGTSATCTGTTCCATGAWCTTCCTGAGCACTGATGTCAGACTGACAGACCTGTATTTACCAGGATCCTTCTTCTGGTCCTTCTTGTAGATGTCATATTTGCTAACCTCCACTCAGCTGGGACCACCCCTATTAGTAAGGATGCTTGATAATTGATGGGAAATGGCTCAGCAAGCTCTTCCRCCAGCTACCTCAGTACTCTTGGGTGGGTGGATGCTATCTGTCCCCATAGACTTGTGAGTGTCTAAGTAATATAGCAGGTTGCTGACCTTTTCCCTGTGTATTATGGGGGCTTCATTCTTCTCCCTGTCCCTGTCTTCCAGCTCAGGGCCCAGGTACTCYAATAACAATTGATTTTACTTTTAAAGACTGAGACAAAGAAGGCATTAAGTATCTAAGCTTTTCCTCATCCTTTGTTATTATGCTTCTGCATACATCCAATAAAGGACAGAGATTCTTCTTAGCCCTCTTAGTTGCTGATGTGTTTACAGAGACATTTTTTTACAACCTTTCATGACAGTAACCAGATTAAGTTCCAGCTGAGTTTTGGCTCTTCTAATTTTTYCCCTGCACAACCTCATGACATCCTTGT
The DNA here is from genome assembly GCA_018881555.1 of Amblyornis subalaris. Classification (NCBI taxonomy): domain Eukaryota; kingdom Metazoa; phylum Chordata; class Aves; order Passeriformes; family Ptilonorhynchidae; genus Amblyornis; species Amblyornis subalaris. Next base: position 1,902,646 of record JACAXG010000092.1, read on the forward strand.
AGTCCTCCAGAGCTGCCTGTTCCTTCTTCCAGTTTAAGTTTCTGCTGTAATTTCTGTGGAGAAATATTCTGTGTCTTACCTGGAATGTGATTATTCAATCTGTTTTCAATTTGAATTGAAATACTCTTATCTTGAATAACACAGAGAGGGTCAGTGTTTTCTTCCACAGCTGTAAATAGCCTTTGAATTTCACCTTTTGAAGATGACATCAGATTTACCAATTTTTTCTTAACTATATTTAAAACTAGGAAGAGATTGATTCCTTCAATGTYAAGCATTATACTGAGGTTGACAGTTCTGGAGAGTTGCAATGTTAAATAGCATTTCTTTAGAAATAATATACACACTTTCACAGTGTTTCTAAAATTAGATTTTTGCTTATTTAGGAGGGATAAGTGAGAGTATTTGTACATTCCTCTCAGTATCACCACCAGTAAAACTGACTTTTGTTTGGGAGAAAACTTTATTTTTAGAAGCTAAACTGCATCAAATTTGTTTTATAAGCCATCTTGCCCTAGAATTCAATATTAATTTAAATAAATGGGAAAAATAATAATTGCTTTTACCAGGAATCTTTATGATTTTCTTTCAGGAAGAAAAGTAAAATACCTGTTCTGAAATAAATAATTAATTGCAGCTCCATAGGAAATTATTTTCACGCATTTTAGCTCAAGGCTGAAGGTATCTCTTTGGGGAAGGGYATGCTTCATTACCAATTATAAATAGTATTGAATACATCTTATTTGAATGAAACATGTAGCACTAAGAGTGGGATACTGGAACCTTTTGAAAATTGTATAAAAATTTTCATTGACTTTTGCTAGATCTAAAATTTCAGACAAAGTCTAACCTAACATTTACCCCCAGCTGAGTAAGTTCTATTGAAGCATGTGACAGTAACTTTTCTACAGGAATCCTGTTGAAAGATGTCCACATTCTGTGGAACTTGAATGAAATTACATGTGTCCACAGATTCATGTGTTAATATATTTTAGAATATCCCTGTGATCCAAGAAAATAACATTGATTCTTTTTTTGCCATTAGATAATTTTGAGGCAAAAAAACCATTTGGTACTAAATCACTTTTAAAAACTCAAAATAGTTTCTCAAAATGGCCTAATATGTTTTCTTACATGAAAACCCTTTCTTACTACAGAAAGTAAATGGAGTTACACCACTATTTGTCAAGTGTTAAATGTTCTATATTCATGTGGTTTTAAGAGTCTGAAAGACTACACAAACACAAAATCAATCATAAGCTCTAAGCAACTGAGGTCAAAAAAGAAATAATAAATTTGTTAGATGTTCAGCTGATAAAAACAATTCAAGGCATGTTATAGAACTTGAAAAGGATTACCTGCCATGTGAATGTGTAATGATTACTTTATCTTCTAAAACTGCAGCTAAACTAAAATCAGCAAGTGTGATGAATGTACGAGTCAGTTTGTTAAAGCATCCAGAGTCTTCTCAGCATTGCAGTATTCTCCYTGTGGAATCTCAGTGGACGTAATGTAATGGTTTCTTTCCCTAACTTGTTGTGGTTTGCTATTTTGGGTTTGTGTTTTTGATTTTTCTATGTGAAGGAGCAGGACTGCATGAAAGAAAAAATGCAGGCCGAAAGAAAATATAACTGCAACAGCTGGAATAAATTATCATCAGTCAAGATGGCTTGGAAGGTGGGGACGTGAAGATCTATTTCAAGGCAGAGAGAGATTTTGAGGACAGAGAAGTTAGAGCCTTTCTCGTTGTGGAAACCATYTTAAAATATTCAAATTAAGTTTTGAATTTTCTGTATTGAGTGGAGTAAACAGATTAATTAACCTTTCTTATCTGTAAAATTAGAACTTTCATAAACCCAGAGGAAAATAGAGGCAGTATCTGTAAGTTACACAGGTCATACAGATAGTAATGACTTATCCAGGACATAGAATTATTCCAGCAGAAGAGACTGGTTTTAGTATGCCAGTTGTATGTTCAACTAAAACTAGTGGGCTAAGTTATTATGGCAGTATTTTGATTTTAAAAATGTACTGGGGATATACGCCAGTTCTGTGATACTTCCCTATAACAAACGACCCTAAATAATGCTTTGGCACTTGTGAATAGRTACAATGATTTCATCATCACTGAAGTCAACTGCCATTGTTGTTTTTTAATGTAAAATGCGAGTTTACTGATGCCTAGCTAGCAGGCCATCCCTAAATTTACAAAATACTGCATGCTCATTATTAGCATAGATTTACTTATAATCTTGGGAAATTTGCCAGGCTTGATGAGGAGAATTGGTGACCTCGTTGAGTAACAGTGTGAGCCAAGCCCTTTGCTGATCTTGCACCTGCTCGAGCAAGGGCTGACACCTGAATGGTGTCTGGGGTGAAGCAGAGGCCTCGCAGCCCAATGTCTCAGTGAAGCACAGAAGAGCACCTGCATCTCTATACCAGTAATAGCCACACTCCCMCTTCACTGGGAATAACAGGCCTTGTTAGAAGTATAAATCTGGTCTTTTCAGGAGATAATCACAGAATATTCTGAGATAGAAGAGACCCRGAAGGATCATCAAGTCCAGCTGTTAAGTGAATGGCCCCCACGGGGKTTGAACCTTGGCATTATCAGCACCCTGCTCTAACCAGCTGCTGTSCAGTTTTAACACTCTGATGGAGTACAGGCTGTCAGTAAAGGCCAGACAGCCTTTACTGCTGCCTCAGCCACGTGGAGGAGGAAGGGATACTGAAGTATCACAATTCTGTCCTGCCTTCGATTCAACCAMATGTCCTATAACTCAGCCTAACCAAAGGTAACCAAAACTCTCATTATCCCTCATTTACACCTGACAAAATGCACCCACCAATATGAAAATGAGAAAGTGACTGTCCCCCCACCATCTATGATGGCAGCAACAGGTAACCAATTATATTGGACTGCATCAGAGCATACCCAGGTAAAACTAAGCCTAATTAACAGCAAACTTGAGCTTAGTGAAAAGCTGAATTTGTTTATTTAGCTTGCTAACTTAGTTCAGTGAATCAYTGGCTATCCTTAGCATACCAAGTGCTAATGCAGTAAGTGCATTTATTAACAATAATTCCAAATCTGAATTTTTGTTGCTTCTATAAACTCTACTACTTGTGAATCTGTGATTGTGAAAGTTCTTGTTGACTGCAACCAGTGCTGAATTTGCTATAATAAGAAACTATGACAACKGCACCCAGCCCCTCTGAGGACCAGCTGGAATGCAAAGGAATTTATTTTCTGCCAAATTTCTTTACCTTTAACAAAACAGTATTAGGGGAACTGTGTGTCTGGAAACCTCTGTAACTTAAAAAAGCATGCTACCTTCATACAMGTGAAAGTATGCTTCAGGAATGGCACTGAAAATTTTGAATTTTAATCTTTGTGAAACAGGGGCACTAAGAAACAAACTTTTCAGAGGCTGAAGTTATATTGGCATTTGCAGTTCAGGTAAATACTATTTTATCAGTTCACAGGCAAATACTGCATTTTTCATCTTTTTTTCCCTCTAAAGTAAATACTGAATTTAATATGAAGCTACCACTGTGACGAGGTAAAGATGCTTACAGCAAAATTAGATTGTAACAGAGGCTGTGATTCAAACACAGATCTGTGATTACTTTGGTGAAATTCAGTGATGCTAGAAGTCTGCATGGGGTCTGAAGTTGTAACCCCAGACATTGGCCTTGAGTATTTTATAATACAAACCATGCCTCTAGCTCCACATAAGGGCGCAAATAACTTCTACTGTTATCCTACATTTCTTTATACCTGCTTGCTTAGAATATAATCTTAGGGGACAAGTATTTTATTTATTACTTTGGAGCTTTTTCTTTCTTTTTTTTTTTTTAACTCGTAAATAAAACATACTTCTAAGCATAGAGGAAATTGAAGTGACTGAGAAGTTACTTCTGATCCTTAACTTCAACTTTTTCTTATGCTTTATATTTGAACTATGACTTTCATCTATAGAGAAGACTTAATATACTCTTCCTTGATAATTTCTGATACAATAAAGRCTTGCTTTGGGAATAAGCCTGTACTTTCTGGTGAATAATAGGAAAATATGGTTATTTCTCATAAAAGAAAACACAAGTACATTTCCTGCTAAACTGTGGCTAGAACCAGTATAGGAGTTCTAATTTAAGTATGATTATGTATCTCAATATAGTCTTGAGATTAATTGAGGAAGAGGACACCAATTCTGAGAAATAAAGTATMCTTTTAGAAAAACAAATATATAATGAGAAATTTCCTTGATTTTTTCGATCATGTGTTTGCAATTGATGATGTACTTGGTGAAATAATGATGGCTATAGTAATTCAATATTGCACATCAACGCCAGAACTTAGCAGCATAAATCTTGCCCCTTGGGGCAGTGAAACCCTAACTGCATAACTGGATGTGTTACTCAAGGAGTTTACCTCAGACCATGCTAAGAAAGGGAAATGTGCTATTATAGACAAATCTAGGTTACTTAATCTGTTCACATATTTTTTAAAAGTCATTGATCTAAATTACTGCAATTATAGTAAGGGCACATACTGCCTTATGTTTGTACTAAGAAGACAGCAGGCACTAAAAGGACTGAGTTATGATTGATCTCAATGCATCCCTCTCAAAAGCCTGACCTCCTAAGCCATGAACAACACCCAGCCCTTCTTTTGTGCCTATAGGTTTGTTCTGCCTGTGGAAATAGAGGTATATTTTTTTTGAATGGGTTTGTGTGAAARTGTATACATACAGCATAGAGGAAACCTTGGCAAAGAACAAGGTACAAATTGTTTTGCTTTTTCACTTGACGGCATCTCATTTATTTATTACCTATTCTTTTGCTCTCTCTCACTAATTATAAAAGTGCCTGTAACAAGAACTTGAAATCCTTCATRTCAGGAAGCAGGCTCTAAACAAAGTCTAATTTTAGAGCAGCAACATAATTGATCTGCTCAGCTGGCAGTTCCTTGAAGATGTGAAAACAATTGCAAATTATCTTGAAGGCAAGTGATTCTCTACTTGATAATCATTGTATGTTCGTATATTTAGTACAGTTTTCTTTCACAGCGACATGGCCAACTTCATAATCTCTTCATCCTAATATGCAGAGAGTGAGCAGAGATTTCTTTCAGCTGTCAGATAACAGCAAAATTGATTTGACAGGGTGTTGAACATGGATTTTAGTAGAACATTCTGTATTGGCCTTGTACTTCCTTAAGACAGTCCCAACTGCATATCAGTGGTTAAAACCAAAAACACAAGGGTTGAAATTCTCTAGGTATATATTCTTTAGTAACTTGATCATCCTGACAATGCTTCTTAGCCATCTTAGTTTTAGTCTTCTTCCAGTAGCTGACATTCAGAAACCCCAGGCATGACTTCCTGCCTTCACAACTCTATACAAAAATTTATCAGGTTCTTCACTCATCTCCTTACCCAGAGGTACTCAATAAAGGGAAATATGGGAAGTCGTGATGCTCTTTTCCCTGTCTCACAGACATTAAAGGTGAATCAAACTATGAGATCTACTCCTGTCTCTTACTCCACTAAGAATTAGCACATTTCAATAGAAATGCTGATTCAAAATACAGATGCCTTGGATGTACTGTTCCTGTGTTAGTGGGCATAGTGTTCAAAAAAAGTATTAACAACATAAAGTGGTATACTTAGTCCTTTACCAATATTCAAATGAAAATACACTTCCCTAAATATGTCTGCTGTGTCTTTTGTACACAAACATATGTCAAATTTGAGGCCATAAAATTTTATTCGCCAAYATTTTCGGTATTTTCTAAATAAAAACAATAGTCAGAGGTCCTACGTAGAAAAACATATTCTAGCTTATTTATTCTAAGAAAATAAAGTAAGAAAAAACTTTTCATGACCAGCAATTTAATCTCAATTATTGATTACACTTGGATTAAACAAAGTATAAAATATTCCCCTGCRCCCCTGCAAAAAAAAGAAATGAATCCATGAAAAAGCACTGATAATGACGAGGAAGTCTGGAGTATTTGCTTGCACCAGACATATGAAATGTGTGTGTTTTAAATGATGTTACTTTTCTAGTTAAGACATTGTGACTGTATCACAGTTGTATGTACTTTTAGCTGGTTTTAAGAAGTTCTCCGGCCCATATCAAGCAGCAGAAATTAGAAACAAACAACGTGGGCTCCTTAGGTAAATAGTAGCTATGACTACTTTGGTTTTAATGTTTCATACTGAATTGGAATATATAATTTTATACTGAATCTACTGCTAGATGCCGCAGTCACTGTGTRGATACCTATGTGATACCACTGTAGCGTATCAAAAGTCAGACTAAGTTCTGTACATTTTTTGTAAAAATTTCTAGTAACAAAGCAAAGCTCATAGTGAGTCAGGAAGATAAACCTTTAAGCCTTATGTGACTAAAGATATATTAGAATATTTGCTTGGTATCTGATTTGTGATGACACATCYAGTATTCAGGAAGAGATCACTGACTTAAAAGTATTAGTTTATTAAATCTTGTAACAGATTGTTCTTTGTGTTATGTCCACTGTTCTAAACTTCCATCTTCTTAAAGGTTTCACTGCTTTTTTGGTTTTTGTGAGAAACATAAAATATTCATAGTTTGATTACAGTTTCTACTTCTTTGAGCCAGCCAAAATTTCTCTTTGATTTCTGTCGCATGATTTAGTTTCCAGTCTAGACTTTAATGAAATTCGATTATTTATTAAGATGTGATCTGAAATCTTTAATTTAGAAGACAGGAGAATAAAAATTCCAGAAGTAACACAGTATCTTGTCTATGATAACTAGTTTGCCRTTGTGTATTTATAGGACAAGACATTATGGCAACAACAGAGTTTTCAGGATGATGGCAGATTTGGTGCAAGAGTCAGAGTTGAAATTTAAATGCACCTGAGAAATACTGAGAAATACTCTTTACAAAACAGTGTAAAATTTAGTTAAGACACTTTTATTGCACAGGAACTGTGAAACACTAGTAAGGATCTATGTGTTTGATGTAATTGCCCATTAAAGTAAGCACAAGACATAGTTTTGTGTTACTTATACTAAAGTAACACAAAATTATTCTCTATTCCAAGAGAATTGCTGCCAACATACTTTCCTATGGACTGATTAGACAGAGACTATCTTAACAAACAAAAAATTTCATGTAGAGCTACTGTATTTTAGATACAAAATTTCATATAATATTAYGCTTTAGATTTCCATGGAAAAATGTACATGTAATTAGAAGACTTGAAAAAAAATACTGATACAGTAATAGTGGATATGAATAAAGRAGAGCAGAAAGAGGAATTTTTAGAATATTGGCTAATTTTACTAAAAGAGAAGAAATAAGAAATGGCAAGCCTTGCTATTCATTGTCTCAGTAACAGTTTCTTCTATTTTAGTCAGGCATACTTTATAACATTTGGAAAATGATTGTTAAAAAGAATCAAAAATATTACATTAGTAATTAACTTTTCCCTTTGCTTCCATAAAAGTCCAGTGGTAAGTAACCACTACTCCCAGTTTCTATTCAGTTTTATTTGAAATGTCTAGTGGCTGGTTTCACAATTCTGCCAAYTCTGAAATAAGTTCTAAAATATCATGCTGCACAGTGATCTGAGCCTTCATTTCAAAGACAGAGGAAAGACTGGGGTTTAGCTTTCTGTCTGACAAGGTCAGCTATTAAGCTACCATATTTTTCTCTGTATTGTAGTCAAATACTTTCTGTCAGGGAGTACAAAAGACATATATGTGGGATCCACACATACAATAATCTCTTTATGAAAATTATTTGGGGAACTCTAGCTTCTGAAAACAGTAGTCAAATGAGAGGAATTACTGCAAATGGTCTGGATTTATTTCCTACCATTTTAATTTTAAAATCTCAGTTTTCATTTGGAATCCAATCAATATTTGTGTATTTTTGAGTTACAAGAAYAACTGTTCTTCTTTGGGTGCATGCCCAGTGTCAGTGTCCGCAGTGAAGCCGTTGGGATTATTAGCAGAGAATTACCAACAGCTGGACTCTAAAAAGASTGGATGAAGTTCAAACTAAGTGTTTACAGTATGCAGTGTAAATTCTCACAGCACCAAGGTCAGGGACGATAAAACTGAAACAATAAAAATAAATCAGAGGGTTACTGGCAGATGCCAAGGATGCCCTAGAGTGGGATCTGTTACAGATATCCATAATGCAATTCACTGCAGCAGACCCCAAATTCAAACTACCAAAGTTAAGCAAAGTGTCTTTATGTGTATGCCATGGCAAAAGGTCTACTAAGGGGACATTTTCATTGTGAAAAGAACTTTTCCAATTATTCTGTTTATCAGTGAATGGGTCATAATGAAAAAAAAAGTAGCACTTGCATGGTGTCAGGCTACAAGCGAGAATCTCCTCATCAACATCAATTTTACTAAAAAATGAGAGAGGAGAAAAAGAAATCCTGATGCCAGAGTTTGTAATTTCCATGCTAGGCACAGTGTGAGAGAGACATCCAGAGCTTCATTGGGTTGGATGGAATAAACYAAAAAATAAACAAACAAAAAACCAAAACCCATTAACAACAACAAAACTAACTGAAAACACCAGTAACAGCTGAGAACAAGCCCAGTAAAGCTACTCTACTGTATATTTATTCAGCCAAAGAGAAGAGACTTGCAAGTGTCTTGAAAGAGGTAGTCTTTAGGAAAGAAAATAGAGAAAAAGAAGCTAGTAAATTYTTACTAAGATTCTTCTGTGATCCTTCGTTTATGTGAGCATTATCATTAAAACTAGACATGTAAAATCAGCTTCTCATTCATGAGGCAGTGGATGGCAAGGGCAATCATATTAGGCTGTGTCTCTCTTAAATGTACTGCTCCCTTAACTAAGATAGCATCTTCAAGGAGAGAAAACAAAGTCATGTCTATTTTTAATCCTGATGTAAAATATAGTCTATGGTTTCAGAATGTACAGAAATAGGAGGTTATAAACCAAAACCTTCCTTCTTTGGAGACAAAGAAATGGTTTCTATGTATGCATGTATGCATACAAACATGTACGTATGTATGTTCAGACTCCATACGTTATTAAAGCAGCCATATGTTTCCATGTCATAAGTAGAAAACATAAATTAAATATTGCTTTTAAAATTCTAAATGACTGAAAATAGGAAAATACAAAGTAACTTAGTGGAGGAGGATGGATTTGTGTTGGTTTTGCTCTGGACTACAATCACAAATAATCAGGTAATTGCTGTTTTAAAGAAAAGAGTAGAAGGTGTAAGAAGAGTGCACATTGTTTGCATAGAGTTTTTGAGGTACAGAGAATTTTTTATAGTCAGTAGCTATTTCAAAGCTCTCCAGGACACAAATTAAGGTTTCCTGTGTAGCTGAATATTGTCCTGGTCTTTTATGTACCAGTCAGTACCTCAAATATGCAAGGCTTATAAATTAGATATGGCACAGGCAAAAATAGTAAGTGACATATATAATGATTTCAAACATGTTGTATTAATTTTTATTYGACTTTTGGCCTCAGAAGCTTTAGAGCACATTTGAGTTACATTTGTCCTTCCTTTCCCCAAAGCTGTGAGAGCTAGGAACTTCTAAAATGCCCAGATTTTCTTCTAATTACATGACTGGAGAAACTGAAGCTTAAAGTTCATACAATATGGGAATTGCAATAAAATTAGAAGTTGACAACTGTGTAATACATAGAAGAAATCTTAATCCAAACCCAACATCTTAACACGAGAAAACCTGTAATTATTTAAAATGATCAGTCTATAGGCATGCATTAAGAAAAATCTTTTAAGGCCATCATGATGAAAAATACACACTGTTTTGCTTATTGGAGGATTTTAGTACTGAATGTCTTTGTATTTGTAGCAAGCACATTCAGAGCACTTTTGCACAGCAGGTAATATTCCATGTATTTATTTCAGGCTGATGCTGATCCTGATTGTCAATGGGATTAAAGCTATGACATCAGTTGTTGCTATCATATAATGTACTAATAAATTGTGACACCTTGACCTTGCAACCTAACTTGTTTGTAATATTATCTATGAGGCTACTCTAAATTATCTAATAATGTATTTCCTTTTTTGACCATAATGTCAAGGGTCCCCAAAGTACACCCTTTTACAAGTCCTACCACTATATTTCTATGTAAAACGCAGCCTGAGAACTTTGTAAAGAAGTTACTCTTCCTTCTAAATGAATATTCATTCGAAATGTCACTTAAAGTCTTCAAAAATTACTGTGTACCCTCCCTCATTGCATGCACTCTAGCACCTTTATAGTCTAATCACCCTTAGTGATAATCGTAGTTCGAGGTTATGTAAATTACATCTAACATCCTTAAATGGCATTGGGAAAAAGATGCAGAAATAAACTTGCTGGTGTAACAGTAAGGTATAGTTTTAGTTACAAGGATATACTAAAAGGATTAAATATTAAGTTAATAAAAAAAAAATACAAGGATATACTAAAAGGATTAAATATTAAGTTAATAAAAAAAAAATAGACAGGAAACCCCTGTTTCAGCTAGGTTAATGTAAATTAATCCCTAAGACAAAGTACTTAAATAGACCTATTGTGAGAAAGAATATTCTATTACCACTTTTTTTGAAATCCTGTTAAGAGCAAAAAAGCACTACACCTTATGCATGAAAATATGATTTTATTGTTAGACTAATCAAAATGTAACATAAAATTACTACTTATCCAGTTAAATGATAAAATGTAATTAATATTATAGTTAAGATTTATATGCATAAACTTGCTTATATCTAYGCCTTTTCTTTAGCACTATGCTTCCTCTTCCAATATCCTTTTAGTTCCTGAGGTCAAATTTACTAGTCTTTCTCAAGCAGAAATGTCAAGAGGTTATGATAAGACCCTATCATCACCAGCCTCAAATTCTTCATCTGCTAGCACTTAATGCTAGCAAGGGAAGGAGAGATGGTTATCTTCCTTGTTCTTACAAGCCACTTTTTTTTTTTTTTCCCCCAGATTGTGTTACCAGTCTACTTTTTTTATACGGTACCCTCCTTAAACTCCAATTAAGATAAAATGTGTAGGGGTCCTGAGTGCCTTAATTGATCTGAATTACCCTGRCTAGCCTCATCTTGGACAGACCCTCACCAGTATCCCTTCTCTGTAGTGCCATGACATTTATTTAAGATTAGACTTGGACACCTATTTTTTTCTCGAGGTAAATGAAAGTGATCTATTTTCAGTCCTACTTTTAGCCCCAGCTTGGACCTTCACCTATGTGAAGTGGTATGAAAAACAAACAGAACTGAATTATTTAAACAGTTCTACTGTTTTGCATCTGTACGTACTTCAATCGAAGTTATGTAGAATTTGACAGTGTTTTACCAAGACACAATGAGTAATTATAAGTGAGAGGAAATGTATTTAATTAGGGAATTATTTAAAATCACTAATAAAACATTTTTTTAAAATCAGAACTTATGTGAAGTTAAAGATGCTGATAACGATAAACTCTTTAGAGCAGTTTGTGCAGTGAATTTCAATATAAAATGTTAATTTTCTGTCTCAAATTTTCAATTGATCATTGTGGTGGTTTTGGCTGGGGAACAGTTAATTTTGTTCACAGTAGCTAACATGGGGCTGTGTTTTGGATTTGTRCAGAAAACAGTGTTGATAATACAGAGATTATTTTATTCCTGCTGAGTAGTGCTTACATAGCATCAAGGCCTTTTCTGTTTCTTGTACTACCCTGACAGCGAGGGGGCTGGGGGTGCACAAGAAGGTGGGAGGGGACACAGCTGGGACAGCAGACGCCAGCTGAACACAGGGATGTTCCTTATTACACGGCATCATGCTCAGTGTGTAAGATGGGCGAAAGAACAAGGGAGTGGAAGAAGTTTTGAGTGATGGCATTTGCCTTCTCAAGTCACTTTTGCATGTGATAGAGCCTTGCTTTCCTGGAGATGGCTGATCACGTGCCTAATGATGGGAAGCAGTAAATTAATTCCTTGTTTCKCTTTGTTTGTGTGTGCAGCTTTTGCTTGACACATTAAACTGCCTTTATCTCAACCCATGAGTTTTCTTGATTTTACTTTTTGATTCTCTATCCCATCCCTGAGGAGAGTGAGCTGTGTGGTGATTAGTTGCCAGCTGGGGTTAAACTCTGATAAGCATGAAACTGTCTTGTACAGTTCATAGTAGTGTTTACCATTTTGAAACATCTTCCATTTGTAAAACTAAAAGGGAAAGTGGCTGGTCTCTCATCATACAATTTCAAATTCTTTAGTGCTCCAGTAACATGGAGATATTGGCTCTGAAGAGAGCTATAAATAATTTGAGCATTTCACTTTGCAGGAGGAGCAACTTTACATATTGCTTTTTAAAATTCTGTTTTCTATCATACTTCATAAGCTCAGGTGAAAAAAATAAATCTGAAGAGCAAGCAGACACTATACTCATGATAAGGATGCTGACTGCCAAGTGTGGAAACCCAATGGAAGTGTGATCCTCTGTACTGATGCACTCTTCGATCAACTGCATAACTACTCAGCCTCAAAATTACAATGAATATCTTGTGTGCATTAGTTTTGCAACGTGTTTAAAATTATATTAAATGAAGAAGTGCAACTAGACTCTTAATCTAACTGCTAGTGTGCCGATTATAAACTGGTATTCATCTTGAACTAGAATTTGATGTCCTTCAAAAGGGACTGTTTAGGTTTTCCTAGTATTTTATTCTTGCCATACTTGCCAGTATGCAGGGCCAAGGTCTTCATTTTCCCACCTACCACCTGGAAAGTTTCAGGTTGTGACAGTATCCGATGCTTGTAAACCACACTGGATTCCCAGCTATTCATATTTTTCTGAACTTCAAAGTATTTAGGACCAGTGGGGATTAGGTGTCCACATCATATAAACTGAATGGATTAATAATACTAATCCTAAAATGTCCCTTAGCAACTAGCCTTGCAAACTACCTAAATAGTCATCTTTATGCATCTATATAACAATTTCACACTATTGGTGAGGGACATAAGCAATTATGGGAGATTTGCTGGGGATAAATGTACCACTAAAGACTAATACAATTATTTAGAATCGTAGAATATCCTGAATTGGAAGGAACCCACAAGGATCATCAAAGTCCAGTTCCTGGCCCTGCACAGGACAGCCCCAAGAATCCCAACACTTCTTGAAGTCTGTCAGGCTTGGTGCTATAACCCTGGGAAGCCTATTCCAGTGCCCAAACRCCCTCTGGATTAAAACCCTTTTACTAATATCCAACCTAAACCTGCCCTGACAGAACTTCAGGCCATTCCCTTGGATCCTGTCACTGGTCACCAGAGAGCAGAGATCAGTGTCTGCCCCTCCACTTCTCCTCACAAGGATGTTGAAGACTGTGATGAGGTCTCCCTTCAAGTCTCCTCTTCCCCAGGCTGAACAGACCAAGTCACCTCAGCCACTCCTCATGCAGTTTCCGTTCAAGGCCCTTCACCATCTTCGTGGCCCTCCTTGGGACACTCTCTAACACCTTTATATCTTTCTTATATTGTGGCACCCAAAACTGCCCCCAGCACTCGAGGTGAGGCCGCCCCASTGYAGAGCAGAGTGGGACAATCCCCTCCCTTGCCCGGCTGGCGATGCTGTGCCTGATGCCCCCCAGGACACACTTGGCCCTCCTGGCTGCCAGGGCACTGCTGACTCTTGTTCAGCTTGCCATAGACCAGGACCCTCAGGTCCCTTTCCATAGCACTGCACTCCACCCYGTCATTTCCCAGTCTGTCTGAACATCCAGGGTTGTCCCATCTCAGGTGCAGAATACAGCACTTGTTGCTCACCCATCACACAACGCATTTATCCAGCTGTGTGTTGGACATTTTGTCCAGAGGGATACTGTGAGAGTCAGTATAGAAAGCTTTACTAAAATCCAAAGAGATTACCTCAACTGGCATCCCTTGCTACTTGCATTACCTTATTACAGCCCTACTGCTGTGCAAGTCCACAACAACTATTTAAACTCATGCAAGAAAAGCTTTAAGCCTTATCTCCAGACATCAGCAATTCCCAGTGATGGTAATCAATCCCGCAATAAGCAGTTATGGAACAACTTTCACTAGAGAAGTTTTTCTTCTCAACCCTAATATTTTGTTCACCTACCATCTTTATAGTAGACATCTTTTCCTTTTAAATACAGCAGTGTATCTAAGTCATAGCATACCATGACAGAAGCAGGAGTGAAATATCTGCATGTAGAAGCAGTTGACAGTYATGTCCTTTTAAAGTATTAAAATGCTTAATGCATTGCTCTTTATAACTAATATTTACTGATTTAAGAACATCTGCTCCCCCCAGAATTGTTGAACAAATGAATACTGTATTAATGATAAGTGTAGAACAGTGCGCCCTGACTGCCCTTGGAGAGTTGCTACTGTGATTATGTATTTTGCTTGAAACTGAATGAGGAACACTGTAGTAAAAAGCATAGAAAGGAAAACATTTTTCACAAGGGTTTTACAGTGCATGTGAGCAGAGATAGTTACGTGATGGATGAAGGAACTGTTGTGGAATCATTAAAGCATTTTAATAGTACCTAATTAATATGGCTGGCTGTTTGATAACATGAGAAAATAACCAGAAAGAGTAATATCTAAGAATTATTTGGGGTGAAAACTTAAATCTAGACTGACTTGTATGGTGAGAAAAGACACTGTAGAAATAAAAGCATTTATTTCATCTGTTATATCTGTTTCTTTCCTACAGGTATCAGAATATAGGTTGCCTGTCCCACTGCGTGTGCTTTGCTGAAGATTTAATGTCAACAAATAGGTGGGATCCCATCTTTTTCAGAAAATGAGTATTTTAGCTTCTTATAAAAATATCTTTTCATTGGTTATAAACAACTTTCTCCTCCAGTTTACAAGCTAGGGGAAGTAGGTCATCTGTTGCACAGAACAACACTATGTTTTGAATGACTTGAGAGGCTTAGCAGCTTTTCTCTGCCACGAGATTCTGCTCTGGTTCAGAATCAGACAATAGACATACTATCGTACTTATCTGGCTAAAGAATAATGTGCCTTTACAAACGCCTTGGTGAAGACTCAAGATGTTGGTAATTTCTTTCAGGAACACACAAAAATAAGCTTGAGCTGTGTTTGTACTTTCCCCCCCAAGCCTGCTGAGAATTCAATATGTGATCACTAGGATTTTCTGCCTCTGAAGTACTCAAACTACAAAAGGCCAATTTAAATGTAAATGTAACACATACTCTGGTGATCAGTACAGAAGCTCTGTGGGAATATAGATCCTTTATAGGTGTCAACTAGAAATGTAGTTTCTTGAATGCTAAATAATTCAGATAGTAAATATGGGACCCTAATATYGGTGTCTCTGAATTTGGGTGTCACAGCTGTAGACTGTTGTTAACTACTTGAAAAAACTGTCAAAGAAAAGTTTATCTATTCATTTTGGTATAATCTGTTGGCAAATTCTGGTGAGCTCTGATTTTCTCTTATGTTTTTGTTCCCAGAATGGTTTTTCAGGTGCGACCCTTGTAATCACATATCTCTGTAATGGTAATTACTGTATGTACAACRATTTAGCAATTCTGCTTATATTGCTACAAGTATTATTTGGTATATACTGTTCATTTAAAATATACTTATCTCAGTTAGGTAGATACRATTACATAATTATTGAATGCAACTTTGAAAACAGTTAAATGATAAGGAATTAGCTTGACATTTTACCTATTAAACACCAGGAAAGTCTAAAATCAAGCAGCTTAACTGTACGGATTTTTCGAAGAGCATGTTAATGGTGATAAAAGACAGTCTGAGGTGATAGACTGATTTAAGGCTGCAGCTAATTAGTGAGATCCTGGTTAGAACCACAGGACCTAATGATTTGATAAAGCTGTCTTGTGAAGCATCGATCTCTTTTTCTCGAAACTCTACAAATAGTTCTCACTGAGTGCTAGTGACATGCCTGAAATTAAACATCTGGATCCCTGGACTGCAGTCAGACCACCCACTATAAACCCCCAAAATTTTGTTGATCACTGAAATTGTTGGCAACTGGAAACAAGGGGGAACAATGCTGCTTAGTTACATGCCCACACATCAAAAGACTACATAGTACTTTTCAGGAGAACAGAATTATCTGTAACACTAGTTAAATGATAATTATGGATGGTTCACCGCTGTTACAGTGCTATTGATTTACCATTGATCCTCTTTTGTGGTTTGAATTGAGGTTCCTATGTTTTGTTTGCTCTTTTTTACCCGTTTCTGAGATGAATAGTTGGATGTGTAGGTCAGAATTCTCTAGTGCTTTCTACTGTGCATTTAGTTTTCTCTAGGTCCAGGAGCAATATATAATGATAAACATGTTGCCAAAAGTGTAAACTCGGGATTATTCTGGGATGGAGTAAATACTTGTGCACATATAAAAAAGGAACATGACTTTCTTAAAAGGCCCATTTATTTATTTTAAAGGTATGTTTCAGCTTTCTGTCTGTATATTTGTAAAAACTGGAACTACCAAGTGAAAGAAAGAGTTGTTGTCAATACTTCTCTTCCTACAGTGTAGTCAAATTAATGGAAAAAATTAGGAATGATAGTTCAAAATGCCTTYTACTAATTCTGAAGACCTTAAATTAAATTTACTTCTCTCTCCAGGGAAGTTCTCTACTTTTCCTTTGAACCAATGAGACATCACTTGATTATCTATGGAGAGTGGCCTAACCAATAAGGTGAAACAATTCTATTGCTAGCTCATAAAATAATGAAATAAATGTACAAAGCAGAAAATCCTTAAAGTTCCTGCTCTTCCATCTCCCCAACCCAGAYCCAGACCCATGGATAACTGTGCTGGATAATAAGCCTCATGTCAACTACTTGAGGTGAGGAGAAATGAGGACATAACCCTTCCTTTTTCAGAACTAGAATATTTTTCCAGAGTTGCATGGCTTGCATGTCTAGAGGTTGATGGTTTTATTGTGGATTGTCTATGACAGTTTTTCTTTAAAAAACAAAAAAGATAATTCCCCCTGCTTTTAATGTAAAAATCTTTATTATAGATCTTTTAGAAGGATTAAAATACGTGCCAATATTTTCTTTTAATTTTTTAAGAGGTRTGAAACAGGCTTGAAATTTTGTGGGGTTTTGGTGTGTTCTTTTGGTTTTTTTTTCTTTTTGGTCTCTAAACTTAACAGAAAATTTAAAAAAATTAATTTCGAATATGATGATGTTAGTATAATGCCTCTATTTTAACTCATCCTCTGACAAATGCAGATTTGTACCTTAAGACATTTTAGATAAATTTTCAAATGAAAGACAAATCCATACTGTATGATCTGAAGTATTCTCTGTGTAGAATGACGTATACAGTGCAATCCTGAAATAGAATAGATATGTTCAGTGTTGTACATCTTGCCCAAATCTCAGCTTTCTCACCAATGCTTGGTTTCTAGCGAGCTCTGTTACCCTAAAGATGCTTCCCTCCTACTGTGGTTTCTTTGTTTTGCTTCTCTTGGCATGTTGGTGTTTGTTGAGCAATAAGGATGRCTTAATTGGGAAGAAGCTGGCTATGAGGCAAGAACCTTCCTGCTAGCATTTCCTGATGTGATAAACAGCTCCTGTGTTACATGATGTACTTCTATTAAGCAGCTGCGTCGCTTCCTCTTTATCAAACTCTGACTATATGGCTGAAACAGCAGTGCTGGCAAACGCAATGAAATGTCTGAGAGCAGAAGCAGCAGACTGATCTGTCAGCTCTTGCCATGACACCTGTGGCAAGAGGTATTTTCTATCCTCAGAATGAATTGATTGCATTTTCATTTGGGACCTCTGTTTTACACTGGGGCCGTGGTGTGCGAGCACACAATTGGTCTGTGCTGCTGCTGTGGCACAGTATGAACCAAGAAGGCACTGGCGACATGTGCAGGAGTGTTTGTGCTGCCTGTAGAGATACTGCAGGTAACTGCAACTACACCAATATATCTCTGTGGCTTTATGCTGTGTAATGCAGAAAAACTGAGACGTGGAAAGCGGTATAAAAACAAAGCGTAGCATTGCTCTGTGCTTGGGATATTTCCATCTGGGATTTAGCCTCATAAAAATGTTACATAGATGAAGCTTTATTCTGAAATTGGAGCTAATTGGGAAAACCTTTGAAAAGTCTGTGTAAATTGCACGATGCAGACTGCTTAGGTAACGTGCATATACAATGAGATTGTTGTGAGGCTGTGACATCTAGAGTATTTGTCCTTTAAGCCAAGATCCCTGAAAGAATCTAAGCAAGCTTGTTTAAAAACACAACATCCCACATCAAAGCAGTTGTAACTTCTTTGTCTGTTTTGATCACAGTTAATGATCTATTCATTTGTCTTAAGCATGTTCTTATAACAAAATGTCCACAACTGCAAACTTCCAAATTTCAGAACTGCAGTTCTGGGGGTTTTGAATGCTTTGTTGTTTTTTTTTTTCAAGTGAAGTCTAAATGAAGTCTTTGGGAATAGTATTAAGAAAGTGTCAACATGCAGTAGGAAATACTTAAGATCTTGAAATATTTGTTTGAAGCGCTAGGTCTGGATGTGTAATTTGTCTTTAAATTTGTGCATGTAAATCAAAGCAAAGAGAAAATAAAAAGGATCAGAAACTCTAGGAAGTTATGTGCAAAATATAAATTGAGGCAAAGCCCAAATTGTCTAAGGAATCATTTCTTTTAAACATAAAATGCAGTCATAAATCTTTTCCAAAGAACTCAGAATGAAAAGAGCTGGCAAAGAGTGTGTAAAGCTAATTGATGGGGAAGGCATAAAAAGAGGACTTAAGGTCGAAACCACAGCAGAGAAATTATGTGAGGGGGTTTTTTGTTTGTTTGTTTGCTTTGGTTTTTTTGTATTTCTGTTCATCACTGAAAAGACTGGGGACTTCCTGCATAGAAATCCCGGTATTAGTCTGTCAGGGAATCTCTTAAATTGTTTGGCAGAAGTATGGAATATGGAGAGAAAATGAACAAATAGGAATTGTGATTATATTCACCACAGAGTTCTAAAATAACTCAAACTGTTTAACACAATTCATAGTTCAACTATCTCCAACTTAAAACTACTGTGGTATTAGAGGCCAGGAAGTGGCAGAAGTGGCACCAGTGGGGTTTTTTTAAGGTTTCAGAGGTGATCTAAGTGACTACAGACTAGTGATTCTGCTGTCTGTGCAGGGCTAATTAATGGAAACACTTCCAAAAAGTAAAATTAGTAAACATAGATTAATAGAATATACTAGAGTGAATATGGTTTTATAAAGAGAAACTTTCTGCCTCAGGGGCTCAAAAAATGATTAGGAAAACAAAGAGAGGGTACTTGTAGATATCTCTTTGTTCCTTGAAGTCTGAGCCACAACCTACTGGAATCTATAGAATATTCCAGGGAATCATTGTGCGTTTGTGTTCTCATTTCTTTCTATTCATTCCCTGCTGGACATGGTAGGAGGGAAAAGGTTGAACTATACTCATATTCCATGAGACTTCTTCAGATCATGTTCTTCATGGTGAAATCCAATGGTGGGAAATGTTGATGGGTTGGTTTGGACTTTTTAATTTAGTCAGAGCAGATGTCTGCTGCTAGTTAGTATCCTGGCTTCTTGTGTCTGTGTCGTAGCCCATGCAAAAGATGAATATTCTCTAGAATGAGAAAGAAGTTGTAGATGTACAGGTGGTATACAGAACAAATGTATTAAACTTTCCATGTCATTGCATTAATCTGATTTTAATATGCCAAAGAAGTCTGATTTCTGAGATAGTAGCAAGAATTTGTCACTTCYCTGTGGGTCTTGAGGAACCTATTTGTCTGTGATTTAGACTCTGTTCTTCAGAGTAAACTGACTGTATATTAATAACTACTAATGGTCTGTCATTCTCAAAACTGAGGAATTAGACAAACATTGCTATGGAAATGGATTTCAGAAATTGGCAAATAGTTTGATACTGACTGTTAGAAATAAGCTACTGTGCAAGATATGTTGTATGGGGAATCTAATGAGTAACGGCAGCTACACAACTGCTGGTTTTATACAAATAGGTCTGCAAAGATATATAGAGTATCCAGTAAACATTCACCATGACTTGCAAAATGTAAATTGTAGCTCCTGAACTGCATTTGAATAGTGTATTGTGAGTTATTTGGAAGGTTTTATTAAATATAGTCACATGCCTGTATCTTTCAAACCTTATCAGGTGAATTCTAAGCAAATTTCCAAAAAGATTACTTGTTTGTCCTGGTCTAGGGAATGGGACTATTCTGATAACAATGTTTCTATGCATTCCAGCTCTAGCCAGACTTGTTTTCAGCTGTCTTTACACTGTGTGTGTGTAAAAAGAGCATTTGAGACTGCTGGTATAAGAAATTGCTGCTGCCATACTGTGTGACTTTATAGTTGTAAATGTGGAAAAGTAATGCAAAGATGGAACTCAGATAATGGGACTCTGTCTGAGGAGTTCCATCTAGAACTGAAACAAATCTTTGTGCCCAAGAACTCCTAACATGAGTATTGGTAAGGTATTTTGAATTTGTATTTAAAGTCCTTTGTATTGCTTTGTTTTTTATCCTTCATATTTCAAACTGATTTAATTGGATAGATGATCCAGAGTGACAGTGAACAGACACTATGGTTTTGTTATTCTTGGTATTTGAGAAGAAGGGATTTTTACACCAACATAAATCTTTCATCAAGGCAGAATCCACAATCTTGTAGTTATGGCCAGTTTAGAACTTCTATGAAATCCTGCTGGCAACAGACACTCTTTGATCATTAATCCTTGCTACAAGAAGCTTAAGGAAATATTTATCAGCTTTTTAATCTACTTCTTATGTGTCACTTTCCTTTTTTTTTTTTGCATGAGTCTTTTCAATTGAAATATTATGCTACAATGAGTTGGCAAGCAAGGCTTTAAATAAATAACAGGAACTAGATCCTGTTAAACTTGCCAGGTATGTCTTTATCAAAAGTATTATTGAGGTTTTCTCCTCTCTTTAATTATATTTTAATCCTTTAATTCTTTAGCATTTGAATTAATTCTTTATTAATAGTCTTGTGTCAGCCATTTAATATTTCCCCAGGATCAATATCAGGTCGACAAGATGTTACCACGCAGATTCCTTCATTTACCATTTAATATTTATGCAAAACTTTAGGTGTCTTCTATTTGAAATTTGGTTCCTGTGCCAAGTTCTGTTGAACCCTGACATTTCTGTTCCAACCTCCCTCTGGAAGCAGGCTGTTTGGATGCAAGGAATCTGGAAGCAATTTCCCAACATCTGAGGTGCAGTTGTATATCCATCCTCTGATATGACATCACTTCTCTTTTCAACTTGCAAAAAAAAAAAAAATCATCAACAAAACCCCACTGAAAATGAATCTATCATTTGCTTGAAATGCATCAATCATTTCTATCTAGAAAGGCACTTGAAGTATGCTGATAAATTTTATTTCTATCTCAAATAAACACAAGACACTATGGCCTCCTATCATATTTATTAACTTTGATAATCATTTATTTCTATGGTGTCCTTTGCTTCCTTTACTGATTTCACCCCCTACACTTCAAGATTTATAACTTCATTCATATTCACTGCACACAGCCATTACATATGTATACCGGATTTTATAAGTGCTTTTTTTCCCCATGAGCAACATACTGATTTTTCTTAGATTCATGAAACTTTATTCAGTCATAGGATTCTGATTTCTAGATAATCTAGTCAAGTAATGCTAAATAACTTCCAATTATTATTCAGTTGTATTAATATTTTATCAAATTGCCTTGAACCATTTGTCCTCAGATTCATGAACATAGTTTGAATGTCTTTGAATTTGAAAATAAAGAATGTGGTATTTGCAAAACATAAATGCACTAGCTTTTAAAAAAGTGAAAGAACCTAGCTACAAAAATGTTAATTTATTTTTCATTACTTCTCCTTCTTAAATAGAAACTGTAATGATGGTGGATGCTTCTCATAAATTCTGAAGAATTTAGGCCTTCTGATTTTAAGTTCATGCAAAAACTCCAAACTATAGATAAAGTTGCAGAGTCATCCAGAGAAGAAAATCTTTGGGTTGAAAGAGACTCCTATTTGGCTTCTAAATTTTTGAGGAAGAACAAATATAAGATTCTGGCTCCCYGTTGCAAATGTTAAAGTATACAAATTTGCCCAGTAAACGAGATGTACACATATGCTGTGTCCCTAGTCCCCTACTCCCTACTGTGGCTGCAGGGAAACAGACCCTGGGAAGTCCTGTATGGTTGAATTTGGAACAAAATGGAAGCTGTTGACTTGGTATTTTGTCAGTGTCTGCTCCTCTACTGCACATACGTGTTGGCTCTTGGGTGAAAGATGTTAGCACGCGGTATGTGGACGAAATCTCGTTCAAAAGTTTCAACAGAATATTCCTGGGAAGTAATTGTGTCTCCAGCATCACCACTTTAAGAGGCTGAGGCAAAGTAAAAGTTCCCAAGTACAAGACAGTACTTGTCTCAGCTGGTATGCAGAGCAATTGCAGCATTGCAAAACTGCATGGCACAGCATTTTTTTCAGAATTAAAAATGTGCCCATATTCCAAAAGAACCTGCAAGGCAATATGTAACAGCATCATACACAATGTAATGARTTAGTCATGTGAAACTATTAATCATACTCCTTTCACCACTTGCTACTCTATTAATCCATTCCTGTCAGAAATTTAACATTACAAATTCTTCAGATGTCTCATACACCTACCACTGTTTAAATTAATGTTCAGCTTCCTCAAGTCTCATTTCCCTTCAAAATACCTGTTTTTCCCAAGGAATCAGACAGTACAATTCCCATAGGAAGTTTGTTGTTATAAATACTGTGAGAGTCAGTTCTGAAATTAAAAACCTAGAATTATTTCATGCTTAGCAATGCATGACTACAATAGTTAAGCTTTGTAAACTTTTTGCTAACTGCAAAATAAAAAAAAAAAAAAGGAAGAAACCAAGCTTTCTGTATTTTGTGGATGAGTGGGTGCAGCAAAAAACCGTGACATCCTCAGTACTTTGCAAGAATCTAAATATGAGTCAGCAGTAGGAAATAGGTAACTGTAGGAATAAGACCAGGTGATATCTAAAATACTTTGCTGACCTCTGAAGAAATGGAATATAAACATGGAGTAGGTTGCTGGTGATATACTCTCTCCATTTTAAGAATTGATGAGATGCTATTTTAGGAAAACATTTACATTTCAAGAGGATGATATCGAAACATCAACACAGCAGAAATGAGACTTCAGTGTCTGATGCCTCTGGAAGGTGATTTGGGTTTTGCTGGTGCGACTGAGGTTTTGGAGTTGAGGTTTTTTTTGCAGTGCTGCATATGGGAAAATGGAAGCATTTTTAGAAATTGAATACAGAATTAGAATTASAGGGTCATAAGACAGGGTCATATATGATCATTCGGGTTGGAAGGGACCTCAGGAGGTCTCTAATCCAACCTGCTGCTTAAAGCAGGGTCAGTTTGTAGCAGGAGGATCTGCCTTGAAGTGTGGGCAGCTCAAACAATGCCCTATTTTGCAAGCTATTGGTGGTGGGCTGAGAGGGGGCTCATGTGCTGCTTTTGGTGCTAAATTATCCTAAAACCAGTCTGACACATCAACCCCAAATTAACATTCTGATAGCGAGACAAAGATTTGGCAGATAAAACGCTAAGTTGATGTGGAGATGCATGACTGGCAGTCAATCATATAAAAGTCCAGTCCACTTTCATAAGGTAGGTTCTTCTAATGTTTTCCTTCTTGGAGAGTGTGTATGAAGTTTCCTCCCTTGAAGCAGGGATGTCTCTTCAAAGATACTTCTTGAGGCTGAGTTAAAGAGATATGCCCATGAGCACTAGTATGGTGAGTTACATCAATCTCTACTTAATAACTAGGGGATTTTGCTAGCTTTAATTTAATTGCTTTAATATAATTGCTTTGATACAGTGCACTATACTATATTGTATACTATTAGTAGTTTTAGTGTTTAGACTGTGTAGTAAATAACTGATTAAAATATTTTGTCTAATAATTTGTCATAATAAATAAATCATTTTATATAAATATACCTGATTTGCCATCTTTCATCCTGTGGGACAAAGTTACTTAAACCATTGATAAAGTCTGGAGCTAAGATTGGATCCAGTTACACCCAGACTCCTCTCTCTGAGAAGAAATTTAGAAAGCAAGGGGGTCCTTTCTGCACCTCGTGGCTCAATGGCAGCACTCCCCTAATAAACTTTGTCTGAAGCTCCCACTCTGCCTGTGACACAGCTGTGCGGTCAGACCAGGCTGGTCAGCCACATCCAATCTGGACTGAATATCTCTGAGGACAGCAGCTCCACTGCTTCACTGTCCTCAGGGTAAACTTGTTTCCTTATACCCAGGACGGACCCTATGGAATACTGTTTACGAGTTACTGTTGTATGATCCATTCACCACCACCCTCTGAAATCAGTAATTCAGGCTTTTACCCATCTGCTTTTTCGGTGTTGTAAACTATAATGTCTTAATTTGTTTCTAAGAATACTGTGAGGGACTGCTCATGGGAGATTAGCTCAGTTGGTTAGAGCATGGTGCTAATAACACCAAGGTTTTGGATTCAATCCCCATGTGGGCCATTCACTTAAGCTTTGACTTGCTGATCCTTGTGTGTCCCTTCCAGATCAGAATAATCTGTGAACTGTGATTTCTGTGATCTGTAACTGACAGACACTGTGCTACCCCTGTCCACAAATGCAGTCATTTTATCACTTTTTATATCTAATGGATTAAAGGGTAAAAGTGAAAACTGAGGCCTTCCTATTTGGCAGAAATTTCCAGAAATAAATACAAAAATTATCAGAGCAATATTTGCAACTGTCTGCAAATGTTGATGAAGAGAGCAAGCGGAACTGGTGCATGGAAAACAAAGGAGGAATGTATTAAATAGCAAAAAAAAACCCAAACAAGCACCACTGGTGCCATGCTTCCATGCTCTTTGGAGAAATAAGAAAGGGGAAAAAGGAGCCTATGAATTAGAAAAAGTAGTTTACAGTGGTTTTATTATAATGAATGTTTTAACTGAAGGGATTTGGATTAAATCGGTTGCAAAAACAAGAAAGCAAATGAATTTGTGTTTCTTAAGAAAAATTACTGTCAATGTGTTTAACTCAACTGGAAGTACCTATAGCAGCTAATTTTTCTGAGCTTCCTCTTTAGCTAATAAGCACAAGGCAGCATTAAAAATTCCTGTCCTGCTTTAGACACCTGATTTATGATGAAATTATGACTCAGATATGATAGTCCATATTCATCTCTGATGTCTGTAAAAGGAGATTAGTTTAAGAATAGTTGTCTACATCATGGTCAGATTGGGGGATTTGTTTTGCTTTGAAACATCACTCAATAGGGCACTCCAGTAAGTTCTGCAGCTGATATTAAGGTTGTCCATCAGAGAAAGATTTAAGTATATGTGACTGCTATAATTTTATAATAGTTGTTCAGAGTTTGGGTTGAGTCCTCATGCAACTTTAAAAGCTTTGTTTTCATACATTCCAGTATGCCACCAATATGACCATTAGTAAAAGCTTTTAGTGCCACATGCTCTGAGGGCAGCACATGAAAGACAGCTATCACAAACTGACAGACAACATAACAGCTGTAAAAACAGATTGCCATGCTCAGGCAAATTCAGCAGTGACAAAATACTGCAAACATTGGAAAATACAGGTTTTTAATGCCCTCTTGTTTGACATTTGTCTAACTCATGCCTTTAAAATATGGCTGTTTGGTACAGGAACATCCCAGGACATGCCTTATATTAGAGGAAAAAGTCAATCTCCACTGTGAGTGTTAGGAGCTGTAGTTTTATATGAAGACTAATAATCAATAGTGTGACATCATGCTAAGGAGACCTAATTGTGCCTCCACTCACCCCTCCCCATCAACAGCTGATTTCTATAAAGAACCATAACTTGTTATAGCAGTGTCTTATTGGTTCATTGGGTAAATTCTAATGGTTTGAAAAGCTTCAAAGAAACAGTGTAGCTGATCATTGTTTGCTTAATTCACTAAGTAAATTAGAAGTTGAATTGACTTCATGATGAATAATTGATTTCTCTAAATAGCTAACTGAGCACTGGAAGTAGTATGATAAATGAATGGAATGTACCACAGTAATTATGGCAGGCTCATTCACCTCCAAAATTCTTTCTTCATTTTTACTGCTTATTCTCTAAATTCTTTATTTTTCTACTTATAAATATCCCTATACTTAAAGCATATATTGCAATTTTTCTCACCACCACAAAATGATAATGTGTGCAGTGGTTAAGCTGAAGGTAGGGGAATACTGTACATATCCATTACCATGAAAATTTTCATATATATGGGTAGCCCCTTATTTTATTTCACAATTGTTTGTTCTATGAAATTGTTCAGCACAACACAATAAAAAATAATAGGTGTGGGATACTAAGTAAGTTTGCAGATGATACAAAATTGGGAGGAGCTGTTGACTCCCTCCAAGGCAGCGAGACCCTTCAGAGAGACCTGGACAAATCAGAGRGCTGGGCAATCACCAGCAACATGAAGTTTAACAAAGACAAGTGCTGGATTCTGCACCTGAGATGGGGCAACCCTGGATGTAGGAACAGAATGGGCAATGAGATACTGGAAAGAAGCGCCACGGAAAGGGACCTGGGGGTCCTGGTCGATGGCAAGTTGAACATGAGTCAGCAGTGCCCTGGCAGCCAGGAGGGCCAACCGTGTCCTGGGGGGCATCAGGCACAGCATYGCCAGCCGGGCAAGGGAGGGGATTGTCCCGCTCTGCTCGGCACTGGGGCAGCCTCACCTCGAGTGCTGGGGGCAGTTTTGGGTGCCACAATGTAAGAAAGACACTAAAGAGTCCCAAGGAGCGCCACGAGGATGGTGAAGGGCCTTGAGGGGAAGCTGTATGAACAGTGGCTGAGGTCACTTGGTCTGTTTGGCCTGGAGAAGAGGAGACTTGAAGGAAGACCTCATCGAAGTCTACAACTTCCTTGTGAGAGGAAGAGGAGGGGGAGGCACTGATCTCTTCTCTGTTGTGACCAGTGACAGCACCCAAGGGAATGGCCTGACGTTTTGTCAGGGCAGGTTTAGGTTGCATATTACAAAAAGATCCTTCACCTGGAGGGTGTTTGGGCACTGGAATAAGTTCCCCAGGGAAGGGGTCACAGCACCAAGTCTGACAGAGTTCAAGAAGCATTTGGACAATACCCTCGGACCCATGGTGTGACTCTTGAGGTGTCCTGCCCAGGGCCAGGAGTTGTACTTGGATGATCTTTGTAGGTCTCTTCCAACTCAGAATATTCTGTGATTCTGTGATTCTTTGTGCTTTATGGTTTGTCTTCCTTTTAATTTTCATTCAAGAATACAAGTAACTCTACAGTTACTTAATACTAAAAAGTGACCCTTTACATCTAAGAGTAATTAATTCAAAAGTCAGAAGTTTCTGCTTCTGCAGGGAGCTAGTCCTGAGAATTACGTTTCCACTATTTACAAGTTCTTTTTATTGCATATTCACATGGATTTTCACAATAGCTAGAATGACTTGTTATCTTGTCGTCCTTAGACTGTACTGGAAAAACACTTTATGAGCCATCCTCAGATATTGAAATCACTCTGCCTTTTACGTGGCAGGATATTTTATTTGCAAAGCATCTAGGAATATAGCAAAATCCATTCCAGAAGCAACATGAATTTAAGTACACAACAGTTTCGTGTTTTGTTTTGGAATTACACGTTTACAGTAACAGCATTTCAATAGCTTTATGGTGATCGAGAAATAGAAACTTAAGTCCTGTGACCTTGTCTTAGGGTCCTCTGGTTCCTCTACTGAGATTAGCATACACTTATATTGCTTTCCTAAACTTACCACTAGTCTATATCTATAAAATAGAACACTTTAAAGACAATATTATTGGATAATTATAAATTTTAAAAAAAGTTTTCCTATACAGAATATATGACCTCACCTGCTGTATAAGTGATTGACAAACTAATTTGCAAAATGTTGAGTGGTTTAACTTTGGATTTTATCCCAGGTAAATCCAGGTAAGTACAGGAAATATCCAGGCGGAATATCTTGTTGTTTAGCACCATAAATTGTCAGTGTGTTGACAACTCAAAACAACAGCTGAGAAAGTCTTGTTGTGGGGTTTTTCATCTCCATTAGGCAATCTGTTTGAAAGATTTTTATTGAAGTAATTTTCACTTTATTTTTCCTTCCATAATATCTTCCTTTTGATTAAACTTTCACATATTTCCTCTTTGTACATGTTGTCTTATACCAGAAAATGTAGGGGAGATGCAACTTCTGCACTAACTTGTTTGGCTTTGAGTTACGTATTTTAAAGTTAAGTTTTTAGACTCTTTACAGAAATGATTGGGGGCTTTTTATAGTTTTCTAGGAGTTCCATTCTTTTCCAATGTCTCGATGTAAGATTTTTTTCAAAATGTGATATTGTGGTGAACTTGAGATACATTTTCTTCACCTTTTAATCTTCAACTATAACTTTGTTGTCTTTTTTAATCATCTTTGCTAAGATTTTTAATTGAATATATTAATTTTATACTAATTTTACTCAAATATAGTAGATGTTACATTTTCTCTTTGGAAAAAAGTGAAATAAAGGGTGAAACAAAAATAAGGTGGTAAAAAAATGGAGATTTGGATGATTGTGGTGAAAAGGGAAAGGCAGAGTTAAGAGAAGWTATGGAAGACTCATAATGTGAAAAGTTTAGTAAAGAACAAGTAGTATTCACAGTTCACTAATAAGAAAAAAAAATCAAGATCATATCTGAAAAAAGTTTACTTTTCCAAAGGAAAAAAATATTTTATTAAAAAAAATCAAAGTAATCTGATGGGTGAGAATCTGCTGATCCCAAACCAAATGCTTTCTACAACAGAATAGCTGTTGTTTCATAAATAAATTGTCTGAAATTTTTTCAATCCTGGAGGCCAGATCATAATGCTCTAAAAAGTATTCTCTCACCTGGATGATGCCATTTCGGCTACAGAGCTGTCTCAAGCAGCACAGTGTGAATTGCTGTCAAAAGGACCATGATAAATTTTACGATTTTAAGCAATGCCAGTATATTGGGATATCAAATGCAGCCACAATCTGAAAGATGTCTGAATAATAGACTAAAATTGCATGGCAGCCTTTTGTGGCAATTACTCTCGACAACACACTTGGCTGACAAGCCGAGATCTGTGGCAAGGTTTGCTGTTCCCTCCACCCTGCTTGCTGCACAAGTTCATCCGTGGACTGGGAAGTCCAGCTGTTTACTTTCCCGTTTGTCCACCATCAGCAGCTGGCATTTTTCTTCTTTCCTACTCAAGGAGACTTCACCTTATGCCTCTGGTTCTACTGATATGTTGCTTTTTTTTTTTTTTTAAATTTAGAGCAAGAAGAAAGAAACAAACAAAGCCCACAATTGAAAAGGAGCTCATCTCTAGGGTTTTAAAGTCAAACTTGGTACAGACCTAATAATACCAGTAAGCTTTCATTTACATGGAGCACAGTCACACCGACCAGACCTCTCACCTTCTGTTTGCTTTGCTATAAAAGCATTCCTATGTGCTAGTTTGTATTAGCACAGTTTGTATTAGCTAGTTTGTATTAGCACAGTTCTTACAAGCAAGGATATGGTTTATTAAAACTGTAAATATAGGAACTAACGATGGTAATACCACAGCCATGTTGAAATTGCTTGATTTACTTATAACATTTGAGTACTTGAATGAGGAAGAAGGGACTATGTGGAACATGGAATCAACAATCACATTCAAGTAAGAAAGGGTCAAAATTAATAATGATACAAGTGACACTTGGCTTTAAATTCATAAGCGAATTCGATTTATCTGAAGAAAATATCCAGCAAGACCCTGTATTCTAAGCCATTCTTGATATAAGACTGTGTTTGCATTTTCTTTCTTTCTGTGTGAAATTACTTTCTTCAAGCCTGCGTGTCTGAAGAATTATAGCACAATATTTTACATGTAATCTTAGAATTGAAGTCTGTAGTCCATATTTTACAAACTATTTTCGTATAAAAACCCTCTTATCCAAGGATTTGTTTCATAGGTCCAAGGTTATATATAAGTTACTACAATACAGATGCCTACCAAAGTCTGCAAATTAAAAATCCAAAGCCTATTTTAAAGCTCTCTGATCTTGTTTAATCAGCAGCATAAGAGTAGACAATTCCCTTGTGTGCTCCAGTTAACTGAACGTTATTGCTTAGATAAACAGTACACCTATTCTGATTAGGTTCATGTTTATTCATTGAATCAAAGAAATAAGGGATGGAAAGACCTCTGAGGTCATCTTGTCCAATACCTTGTGGATGTAGGATTGTTCCCAATAGGAATAGAAGTTTTGTACACTCCAGCTTTAACCAATTCAAATAATGTGGTTTCTGCCACTTCCAGTGAGACAGACTTAAGAGACTTAATCCCTTTTAACAGCCTTTAAAAAAAAATTAGTGATACTCAGTTTGTATTTGATTTTGAGTTTCTGGCTTTTACACAGAATATGGTTCAAGCAATGATCCATCTTCCACACAGTGAAAGCAGTGTTTTCAAGTAATGCTAGAACTTTATGAAAGCCTTATTTCTTAGTTGATGAAAAAAACAGCTTTATACAGCTATCTTCTGGTGGTTTTGATGTGTTAGTTTGTTTTGCTCTCTCATACATTCTTATAATTCTGAAATTTTTATTTCCATAAAGTTTCTTCTTCAGCTGTCTTGCTGAAAATTTTAATGGTAGCCTAGGGGTTTTCTGGGGGTGTGTGGACTTATTTTTTTGAGAGGGCAGAGGTGGAGCTATCGTGTTTACTTTGTGTTTAAAATATTTATATTATTATCCTTTTTGCTTCTTATCAAGAGAAGAAGACATTATAAGAAGCCTTTTTGAAACTCCTCAAAACTTGTCCCTGGTTGACTCTGCTTTGCTTTCATTGCTACAGAATGTATTTTTAAGAGGGGGGGAAATATTCCACAAATTGGGCAGATGAGTTTATGTACATTTGAATAGGTTCCATCTGAAATATGGGTTTGCAAAACATACTCAAATTAACTTTGACTTCATAGCTGAAAGTTTATGTATCAGTATTTACAGATGGTTACAGGCTTTGTCAGGTGAAGAAAGGTGCTTGAGGGACTGCATAAAAATCCATTGCATCAGCAGTTTTCTGGGGCCTTATTCTATAGCCCTCTAGGTTTTGAGCACATACTATTTTATTCTTGTCTTGAAAACTGCGTGTCTTCCTCTAGGCACACAGCTCTTTGCCCTAACAGTCTCCTACATCAATTATATATCAACCCCTCCATGACCTTTACTTCTGAAGCAATTAGGAATGCTACAGAAACCTAATGCCTCACAGAAACTCACGGGGAGGGGAAGTAAAATTAAATCACCAGACAACATGCCATATTTTTTAGCTTGTCCATATCCACAGATCTTAATCCTGTTTGTAAGCCTGGAATTCCATTCTTCTACCTCATGATCCAAAGTCCTATCCATCCTCAGCTGGTACTGGCAAGCCATCATTTAGTAAAAGAGCAACCTGAGAGATTAGTTTGGACTTCTGTCTTGTTAATGTGTAGGGCTTTGGGACTAGAAYGCTAGGGAGTGCTTTAATACTTAACACTTGTGCCACTGTATAGTAGCTGAATGAACAATTATATTAGTATCTGAGTGTCTTCTCAGAAATCAACTTGGTACATATCTATCAAAACAGATGATATACCACCTTTTGTTACTTCTACATATGCCATGATTTTTTAAAACACCTCTCCCTTCCTACTGGGGTAGATCTGTATGATAAATCTCAGCCTGTGTGATTCAATAAATACATTTATGAGGGGTGAATTTTTATATAAAATCTTATCAGCTCAATGCCTTTTACTGAGGTGACTTAGCTTGTGTGTATATTTAGCACTATAAATAAATTAAGTGCATAGATATAAATGAGAAATGAAAAAGAAAAATCAAACTGTTTGCCTTTAGAAGAATAGCATAATCCCTTGCTCCCAAAAATCAATTTTTATGGAGTTTTCATTTTGATACAATAAGGTCAGTTAGACATAATAATCTTTAGCTTCCAACTCACTAGTATCTGCAGCAGTGAAATAAAACCTGCAAGCTCTCATTTTATGCAGGAGGTGAAACTGAATTACCATAATGGTGCCTCGAGGTCTAAATGCTTTGAATTGAACACCAAGAACTGCATTGGTGGATCAATTGACAGGATTTCTTGGGAATCCATCTCTTTTACAGCGACAATCCTTGTATTTTAGGATGGTGGTGGGGAAGCTGGCTGCTCCTTAGGCGGCAGCCATATTTCCAACAGTGTCCTAAACCAGAGCCTGTGCAGCATGAGTGCAATTCAAGAATGTTTGTCAGGGCATGGGTGGAATACAGGTGTGAAGAGGAAGGTCCTACCTGAACAGTCATCAGTGTTACTACCTTAATATTGGCCTAACCCAGTGGTGGTGGTTACTTAGAATCGATAAACTGCTCTTAAATAGGTCTCCATGGACAGCCTTCCTCTCCCTTACCTGTATCTCCTTATCTTAGGATAATCCAAATGTGGTCCCACATTACTCAGCAAGGACAAACAGTTAAATAATTTCTCTCCTGTCTGGTCAGGGTACCTGTGCTTCTGGTAGCCAGAGAGACAGAAAGACATCCTCATAGAGATTTTTCTGCCAAAGGGGCCTTCATTACTGGAACATGATGATGTATAATGGCCCAGGAGCTCTTGACCTTGACTATCCAGTGCTGAGTACCACCTGGAAACAAGTCTCAAGCAGTAAAACATGGTTGGATTCTTTTAAAAAGCAAACTGCACTGAGGTTTACCATCACTTGAGTTCTGTTACAATAAAGGAAAGAAAAAAAGCTGCAGTCCATTATTAAAATATAGTTAAAAATAACTGAGGATGAAGACTAAAGGCTGAATCAGGTACTCTGTAGCTGGGGTTTCATCAGTCTGTTCTAGTTCCTTAGTGGCAGGCATTTTGAAAGAGTCTATAAAATAGAATCCATTTGTTTTTCTTTTAACATTCACTGTGTCCTTAGTTTTCTTACATTGGTTACACCAGTTGTACTCTGTGTACTTCAATATTGTGTGATTAAATAGAATAGTATCATGTGCATCCATATTGAATTTTGGAGAAAATAATTTTTGCCTAATGCAGCCTACAAAGAAATCAAGTGGAAAAAAATGCAATAAAATGTCAGAAGACACAAGCTGGAGAACACAATGACTACTCTTGCCTAGACTCCATAGCTTTTATTCAGCTGAGAAAATAGGTGTAGGTGTGTAGTATGTGCAGATCCTTCAATAAGGATAAAGGCTGCAAAACTAACATTAACACAAAGAAAGAAAAATTAATTAGTCCTATGAAATCCAGAGATTTACTTTGAGAAAGGAAAACTAATACAAAAACATAGTTATGGAATACATTAACAAAAGCAAATACAGTTATGAACAGGAAACAGATTATATACAGTCATAAATAAGCACTAGACAAGAGGAACTGGGACACTCAGCAGTATATTCTCCTAGAAGATAAGGCAAATTAACTTGCAGTAAATTCCCCCCAAATGCACAGCTTCGTAAGAAAAAAAAATCCTTTTAATGGAGTTGAATGGTACCACATTAAGAAAAATGGGGAGACAGCAAATTAATTTGGTCCTGTCTGCCATGAGGCAATGGATTAAATACGACAGTGAGAATGCAGAATATAAGGAACCTACCCAACTAGTGGAACTTACTCCCTACAGTTTCTAAGGGGGAAAAAAAAAAAAGCTTCATGCTGTTTCTGCCAGCATTTGTGCAAAAACACTTCCAGTAACAGTAAACTGGCAATGCAAATGAAGAAAAAATTAATATGCTGCTGTACTATAAAAACTTCGTTTTTATTTTTTAAAATGTGAGGCATCACAAGCTTATGTACATCAGCTGACAATGAACGGAAAAGTAATAGATAAGTTACAGGAGGAAGGAAAAAGATCAAAAAGCCTAGCCTTGGATTGAGAGTGAAATAAGTGGTTATTTTAAGGCAGCTGTATGAGAGGCTATTAACACTTCTCCTCCACTAAGTTTTGCTGTATTCATGCATAAAGTAGAGCATGAACAGCAGACTAACATTATAACAAACTAATAAAATTACTGCTTTTGAAAGCAGATCCTGGCACATTAAGTAATCTCCTTTTTTCTAATGATACTTGTCACTTCAGGGATTTTCTGATTAGTATAAGGAAACAACTTTTAAAATCCATTCCTATTCGTGGTTCTTCTAGATGTAGTACTTCAAGAATTGGACAAATGGGGCAGTCATCTTCTGTAGATTACATTTTTCACTGCAGACATGAAAAAATACCATTGACATAATGTAATTGACCTTCTCAAGGTTTGTATTGCTGATTCCTTGCGGGGGTCAGCACTAATACAACATCTGAATATTCAATCCAAAATGTTTTTACCTCCTTTATTTTGGCAATGCTTAGATTTAGTAAGGTGCCTACAATTTTTCTTCTGCTCATATGCTAGTACTCCCTGATGCTATGATCAGAGTATCACTGAACTGACTTCCTGGAGCCCCAGTCCTCTTAGTAGACAGCAATAATGATCCTGCCCACCAGACAATACTGCTTTAAGATGCTTTGTTACATTGGGAGTGCAATATTATTATTGTCCGTGTACTGATTGATCACCAAAACTCTGGTGGTATCCTGTAATATCCTGCACCTAACCAGAAGTGATAATAGTTCCTAAAGCTGAAATCCAGCTGATCTGCATTCCTCCAAATCTGTATTTTTGTGATCACTGTTCTGAATTACATTGTTCTCTTGAACTGTGCAGAGACTCTAACTAGTAAATCTGTCCAATGGTAACAGGGGTCTGACTCAAGTTACTGAATTTAAATCCAAATGCTGATCAGTTTCTAAATTTGGCCTCTTATACCAATTTCAAAACTGGTATTTTATTTCAGTTGCATTAACTTTCAGGTGGTGTAACACTGAAAATATCAAAGGAACTGCTCTTCCTTTACATCGGTAGGAGGGAAGAGATCACTGCCATCTACTCTTGCTTTTTAGAGTATGCTATTTGCTTTTTTAAGACCATCTACTTA
This sequence comes from Amblyornis subalaris, assembly GCA_018881555.1. Classification (NCBI taxonomy): domain Eukaryota; kingdom Metazoa; phylum Chordata; class Aves; order Passeriformes; family Ptilonorhynchidae; genus Amblyornis; species Amblyornis subalaris. The sequence goes on from JACAXG010000092.1 coordinate 1,937,855, forward strand.
GTCTATATTTCCAGCTATAATGTTTTATCCTTTACTGAGCAATTCGAAGTGTTAACATTGAAAATATGCTTTAAACACAAAGGTACATTTAACAAAGCTCAGTATGACTTTCCCCTGGCATGAAGTTAATTTTTCATCACTTAAGAGTATATCTTCTTGAATAGTAAAAGCAGATAATGCCTTGATGTTTAAGGATGTTCCTGAAGAGCTAGAATAGAGTATCTTGAAGTGGCTTTATTGCTCTGAAATGTCTGTGATTTAGATAATTTCCAAGGCATTTCAAAGCAAACAAGTAAGAAAACTCTACTCCTGAATCATTCGGTTTGAATCCAAGCTTCTTTGAAAACTAGACATGAAGTGATACTCAGTGGTTTACATCAGATAACTGAAATGGGCACTGTTTAACACAGAACAGAGAAGGCAACTTGCTAAACCTGTGAGGTGGGATGATGCAAGGGTTCCAATCTGCATGTGAGGTTTTTCATTTATGTCAGCTCTCTGACGCTGTAGAGTCCTACCCATGCCTAGCTTGCTCCTTCCTCTGGTTGCTCCTTCCAGCCCTTTTTTGTTGTACTATGGATTGAGAAAGAGGTGCAGACCCTACTCAGAGAGTTACTTGTTCTCCTGGACAATTCAGAGGTGCTTACAAACTTAAGGCCATCATGGGAGATGCAGTCAGTACCAGCAGACCCTGCAGCCAGCACCTGCCTGGGCCCATGCGCTATGCTCATCCCAGCTAGGCGTCACGGTGGCATCCAGGCTGTGGATGCCAGGAGGACGATGAGCAAGGGGGAGCTGGGAGAGGCCCTGGCAGGACCCTCCCCTCATGCCCAGGAGCCACCACAGAGTCCTGGGCCTCCCTGCCTTGACCTCTCAGCCCACCCCAGTACCCATCTCCAGCCCTATCCCCATTTCCTCACCAGGAAGGCAGGAAGGGGAAGACACAACCCCACCAGCCTGCAGGTACCCACTGGCCCCATCAGGTGTTTTGAAACATGTAGTACAGTCCTACAACAACTTTAACAGCTGCCTTGTGTATAAGACTGGTTTACAGAACTTATAGCTCTCTTCCATACATAAAGTAGTAAATAACCAAATGTCTTCAGTAATGGAAAATTCTTTTCCTACAAATGCTTTGACTAAAGTTATCACTGCTATTTTCTTTATAGTTTTTTATTTTCTTGTTTGATCTGTGGAGCTGACTTTAAATGCTGTTATCATTTAGTCCATAACTTCTTCAGTTTAAATTACATGTTCTGCATCTCAGTATAGATTGTAATACAGACATTCAGTCTATCTGTTTTCTCAGTTTATTAATCAGCTCAGAGTGACCTTTCAAAGGTATCCTGGAATCCCAAAAATCCAACAATGCCCTGAGAGACAAAAACAGCTCTATAGCCAGGTGATATGTTCTCCCTAGGCCACTGGGATTACTCACTTTCTTATAATTAAGCTTATGCTTAAATGCTTTGTTAGTGTAGAATATATCTTCCACATTCCTCTTGCTTACTTTTCTTTGGTAATTAATGATTCCTACTTTTACTAAAAAACTCTTTCTTTGACAGTTTTCCAGAAAAAAAATCTTTTCTGTGGGAAATCCTTACCTTTGGACTTAGATATTTTTATTGAAGTAAACAGCTTTTTCTAGACATTTCTGGCAGGAAAGACCATAACGACTTGTTTAAGAATACTCAAAGATGAAGAAAAGTGTAAGGGGAGCAAACACAGGTTTGTTGTTCAGAATACAGAGTAATCCTCCTGCTTTATGAAATAGGAAGTAAATCTGATAAGAATATAAAATCGTCAGGCATTCTTTTATCCCCAGTGCTCTTCAAACAGCAATAAAGGAATAGAAAACAGCCGTGCTGTTTCTCAAGAATGCTTTCTATTTAAATGTACAATAGCTTGCTGAGTAACTCTGTCATAGTTAGAAGATTGCAGATGAACAGTTTTGAGAGAAACAAAACCACTTAGCTAATACTCTTTTCAATAAAGATGTATTTAGCAACAGCTGAGAGACGCACCAGGAACCCACCAGGATCCTGCAGTCTGAGCCAGTGAGGCTGACATGAGGGCATGGCCAGAGCCACCACAGCAGATTTAAATGGCTTCAGCAAGCACAAGCCACCCGGAGTGCATCAAACAGGGCAGGCCCAATCACGGTAGTTTGGGCTCCCAACGTTATGGATATGACATGCCATAGAGCTCATTCCCCAGCAGGTGTTGAACTCACTGCAGCAAGGTCCGTGTTGAGGAGTTATGTCAACAGGTCAAGGAGTTGCACGAGGAAACAGGTTGGTCGCATAGCATTCATGAGGATGATAAAGAAAACGGATATTCTTAGAGGCCTCATAAACACAAGAGTCTCAACCTCTATATGCAGGGCTCTGCACTGCGTCTCACAAGAAGTCAGAAATCAATAAAAGAGGAAGACTGGAAACTTTTCACTCTCTGTACAAGGAGGGAAACTATTCCTCATGAAGACTTGACATTAACAGGTTTAGTGCCCTCCAAGCCCAGGAGGGGATGCTTGAAGGCTTCAAGTCAAACAACTGAGTCAACAGACCCTGAGCTACACAGGATCACCCAGAAGAAGTGGCAAGCGATTGTAGTGGGTAACTCTYTACTGGAGGGGACAGAGGCATTCATCTTCCAACCCAACCAGAAATCCAGAGAAGTTTTTTCCTGCCAGAGACTGGGTAGTTGAATAAAGAACTCCTGTCATTACTCAAGTGTAAGTGGAGGAAATACACAGGAGATGGAAGCATTGTCAGACCACTTGGAATGAATATAGAGAAGTTGTCAGAGTAGGTAGAAATGAGACAAGACCCATCTGGAATTAAATTTGGCCAAGGATGTTAAGGACAATAAGGCCCTCGTCAAATACATCAATACAAAAGAAAACCCAAGGATAACATGGACCCATTACTAAATAGAGGGGGAACCCTGGTGACTGAGGATGCAGGAAAAGCAGAGTTACTGAATGTCTTCTTTACATTGGTTTTCACTGACAGAACCAGCTCTCAGGGATCTCTGACCCAGGAGCCCAGGGTTAAGGAATTTTGAAAAGAAGACTTTCCCTTGGTCAAAGAGGATTGGGTTAGAGAACACCTAGGCAAATTTGACATCCACAAGTCCATAGGCCTTGAAGGGATGCATCCATGAGTCCTGAAAGAGCTGCTGAACACCATAGCAAAGCCACTCATAATCACCTTTGAAAGGTCATGGCTATCAGGAGAGGTGCTGAGAGCTGGAAGAAAGCAAATGTCACCTCAGTCTTCAAAAAGGGCAAGAAGGGTGACCCAGGGAACTACAGATCAGTCAGTATCATCTCAATGCCTGGAAAGGTGATGGAGTGCCTCATTCTGGAGGCATCTCTAACCACATGGAAGACAAGAAGGTGATCAGGAGTAGTCAACATGGATTCACCCAAGGGAAATCATGCTTGACCAACCTAATTGCCTTCTGTGGTGAAACAAGTACCTGGATGGATGAGGGGAGAGCAGTGGGTATTTTCTACCTCAACTTCAGGCTTTCGACACTGTCTCTCACAACATCCTTATAAGTAAACTCAAGAAGTGCAGACAGGAGGTGGATTGAGAACTGGCTAAACAGCAGATCCCAGAGGGTCATAATCAGTGGCACAGCRTTTAATTGTTGGCCTGTCACTAATGGTGTCCCCCAAGGTTCAATAATGGGCCCAGTATTGTTTAATTTATTCATCAGTGACTTGGATGAAGGTCCAGATGCCTCCTCAGTGGGTTCACTGATGACACAAAGCTGGGAGGAGTGGCCAATACCCCAGAGGTCTGTGCAGCCCTTCAGAAAGACCTCGACAGGTTGGAGAGATGGGCAGAGAAGAACCTTTGGAAATTCAACAAGGGCAAATTCAGGGTCCTGCACCTGGGGAGAAATAACCCCATGCACCAGGACAGGCTGGGGGTCAAACTGCTGGAAAGCAGCTCTGTGGAGAAGGACCTGGGGGTCCTGGTGGACAACAAGTTGTCCACGAGCCAGCAGTGTGACCTTGTGGCCAAGAAGGCCAATGGTATCCTGGGGTGCATTAGGAACAGCACTACCAGCAGGTGAGGGAGGTGATCCTGCCCCTCTACTCAGCCCTGGTGAGGCCATATCTAGAGTGCTGTGTCCTGTTCTGGGCTCCTCAATACAAGGCAGACATGGAGCTCCTGGAGCAGGTCCAGTGTAGGGCTGTGAAGATGATTAAGGGACTGGAGCATCTCTCTTACAAGGAAAGGCTGAGAGAGTTGGGCCTGTTCAGCCTTGAGAAGAGGTGATTTAAAGGGGATCTCATCAATGTCTATCAGGGTCTGAAGGGAGGGTGTGAAGAGGATGGAGCCAGGCTCTTCTTGGTGGTGCCAAGCAATAGGACATGAGGCAACAGGCAGAAATCGATGCACAGGAAGTTCCACTTGAATATGGGGAAGAACTTCTTTACTGTGAGGGTGCCTGTGTACTGGAACTGATTGCCCAGAGAGGCTGTGGAGTCTTCCTCACTGGAGATATTCAAGAACCATCTGGATGCAATTCTGTGCCACGTGCTCTGGGATGACCCTGCTTGAGTAAGGAGGTTGGACCAGATGACCCACTGTGGTCCCTTCCAACTGACCCAATATGTGATTCTGTGATGCATTTGTGTACTTTTCTCCAAATTCAGTCTTAAGAGTGAGGCATAACAATTTATCTTACTTTGTCTCTCAGTTCCACAATATGTTTGAATTTCCATTAGGTTTTGGCAACCTGTACTTAAACATAGCACATACTTTTCTCAGTGATTATGATGATAAATTCTTTGTAAAGGGAATCTGTGGGATGAGCCATAGTGTGAGACTGCTTATGAATCTCCTGGCAAATAGGCAGGCCTCTTCCCTGTTTCTCACAGAGCTGTCAAAGAAACAATTAATGTGTTAGTGTGATCTTACACTGTAACGAGTCTTATGCTGCTGGCAATAATTATGTGCCCCAACTGAGTAATTTTTTTTCCAAAGAGAATGAGATACCAGACAAATTGTAGCCAGTGAAATCAATAGCTTCTTATGCAAGGTCTGAAAGGCCATTTTCTGAGGCTTTCCCTCTTCTGGGGAGAATAGTCATCAGAATAGCTGAAATATGTCTGCAATAAATGCATTCATTTCTGTAGTTTTGATATGGGCAATGGCCTTATGCTTTGCTAGGAAAACAGCAGGTCTGCTTTTTCCATTCCTGTTTTACCAGATTTCTTCTACCTTGCAATAGGAAGTACAATCTCTCAGCAAACATGGCTGATATATGGAAACACATGAAGCTTGGGAGCCATTATAACATATTCAAGGACAGAACAACCATACTGATGCTAACTTTTCATGACACTGCTTCTGTATTCTGCATGCTAATAAGACAGCACTATAAAATGTTTGAAGTCAATCCACACTATTGCTTCATACCTAGATGGAGAAAGGAAGCATGATTTTCTTGTGAAATTTACTGATCATGTAATAATTTTTTCTGTTCTCTCCAAACTGTGTAAATAGTTAAAAATATTTCTCAATTTCTGAATTAAAATTAAAAATCAAATGCAAGTGATATGGGAATTGCTGGTAGACTGAACATAATGAGTAGTTTCAAAGATATGATGTTTGATGAGAAATTTGGAAGAGCAGTACTGCAGCCCTTATCTCCAGTGAGCTCTGTGAGGTGACTGGGGATGTGTTAGAGTAACTTAAGATATCGTAGTGCTTTTGCTTGCAAATATGACAATGGTAGTAATGCAGTTACAAAACCTGAGAAACTGATGACTGGAGACAGATTGGGGTCTATCTTGTAGTTATTTAGCATTGCTAGAACTAGAATTTTACTGATGTATTTGTTGATAACTCAGATTAATAATCTGAGTTCTTTTATATTAGTCTGATATCGGAATACTGATGCATTTATAAAAGAAACTGAATATTTAATGAAMTGATGTTACAAGGCATGAAAAGAAAGGCACCAGAGGTCTTTGGGTTAATCCTCTGGTGTTGCAAATTAATCATGCTCTGGTCTAAATCCTCTCTAAATTAATTTTTATATCTCTATCCTTCTACTTCTGTTCAGAGTTTCTCAGTTTCGAAAAGCAAAAGATTGCAAATTCCTTTTTCTAAATACAGTTCTATTCCCAGAAATCTGTTTTTCAAAGCCTACCATTCAGTTCTAGTCCTCTTCTACTTGAGTGTAATGAGACCTGTGCAGTTTTACCAACTACCTTTGTCAGTTACATTTCCCCTTACTAATTTTGGGACACACTGGTTAATTTTGGACATGGTTTATAAAGGGTATAGTTTTCAAAGTTTTATTTTCAATGATTCCTACACATTTTCTGAGAAGGATAGCTGCGTGCAGCAGAGATGCAAACCAGTGATCTCTGCTGAGAGGAAAAGCAAACAGAAATTAGTTCCTGATGTACCTGGAGAGCTAATCAGTGTGTGTCTACATCTTTGGTCTACTCAGTGTTCATCTCTGTTTGCCTGCTGGACTTGTCTTGGAGAATGGACTTGATTCAGTTAGGAGGTATAGAGGGAAGATGCAGTATTGAGTAGGATAACTAAGGACAGAAATGCTTATGTCTTACTGCTCATGGCACGAAAAAAGATTAAAATAAAAATAAATAGTTTCTATAAAAGCCTTAATTCAAGCATTAGTTTTGCCTTTCCCATGAAACCTTACCTAAATGGTCAGATAAAAAGATAGTGCATCACTGGCATTGTTCATTTTTGTTGTTTTCTTTTTTGTAATAAAAATGAGTTAGAATRAGCAGTCTTCTGCTGTTCCTGAAACTATGCTTAGAGTAATTTGTCTTCTGAGGCTTGTGACTAATGGCTTAAACATGACAACATTCACAAGTGTTTATTTCCATTTTGCAGATTTATAAGGGGACTAAATCTGTTCTATGTAAACAAAGCAAGATGAAATCCATGTTTATGATCTATGTATAAAAAATGTAAGGAAAAGAAAAAAAAGGAAAGAAAGCTAATAAAATTGTCTTAGGGCCATAGCACTTTCACTTTGAAAACAGGCATAAAGTCTGAAAGGTAAAAGCTTGCCTCAGGGCATAGTGCAGAAAATCATGAGGCAAATTCAGAAGCTGGAAGCCTCAATCCTGGGTATTTTTCCTATGTGGAGTCAGAATAATGTGGCAGCAGTGTCTTCCTTCCCAACATTGTAAGTTGTATTGAACATGGGTTAACTGAGAATGGTATCTATTTTGATGCATCTTGAACTTTCCCAAGATAGCAATGAAAGCTTAAATAGGGAAGGAAGTTCAGAGTAACAGCACTAGCAGAACATCAACAGAATATAACTGAGGAAAACCAGTGACCACTCATCACTCTTTCAGCTGCTTTTGTCATTCAATCTAAAGAAAATATTAAATGAGAAAATGAAGATACTTTTGGAACAATAACTGGGACACAAGTATTTCTGAATAACTTTGGAATAAGGTTGAATGTGTAATTTTATACTGTGAGGAAGTCATCCCAGCTTCAAAAATCACAGAAGTAATGATCTTTATGGCTTAGGCTTAGCTTAATACCAACTAATTGCACAGTATAAAACATACTATATTGACACCTCCTTTTCAGTTTTCCACCACTCTTTGAAGCTTTTTGTTGGTGTCCTTTTCCTAAACCATAATACAAATTAATAAAAGTACTTTTTACCTTGAATTTAAATTAATTTTGGTTATTTCTTAATTAAACAAGAGAATAGCAAATATGCCTTATCTCTCCAAAATATAAGCCAGCTAGCTCTTTTCTATAAAATGAGTGTCTCCCATTCCCCACTATGAATACAAATTTTGGGCTGCATACTATTAATGCATTGACAGTACAATTTGAAATTAATGTGTACTTTGGAAAGTAAGAGAATTTTTGCTCTGAATGATAGGAACAAGAAGTGCACTGTCCTTGAAACAGCAAGTGCTAGTCATTGGAGCATGTGAAATCATAGATGGGAATACTATAAGGTCTGTTTCATTTTGCCTCTGAACAGTCACTGTATTGAAATCAAATGCATTAATTGATCATGTTGATTACAAGCAAATATTTGATCAATCTGAACTGATTGATCTACTGAAGTATGAAAATAGTTCAAAGCAGAATGCAGCTGAAACTTCATTTCACAAAGCTAACACACTGACTAGTCCTTTCTTGATACATCCTGAGAAGTTAACAACATATTTGATCCATTTTCTATATATTGCATCACAAATTTCATTCTAACAGTTCTTTAGCAGAAAAATAATAGTGATTTAACCTTATATAAGTTGTGAAGCTGAATGAAAAGGTAATGTGTCTTCTGTCCTCTACAGAGAAAACCTCTATACATTAACTCGTTGTGATTTTTCTCTTCAAGCATAATGTAATTAATTTCATAATTGTTTTCTTCCTCTTATTAATAACAGTGCAGATAATTCATGTGTTTGTTCTTGTTTATAAAGTCCAAAAATGCATCTACTATCCTTATGAGAGAGAGGTAGTGTTATAACAAATTGATTCAGAATGAGAGCTCTAACAGCATCAGAAAATGGTGGATTTTTTATTGTTTTAAGGTAGTGGGAGGAAATAATGACTTTTGTTACTGTTCTTGGATAGAGGCCTGTCGGTTAAAAGCATTTTGCGTTTGTTTGGTATAGAATTCATTATCAGAGCTTCACAATCTTAAATTAATCTCCATAAGCCTGCTGATAATTACTGTGGCAGGTTTGTGGGTGTAGGGAGAATGAGGCAGAGCACTTGATCCAGCTTCCGTGGTTGCTAGGGCAAGAATCTCATTGTCCCTAGAATGGGATTCTGTGAAAGCACAACTGCACATAATTGCATTTTAATGGCAATGCAGGCGAGCAGTTCACCTGAAGGTACTGGAAGGAAGGGTTGTGGCCGTCCCTGCTCCATTTCACGCAGCCCCTCCCAGCGGAGGTCAGCCTGCTCCAGCCATGTGCTGCAGTTACTGCTGCACAGCCTCCACAGCTCTTTGGCGGCTGTACCCACTAATGCTTAAAAACACCCAAGCAAACAAAAACCCAACCAATCAAACAAAACCACAACACTCCCAGAAAAACAACAAAAAATCCCCTGTACATGTTCCCTGCTGAACGCTGCTTGGGGAAAAAAGGCCCTATACGTATTCTGTGATGAGCACTGGTTGGAAAAGGGTTTGAAAAAAGATTTCAGTGGATACACCAGCATATCATGGATACTTTCAATGGATACTGCAGCAGCAGTAGTTATATGTAGTTACTGGCTTTGAGTGAATAAATATCAATTTGCATGCCCATTATGAGGTTTTGCGAGCATAATGTGTGCAAAAGCATTTATGTCAGGCACAGTGAATATGCCTATAAATCTTGAAAGCAAATGTTAAGAACAAAGACACGTTTGAAGTTCTGAGTATATGGGGAAGCAGGTTGCTTAATGAGCAGCACAGGGCTTGAATGCTTGCAACATTATTTCCTTTAGGTTTTTGTACTGCTGTTGTCACAGTGTTTGAACTTTTCAGACGGTATCCTAAGTGAAATAGCTGCCATTTTTAACAGGTCTGTTTTCCCTTTCTTTCATCTCCCTCTTGGAACAAAGAAGGGGGATTAGCTGTGCATTTTAACTTTTTTTTTTTTTTTTAATCTGTTACTGAACATGAGCAAGCCAGTTCCTCCATGATAYCGAGTTTGTGGATATTCAGTTGAACTTCCTTCCTGGGTGATCATTTTTGTCCCGATGCTGTGCCCTCCATGCCCAAGCCACAACTGTTTGTGGAGTTGTAATATGATCCGGAGGAGAGAACCAGTGTGGGTTAAAAAGAAAAAATACTGTTTAAATGTAGATTAGTTCCCATATTGCACAATGGTGACTTCTTCTCACACTATACAGATACATGTACATAATTGAAGGGCAAGAAGCTATATTACACAGTACATGTTCCTGTCAGACGTGGTTTCACTCTTAAATGTTTGTTTCACTGTAAAACTGTGCAGAAGGATTCACAAGGGTTCTGAATGTCTAAGCACTGTGACTACAACTGTACACAAACAAGGGGATCTAACTTTTCCAAYAAACAGATTTCTGATAACAATGCAGAAATGCAGAGAAAAATAATCTTGTATTTACCCTGAAGTCTAATATGGATTTGCAGCCATTGAACCTACATGAAAAAAATGTATGAATGTAGCAATGTATAAATACTGTACAGCTTGTGTTAAAAAAAAAGTAATTCTGGCAGCTGAATTCATTGCTGTCATTTTTATCCAGCTGAATTTGGCAGACCATCTGAGAGGAAATTACAGTGACCAATAAGTATTATAATGAAAGCATGGGTAAGGATTATTGTAACATTCTAATTAAAAATATATTATGGCATTGCAACATTTGTAGAATAAAAGACTACAGTAAAATGAAAAACATGGCAGAAGCCTTTGGACTAAACATAGTAGAGCCTTTTTTTTTTTAATGGACTTGGCCGAAGCATAATAGGTGGTTTAATTAAATTAAATTCTGTAACATATATAACCATAATAATTCCAAGTTGAGCAACAAAACTTAAGCATAATAAATCATTCAAACAACCGGGTATGTTTGAAATGCGAAACTACAGCACACTCCTAAAAAGAAAGAAATCACATCATAATAGTTTTAGGTGACTAAATATTCTACTAATTGGTAAGTAGCTCTTGAGACTTAAATCAGAATTTTTAGCGCTCAGAAAGTACTAAGCTAAGATCATGTGCAAGGATCTTAAATGCACTGTGATGTGTTTCACAAGCGAACAAGGTAGCATTCAGAATTCTAAACATTAAACCTCACACAAATATAAGAATTGATGAGAAAGTAAAATAGTCATAACTAAATTTTCTTACAGACAGCACTTTTGGCTAAGAATTTTCTGGTTAAAGCAAACCAAGATGCCAGAGCATCATGGCAGGTCCTGGAACTGTTTCATAGGGCAACAGTGGAAACTTCTGAGAAATCTGGTACAGTCACTGGGCCGTACTTCCTTGTCTGGTGGGATACTATGGTGAAAACAGGTAAGTGATATCTAAACTTTCATCTTACATTCTTGCTAGATAACACTCTTGGTTGAAGAATTCTCCATTGATTTATTATTATTCTTTTCTATATATTTTCAGTCATCACAGAAAATGACAGACTGGATTCAGCATGTTATCTCTCTTATGTGGTGAAAGAAGTTAGCATTTCCTATTAAATACCACTGACTACACCACAAGCATTTAATTTTTGTCAGGTCCTAGATATCAACTTTAAATTGATATTAAGTATTTTAGAGTTTTCACCTCAACATTTTCCATCCCTCAGTTCTTTTTTTTAACTCTTATTTTGTATCTGATAAACTGTGTAAAATACTGCAGAAGGCTGCATGAAAGCACAAGTGAGTATATGACACTTGACCTGAGGTCCTGCAACTATTGTTAAAAAGTCAGTGCCGTGATGTGGCCATTCCATTGTGTTTCCCACAGTTTGCTTGGCCTCATGACATGCTCAAAGTGAGCAAACCCTTCCTGAAGTGTCAYTCTTACTCCCTTGAAATCTCAGGCAGCAAAACTCATAGTAGCTAGTATCTCCCTTCACATTTGGGMAATAGATAGCAGGGGATATTTTTAGAGATAAGGAGCTTCTGGGAATAAGCTCCATATCATCCCAACATCAGGCCTCAGCTGGTCAGGCAACTCAGGGTACGATATAGCGGGGAGTAGATGTGTTTTCTTGATGATGGGAAACAGAATGAAGGCAGATGGATTCACTCTCCCATGTCTTTCAAAATTTTTCAAGGCACTGTAGAGGTGACCTGATGCTTTCAGTGCCCTCCTGTCTCCCTTGATATCATTAACCACCTTTCCAAAGCTCCATGAATCTCATGAACTCCCTGTTTTCAAGATCTTAAAGGTATTTTTTGTTTCCTATTGGAGCTGATTTTAATATTTTCTAGCTAAGTAATACTCCTCCTGTTGGTTTCTGTGCTCTATTTGCTTCAAGTAAATGATAAATAGGCCAGTCTCAGAGGTATCTGGGATGGAGCTGGGGAACTCTTTATATTTCAGGGAAAATAAAGGAAACTTGGAGATTTGGTGGTAGCAAAAGCATACAGAAGTCATCCAACCTCTGTGGAATAAACCAGAGCAAACCTGCCCAACAGCACTGATTACATTACAAAAGCTCTGTAGTTTCTCTCTAGATTCAGTAAATTGCCTGGTATCTGAGAAGACAAAGTGTGTCGCCATTCCCCATCGCTGAGCTAAGAAAACTCTTCAAGCTTCCTTCCGTTCATTTTTTCCTTCTAGATATCTGATCAATGGAAGAAGGACTGTGACATGAGAAAATCCATTTCTAATATCCAGAGCTGCATGTGAGCTATTACTGAATTCATAGTAGCTGTCTGTAACACTGCCCACGCAGTCCCAGTCATTATCAAGTCAACAGTTTGCAAAGCATCCTGTGACTCAAAACATAAACATAGAAATGTTAAAGGCAATTTAACAAGGTGCCTTAACATAATGTACCAGAAACAAGAAACATGATTTTAGTTAGATTCATAAGCTTAAATACATGTAAAATTGTGTTTGATGGGGTTTTCTATTGGTTCACAGGAAGAACAGAATCATCTCATATAAAAAACAGTGTTGCTTTTAAGCAAAGCTGACACCCTTAGCACTTGGAATTGTTAAAGATCTCCTGTTACTTAATGCTGGATTAGAAATACTGGTTATAAATCTGGAATTTGGATAGAACCTATAGAGACTACTAAAAGTCTGAATTGAGCTGATTGCAGCACTCAGCCAAACAGTGCATATTCACAAAAATTTTTTCACAAAAAATCACATATGCTTGGGAAACTATCATGTTAAAGGGCCTCAAGGAGTTTCAAGGAACAATATGTGCTTCAAATGTGATCTCAAATAATGCAGGTAGGTACAACTCAAAACAAAACAAAACAAAACAAAAATCTAACAAACAAAAAAACTCCCACCAAACAAAATTTTACATGTATTTAAGCTTATGAATCTAACAAAAATAATGTTTCTTGTTTCTGATCCAACCCCCACCAAACACAATTTTGCACATATTTAAGCTTATGAATCTAACTAAAATAATGTTTCTTGTTTGTGATCCATTATGTTAACACATTTTGTTAAATTGTTTATAAAATTTCTTTTCTATGTTTATGTTTTGAGCTTGAATATATATTGCAAAATCACTGTGTCTACATGATTATTTGCAAATTTCCTCTTAATATCTCTCTCATTTTAAACATCAATATTTGTATTTCTAAGAGTATGCATGGCTATAAAGGAAACTATACAGCTTAGGGTAATGATAGGTTCCTGTTTTCCAAATTGTTTTTCCCATGACAAAAGCATTACTGTAGAATTTGTATTGCTGCTTTCTGTATAGCAACAAATTGTACTCGTGTCAGGAATATGTATAAGTGGCTTTTTTCTCTTTGTATATGAAATGAGTAGTTTTCTCATTTTCTGTTTATCATCCCTAAAAGCAAAACCGCTTTCATGTTAGTGCCTTGATGCAGCAAGATAACCAGCAGCAAACCAAACATATTAGGATTTTCCAAGTACCCACCTGACTCAGGGCCTTTAGATCTTGCAAAACCTTCTCCAAGGAGAGATGAAAGTTACCCTGTGGTTTCTATTGGTCTTACTGCTAAAGTTTAATATTTTTGTTCAAACTCTACCCAGAGAAAAGGAAATGAAAATTAAGTATTAAAATCACATTGTAATTCAACAAAAGATCCACATCTGACTTGTGTTCGTGCCTTTCAAAAATTGCAGCCCAGTGTTACAAAGCACAAAGCCCCTCCTGAGTGAGGCATTACACTCATGGAATTCCACAGGAACTTAATCTAAACTGTGATTTGACATCATATTTACATAATTCATGTTTTCAGTGATTTTGATGTGGAATTAAACGTAACCTCAAAACTTTAGAAATTAAAGAGGTTTTGAATCATTAAGATCATACTTCTGTCGGGGACATGAGCTGGCAATGTGCACTTGCAATCCAGAAATTCAACTGTATCCCGGCCTGCATCCAAAGCAGCATGGCCAGCAGGGCGAGGTGGGGGATTCTGCCCCTCTACTCCACTCTGCTGAGGCCCCACCTTGAGTGCTGCATCCAGCTCTGGGGTCCCCAGCACAGGAAGGACATGGACATGTTGGAGTGAGTCCAGAGGAGGATGGAACCCTTCTCCTATGAAGACAGGCTGAGAGAGTTAGAATTGTTCAGCCTCAAGAAAAAACAGGCTCTGGGGAGACTTTCCAGTACCTAAAGGAGACTTATAAGAAAGATGGGGAGAGACTTTTCAGCAGGGTCTGTTCTGATAGGGCAAGGAGTAATGGCTTTAAATTAAAAGAGGATAGATTTAGACTACATAGAAGTAAGAAAGTTTTTAAAATGAGGCTGGTGAAATACTGACCAGAGAGATGGTGGATGCCCCTGGAAATACTCAAGGTCAGGTTGGATGGGACTTCGAGTAACCTGATTTGGTTGAAGATGTCCTTGCTTTTTGCAGGGGGGTTGGACTAGATGACCTTTAAAGGTGCCTTTCAACCCAAACCAGCCTATGACTGATCTTTGAGGGCCTGCAGGAGGGGGAAATCCACTGAAYAGCTCTTTTCCTTGCCTCTTTCTTGCCTATGCTGAATGCCAACTCTGACCATGCCTTTATAGCAAGGTGGTATTTTCAGTGTTACTGAAATTCACGTCTGAAGTCAGAAACAAATTTTATATCTGAAAATCCACTGTCATCAGACTGAGTGAAAAGTTGAGCCAGTACATTAACATTTTTAAAAATGAAGGTGAGGGAAATCAGTATATCTAGACAAGTGGGGTATATCTGCAGCCATGCTTTCTTTGAGATTTTGCTGAGATAAAAGGCAAATTTGTTTTCTAGCTGCTTTGCATACACTACATTATTTCCTTTTTTTTTTTTTTTAAGAGAATATGGAATTTACTGATACTCTGAAAGGCCGAGTACATAGTCGTGAAGTATTGTCAGAAAGCTGGGAGGGAAATGTACGACTGCTGGGCTTAATTGGAAGAAAGTACTTTTTTAAAAAAACAGAATTTATAGTAAAGAATGAGCACTAAATTAATAATACTTCTGAAATACTGTGTTTTGTGAATGAAGAAAAGAGAAAATCAGACTAAACTCATGCAAAGATAGCAGCTGAATGAAAAAATACAATAGAAGTATTTTTTTTCTCATGATGTAAAGATCTATCTAGTTTTATGCAAAAACTATGATATAATTGTGACTTCAAGGTCAAGTTCTGCAAGCCTTACTTTCAAAAGACTGGCTGAGAGTGCTGTACAATAATGATCTTTGCTCCTAGGATATTTCTGCTGTCTGAAACGATTATGCATCTGGCTTATTTAGTGCTATTATGTATAGAGAACTATTTTGCATTGTATTATGAGGTTTTTAAACTTTACAGGCCTTTTGCATGTGATGCCCTGTCACAATTTAAAAAGAAGTGGTTTTGACAGAAAAATAAATTTTCCCCAAAGATTATTTTTTACAAAGAATTTTTTCTCTATGTAAGACAAGATTACTTCTGGAAAGAAAAAATCCAAGCCTGAATACAATTTTTTTTTTTCATTTTCACACCCACAGATCCATAAACATCTGTGGCAGAAAAATTTTGCAGCTTAATAATGCCAGCATGTGATGCTATTTCATTCCTCCTTCAGAGGCCAGCTTTCCCAATATCTGTAAAACATATATCTCCTTGCCTTGAACCATGAAATAACTGTCAATGCAGTATTGAAATATCTGTCTACATTCACATACATATAAAATCCACAGTCTATTATTACCTTGTAAATATTAATAAAGAGGAAAAGAAAAAAGGATGTCCACCAATCCCTGTTTAAAAAAAAATACAAGATATTGGAGTTTTTAGCCTTATCCATGTGGAGAATGTGAGTGCAAATGGAAAAAGGAACTTTGTATTTGTACAAAACATGCAATGAATGTGAAACCTCTAGAAATTTAAGGAAATGGTTGGGTTTATTTTCGTGGAGAATGATATGTTTTTGCTTCAGGAATTACTCGCATCTCATTGGTAAACCTGGGAGCAGATGAGTTTGACTTAGTCTACTGCCAGTTCAGTGACTTCAGTAATACTTTAAAGGCTTTAATGTGACTGCACTGAACTGCACAGACTTTAATAGCACCTTTCAAAAGCAGTGATGGGTTTGGTCTCAAGCCTGACTTGTCACTTAGGACTGGAGTTCTTGTAAACAAGTTTAGCAGATGTCTGTGTAATCACTTCATTCATATAATTCACTCTGCAGAAGTACTTGTTTCTCCTCAGGAAGGCTGAAAACAGATTATTTGTTTCTTTGTGGGCATGCAGTCATGTAGTAATCGTCCATGGAAGAGCACTGGATTTGACACAGCGTTTGAAACACAAATTGTATTATCTTGATGATAATACAAGAGCAGGAAGTTTAAGATATAAATTATATTTCTAAAATTTATTATATACTTCTTCTCTTCTATACACTTCAGTAAAGACCCTTGGCAAGTGAGGTATCAGTACTCATTCAATTACTTATAAGTTCACTAGCCATGTCTTAATCAGCAGAGATCAGAGAGCAATTAAAATTTATAGCAAGTGTCTTCTGATTAGCTTTGTATCTATACCAAAAGTACTTTTAACTGTGGCAAAGTCTGTGGTCTGGAAAAACGAGAAGAGAAATAAATTAAATAAGAACAACATAGTGTCTCAGTGAATATAAGATCTTAATGTGCTACATGTTCATCTTCCTTTCTACTACAAGTCCCTCCCAAGAAGTATTACAGTAATGTAGTAAATCAGGATATTAGAGAGCTTAGCTCTTCTGCATGGCATTGACGGACTTTTTATTTTTTTTTTTTTTTTTAGCTCCTCTATGTCTGCTTTTGAATTGCGTAAAAATAGCTTGGGTCTTTGCAAACTTGTATTGAAATCTTTGTGCCACCTTCCAGCGCTGCAAAGGACAGTTTATGATATTTTCCCCATCTATTTTCTAACTGCATTGTTTGTTTTCAGCTCCTACATGCACTGGCCTGTTCACCAGCACTAGGGCAGAAGTTTACACAGCAGGAGATAGTTACTCTAAGGTGCACAGGAGAATGGAAAGAATTGTCCCAACAGCTGTCTTAATTGTACAGTACTGAGGGAATAATGTGCCCTTGTGAGTAGTAGGCAGTTAATGAAGACCTCAAAAAATGGTGTTTCTGCTTCCTCAAGTGCAGGAGGTGGATATTTCCCCTTCAGAAGCATCACCATCTCACTTGAGAGCCCTCATCAACAGGATAGTGCTTCTGCAGCTGGCCTTTCTGGAATCAAATCGTGCCTTTGCTAAAGAGGCAGGAGAAGAGCCAAGTGCAGGATCAACATGTTGGCTGTACAATGGACTGCACTCTGTAACCCAGGCAGGTCACCTCCAAATGCAAATCATAATTTTACCGTTTCACTGGAAAAAAGATAGCTGGGAAATGTTTTTAACATGCCTCTTCTCCACGTTGTGTATGATCTTAGCYACCCAATCACAGCTGCTGTGCTTGGAGCAACAGTAGCATAATTGTCTGGAGCTGAGCTGGAAAGGCAACAATTTAGTATGATGAAAGGTGAGATGAAATTCCTATTTTGAAAAGACTTATCCATCTGAGAGGCTACTTCCACAAGATCTTGAACAAAACATATTTTGCCAAGGATGTGCTGGATGTACTGGAAGAGGCCTGTGCCGGTTGATCCTATCTCGTCCCGAGGGAYTGACACTATTTATATTCCCTTTTGAAGTTCTTCCTCATTTCACAAAAGCTATGCATTTAATAYTGGGTAAAGAGGAACTCAACAACAGATTATGGCTTGGAAATTCTAAGGTGGAGGTTTGGGGTTTTTTGAGGAGTAGGGGGAGGAACTATATGATGGCAAAATCTGCTTCATTAAAATGCCTGCAAGTTTTTGGGGATTTCAAAGACTGTTTTGGCAGGCTGACAAACACAGCCTGAGTGACACAGAACGTTGAAGTAGATTCACATACACAAAGATGTACTAGCAGGGTCCATACCTGGCACTTCATCACTACTGGGCTTTGCAGGTGCAAGGCATGAGACCCGCAGCACCACAACAGCTGCAGTTAGGGAAAAATGCCATGGGGACTCTGTGAGGCACTGCCAGCACAGCTTGGGTGGAAAGGTGCAGTGCTGCAAATAGCAGGCCCCTAGCATTGCTAAGGCTGAGCTACCAAGGTGCCCACCACAACCATCTAATGTCTTTTCTGACATAGAGACATTACTGGGTAATAGAACATTTGGGGCAGGACAGGATGTGGCCATGACACTCTCTGACATCTCTCACCMCATAGTGCCAGCAGCCTTAAGCAAATTGAATATGTGCGGAGAGGATTCACCAGAAGAGCTTTAGGACAGARGAGTATTGTCTGAGGGCCATGTCCTATCTGATTATGAGTTAGTGTTGCTGTCTTGCCAACACCTAGTTAAAATGGAAAACTATTATTTGTGAGAACTTCCTTTAAGAAGAAAATTATAATTGGTTGGATAAATCAATCTCCTTCCCTCTTTGAATTGGGATTGTATCCTATATCTTCCAAAACTTACAAGATTCAGATGCCTTTGCAATACTTTCTTGTTTATCCTATTCCCATTTGCACTGCATTTGAATCTGTCTAACCTGTGTTCCACATTAGTACTTTATGACAGTGCTCTGGGAAAGAGGAGATCCTTTGAAGTACAGAACAAGAAGAATAAGCTTGTCTCAGAATTTCAGGGATGAAGCTTTGTTATTAACTCAACCTCTTCTGGAAGGTGTAAAAGTGAACTGTACACTGAACCCACCACTGGAAGGTGGCTGTATGGTGTGGATAGGGTCAAGGTAATATAAATGTAGAAAACAAATTTGTATCTATAATATTTGGAATAGCCAGCCTTGGGATTTTTCCATGTTTATAGATACATTTTTCATTCTCCTACACTCTTGTCAGATATAATGAAACAAATCATGCTCACACACCAAAATCACACAGAAACTACTGCTGCTTTTGTAATCYGGGTCAGTTTTGTTTGGCTGGTTTTTTTTCTGGAATAGTGTGGGGTTTGTTGCTGGTGATTGTCGGTTTGGGTTTTTTGGTGGAGGAGTGGAGATTTTTTGGTCCAGTAGCCCCACTCTCAGAATAGCCAACTAATTAAAAATGAAAGAAAAAATTCTACAAGAAAAGGAGGCACTTGAGAATAGGGGGTGTYGGTGAATTTTTTGTTGTTGTTGTTGTTCTAAGAATATGCTCTCACACCATCATTTTTCTAATCTGCATCCTAATGCCTAAAAGAATAAAAAGGGTTTTGACTGTGCTCTTTTGGGGTTTAACTTCTCTCTTCTCTCACTTCCTGTCAGCTGTTCTGATGTACAAGTTTTGGATCATTCTTTAAAGCAAGGAAGAAAATCTCATTACAAAAAGTATATTGTGATCTGGGATGACAGGATATAGTGATCTGGGTATGATGTTTTTAACAGTTTTCACTTTTATTGCAGTGTTTTTGTTATTATTTTTAACTCAGTGAAGGCTAGTACTTTGTGCCAGAATTTGCAAGATGAGTTGCAACTGATGTGAGACTGGTGCTGAGGTTTTTCCTGCTCTTAAGAAGGTAAGGATCCTCATGCATTCTCTGTGAAGAGCACAGCCCCTTCAGCTCTTGAAAAATCAGCTTTTTCACCTCACAACGAGGACAGCATGACAGTGGCAGAGAAGTCACTSCATCCCTGTTTCACTCTCAAACCAGCAGGGCACACGGCAGTGTGCAGAAGCCTGTGCACCTCCTCAGTCCTGCTGTCAYAAGCAGCCATTTGTCACTGCTTCTGTTACAGCCCTTGGGGCCATACCTTGTAAAGGGCTCAATACTTTTAATTGCCTCTGAATTCACTCAGCAGCTCTTGGGAGATATCCCTGGCTTGCTAATTCCTTTTCGTCATCACCTGCTCTTTTTCCACGAACCAAAACGATTACAGGTGATACCAGCTTTTACTCATTGAATCCAGTGCCCACACATACTGTCAATATAAAGGTGAAAACTGTATCCTACAATCAATGGTCTTGAGCCTTTGAGTCCCCCCCTGAGCTTTTCTGTGTTTAGACTGTTATGGAAAGAATATCGTAATTAAAATCGTGTGAATAAGCTATGATGAATAATTTATCATACAAATTCCTCTATTTTGTCTCTTAGGAATATCTCAAAGTAAATTGACTTCTGTTTGTTTTTTGAGTGGTTCATTGTCCAAGAAAGCATTTCTCTTTCATGATTAGTTAATGCTACCTTTCATCTGGTTCTGTTTAGACTGTTGCTTGGTCTTGATTGGCCAAACAAGTCACATTGGGATTTACGTTTACTCCAGAATAAAGAAAAAAAATTGCCATAAATATTTAACAATACTGTTGCAAAATCTCTGAGTAAAATAATTAATGCTTTTCATTTTTTCTAATTGAGTGACTGAGATGACTTTTTACATAAAAGCCCTGAAACAGCTAAACCACTAAAGACACACATGTAGCTGGTGTCTTGGCTGGGTTTACCAGAATACAGATGTCAGTATCTAGATGATGATCTGAGCTATTCAGGTAGTTTAAAATGTGTCACGCATGCAAACACACACGTACAAAAATGTACATGAAAATTGCTAATTCATCCTTAATGCAAAAGAAACTCAGATAAAAATACTGKAACACTTTAAGTGTTACAAAGCTTTAAGTAAAATTTCACTTTAATTTATTTGTTACCTGGTAAATCTGTTGTGCTGCCAGTGATTTTACCCTGCTTCTTTCTTTGAAATMAGGTTCTTAGATTATAAAATCAGTATGCAACTACTATCTGCAATGGAAGTGTCTAATACTCTGACAGGGTTTGCCAATTTGTATGCTCAACCTTCATAAACTAGAAAATTATTACCCTTGAGAGGATATATCCTGTATAAATGTAATGATATTGTGGGGGGATTTGCCTTAAAAGATATCCCCAAATCAGTTATATGAAGGAATACTATAATGCACCCAGCACTGTGACTACTGCACCTCTCTCTTGCCATGTCTGGAATAATGTAGCTGCCTTAAGTTTCTGATCCACCACTATCAGTGTATAATTAGATCCACAGCTTTAACAACAGTTGTATAAAATAGCATAGTTTAGTTGAAATCAAAGGATTTTCTGAATTAGCTATTTTG
Source organism: Amblyornis subalaris (assembly GCA_018881555.1). Lineage (NCBI taxonomy): Eukaryota > Metazoa > Chordata > Aves > Passeriformes > Ptilonorhynchidae > Amblyornis > Amblyornis subalaris. Next base: position 1,959,127 of record JACAXG010000092.1, read on the forward strand.
CTTAGAGCACCCTTTCTAATTGTTGGAATGCCTTTTTCTTCTGCCATATTTTCTGCCTTGGATTATACAGTGTTCTTATATGAAGAAAACCCAGTATCTTCACAGTTGCAGAATCCAATCATCTACCTTACAGAAAAAACTAGTGCATAATAGCTATTAATTTCCTATAAAAAATAATCCCAAAATGAGCCTGAAAATGTCTTCCAAATATCTTTAAAAAACAATCATCTTCCCTTCCCTAATCATAGCCAAAGTCTAACATGTTATTAYGGTAATTTAATACCTTTTATCAGAGAAAACTATTTCGAAACACAATGGCAAATCTAAAGGTGTGCCTTTTGATTCATTTTTTGTTCCTGTTGTTGTTGTTTCAGTCTAACTTTTATGTGAGTTCTCAGCAGGATCCTAAGAAATGTCTTTAGAGGGAGTGGAAGGACTGAAATGGTTTYGAGTTGAGAGCAGAGACACTATAAAAAATGCTGAAGTGATAAACATTGCTGTCTGTAGCATGTTTTAATTTCTATGCATGGGCATGAAGATATGTGCATGTCTCTTCCTCCATCCCACTGCCTTGAAAACTCAGACAAAATCTGGTTTTATATTGTTTTGAGTAATATGTGATAAGATAGAAGGAAATTATCAAAACACAGGAGAATTATAAGTGCAGACTGGAACAGATGTCTCAAATATGGCAAATGTTATTTTAGGATCATTATATCTTCTTTTCATGCGTTTTGAGATGGTAAGACCTGAAATGTCAAAAACCCAGGGGTTTTTTGGGTCTTTGTGTAAGGTTTTTATTACTACAATTAAATTGATGAATTTGATACTGTCTTTCATGTCTCTCTTATATTTGCACATATACAAAGATGCTTAAAATCATATGTTTTATGGCATGCATTTTTTTATATTTTCTACAAGGCATATTACTTGTGACTATTTGCTGTTCTCCATACATGAGTTCATTCCCCACAAACAAATAATTTAACAAGGTTTTCATGGGAGCCCTGTTCTACTAGATGGATAAGTCATTCATTGAAAGCTGATACTGCTAGATCTAAAAGCAGTGGTTAAGGATATTTGCCTGGAGTAACTTGAAGCATGAAAGCTATATCTAAACTGGTCCTAGAGGTTGCTCCAAAAGGCACCTTGAGGAATTTCTTATGGACAGGATCAGTGAAATGGCCTGTCCACATGCTCATGTAGAGAGATAATGTAGTTTTATAGTTTATAACTAAGTTCTCAGAAAAGTTTTTATGTGTTGTACAGGCCGTATCTTKTATGGTTGTAAAACTTTTTGTAGTATTTACAGCAGTCAGCAGGTAGATTTTACAGTGAGTTTATTTTGCTATAATGCACAGCAATCTGTATGGTTTGGTTGGATTACATCAGTTTAGTTTATTGCTAGAAAAAAAGAAAAATATTAGCTACACTAAGAAAAAGATGGTCCTAAACTTTCCTCACTGGTCTCTCACTAAGTCCAGATTCAAACTTCCAATCAAGATGGGAGAGAAAACAGGCTGCTTTCATGCTAGTATATGTGCCCAGTACTTGGACACCTAGTCCCCTATAGGGACTTGAAGCCATTCTAAAGCAGAGCTTTAGAATGGGCAAGGGTTTTAGAAAGGGAGCTCACCTCCGTAAGACATATTTGAGCTTCTCTCCATCAGTCATCCCTAGGCTATCTTAATTCAGCTGAATCAAGAGAGAAAGGAGGTTATGTTCAGCTTCCTCTAGAGCTAAGGACACTTCTTAAGACAAAAAATGTCCTGTTCCCTCTAGTCATGCATGGAAGACACAAATCAGTGACAAATGGAYGAAAGTGAGTCTGACTGTCTGTCATTTCTGGAAGGACATGTATGCAGAATTGCCTGCAGGATTTCACTATCCTTGTAGAAGCAGGAAATGGATGCAGTAATTTAAGCAATGTTTACCAAATCATTAAATGGGATTCAGCCAAGCATTTTGGTTCCAACCATATTGCAAAGTAGAGAAATTCTCCTGTACAGCACCTGTGACATCTACTCTGAACTGTGCTGATGGGGGCTAACCAGCTGGAATAAAAATCCAGACACACCCTTGCTCAGATCAATCTTTGTAGCTCTGTATCTTCTCACCAAGAGTGGCCATAAACAGATGCAAATAAATAAATAAATAGGAAAATAAATCAACATTTCCCCTGAACGCACTCCCAAGTCCCCAACTTCTTTTCAGATCTGAATCTGTCCTGCAGTTGATGTGGCTTCTTTAATTTTCAAAGGCTTTCTCTTTCAAAAGGAAATCCCTTTGAATTTGTATGAACTTGTAGCCTYGTTAACATTATTTGTTAAGGAGTTCACAGATCTATTATCAGGGTGATTACCTGATAACCTGGCTGATTTTGACATTCTCCAAACAGCTGCTTTTACTGAGGCATCATTCTCATGCTGGAATAACTGATGAACGACTGAGCTGCATCTCCCAGTATTTATGGTTTTGTACACCTCTCAGCTTAGTCTCTTCCCAACTCAGTGAGTCCTAACCCATCCCGTACTCTCTGTCTCACAGACCSTTTTCACACAATTAACTTCGCTGCCTTTCTGTAAACACAGTCCAGTTCTGTTTTGGCATGGGTTGTGATTTTGGGTTTTTGTTKTGGTTTGTGAGGGTTGGGTTTTTTTAAGGGGACTAAGGGGTTGTTTTGTGGTTTTGTTTTTGTTTTTTTTTTTCTTTTTAATGAGGGCAAGAGAGTTCACTTAATATTGAGATGTGGGCAAACTACAGATATATCCTGCATAATTCACAGTTGCTGGGAGGGAAGGGTTAAAAGTGGAAGAATGGCGGAAAATATCTGGGCGAGAAGATGCAGAAGAGAATAGGAACCAGGGCAGACTTTGTGTCGAGACAAAAGGGATGCTCGGGTGCTGTGGACACACCCCTGAGCTGCTGCTGCAGGCTGCCAATCTGCAGTGTCTGAAGTGAAGGGTGTGAGTGGGACACAGAGGCAAGTACAGCCACCACTGTGGGATGTGACCTGCACTTACAGGGAGTTCTGCTTGTTTGTATCAGCTAAAATATGTCCTGGTACATGCACATAAGAAATGGGTGAAGAACGGATAAACACCTCAGCCCCTGACTCCTGTGTCTTCTAAAACATGGCCAACTGCATTTTCTTTGGATTTTTTAAAGCAGATTTATTGTTGTTCTCTTGCAATGAAAACCATGTGACAAGGCTGTACCCACAGAAGGCAGTGCTGCAGTTGCAGTACTGCTGGAGAAATGAAGTGCAACATATTTCAAAAATGCCTCATGTGCCTTCTAACCAGAAAGGGCTTTGTGCAGTAAAACGATGCCATGATTTCTTGTCTATTACTGAGTTGGCTGTCCCTGGAACCTGTGATATAAATAAAACCAACTCACTGTAGTAAAACCATGTCAGTGTGGGTGTCACCCCTTGAAGCATTAGTCCTTCCCATATGCCAGAAGAAAACTCATAATTTAGCTGCAGAATGTTTCAGCTAAGCTGGTTGGTTCTATCACAGCATTGTGCTAGAACAGCTCCCTTGGTGGTTGTCAGCAGGAAGCACAGGCAGGGCACATTGACTTCCATATGGAATTTATCTTTTAAACAAGTGCTATACCAGGGTCTCACTTAATTTTTATGCCAGTGKGATTTGCATCACCTTAACTATGTATCGTCTGAACTGCTGATTATATGTACTCATATTGGATAATGCTGTGTGAGCACTACCTTGTTGATTCATTGTATTATTATGCTCTTTATCTGAAGTACAGCTTTTAGTAACTGCAGACTGTCATCAGTTTGAAGTAGGCTTAGATTCCCTGCTTCTAACAGAACAAGGTTTTTTTTATTTTTACAGGTTTTTTTTTTATTGTGTTTTTTTTTTTTTCCCCTAGGTTGTTATTGGTATGACTGTTATTTTGGTGCAGTAAGGCAGTCTTCTCCTTTGACATACATAGAATCCAGGTGGAGAAAGTGATGGACCAGACTAAAGCTGCTTCATCTTGATGCTTCACCTGTGCAGTCAGCTTACCTGTGTGCCTGTATGATACAGACTCGGTGTAAAGGGGCATTAACAGCTCCAGCTATGCTGCACAGCTCCTCCATTCTTGTAAAAATTGTGCTATTTCATRAGGTGATATCTTCAAATATGACATAGCATTCATACCCAGAAAGGTGAAGGGAGACTGGAAGATTTATTAAGAAATACAGACTCACCCACAAGAATCTAAGAGAGGTCTTGGCAACATTTACTCTACATCTGCACTAATATACTGAGTGGTCCATCACATTTATTTCTTTAAAACCTTCATGGATATTTTGTTTTCAGAAATAAACAACTTTCCAGAAGCAGACTGGTAGAAACTGTTGGTAAAACACCTGAGACATGAGAGATGTCTGAATACAGAAAAAAGACAATAAACTTCAATTTTGCTCTGCTCTATCAGTTATAGAAAAATGTAACTGAATCTTTCCAGCTTTCTGATGTTGAAGAGCATCAGTAAAGCAAAAATGAATTTTTTACTTTGCTTGACACAGGCCAGCAGCTAGTTTGCTTTCAATATTCTTGAAAGTAACCTGAAGACTTCTAAATTATATCTGACTTTCCCTTAAAGGCCTAGAGCTAGGGATTTTTGAAGAATTATGGCAGCGTGGCTCATTTTTTTCCTCCCAGATGTCTGTTCTAAAAGGAATACAATATAGACCCAAAGGCTTTATATGTGCTAGTATTCCCTGATGCTGGAGAAATAGCTAGGTACTTTGAAGAAGTTACTGTCTTTTATTTTCTTTTTCATCACAGGAAAACCTCTGCATTTAGTGGAATAGTTTCTGAGGTAGATAAATAACAATAGTTAGTATGATATACACTCCTACTTTGAAATTGTTCTTACAGCATTCAGCTCTTTAACAGYTTCTTCTGTGCATATAGTATGTTGATGAAAACAAGAGAGGTAGCTAGAGATCAAAACTTTGCTGAACTCAAATTTTTAACTCTCCTTCTTCAGAAAATGTTTTAGGTCTTTTGTTGTTGGTTTTGCTCTCTTTTTCCTTTGACATTATTGCAGAAATTATGTACACAAATGTTTTCAGAATATATGAGTTTTATATTGCTCCAGAAATTATGCCATATTGCAGAGTAGTTATGCTAATGCTGTGCTATATTTGCATGCAAATAGTTGAAATGAGAGCACTGAAATGCAGCTACTTATAACTAGATCTCCACTACTAGTTTTACGCTACACAGTGGGTCTTCATCTTTCCATGTAAATGATTCTGCTTCTCTTGTATTTGCCTACCTCTATTTCGCTGTCCATRTGCCTGTGGTTATGGTGTGAGTGTGTACATGTCTGTGTTTGTCGGCTTCTGTCTAAGCATGGAGGCGTTTTTATGAGATTTTAAGGATTTACAAAAGCAGAAGCAAGTAATATGTTATAYAAATGTAGTTTCTTTTCTTTTTGGTGCAAATTCCACACACTAACTGAAAAATACATCATTTATGTACAAGTTATAAAGCAAAGAGAATCACTAGATATGTGTTTGATAAAGAAAAGTAACGAAATATGAAGTACCTTGAAGAAATATTTCGAGTATAGTAAAAAAAATCCAAGAAGCTAACTTCCAAAAAGAACTAGTCTTAGCATCTAAAAGTTCTAACATGCAAAACACTTGATATAAATATTCTGTTGTAAAATATTATATAATACACTGATATTACCTTATCACAATACTGTGCATTATATAAATAACTATATTATAATAAATGTTATAGAATTATATAGTGTTACACATATGGCACTGGTGCTACAGTAACAAAACTGCTTCCGCAGTCTCCATCTTTTCYTTGAATTTTAGGCCTTTACCACTAYTGTTTTTGATTCATTACCTCCAGTGAAGTAAAAGCACTCCAGTTTTATTTATAGTACTGGACGAGGTTAAACACAGGCTTGGAGAGAAAAATAAAACAGAAAAAAAATACAGAACAAGTAAATATGTGGTATCACTCTAGTTATCAGTTGGGCTTTATGTGAGGTAATCCTGAGCTGTGGGAGCCAAACAACCACCTTTACATCATTCTACTTTTATAATTGCTTTTCAGAGGCGTGGCTGTGGTTGGGCACAAAGGAATCTAATTCAGGGAAACACATTATATTTTGATTTTGATTAGTTTCATGAGGCTTTAGGAAAAGGAAATGTATCATCATCTAGGCCTGTCAAAGACGTCAGTTTTTGTTTGTTTGTAGTTTGTTTTTTCTTCAGTTCCAGGTTGTGGGCTTGCAAGCCCTTGTAACTAAAAAAACAAAGAAAAGGGAAGGRGGCAGGGTATATTAACATCTAAGACTTGAAAAATCTCACATATACTAATATTGAGCACATAATAATCCACAATCTGTCAATAAGAGGCAAAAACATCAGGACTAGCAGGTTTTTTTTCTTTATCACATTTTTTGTTACCCTTTTCATTATCTACTCTCATTAATCAAATATAGTTACCTAATAGTATCACCAAATATGTACCTGTATTGGAGCAGTTCTTTATTTAAGCCAATCGGATTTGAGAAGGGGCTGTTAGTGACCCACCACCCCCTTTGTACCTTGCTCTGGTTGCAGCACTTAGCAAAATCAAGACATCTGTTGCAGAGTGATCTATCAATTATATAAACAATATTTTGCAATTTTTTATTAAGAGCTTGTAATATCATAGTCTAAAATGTAGGACTCCCCCTCCTGGACAAGTGGTCTAGCCACCAAAAGCTATTGCCACCATTCTTTTATTTGTTCCAAATGATACTTAATTTTCTTAAAAAAATAAACCGGCAGCAAGGAGGTCATAATCTCCCATGGCAGGTGTTAGGTTGGTGGCTGAGACATTGCTGTAGAGCAGGTAAAACAGTGTTTCAAATATACTCTGGCAAAGGAAAGAAATTAATTGCATTCAGGGTGACTACCCACGTTCTGTTAGATGAAACCGTGCCAGCATCTCCTCCTCCTCCTTTGGCTGTCCTTTGATAGGAAAGAATAATCCTTTAATGTTTTTTAAAAGGTGACGAACTCTGGGTGATTATTCAGAGCTGTGACTCCCAAGTGAAGGGCAACCAGCGTAAAGGATCTAATTGTTCCTGAAAGGCAGAAGGTTTAAAAGTCCTGTCATGGATGCTTTGTGTTACCTTGGGTAGTTCTCTCTCTAACCATCAGCTTTTGAAAATTGCATTCCTCCTTCTCTGCATTTTATATAAGGAAGTAGGAAAGAAGCTGTTACTTGCCTTGTGTCTGAAATCCTATCAATTGGGGGATGTAGACTGAGATTACTTGTGAAATTAACTTATTCATATAAATTCAGTGGTTCATAGATGTTGGTAATACCAATACCTTTAACTGGAATACATTAAAAGCCAAGGACTGAAATCCTTCATGGATTGAATCCATGGAAATTTAATAAATTTTACTTTTTCCTCTGGCTTTTATGGTTGTTCTTTCTGCACAGGCAGTGAAACCAGGGACATTTATCCTGTGAGGAATACTGGGACAGTGCCTGGATGGGGATGAGATTAGAAATCTAAGGCATGGTTGGAGTTGAATTTGACAAGGCATGCTAAGAATAATAAGGTACACAACTCTTCAAGTMGTTCCAGAGGAGGTCCGTAAAAGTCATCAGACAGCTGGAACCCCTCTCATATGAAGACAGCCTAGGAAAGTTGTACAGCCTGAAGAAGAGAAGGCTGCGTGGAGACCTTTCAATACTTAAACGGGGTTATATGAAAGAAGGACACTCTTCACCAGCACGTTTTGTGTCAGGAGAAGGGGAAACAGTTTTTAACTGAAAAGGGGTAGATTTAGATTGGAAGTAAGGAAGACATTTCTTATGGTGAATATAATGAAACATTGAGAGAGACTGTCTGAAGAAACTGTGGATGTCCCAACACTGGAAGCATTAAAAGCCGGGTTGGACAGGGCCTTGACCAACCTGATCTAGTGAATTATGTCCCTGCCCATGGCAGGGGCTTTGGAGAAGCTGATCCTCAAAGGTCCCTTCCAACCCAAACCATTCTACGATTCTATTAKTTTGATTGTAGGATCCTAAGCCACAATCGACCGAAGTTTTCTACAATAACATAATTCCTACAAACATCTGAAGGATGACTGTATTCTCATTTACATTCGAATTTATTATCAGCAGCAATGATTATTCATGCATTTCCACTGCATTGCTGAAGATTTATGTAATTTTTTTGATACATATGGGCATCAAAGGGAGGAAAATAGTGGTGAGAAATCTCTAGTCTTACAGAATAGGCACAGCATTAGTCTAATGCTTTCCCAGAGATGGGCCATCTTTAAGATAACTTGATATTTGGGTTTTAGGCTGTTATCCCGCAATCTGTTCTGTCTTGTGTGGATGTGGGTGTGCTCCCGGATGGTTACAGCAACACCTGCTGAAGAAGAAGGAAACCACAGTTCATTCCCTGGCCTTGGTCCTGAAATGCAGAGAGGGGGAAGAGCGAAGGCTGCTGCTGTTTAATACCTAAAATGAGTTCCTATCGCAGAAGATTCACAACTGTTTGCCTTCAAGACTAGCAACTGAGCTAGGCATGCCACCTCTATGTCATTCAGGGATTAAACTAATGTGAAAAGGATTTTTAGCCGCCTTCCCTGTGCCTTTTGTGCTGTTGGGTTTCAAAAAGATTACTTGTGTAGTAAGGAAACAAAATGGCAGATTTACACAATAGGAAAATGATAGCAGTGTTTCAAAGTCTAGAAAATCTTGCTTACAAAAGAAATTGAAATTGTAACAATTTTTGATGCATTGAAATTTGACCAGTTCACAGTTATCTCAGGTCTCTTGGTCTTCTTTGTATTTTTGTGTATGTACCATATGTAATGAAATCACATTTCAAAATCCACCTACAGTACTAATATGAGGGGTTTTATCATATTCAGCATGTTTCCTTTGTTTCTTTTACCTTTTATGATTTAAGACTAAAATATGTTGTAATGGGGCAATAGCAGCAATAAATACTGTTAAATATGCTGTTTACAGATGTGATCAAAGTACAGAACAAGGAATTGGAAACTCCAAACTTTTATTCCTCACCTCTCYTTTTAGATAAGCAACTTCTCTCTGTTTCTCCCGTGTTACTACCTGGGGAGGATGACTCTTACAAGCCTCACCAAGTTGTTGTCAGCATTAATTATAATGTTTGCAAAGTGCTTTGAAGATAAAAAGTGCTAGGTAAGTGCTAAGTAGTATTTTTATTCTGCTGGAGTCAGAGTAATGTCAAAGAGAATGTCAGCTTCAAAGACTTTGCTGTCAGATCTACAGTGCTCACAGGATAGATGAAGGTTATTTAATTTTACCTACACATACTGAAATAATAATGATCAATATAATCCTTTCTTTAATCCAAGTAATACCGAGATGCTTGTAGTTTATATAGCTATTTAATATAATATTAAATTTTTGTTGCATGATTATTACAAAATGGATGGATTTCCAAAATCTGCCAGTTAGGGCCATATCAAATATTACACAAGACACATATTACAAAGACCCAGAGAAAGCAAATGCTGCTTAAGTTTTAAGGACATTGCTAAGGAAGCTTCCCAGTCTGACCATTCATGAGACTCTGGCAGTCACACTCCCAMGGCCAGAAATTTTCACTGCAGGCAGCTCCAGTGAGCAACGGGTGCCCCTCTTGCCTCTGCGCACACCCGACTCACACGGTCAGACCAGGTTTTCCACTGGTTCGTTCTCAGGTTTACCATGTCAGAGTCTCAGATGTCTTGTTCCATAAAGCCATTTATTCACGGCACGGTAACAACCCGAGCTGGWGCCTCCGAGGAGCACACCCAACAAAGGACGCCCTGAGCTTTTATCCCCTCACAGCCCAAGCCACTCAAGTCTCGATCTTCCTCCGGAGTCTTCAGGTCCTGCCCCCTCATTGTGTCCATCCACCTTGTTTGCRTCACAGGCCTTCATCTCCGTTGTTATCCTAAAGTTCGGCAGCTCCCGGCTCCTGCTGTGTCTCAGTGTGCATTCCCTGGTTGGCGTCACCCATCTTCATGCCCTTTGTTATTCCAAAGGTCGGCAGTTCACGGCCCCTTGTCTGGGGCTCCCACCCAGAGCTCAATCTGCATGTCAATCTGCATCTCAGTTAGCGGCTTGCAGCCAAGCTACCTGGACCAGAATAATTGCTCCACAACATACAGCTTTCTTTTGGGGGGAGGAAGGAAGAATATCCCAAAGGAGCAGCTGTTCTAACTATGTTTTAAAGAAAAGCTAGGTACAGGAGAAGAGAGAAGTGAAAACCAGCAGAGAAAATTTAAAATGGAGCTTAAACTTGCTCAAGATCCGTGCTTTGTACAACCCTTCAAACAAAAAGTCAGAGACTATCAGTGTTTATGCTTTATATTGAAGCACTGTAGTAGTATGATCTAATATGCTTCCCTTACAAATTTTAAAAATATAGCTTTCAATCTGACTTCATTCAGTTTTGGCTTTCATTTTAGTTTCATTAGAGGTTTTTGTTTTAATTTGATTTCTTTTTAAAATTCACACAAGTTCATTAAAAGTAAATCTTAGTCACCTTGAAACAGAGCTGAGAAGATGAAGCTGTGGCTTATGGACTTTATATGTTCTGACATTTCTCTAAGCATCAGCTTTCACATCTTGCTTCACGATCCTTGGCAGGCTGAGAAGCAATTCTGAAACCTTAGCCCCCAAAATCACGACCTTTCAGCTTTTAAAATCATCTCAACCTTTAAGGGCACTTTGGATTTGAGTCAAGTAATCATGTATTTTAAGAAATGAAAAGGCACCTCTTTTTTCAAATCWATTACTTCATTCAGAAATACATCCACTGCTGCTATATAACCCTATTCTGTATTTCTTTCTCTTTCTTTCATTTTCTTTTTCATTTTCTTTTTCTTTTGTTTTTCTCTCATATGATTGTTATTCAGAAGTAAAGCAGTAAAAATACTGGATTTAGCATTTAAGCCTGAATGGTACAGGACCCTTATTTTCTTCATTGACTTGCCCTGGGGGTGGGAGGTCTCATCATTTCATGGGGTTCAAGAATAGATATATGAGGAAGCTATGTAATTAGCAGTTGGGGCAAGGCTGACCTTACTTGGAGATCCAGATGCACAACCAACCTCAGCCTCTAGTAAAMAACAGAGACCTGTTATTCAAAGGCAGAAAATACTCAGTTTCAGAGTCCTACCTGTACCTGGCGTTCAGCGCTGTGTGCCACAAAAAGAAAATTTTGTGGGTTCTTCAGTATGAAGATCTTGCTGCATGGCTCATTTCCTTGGCCAGGGAAGAATCATCAAGAATTATCTCTCAGAAGTCAAGTTCAGAGAAGTACCAGCTCCTCACCTGATCTTTTTTCATCCTGTCAGGAAGAAATCCTTTCTCTTACATACCTTCCACCTGCAGCAACTAGTTCTGTTCTACACCTTCCCACCTATGCTCTTGTCTCCCTCTTTGTTGCACATTGTCTCCTTTGGTCAGAACAGATCTTAAATGGCAGCAATTMATCTTTGAGGGTTACAAGCTGATTGCACTTGGTAAATAGATGTGTACCCTGAACAAGCAGTTGTCTTTTCTGTACTTTGGCTTAAGCACACTGCATTCAGAGTAGTTCGCTTTTGATATTCAATCTACAGAAAGAGCTGATTTATTCACACTTTACATCCTTATATGTAATAGCATTTTTTAAAGAAGTTTCTTTTAAAAATTGTTTTCACCTCCCCCCTTTTAATAACTTTATTTTAGCATTCAAATGACTACTGAAGTGACTACCCTGAGTTGGAAGGGACCTATGATGATCATTGAGTCCAACACCTGACTTCACACAGGGCAACCTAAAATTTAAACCATGTGTCTAAGACTGTTCTTGAACACTGACAAGCCTTGGGCCACAACTGCTTCTCTGGGGAGCTCATTTCCAGTGTTCAGGCATCCTTACAGTGAAGAACTTTTCTCTAACTGCCTCCTAACCTGCTGGAGTAAGAGGAACTCAAACTATCTAGCTCAGTTGGTTAGAGCATGATGTTGTGGGTTCAATACAGGCTATTCACAAGTTGGACTTGATAATCCTTGTGGGTCCTTCCCATCTCAGAATATTCTGTGATTATATGTGATTAACCACATACTGTTTCTGAGTTAACCTCCTTATGTGTGTACTGTTAGGGTTATAAAGTGATTCTGCATTAGACTTTCTTCTATCTCAAATGGAGTGCTTAAGTTAGTAGACAGGTTTCATGAACTTTACTGTTTTAAATTCCAGGCTTCCTGCAGCCCACAGACTGGGCTTTGAGATACAATCTAAATGTCTTGTGTACTCAGAACATGATGGTACAAGCAGATTTGGGGATTTTTGGTTGTGTCTGAATGTTGTCGCAGAGAGATGTGACCTTCTTTCTGTGCACTGCCTGTGTCAGGCTGAAGAATACTTGTGCTGTTTTCTTCTATCACCATAGGGCAGCTACGTTTGCAGTGTCACAGAAGGGCAGCATAATTGATTTAGTCATGGAAGATTGACAGAAGAAATACATTTAGAAATTGTGTCTTGGATAACAATCTCTCATTGCTTATACCTTCAGCTTGCCTTGGGAGTCTCTTCATTATCTCTCTTGGATTTCCAGCTAACAGAAGTAGAAGGTGCTGCTCCCAGCACAGTCTCTGCTGTGTGCATTTTCTGCAGGCACTAGCAGTCACTAGTAAATCTTGTCCGTGCTCAGAGCAAATACCAGCTGTCCTTGCCTGCACCACTCTGAACCAGCTGGATGCAAGCCAGGTCTAAACTGGAAGCCATGTAGCTGTGTTAGCACGGTGCTGAGCTGGAGTGCCACACGAGCCTGAAAGCCCTGTCTTCCAGCAAGGCTTATTAGCTCAAGCTCAGTGCCACGTTAATTGCACCTCAGCATCTTCTGGTCTGCTGCTGGCTTACATCCAGCCAGCCTGGAGTGCAGACAAATCCAGTCACATCTGCCTGTAAAACGCCATGTAGTTGCAACCCATGTTTCTTCACAGCAGTCAGCTTTACTTTCTCTAAACCCTCTTTAAAATTGGACTGCAAATATGTAGTAGAAGCCTTGTGCTTAGAGGCTTATCCCTCTAAGGAAGTGGCTCTTAAAATGTTTGGAGTCAAGCAGGGAGTATGCTTTGATAAATATAATGTTGATAAATAACCTCAGCTGTTTCTTCAAGAACTCTTATCTGTCATTGCCTTTCTTGTTCGATGCTGTAACTGTTTTTCTCCAGTCATTTGGATTCAGGTGAAAAAATGTATCCTTGGTATATATAACTTGAAAAATTAATATTAAAAGTCAAACAAACTCCAAACTATATTTAAGCTTCTGTGCATTCCAGAAGATATAATTTAAACTATTCAAGTGCTGTGGAGCGTACTATGTCATACTGCATTTAATGGTATAACATTTCTTAATTAACTTCTGAGTTGCAGAAGACCTCATAACAGCAATTTTCAGGTATTGTGTAGTTTATTGTAGCCATAAAATTTATTATCAGCATATTAAAAGAAGGCAGGAAGCCTAACAGCTGCTTTAAGGAGATCTTTTAACTGCTGTATTACAAAGATTATTCAAGTAAAAAAGTCTGTTCAGAAGTTGAACTGTAATTTGCTTTGAAAACTTTCCTTTACGCTGAGTGAACTCATAATTCTAAATGTTTGTTTCTGCATTTCAAACGGCATAGTTTACTATACTGATGAAGTAGCCACAAGGTAATTTTTACATTTCAGCAATGGAGATCTTATCATAATATCCAAAAGGCACATACAGTGCTGCCATCTGCTTATTTTTTCTTATTAAACTGAATGTGAGATCAAACTTTTTAAAAWATATGTTATTTAAAATATTTATCCTCATTGAGCATCTGTGCATGGTAAATATGGATTTGTTTTTAGCTTACAAAAATGTTTTTCTCAAAAGATTTTTTTGATAATTATGTTTTATACTCACTTTCTTAACCCCTAAACACAATGTATTTGCTCTTTTTTGTTTTACTACAACTGTTTTTGTTTTCAGTTTGGTTTATCTGCCAGAAACCAGCACATATTGTAAAGCCAGGGGAAAACAGACACAAACACACAAAAAAACCCCAACCACAAAAAACAACGAAATGTCAAGGGGAGAATAAATGAAAACATATTATAGAAAGGAAAGAAACTTCTAGAACCTAGGACAGAGAAACACCTTCATTTATCACCGGACTTCTGCTAGTGGAAAAGGAAGGATTGAATATTTATAAATGTGATGACAGACAAAAAGGCCAACAAACCTGACTTGTTTCAAATCATGTTTGCGGCAATCAGTCCATCAGAACTTCTCCAGTGAACTGACATTTTAGTTTTCAAACCTTCTAGCAACATCTGAGGATTTTCTTGAGGACATGCTATTTTTATTTGGTGCTTAATGAATACCTCAAAAAATGTGTTTTCTCCATTACTCTAAAAGGATGGTTTCTACTTCACCTCCTTTTTTCTTAGTAGACAAAGTTATTTTAAACCTTATGAAAAGGCAAACTTATGATTTACTGTTGTGTCAGCTCCTTGAACAAAGAATAGTTTTTCCTTTGTCAGATAGTGATTCAGTGAAAGGTGCAGAAAAGTATCTGTTCCCAAGAGTTGATTTTCTGACTTACTGCTGGAAAATATTCTTTGATTTCACAGCTTTGTGGTTTGTTCTGCCTTTTGTATAGATGTCCCACAGTAAAAAGAAAAATAACCCCAACATTGGTAAGCTAGGCACCYGGCTGTACTGCAAAGTGAGGCCAGGACTATTAGTTTCTGGAAGAGGCTTGGTTTTGGTGCACAGCCAAAAAAGGAAATGTGTAAATGAAATGTGCAGTATCCACATGCCTTATCATTGATAAGACACATAAAGCATTCATAGATTTACTTCAGATCGCCTGTTGTGTCTATATAAGACAACAGAATACCATTGCTAACCCTTTACTAAGAGACATAGAAAATTATATTAAAACTCATAAAATTACTTACAGAATGACAGCAGGTTGTTCTTATAGATAGCATAATTTTTTTCAACTTCTGTTCCAGGTTGGATATTTTCCCAGGATGTGCTATTTGCACCTCCTGCTGTATAAGATGTCCTAGAGCTTCTGCTTAGATGAAGCAGGTGAGAGGACTTATAGGAAACTGTATGCAAGAGCAAGTGGAGACAGAGCCATACTCTGGAGTTCTTTGAGCAGTTCTAAGTGCTTGTGTAGGCATCTGAATTGCATCCCTGATGACCAAATGCATGATAAGTTCTTAGCTGTAAAGAGGAATGGTCCAAGTTGATTGCGAACACTGATTTTCAGGAATTTACAAAATAATCCTTCCTTCTTCCTCTGCCCTTTTGATCTCTGTTTTCTCTGCAGTAAGAACTTCACCTTTCACTTATGCCAATATATGTTTTTCTTCTATCAAAAGAAGAATGGGGATATAAATATAAATATATAGATATGTCTAACATAGTGAACACTAGCAGACTGTATGCAGGTAATTCGAGAGAGCAGTTTCTGCCCCTGGAAGAGACAGGTTACAGGTTGTATCACCTTGTACCTTAATTCTACATTAACTTTCAGAAGATTGTGTTTTGGTGAAGTTGACTATCTGAAAGGGCACAAGATATCTGGCAACAGGATAAAATAACCTCCTTAGAGGCTTAACAATAACTTAGCATGTCCTAAATGATATAGATTTTTGAAATGACAGTTATTTTGACAACATCAGGCATGGAGCAGGAGGCATTGGACTAGACAATCTCTAGAGGTCCCAGCTGTCTGGTGATAATTACTGAAAACAGTGGTCATCATGCAGAAAATATCATAATGGTGTGTCCTGGGTTAGTCATATATTCTACTACCACCTACAAAAGCTGGATAAATTCATAGTTACACACCTAGTCCCTGAGGGATTCCTTATCTCAACTGAGATAAGCACTCGGCCCATTAGCACCACCCACCCTGGTTATCTGATCTCAGCTACTGGCCCATTAGCACCACCCATCCGGGTTAATGGCCCGATCTTGGAGTTGGAATGTCAGAGGACCAGGAACATCCAAGCTCATTGCCAAAGCAACCAATAGAACGTCGGGAAGATCCTCTTCCATTGTGAAAGTCCCCGCCCCTGGGGGAGGTGCCAGCCAAAAAACACAGCATAAAACAGGGGTTTTGGATGGGAGAAGGTACCCTCGACTTGACGGGACTCCGCTCTCGGGACTCCACTCTCGACGGGACTCTCGACTGGACTGGACTGGACTGGACTGGACTGGACTCCACTCCTCGGAACTGGACTCAGCTAGCTACTCCACTCCACTCCACTCCACTCCACTCCACTCCACTCCACTCCACTCCACTCCACTCCACTCCTCGGAATTGGACTCAGTCACTACCGGGACTGGACTACCAGGCCTTTCTGCAGGACCAGTGCCTAGCTGGACTACACAGCTACCACCCTGGTCAACAGGGTGTGAGGCTGTACCGTGACTCTGTCGGTTCGTTTAAGCCGATGTTTCTGTATTACTGCATTTATTTTAACCTTTTTTATTAAAATTGTAATTTTGACCTAAAATGTCTTGAGGTATTTTGTGTGGGGTTAATTTCCCCTGCTGGTTTACAGTCAAACCAGCACACAGTGGCATTCCAGTTCTCCCACTGTTTCTACATTTAACATCTTGTTTTTATGGCCCTGTTTTCTTCAATTTTATTTCCTATTTTGTGGTTTCATAAAGCTTTGCATTCTTCTCCAAACTTCATGAAACTATATTGTACAGCACCATTTGATGTAGCAAGAACCACACAACACAGCAAACTCTGCCATCCCTTTCATCTGCGTTCTGTCATTAGAAACAAAACCATATTGAAAGTTACTCACAATTTTATACTTTCTATTAATATAAACAAATAATACCTTCATCCCATATGAAAACATGAGGAAGTCAGCTTTACTTACCAACTAATTGTACTTTTTAACTATAAGATGCAAAAAAATACTGAAGATCTTTAGCAGTATCATAAAATATTTCTCATTTGAGATTTTAACAAAAGGCAAAAAATAAAAAAAAAATTAAGTGATGCTTTTTAATACAGAAACTCTCTCCATGCAGTAGATTATTCTAAATTATCACAAAAACCTCCTCAGCCTTACAGTTTGTGTTTCTTTCAAAAGCTTAGAAAAGTGGGATCTGGAAAAAATAATGCAAGGGTTGAAAAGTCATGTTTTCACACATTACAATGTACATTTATGAAGAGAACAAGGAGGAGGTAAGCTGAATACACAAGATTTGCATTTAATGTAAAGATAAGAGTAAAAATATTTTATAATCTTGAACAGTTTATTCAGATACAATGCCTCCTTTCCCAATGCTGACCAGCTTCCTAAAAAATTGAGAATATTGCTTCTACAGAAACATAATTATATAATACTTAAGAAATTAGAATGCTAAATACTTGCAAAAAACTACCAAAACCCCAAAAAGTAATAAAATGAAATATTTTGTGAGCTTTCATTACTGAATGCTTCATTACTTTGTGAGTGCCTCATGACTGGTATGGATTCAGAGTTGTTGAATCAATTTGTGATTTTAGAGGAAGAACTGATTAGAAACAATGAGGATGAAATGACTGTTAACTGGTGAAGAAGCTATTAAGGTTGACACATCCAAGGCTGCCTAAGGAAAGCAGATTTCCTGCCTTTTTAGATAATTTTGAAAGTATTAGGTCCCTAATAGATTTGACCCTCACTATATAGGCTACAGAATTAGTATACTATTTCCTCTGATAATAGTATCCAAGGGAATGCAAACAGGTTTGGAAAACTCATGAGATCCTCTATGACTGAAGATCCCTAGAGCAGATATCCAGGACCTTGTTCACAATCAAGAAACCACCCAGGTGCATGATGGGAGACCCTAACAAGTGAAGAACCTTAGTAATTCTTCCAAGAATCTGCTGCAATTGCTCATCACTTAAAAATGAACTGATGTAATGAGGAAAGGAGTGTTAAAATTCTTGGAAGTGAAAGGTGGTAAAACAAGTATCCTAGTTGCTGCTAATTGCCATGATTCTATGGATACAGAATCTATGTATAGAGTTCCAGATACAATTCAGGAAATTCCTGAATTAGATATTTAGAACTGGGGAAGCTATAACTGGAAGGTATTGCTATATGATTATTATTTTTTATATACCTTTTCTTGAATGTTCACTTTTGTCCACTCTTATAAATAGAACGCTGGGCTAAATAGGTCATTGTTCTGATCCAGTACAACAGGTGTTACTAAGGAGGTGGATTTTTAAGAATAGCTGCTCTTTAAACAGTAAGGACTTCTCAACCTTAATTCTAACAAAACAGGCATTTTGTCATAGCACTGTTTGCATTCTGCTGAAATTCACAGGAAAGAAATTGCTTTACTGTTGTCCTCCACTTGGAATGCTAATAAATAAACGATACATTTGGCAGTGAGTGCTCTCTTAATCTCAGTGACTGGTGGTAAAATAAGAGGTGGCCTGCAATCAGGAAGGTATTTTTAGTTAAAAGAACTGCAGCATGAAGTGTGATGTTTCAGCGCTAAAGTGTCAGAAGCAAATCCTTATTAATTCTGACCCCTCTACATTATGCATCCTTCTGATCAACTCTCTGATAGTGCTGCTCTGTCAGACAATGGAGCTTGAGATTCAGAGTAAATAGACCTGCCAGAGTAGGTTTCCACCGTGATTGGATCAGAGCCTGGAAGTCATTCTATAGTTTCTTTGCCATAAAATTCTTCTCAGTGTCTGCTCAGCTTTGCAAAAGGAAGTTAAACATATCCCGCTATGCAGCAGTATTACAGTTTTACTTGTTGCTTAATGTTTTCACTGATACTTTCTTCATCATCCTCTGGGCAAAAACACTTTGGTATTTTAAACCATCTGTTAAATTAGCATACTTTTAAAGAAAAATATGCTTTCATAGCTCCTGTTTAGCTTCTTTTACAAAGTGCACATTTGCAAGTTGTGTAGTGTCTATGGTGGCTGCTCTGAAAGCCCCACCAATTAAGATTTGTGAATATTGAACAATTTGTTTCTTATGATTCTGCAGATAGGAAATTAAGATTACATTCTTAAAACAGAAGTGATGTCACTTTTTCTTTCAGCTTCAGAGAAATTTTATATTCAAGCTTAAGGACCATTTTGCATTTAAAAGACATGTATGTGTGGGTTATTCATAACACCATGCCTCTCAAAAAACCAGTCTGAATTAATTCATTTGGTCTCCAAGACAACAGCCATGGCTTTCTTATGCCAAACAAAGGTTCTAATTAATGTCATCTAGGTATCTGCAGGCATCATTGCTGATCTATGGTCTTTTGTGTCTGATCTATCTGAAAAATGTCTCTGTTCCATGAACAAAGGAAAAATATGTCCATGGTGTGAAAGTAAGTGAACAGATGAAAGTGAGAAAAATTAAAATTTTTTTTTAAAAAGGTGATAGCAATTTTTTTTGTCCTCTTCATACTTATGTCGATAAAGTGAAAATAGGTCCTTTACACTCCTGTCTGTCAGTTGTTGTTTTTTTGCATAGTGCTGAATGACCATTATGTTTGATTTTCTATGAATTTTGCTTGGGGTGTTGAGGGAACCTCTGCTCCCTTGCTTAAATTCTTGTGAAAGAGATTCAGTGTCAACATCTGGAGTCCATATCCAGAATATTTCCATTCTTTCCTTCCTTGTGTGCAGCAGGCAAATTGATGTTGTGGGGCTTTTTCTTTGATTGCTTTGAGGAACTCTGTAGAGAATGCCTAGAGGTTTTGGTGGGGGGAGGGGGTGTTTGTTTTGTTTCTTTATTTTGTTTGTTTTTGTTTTGTTATGTTAGCATGCTTCGATTGCCTGACAACATTATTTGAATTTACTGCTTTCCCATCTTACTTGGATTGGCAAAGAAGTGTGATGGTTGCTTCTACCTGGCTTGTTGGATTTTTTTTGCTCTCACTTATCCAGTTATTCTATAGTTAAGTTAATTGCAGAGAAAGATAGTTTTTCTGCTGCGACACTTTGATATTATGTTTGGATGGTGTGGGCACTCAAGAAGCTAATTCAGTGGAGTATGCTGGGGTGGCAATGCAGCATTGCTGTTGTTTACAATCTTAAGTGTTCTCTTTCATTCTAGGTCATAGCAGTCCCAAATTGAGAGTATCAGTTTTATCTCCTTTGAGTTATGCTTTCTGTGCTGTGACTCTCAGCTTAGACCAGTGTGTTAACAGTACAGAGATTTGGCAGAAAATAAACCCCCTTGCATTCCAGCTGGTCCTAAGGGATCTGATGGGCAGGGTGGGGCTGGGCTTAATTTCTAATTAGAACAGTTCGGAACTGTAAGTCTGGTTGTGTTCAATAAGACCCTGGATACATAAATAGTGTGGGCTACACTCTAAGTCTGGTCTCCTGTATGATGAGAAATTCCAAAACAGTGAGGTTTAACCAACTAAACATTAAAAGTCTGTACGAGTTCAAAAGGTACTTTCATGAACACAGATTCACCAATAGTGTAGTTTATTGGAGCAGCACATTATAGATGCTTTCAGATTGCTGGTGATAAATTCACTGCACATGCAAAATGTAAGTGTATAGCACTATGAAGAAGTGCTCCTGGGTAAACTCTAATGCACTTGGAGGTGCAAATCTTATCACAAAGGTGTCCCTGCTTTAGGGAGGAAACAGGAGCAAGCCCCATCAACTTGCATGCAAGGTCATCATATTCTCACGCTCCACCATTAAGGATTTCAAATGCCAATTTATACTTTTGGGATAAAAGTGGAGGTGAAAGTGTAGTCAAATATTCTGTTACTGTCATCATAAATGGTGTGGGGGGAGCCAATTTATTGCAAATGAGGGATACCAGGACTTACAAAGAGAAATTACAAAGCCTGTGGGTCTTGTGCAGGGGCAGAATGGAACTGGGACACCTTAGTATCACTCCCTCTTCCACCTGGCTGATTGYAGGAAAAAGGGTCATCTGGCTTTTGCCTGACAACCTGACAACCTGTCACCACCTCAGCAGACCATCTTGTCCACAGAAATCCCATCACCACATATCTCATGGCATATCTCATGGAAATCCCTTTACCACTGTCATGGAGTGACTTTATGATCCCAATCGCCTGCTTAATGAAAAGTATTAACTCTGTGTCTTTAAGCTGGCTCGAGAAGCCAGGAGCTATGTTTTGGTTTTCTTCGAAGAATATTTACATTCTTTCACCTTTATCAGCTCGCTATGTTAKGGTTCTGAGGAGAGAACATCATGGCAGTCGTTTTCTATAGTTGGAGGCGAAGGGACGCTTTTTTCCCTTTACCTTTTTCTTGTGAGCTTTCGCCTGGTTTTTTCTCAGCTGAGGGATATTCGGACGGAGTTAAAATTTGCTTTTGGCCTTTTTCCCTCCTCTGCTTGAGGCAAGGGAAGAAGACAGTTTCTTTTTCCTGAGACTATATTTTCTTTTTTCTTCTTCCTTTGAAACTGTACAGCAGACAGCTGGGCTCTGTTCTACACACCATCTCTCCGGGGCCTACACCCCCCAGGCCTGGACAGGGCCTACTCCGTACTCAAGCAGCTTGCTAGAGACAGAGCAGAAGACCACATCTGCCAAGGACTCAGGACTTTGATTCATTCAGGTTATCCTCCTCACGAGAGGTTTATTATCTAACATTATTAATTTTATTTTTATTTCTTTTCCCTTCCCCTGGTGCCTGCGTGCACCCCCCCAGCAGCTGGGTTTTGCTAAATAAACAAGTTTTTTTCACTTTCCTCTGAGAAATTCTTAAGGAGAGGGGAAGGCAGTTTCGAACCCTATCTTTTGCAGAGGAAGCTCTTCGAGTCTTCCTCCTAAGTTTGTCCAGACTTTGACAACCATATATCTCATGACTTATATCATGGCTGTAGGCCTTATTCCTGCACAGTGTCATAAAGCACATTTAGAGACATCTGGAAGATAGATATTTACCATTCCCAAAATATACAACTTTTTGGACAATTGATCTTTGCAGAGAAAAGAAGAGGGAGAAACTACATACGGATGTCAGCAGCCCAGCTCTCGGAGTACAGGAAGATGAGAAAATCCCCAATAAATTGATTAATTCCTTTTTTYGCACAAATACAACATTTGAAGGACACTTCAAGGCATAATGATTATCATGATTTTGGATGCAATAAAATCATTTCAGATTGGGGAGACAAAGGATGCAGCACAGCTCAGGATGTGCTGTTGTTTACAATCTTAAGTGTAAGCTGACAGCTTCCTAGGGCATAGGGAGGGTTGTGAGCTTTCACTTTTATTCACATATCTAGAAGAGTGCAATGAATACGCAGTTCAAAATAATATCCCATATAAGCCATACAGAAAACCTCATTGTTTAATCCTGTGAATGTGTCTAAGCATGAAATTCCATTAAAACTGGGCAAGAAACTACTAGAGTTAATTTCTGTTTCTGAATGGTCACTTTTATCTTTGTGCTTGCTTAGTTGTTTCTTTTTTGAGGCAAAACAGTGGATTCTACCAGGTGATACTTTTAACTGTTCTCCACTCACCCCCCTCCAGTGAGGCCATGTATTTCCATACATGCCGGCTTTGCCTCTTTATTACTTGTTCTGATGTGAGCAGCAGCCCAGGGAAAGGACTACAGTGAACCATATAACATCATTACTATTAATGGGCTCAGAAAGCACAGTCCATGAAAATACACTAGTTCAAGCCTGGAAAAAAAAAAGTAGAAGTTTTACCTCATCTCATTCAAATGATGAATGAAAATGCTGAACCATTTCTACAAGACGAATGAACACTCTGAACTGAGGAAGGTTGTTCAGGCAGACTGCATGTGTGAAACCTATGGTTATGAAAGATGACTGCAGTATCTTTCTGTATCAGTATTAATGATGCTTATAATGCATTCCTGAATATACACATCTGCTTACAGATATAGATAGATTTGAAGGCATGTCATGCCTTGCGACTTTTTTCTTTAACTAATAGATTAGTGCAAAAGGCTGCCATAGTTCAGCTTCATAACTTCACTAATGTAAGTTGAAAAAGTTTGGTTATGGTTTGACAAATGTTCCTGTCTACATTAAACCCTCTGAACCATGTAAATTTTTATCTAGAGATGTGCCAAACTACTTGAGAATAATTTGGGCAGCTGGTGAACTGTTACTCACTAGTTCACAGACAGAACTTTCACCTCTTCCTTTCCTTCCACTTTGATGAATTTGGCTAGAAAAATTGTCAGTACAGTGGGGAGGTTTTGCTTCACTAAAATATTGTATTTATCTTGTAACATGCATTTGTAGTGTAGCAACAAGTGTGCTGACATAGTTATATGGTATGCCACAGAACTGCTGAGATGGTAATATAATACCACAGAATGTGCACTGTTACTTTTAACTGATTAAACAGGTGATGAACTGATCTGTGCAAGCTGTGCTTCAGTGTTCTCTTGGTAGACCAGCCCAGGGTGACTTTTTGGATTGCTGACCTTCTTGACTAGCAGAAATACTACAAAAAGCTGGCAGCTTGGGAAGCAAATACAAGAGGTGCAATGAAAAGTTTCCCATTCCATTTCCTACCGGCATTTCCCGACCTTGACCTGAAATAACTTTTGCAGTTACCAATGCATAGGGAGCTGAGTAAGTTCAGTAGTTCCTCACCGGGGAAAGAAGGGCTTCAGGCAGTGAAACTTGCGTAGTGAACATTAAATTCACAATGCTCTCACCTCTGAGCCTCAAGCTCTCTGCCTCATAGTGCTGCAACTTCTTGTGTAGCAGGAATACTGTTTCTTACAAATATAATTTTATTATATGTACCTTTTAACATACTGTTGCTGCATTGGATACTGATGAAGATTTTATACATGCAAGTATTTATAGTAAATAGATCAATGAAAAAATATCTGCTCTCCAATTAGTTCTTCTGAGGCTAGAATAGCTACATTCTGATCAAGATTTCCAGCTGAGTCACAACATATTTATATTGAGAAAAAAACCCAAGAACACATGTTCTAATTGTCAGTGATTTGGGCTTGGAATCGTTTGAAGTAAATTCTGACAGACACATCTAGTGAAAACGATTTTTGAACCGTTGTATGAGCTTCAAACAATTAGCATTCAATTGAAGATTATTTATTAAATCAAGTTTATGCTTTCAAAATAACCTATAAATTCAGAAGGGAGTTGCATGAAGAAATATCTAGAGTAAATGATGCTGGTACTGTCCACCTCTTCAGCAAAACATGTCAGGCTCAAACAAACATATAAAATGATCCAGCCTTACAACAAATTGAGAGTAATTCTTAATGGATGGCAAACAGAGGCAGCACAGATTCTTCCAAGAATAAAATTGTATCGTGACTGCGTAGGTGGAGCTGCTGCACATGATGGGATTCTTTAGAAGGGCACTACTTCAAAATTTTATATAACAAAAAATACCGCTTTGCTGAAAAAAATGAGACGTGTAGGCAGTTAGTGACTGTCTATATGTCAAGGGCAGTTTGAAATATTTTATGATGCCCAGGCATGAATAGTGGAAACAAATGTTAGGCCTCTAAGCAGAATCTGATGTACCCAGAAGGTAAAATATAGAGCAAGAAAAGTCCATTAATTTCCCCACTAAACTGGGGCCAAACCTCTCACGAAATTAATTTATTTAACAGAAAATGTTACCCATTAAGATGATAGAAATAGCTTTAACCTGTAGAAATAAATACATAAGAATTAACAGTCATCATTAAAAAGTTGCAATATAAAACACACAATAGAGAAAAAATTAATTATCATGAAATGTCAGCTGAATTAGATAACAGCTAATAACTCACTGTTTAGGAAGAATTCATTCCAATAAATCTCTTACCTATTTCATTCAAGTATTTCCTGTTAACTTTTTACTATATATAGAGATAAACAAATTAAGAAAATATTAAATATACTTGAAAATAACTTAAAAGTTAGTGAATTAAATGACAACTTTTATGCAACAGAATATTTTAGTTAGCTTTATCAAATTTGCCATGCTTTATTGCAATCTTGTATGAATTTTAGGGCTAGAATGAACAAATGCCTATCTAGTCTAAATTACATAACTGGAAATTCTTTTATAATATCTAGTCATTTGGGGTCATATAAGTTTATAAATACATCTAGCCTTAACTTAAAAATGTAAAGTGATAGCAAACCCACAATATTCCATTACAATTTTTTTCTTTGGTTAATTCCTATAAGAATGTGTTTCTGATTCATTTCTGCTATTATATTCTGACTAAACAGGTGGAAGATCCCTCTAAAATTTTTTGTCTGTTTCTTGTATCAGTGTTTACAGACCACGGTCAGTACTTATATTAACCTTTCATGGATTTCATAAGATAAATAGATTGATCTCCTCATATCCCTCAATCTGTGATGGCAATGTTTGAATATAAAATGTAATCGCCAGCTAAAATATTGTTGACGAGACTCAGTCTCAAAACCGTTTTGCCAGACACTGCTGAGAACTCTAATTCTGTAAGATATGAGAACAAGCTCAGAGAGTTCTTGATTCTTGATCAACTTCTAATGTCGTTTTTTCTCTGATACACATATGCATACTCATCTAAAAATTTGCAGATGACTCCAAACTGAGTAATGCAGTTGACACACCTGAAGGACAGGATGCCATTCAGAGGCACCTGGACAAGGTCAAGAAGTGGGCACACATGAACTTCATGAAGTTCAACAAGCCCAAGTGCAAGCTGCTGTACCTGGGTCAGGGCAACCCCTGGTATCAACACGGGCTGGGGGATGAAGGGATTGAGACCAGCCCCGCTGCAAAGGACCTGGGGGTGCTGATGGATGAGAGACTGGACATGACCCAGCAACGTGCATTCACAGCCCAGAAAGCCAAACATGCCCTGGAATTGCACGGGAACTGGTTCTTCAGAGCAATTATGGATGCCCCATCCCTGTAATTGTTCCAGGTCAGACTCGATGGGGCTCTGAGAAACCTGGTCCAGTGGAAGGTGTCCCTGTCCACAGCAGGGGAATTGGAACTGGATGATCTTTAAGGTCCCTTCCAACCCAAAACATTCTATGATTCTACGATGCCCTGAATATTTTCACCAAAATCCAGATGCCACATGGAATTAATGTCTTCAAACACATATTGGGTTTTTATAGAAAAATATTTATTCTACTTTTGTAGTTGTCCAAGCATAGAGAAGACACTTAGCCACTTGAGTCTTTTATTTGTRTCTCCACCCACTTGGCCTCATCTCCAGCAAAAGACGTAAGAAATAGCTAAAAGCTCTTACCTACTGTAGGCAAATTCATCTCATCATAGAGATTGCTTCCTGTTACTTCCTCAACTCTATAAAAATGACAAACCATTTTCTTTTAGAAACATTTACTTTTCAGAACTGTGGCTTGCAGCTACTAATGGTTAGCATCAATATGAGATCTATGAGTGGAACAGCTCCAGGTCACAGCCTGAATTTTATCTTAGTTTTTCATCCCAATTCTCTCATGTACAAAATGAGATACATGTCTGCATTTTCTGCATATCATGGACCCCTATCACCACTTTACGGATTTACAAAGGATCAAATCTCTTTTTAGGTAATTCTCTAAGTTTACTGGACTGTTGGAGTACGAGGAAATGTTTTCTTTTACGTATTAGAGCATGTGGTGGGTTGACATTGATTGTCTGCCAGAACCCCACCCAGACACTCTCTCAATTCCTATTGTCAACAGGACATACGGAGATATAAGATGGAAATGGTCATTGGTTGAGATGAGGACGTGGAACCAATTTATGAAAATTAGTTTCATTTATTGCCGGCTTAAAAGAGTTGAATGGTGAGAAAAAAGGAAAAAACTAAACCATCTTCTCTCCATTCCCCTTTGTTTCCAGGCTCCTGCAGTCCCAGCAATCTTCTCTTCCACTGAGAGGCACACAGGAATGGGAATTTGAGTGCGGTCAGCACACAGCCGCTCCTCTCTGCCGATCCTTCCTCCTCACACTTTCCCGGGCTCCATCGTGGGTCCTTACCCCAGGCGTCAGGAAAACCCCTGCCCCGCCGGGGTCTCTCCCAGGCCGCAGGGCCATCCCTGCCGGGTCTCTCCTGCTCTCCGTCCCTGCTCCCGCTCTCCCCTCGGGGCTCGCAGGGCTGTTTCTCGCACGGTTCCCCTCCCACAGCCCCGGCTGCCGGGCAGCGTTTTGCCCTCCCTTGCCCGGGCTTTCCTTTCCCCGGGGCTCTGGCCCGCCCGCCCGTGCCTGATGGGCTCAGCCAGGCCCTGCGCTGGGGCCGCTGGCACCGCCTGGGCCCGGCCGGGGCAGCCCCCCAAAGGCCCCGCTGCTGCCGCCGGCACCCGGGCAGGGAAAACCCGGCTGAGAGGTATGAAATCATGACCGATTGCACCAGCTATTCCTTTCTTCCTAAGCTCTGTGCTATGTTACCTCCCCATTGTACGGCACACACAGGTATGGATTGGAAAGCAGAATGAGGTGTGTTTTAGAGAGATTTTTCTTTTTTTTGTCCAAAAAAGAGGATTTGCTGATACGTTTAACAGCGTGCTTTGGATGATTCTAATTCTAAGTAGAATAAAAATAAGATATAGTGAGTTGTGTTGCTAATTGTTGAAATATTAATAGTCTAGTGATAGCTTTTGGTCAAGGTGTCTCTATCTTACATTGCCTGTACAATTTTAATCTCCCGGGTCTCTGTGTTAAGGAGTTGACAGCTGAGGAAATAGAATCATACAGATTGACGTTGTTGTTGTTGTTTATACTGATAAAATATTTAAATTGCCTGAAGGCAAAATAAAAAGAAAAGAACTTGAGGCAGGAAGCAAAGACAGAATATCAGGTCATGGAAGCCCCAAGTCTGAGTTTGCTGCACAGAGACTCAAGATACCATTCCCAGAAGGTGTAATCAGACAGCTACCTACAGCCATGGCACCTGGGAGACAGAGAGAGTGCTGGTAGGTCCAAGGTTAAATTATCCTTGATGTTTTGGCTAATTAATTTTCCAAAGAAAATTTTATAAAGTATGAAAGTTTAGGGTGGTAATTCTGCACTGATCAAATCACATAGTTTGAGAAAGCTTTTATAACGAGACTGAAGATTGAATGAAGATTAAAGGTGTATGATTTTATGATGAATGTTTTTTGGATAGGTGTATATAACACTTAAGTAAGAAGTACCAAACAGAGCCACAGGATAAATTTCTACGAGATAATTCTGCTGTCCTAAAAAAAAGAAGCCATCCTGGAACACACGTTTGGCACAACTGAGACTGACCAAGTTAACTAGATCCACAGTCTTATTTCTRCATACCATACTTTTGCAAGTATGTGATGATACCTGCTCAAACTGCTAAGGTGGCTTCTCGTTTGTGGCTGAAACTCTGTGGCTTGTCCTAGAAATGTCTCAATTTAATTCTAATAAGTATGATTGCTGTTTTTTGTAATCCTTGTTATTTTGTAGGTTAGGTGATTTTTAGATTGAAGCAAAATTATGAAGCTCTTGGYTTTCTCTACAGAGGATGTACTGCATTTTGCAACACAATGTGTTGAGAACATGCAGTACATTAATTAAAAGCTTACTTAAATTTCATAGGTAGAGCTTACATTGTGCCATCTCACCTATATAGTAGTTCTCTGCAGAAGAATTCTTTTCAGAAGACAGTTAGAATGTACGGAAAAACATTCAAATTTTAACAAAATTGTATATCACTGTGGATAGTTAACTTAGGAAGTCTACCGCACAGATGCTCACATTTACAGCATATAGGATTTCCGTATTCTTGTTGCCATTATTAATGTTGTATTGCATATTGATTATCATACATGTAGTATTTTTAGGTGATGTGTAGTGAGAAGTGTTTGCCAAGTTTTGTGAATGAATACTTAACAGAATAAAAAATAATCTTAAAACATTGGATTAAAAAGCTGGAGGAGTAAAGAGAAAGAAGTTGCATATTTCTCAGTAATTTCTTTGAATATAACATTTTCTTACATCACTCACTGATTCACTGACATTACGTGACTCTTTCTGGTAAAGCAAAACATTCTAAGGAAGATGTGTTTCAGTTCAAGACATGAAAATATTTATTCTTGCATGTTTCACTTGCAAGTTGAAAAATACGAAGTTAACCAYCATATACACCAGTTTACAGTGCTAGTCTGTCTATATTATGATAAACAGAAAGGACAGGAAGTTGTCCCTGATTCTAGAGTTGAGTAGCCCAGACTGGCTCACATCCATGCTGCCTGGGGCTTGCTGTCCCTAGAATAGACTGGCCATGTCCACATTGCACAACACAAGGGTGTCAGGAAGTTCTCCTGTGGCCAGAGAACCAATGATATTTTGGTATGTTTGTGTGAGTTAATTGTGTCTGAATAAATGTGAGACTTGTATGATTGTCCACCACAGTGCTTTCTGCAAAATACATTGGTGGTGTGCTATAAACCTCAGATGTGACATGAAGACATGCAGAAGTTGTRAAGCCATGAACTGGGCAGAGCTGGAGGACTGTACAGAGTCAAGACTTCTGTAGTCTCATTCATTCTGCTTATTGAATCATGCCCAGGCAATCTCTGCTGGTGAGATTCGGAACAGAGCTAGGGAGCAAGCTGTTAATTAAGCAAAAGTCAGGAGCCCTATGCTTGGGTTCATTCTTTTGTCTTTTAGAAGACTGCATATGTACAGGCAATCTCTGAACTGGCTTCCTTTACCTCGTATATCTCTGAAAAGTTTTGCGGTTTAAGTTCAATATTTTTTTGCATGTTTTTTTCCATTGATCAGCTCAGCCTTTTTCAGTTTCTGGAATTTAAAAACTATTTTTCTATTTATTTTGTTCTACAATAAGTGGAAGGCTTGCTCCTTGATCATCACTCATAAAATGAACCTTGCAAGCAATATCTATCATGGCTGCCCCTTTTCTGATTATATCTGTGGACACTGTCTTATGGTTATAAATGCTTTTCATCTTTTGGTAATCATATGGTTTTGGGGGAGTTTGGTTTGTTTTTGTTCAGGGGTTTGTCTCTTTTTTTTTAACAGGAGGGACTTAAAACAGCCCTTTTTCAAATACCGTGGTTATTTAGTCAAATACGGGACTGACAGCAGTGTGTTTTAAATCATAAATTTTGCAAAACAGTTGAGCTTCTTACAATCTAATTATGAATCACTGTCTCTCAGTACTGCAGCTCCTATGCTCTAGCAGTGCTATTTTTGGACAGTAGCTGTAACTATTAAGAGTTAATATTTTCCAATAACTATTTGATCCACAAATCTAAATCTGTGACTACCACTGCAGGCTGTTTATGTCAGGACTTTCTCATTTGATGATCCCTGATCTCTCTTTTATATACTGTCACCTACAGTGAATATTAGTTGTTCTTGGTATGAGTGATCTAATAGATCTGCTTCAACAGCCCTTGCTTTAAAGTTTTAGAAAGGGCCAGTGTGATTACCTTGAACCCACCTTGACTGAAGTGGCATGTATGTGAAAGTGTTTTCTTCTCATAATTTTTTAGTGGATCAGGAGGTCTATGAGTAATTCCACTTTTGACATTAAAAGGGATGTTAATCAGTCCTGTAGTTTCTTCTCTTCTTCTTTTTTTTATCCTTTTTAGTCAATCAAATTTGTCATTAAAATTTTTATTGCCAGCATTTTTTTGATGCCTCTTGTGACAGTACAATTGAATTCAGTCAACTGAATTCTATATTCTGCTGTCAGCTTCCTTGCACTAGTAAAGACATCCTGAAATCAATCTTTAACATTTCACTGCCTTTCTACCTGAATGGTCCCAGAATTAGATTTAATATTTGACATGTTTTTGATGCACTGTAAACAATTCATTTCCTGCAAAAGCTCCAAATGTCAACATTTTTGGTTTTAGCTTCACCTTTGCATGTCTTACATACCTTGCAGTACAAAGGGTACCCATCAGATGGGCTAAACCTTTCGTGTGTATTTTGGGGAAAATTCTGCTATGGAATTTCAGCTATCATATTGATTTGCAGTGAATGGTTTACAATTACCCAGARCTAAGTTCTGTTGAATATATTAAGAATGTACCTCTCGAAGATTTCTCACGGAMGTTTTTCTGATTGTACAATATGTGCAGTCTGTATGATGTTTCATTTTCAAGTCTTTCAGTGCTTTTCCATCTGCTTTTGCAAAATTCTATTAACCTTTGCAAACTATAGCCCTATTTGCATGGCAAAAAACTTCTCAAGTCTGTTAAATTCTGTATTAAAAGTATTTTTTTTCCCCTGAAAGTGTAGTTTGTCTGCGTTATGAAGACTCTGTGGAAAAATTAATGAACTTCCCTTGCCCCTCTGTATTACTGTATATCTTTGTTATTTCCATCCGATTCCAACTGATATATTTTTGTCTCCCTACCAAACTTATAATATGGCACAAAATTATTCTGCAGCTTGTAAAATTTTAATTTCTTTATTTAAAATCTTCTGGCAGTTGTCTTCTCAGTCTGATGATCCCAGCTAGGACCTGAATATAAATTAGGATTTCAGAAACCATCTATACACATCTGTGATTAGCTGATCTTAAAGCTGATATAAATAGCTATGAAATTTTTCTCCATTTCAAAATTACATGCAAAATAGTATATATCAACTTTATTTTGTTCTTTAAATCTCCATAGGACAGCCTGAAAACTGTCGAAATTTTTACCTTGAATTTCACTACTTTAGTCAGGAAGAAGGAGGAGAGAATAAGGTACTGTGTTTCCTAACAAGGCAGACTGACAAAGTTTTCTTAGAAAATCTGGAGAAAAGAAAGTTCAGAAAGTTGAAATAAAAAAAAAAGAAAGTAGTTTTTGCTTGAGACATTTAATTGTAGACTTTTGAATCTATGCCAGAAAAATCAACTGTGCACTTTTTCCCTGGTGATGATTTCTTGCTGTATCTAATTTTTAGTGGCTCCAGATATCTACATGAACAGATTTCATACTTGCTTAAATAATTTTTAATTGTCTGCTGAGTTCCTTGAGAGCTCCACTTCTGTTGGTCTTTGATTTTACTGCGTATTATTTTCACCTCTTTGTTTCATGAAGCACTCTTCTTTTTCACATGAGCTTCTGGTGTCTTGCAGGTACAAGAAGTACATTCCTGGGTGGTTTTTAATAGGGAGTTTGTACTTGAGCTCATAATGACGGTAAGCCTTTACCTCTTAAACCTAGGAAGCTTTAAAGAAACAGAAGAAACAGAAAGGGAGCAAGAACTATGTATCTCTCATAGCTTAATAACAAAATAACCAAATACCAGCTTTAATAATCAAAATTACCATACCAAAAATTTTCCATGACTTGCCCTGTTGCATACAGTATTCATATGACATCCTTAGCTGGCTCAAAGGAAACTACTATTATGATTCAGTGTAGACAAACTGAAGCTTAAGAACATACAATTGCAGCCTTTTGATGTGGGTATTTCAGTGAAAGGTGATATTAAGCTCTTGCTGAGAGTTAACATGGTCCCACAAAAAAACAGTAACAGCAAGAAGTGTTTTCATGAATCAGCCATTTTGTTAAAAGAGTATTATGGCAGAGTGATGTTGACAAGATCTGTTTCAGCTGAGTGAGGATATCAGGTTGCTTTTACTGATTGATCAATGACCTATCATGATACAGTAAATCTGTGAGCAACAGGATGGCAATGACTGACCCTACAGTATGTATATGAAAATACATAACTTATTTTCTACATTATTAATAGCAGAAGGCATGACACTGGATGGGTCAGGAATCCTTTCTTAGCATTTATCTGGAAATATAACTGGATGGAATGTCTTGAGATAGGAGAGAGCAGGGAAAAATGATGTATGAATTTCAAAACAGGATCATAAGCTGTCAGGCAATGATAGCAGTGTGCAATATTAATATATGCATCTTGCATGGGGAGGTGATAAATGAGACAGCCCTGTGACAAATTGCATAGACATGTAATAAATAAGTTTACCACATAACTCTGCAATTTATCAGATGCCTTTTGCCATTACCTGCCCAATAATCCATCTCGCTGGGATTTATTTTCACAATCCAGATTTCCTCAGCAGCTTGAAACACCCTACTTCTTTTAAAGTTCAACCTGTCAAAAAAAACTTTTCCACTGTTCTCCCTACAGTAAGTGTGCTAGAAGCACACAATGAGCTAGCCTGAGTTGTTAACATTTACAGCTTTGCTATACATGAAGAAATCCTCACAATTCTAATATACATTAATTATGAAAATCGTAGTTTCCTGGACTTTGCAATGGGCCATGTAACTCTTTATTCCATTAAGATCTGTTGCATATATRTTTTGAAACTATTTTACTTTTCTGTGTTTTTGCTTCCTAGTGCAGTTAGCTCTGTACTGCTTCAGCTGTATTTTTTGGATTTAAAATAAACACAATATTCTACCTCTTAAGGAATGTGGCCAGTTAGCTTTGCCTGCTAAATTAATCTCCTCGAATTTATTAACACTCCTTCACATCCCAATTAGTCTGAAACACCTACTGTTTCTAATAATAGGTATACTTCCATCTTTCACCTCTGCTTTCTTTTCACTGAGGAATTGCTTCTAGAACATCTCAAAGCCACAAGCCTGTGTGGATTACTGACTTCAAATGTATTACCTCATAATTATTACAAGTGAATGTCATTTAACAGGTAAGGACATACTTGAAAAGGAGCTGATTTAAAAATGCTTAGGGAAATTATAATTTTTTTTTTCATTTCTGAGTGATGTGATTTTGTGGGCATGGTTTCTTTGTCACGAAAGTGTAGGTGTTTTTCAAGGTGACATTTTGGGGGGGTTATAAGCATTTATGAAATTTCTTAAAGTGTGGAAATTTTTGTTTTTCATTTTGAATTTCTCCATTTTATCAGTTTTCTTAGAAGATTCCTAGGAAGTCTGTCATAGTGCCCTTACTGGATGCACAACTGTTCTCTACCGTTAGGTTGTTGTTCGTTTGGGTTTTTTTCATAAAAAATATTGTGAGAATTGACTTATTTTTAGAAATTTCCGATAAATGTTTCAGTGTCATATTTTAAGAACCAAGAGCTCCGATTTATTGTCTGATCAACTCCACTGCCTCAAACGAAATTTATTTTCTTCAGATTTGATGCTGTGAAAATGTTTTAAATCTTACATGGTTATCCTCATTTGGGATTAAACAAAGCTCTAAAAACTGATAGAAGCTCTTGTGTCTATGAGAGAGATAAAAATGAAATGTCCATCAGTAACTTATTTTCCCAAAAAAGGTTAAAAAACCCCACAGTATTTAAAAGGTCCTGTGGTTTTGGACATTATTACCTTAATTTTGTAAGACAGATATACAGGTAAAGTTATTTGAAGTTACTTGCAARTTTTTTTTGTCTGCTTTTGAAGCCTGTATGGTTGGATTAGTGGAATTCTATTAGTTTGATTTTACGCAAAAAATTTCTGAAAGGAAAAAATGAATGAAAGCATGTGAACAAAAATAAGTTTGAATAAGACTGCCTATATTAGTTTCTCTCACTCTTAAATTTTTGAAACCTATCCAAATTCATATTGATTTGTGCTTTCTGAAATCCTCTACCTATATAGTAAAGAATTAATTTTTAGATTTGTTCACATTTCTCTATCTGAACCAATGTAGTAATGGTAAGATCTCTCTGAAGGAACTTTCCATCTCCTGGCAATATGATTTACAAATTATAATAATTTTTAATTTACTTGGTTCACTGTCTTAGAAACCATTTACACTTGATTTTATGGGCAGCCATGAGTTGTCTTTTGTAATAACCAACAGTAACTACCCAGAAACTGTGTGTCTCTGTGTGTTTTATGTTCATAAAGATCAGAAACCGCAATAATGTATATAACGTAAAGACTTCTAAGTTACTTATCCTGAAAGCATTTCACCCAGACAGTCTTTAAATCTTGAAGGTCTGGATATGTTTGATTTCTGTAATAAGTACTGTGTGTTAGTTCCTGATGAAAGATGTCCTGTCCAAATGACGTCCCATCATTGGGACACAGAGGTCACTCTAACTCCTCTTTGGCAGGGTTTGCAATATATAGGCATTCAGCCAGCACCATGTTAAAAGGTCATAAAATTGG
Source organism: Amblyornis subalaris (assembly GCA_018881555.1). Classification (NCBI taxonomy): domain Eukaryota; kingdom Metazoa; phylum Chordata; class Aves; order Passeriformes; family Ptilonorhynchidae; genus Amblyornis; species Amblyornis subalaris. Next base: position 1,994,257 of record JACAXG010000092.1, read on the forward strand.
AATTAATGAGGTTTATCTAAGAGTGGGTTATTCCAAATGTCAGTCTAAAGCTTGGCAAGATTCTTGACATGCTGTTCCTGTTGTTTCTCATTTGGCTAGGCCGCTATACTATTGGCGTTTTTTACTCATAACGGTACCAAAATACCTCCTTCTGTCCAGAAACAAACTAAATAAAACAGGGTGTTCGAACTGACTCATTCAAAGGGGCTTTTTTGGTGCTTACATAGTTCCTTTTAATATGTAATGTCTAGGATCAATATTCCAAACACAGCTAACTTCAGTGAGAGGTGGTCTCCAACRAGCTTTTCAAATTCTGTTTGTAGGGATTCAAAGTCTGCAGTGTTCATAACTCATGAGACATAGCTGTTGTATTAAAATTCTCTTTTTAAAGGCTAGAGAACATTCATAGAGGTGTGTGCTGCCTGTGGTCTGCAGAGCTGGCCCCTTTGTGAACTCTGGGACTGCTGGCTCCTCTCCTACCTCACACGTGGGTTTTCTACTTTGAAATCAATATGTAGCAGGGGAGAGATGGATTTCATTGAAATATATTGCAGAAACCATTTGAGTTCTGTACTCAGACCAGGAACAGAGCTACAATTTTRTGCCTCTGGTTTATCTTAGCCAAACACCACGTGAGTTGCCTGTCTTTTAGAGGGAGTATTAGTGTGGGGAGAGTCAGAAAACCAAACCTAATTCTCTTGTGTCCTAGGCTGTAGTAACTGTTATACCATCCTCGTTCTTTGTCTTGTCAGTTGTAGGTAATAAAAGGTTTCCATGTCGCAGAGKACAGCTTGGGTTTTTGTCTGCTTAAGATTTGGTTTATACGTTGGGGGAGAATTTAAATAATATGAAGCATGATCTTGAAAATAACTTATTATAGATTTCCGTTAGTGCTACCAGAGTGAGGGAGGAAAGTAATGTCTTTTTCTTAGTGTGCCATTTATCAGTGAGCGCAGTGGCTCAGAGCAATTTTGTGCTCTTTTCATGTCCCAGGTGTCCTCATATGGATTTTTGTGTCTGCTAGTAGGATAGGACCCCTGAACACAACCTTGATGCTTTGTCTTGGTGAGTGCTATTTATTGACTGCATAGGTATATGCAGCACAGGGGTAAAGACAAAGATATGTCCTACAAAGCAAGCCTTACACTTTTTAGTTTCTTTCAATATCCCATGAGTAGAAGTTAAAACTTTTTGGTTAAGAACATTTCGTTATTGATCAAGAACCTGTCTAAACAGGCTGAGCCTTGACCATAGATTTTGCTGAGAACTTGTGATTTCTGAGGACATTGAGCAGTAGTAAAGAGAATTTTCTTGCACACCCAGAAATCATTAGCAAAGTTAGAAAGAGAAAGAGCTTCCACAGCTGATTCTGTAATAAATATAATAATTTGTGTGGAGAAGAGAATATGAAGAGTATTTATAGTCAGACTAATCAAGTTTTAATATCTGTAACAATCAGTAAACTCTTATTAGTGGCATTTCAAAATATGTCTGAGGCATCAGGACCTGCTGCTTTGTATTTATGTCATGACAGATGGCACCAGATGTTCTGGGGTTTTCATGAGATTTCAGAAATCAATATTTTTTCATGTGTTTATATTAGTTTTTCTGTTATTTGAAGATACTGGAAGGGACATGACTTTGGAAATGAAACGTTTACATTGTTTAGCTGTTGTAAACATGAAGTATGTTGAGAAAAAAAGAAGCAATTCCTTCTTGGCTCTTACTCTTCTCTTTAAACTACCATTATTTAAAGTGGCACACAGAGAGTACCCTTCTTATTTTTTGTTATTTCTATTGAGTTGGCCGAGTTTCACCCATTGCAACAGACTTCTGATGGGGCAAAGAAAGATGCAAAAATACTTTAACTAAGATGATTTCCACTTCTATGTTTCATAGCTATGCAATCCCAAACAAAAGATCTTTGAGCACTAAACCTGAAATTTTGTTTATCCATGATTATAACAAATCTTATTCTTGCAGCTTCATCTAAAAAAGTAATGCATCTGATTCACTTAATACGTGAACATCTGTACTCTACAACTCATATTTTTATTGATTTGGACTTTAAGCATAAATTTGCATATCTTATTTCTTTCTAAGCTCCTGAACTAATTTATATCCATTGAAGAACTGGATTTTTATGCAGACATATTTGAACCCTATTATTTTTTTTTGTTGGCATCTTTTGCATTTGTTCTATTATATGCCTTTAATTGAAAAAGTGATCACTGCCATTAATTAAAAATAAAACAAAATACACTTGTTCATATAGTGAAAAGTATAAGCATATGAAGGGATATTTTTTGATGTTGCTCCATTGAGTTTTTAATATCCCCTTGGCTTTATATTTCATTTGGTATGTATATTTTAAATCAAATAGATGAAGGTGTTAATACCATATTTTATGTGTTCTTCCKTGTTTTGCTAGTAGTAGTGTAAGAGATAGGAAGGGAATAATTCTGATGCATTCTGAAAAGTAACTAAAGGTAATGAAGAATTCTGGAAAATACAAATCAATGTCTGAGTGCTTACCCGTTTAAATGCTACTTGTATGCTGTACTCTTTGTTAATATTGTGTTTATAATAACTTAAAGAAATCTCATTTTGCTGCCAGGGATTGTGGAATCAGATTTAGCATTTATTTAAGCTACACTTCACTTTTATGACTTGGGGGAAAATAATGCATATGTACATTAATACATACATTTTTTGGGAGCAAGGGGAGGAGAATAGTTTGTTCAGTTCACTTCCAAAGACGAATCATCTCCTCACCTCTATAAAACAATAATTTTTCCTAGAAGTATCGTTTGTATTGGAAAACAGAAAAAGATGATTGCTTGTGAAGGAACACATTGACATCTCCTTTCATCTGCTAGTAAAGTGGCTGTTTTTAGATGAGATTAGTGTGGTAGAGAGGGTTATCTTTGGGTGATATAAAGAGATATATCCCCTGTACTCTCTGTTTTTATCTACTCATGGGTTAGAGTAGTAGCGGTTCAGTCACTGTCACTCCAAATACTTCACTAGAAAGAATTATTTTCACAAAAGAAGAGATTGGTGGCAGCATGTGCTGCCTGGACAGGTGTGAAGATGACATTAGCTGTGAGATAAAATGATCATGACACTTTGAAAGTGAAACTGATCTTTCCTGGGTATTGGCATACCCATTTGAATCTGTCAAACAGGAACAAGCAGCTAGTATTAAGGTTCCCTGTGAAAGAGTTGATTATTTACCTCATTCACCTATAGYAAAGAAATGAAATAACCAAAAAAGCACTATATTAGTTCTGTACAAAGAAATGGCATTAAGAATAGTTTAGACGAGGAGGTAAACGAATTTAAGTAGAATATTTGTATTGTGAAAAATATTAGTTAATTGGAAGAAAAGAATAGATGACAAGTTTTGCTGAAATTTTTCTCTCACTGGCTGGTGATGGAGAAAATATCTTTTGGAGCACTATAGCAATCCTTTAATATTTTTTTCTAGACAAAAAAATATCGTCTCTCATAAGAGAGAAGTACATCCATTACTTTTGACTGAGAAATGTCATTTAGAGATGACAGTTTTGGTTAATATGGAAGCTTTACATTGAGTTCCTTAAGTAACTGTAAGGGATATACCAGTTCTGTTCTGAGCAAAATTACTTTGAAAATGCCCTCTGTGTGTTAGTGGATCAACAGCAGTACAGAATCACTGTTACTTTCCATACCCACTTGAATTCTCTATAGATTATCTGATCTCTCAGGGTTATCTTGTATCAACTTCTACTCAAAGCAAGACTAACTTAAAAGTGAATTCTGCTAGCTTAGTGTGTTGCCATTAAACTTYAGTGTTTAAGAGTGGAGATACCACCACTACACTGAACAACCTTTCTGAAGACAGTGATAAGATCCTCCCTTAGTTTTTTTTTCTTGACTGGAGAAACCCAGTTCTCCCTACCTTGTCTCATGTCCTCAAGTCTCCTGTTACCACGTTGCTAGCCCTCTGTTATAGTCACTTCGTTTTTCCAATTTTTTTTTTTTAATATCTTGGAGCCCAAAATGGCATGGTATTCCTGATGTGGTCCTGTGGTGTCAAAAAAAGGGAAAGTGCCGGTGACACTTGTGCTGATACAGCCCAGTATGCTGTTGTTTTATCATTGCAAGATACTATTTGATACACTGATAACATTCACTATAGGAATGAACTCCCCTGCATGATTGTAAACCTGTTTATAAAGTAGGACCTACTTATGGACAATTGGTATTACTTCTAAAGAAAAGCAAATACATTTTTTCAGTGAGGATGTTTGGGGAGGTAGGTGATAATACCCTTTGGGTACTAATGGACTCACAGATTATTTTCTTTTGGCAACATTTTCACAATGCCAACATATTTTTTTTACAAGTTATATACCATCTAAGATTTATAACAGTTAATTTTGACATTTTGACAAGCTAAACACATTAGTCCTTGACTGTAGAGGAGATCATAGTGTGGAAAAAAAAAAAGGTGTGACACTTCTAATAGTGGGTGGATTATAGTGTTAACACCGAGATGAAGTTTTAGTACACGCTGTAAAAGAACACCCAAGGATCCTCCTGATTAGTACAGGGAGAGATCATTCCAAACCTGTCAGAAAAAGCTGGTACGTAGTCCTTTTGGTTAGTCTGTTTTTTAAGGATGCTATATTGAGGAGAGGAGGGAGGAGAAAGCATAGAAATCATGTAAAAAATCGCTACACGAGGAATAAAAAATACATAATTTTAATGCATCTGTTTCAATGAAAGACTGCTTCATTTTGCTTTTMCTCCCAAAATCTACAAACGAAATTTCAAGTTTTCTTTCCAGTTTCCAGTAATCTTCCACTTGTAAAGAAATACAATTGATTGTATTCTCCCTCAGACCTATTTGGGAAATAGACTGTTGTCAGACAAATACTCACTCACTGTTTGCATTATTTACTTAAGACATACAAATATTTTGCAGTAATCTAGTCTCTAGAATTAAGTATGTTGGTTTTAAATACAACTAGTTCCTTTACTCAGTATCATAATAGTAGCTTTCTGTAACAAGAGAGGTACTGATTAATGTCTTTGTTGATCTTGTGTATTGTTCTAGCTACCTTTATAATATGAAATTCATGGTATAATTAGTGACTTAGTAAACAATCAGTAAATTTATTTTACTAAATTTAATTTAGTAAATAATTAGTGAATTTTAAAAACTGATAATCTGATGACTAGCTGAGCTGTGAGACCTTTGCTTAGTATTTGTACGGTTGTCAGTAAGTAAAAAAAAATTAAATGTTGCATTTGCTTTGTTCTGCAGTTTTGATGGATTGTGTAAACACATCTGGCAGAACCCTATTGGTTTTTATGATTACCGAAAAGTAGGAGAGAAAAGCAGCTATTCCTTGAAATCAAGTGAGGTGAAAGGATGGTGTATAAATTGATTTTTGGGTGTTGTCTGTGCAGGCTGTAGGTAGTATGCCGGCTCCTGAAGCCAAGGCTGTGAAGAAACAACAGCATGGTATGAAGTCATGGCTAATTAGGAAGAGGCTATAATATTGCAGCTTGCTTTAGAAGGAAGGTAGCATATTTTATTAGGTAATAGCAGAAAATACTTGAATTTTTATAACTTTATACTTTTTTATGTGATACTTGGTTAAAACAGCATAATTTGGAATTTCTGGTGTTTTGGGGTGGTTTCTCTTCTCTCAGCTATAGCAGAAATATGAGTTTATATTCCCTAACAGTATCATGGGGTTTTGCCCTGCTTTTTTATTGCCATTAATGTTATTTATTTGTTTGTTTGTGTCACTTGCTTAGAAAAATCTTGTCATCAAGTCGTTTGTTTTGATTTTGTTTTTTTTTTAAGATGAAGAACTTTATCTGTAAAGATGCCAGCAGACAATCAGGTTTTCTGTGACACAGACAAGCTGTAAAGAATAGAATGCTTTTAAAAACATAATAACTGAAAATGTGTATTTTACTTTGGGTACAGATATTTGGACGATGCTTTGACCTGAGGGCTTTGGATTGTGATGAGCAGAAGCTCTAGCCAATCTTAAGGAACAGTGCTTTGAGGACACAGCTTCTTGTATTGTTAATGTGAGTGATGTTTTATTGCAGTACTATTAGGCAAGTTGTAATAGACCTGCAAACCTAGCAAGGCATGGAAAGGAAACCTGTAATTTTGTCACATTCACACTCTGCTTTGGGTAGAGTGATCCTTTATTTGACTATCATTTTCCTTTGCTTCAGAATATTGTCTTGTTCCACAGAGGCTGTAAATATGGCGCTGAATGACCCCAAGTCAGGATGAGACTTTTACCTCGCTATCTTGAAGTCCATGATTGCATCCTTATTATCTCCTGCCTTGATGAATGAAATTTATTCCTCTCTAGACTATGTGCTAGGCAAATCGCAGCCCTTCACCTTCCTACACAATTGGGCTATTACCATTGCTCTGTGTACAGACTATTTTGTCTGTTTTCTGTTGGCTTTTTATTGGCCCTCAATACAAAAATTTCCGTGCCTTAGAAGTTTGAAACACAGATTAGATTTCTGCAGTAATTTTTAACGCATGTACTCTTTTAGCATTAAAACCAGTCTAACCTAAACATACAGTTAAAATCTGTTTGTTATAACCCCAAAAGAATCAAATTTTAACTGTTAGAGAAGTCATCTAGTCCATTTCTCTGCCAAAAATTTGAACAGCTGTACATCAACTATTTAACAGGTGTTTGTTTTTACCTATTAAAAAAATTCTTTATCATTTATTTACTTTAAATTATATGTGGGTCTCTTTGGAGTTGTTTTAATTTCTGACAGCACATCTGGAAGGGCTTTCTTCCTTTCTCACTTAATTGCTGCTTTTCCTATCATTAAGGCAGATTTGAATGTCCCTTAATGAAGAACAGACTAATGGAGGAAGAGTTAATTGTTTGATTTCTTTAGAAGATATCCACTGAGAAAAATCACATAGTTAAAATTCTCTGAAAAATAATAAGCAGTATATAAATATGAGGAAATATCTCTTCAAAAGACCAGAAATTTACTTCTATTTCAAAACTATTTATACAGTTCTTAACTTTAACCTTGGACCATTCAGTCAACTATACTCTTCTTTCAAAAGTTTTTTCAGACATGTTCTACCTCTTTTTTTTGTGTGTTTGAACCAAGAAAACTCATGTCTTTTATTCGTCCTACCCAACTGGCAAAACTGGTTTTAATCTTTCCTCCATTTAAGTGCATCCTTCTGCCTTAGTCTTTTTGTTTCCAATGTAGGGAAAAGGGGGAACAGTCCTTTATGCCATGCCATCTCTCAGCTTTGAAGCACTGCCAAACTTCTACTTCAAAGCTGTTTCAAGGCTTCAGCTTTGTCAAAAAACCCATCATGTGCAAAGCTTTTAGCAACCCACACAACAGTTTAGCTTTTAAAGTATTCCTTTATTACTAAAGAAAGGTTAACTCTGGTGATTCAATAAATTATCTCTGCAACTATAAACTTTTTTCCAATGTATAGGAAACGCCTTCAGACAATACTGTTGAATGGAACATGTTTCATAATTAAATTACAAAAAAAATGATAATGTTAAATGATAATGTTAAAAATAATGAAAATTATTTTTATCATTTAATTTTCCATTGGACTAGTATTCTCTTTCTAAATATCTGAAAGTGATTTTGAAGAAGAGTTCTCAATAGATACCCTAAAAGTTTTGTGCTGTTCAGCCAAAATACTAAGTAATTTTACTGGGATTTTTAAAGTCCTAACAATTATTTTATATTTAGATTCATGCATCTATAAGGAGATCACATATATCAGCTTTAAAATATTCAAATTAGGGTTTATAAACATATTAAGACGGTTAATACAGAGGAAAAACGATATTCTTTCTGGTGCAGGTACATGTATGTAGGTAGATGGAATGGGATCACCCTTGCTGGAGTGGGAATCCTCCAGGAAGGAAACTTTTATGTTCACATAAATAAATGCTACAGAGAACAATAAACTGAGCAGGGTCTGACTTAGAGATCTGAATGCCTTGCATTGCATACCCAAGTGGTACAACCTGTAACTTGGCTTTGGAAAGTTTTTCCTGGTAAAAGAGCCCAATTTGGTTTTGACCACAGACATACCCTCAACAATCGAAACAAAAGTAAATATGATGGTCTGACTGGGTCAGAAAAAGAGCTGAAAAGTGAGAAAAAATATGATTCTTGATTGGGAGCTTTATGGTTCTTTAGTGGGTTGCTTGGTTATCTTTTTAGGAGTTGAATTTTTTTTTTTATTTCTATTGTTAAGGTGATCTGTTTTGTGGCTTTTCAAGTAATGTAATGAAGAACAGAAAATAAGGAAATGGTGAAAACTGCATCTTCTACGATAATGTGGTGTTAATTGCAAAAGTCTTACCCCTGCTTATAGTACTTGTAATAAACTGTATTGGTCAGGTCCATAAAGTTCTTTTCTCTACCACTGAGTTAATGCATTCTGAGTTACTACAGTGTGTCTGCTAACATCAAATGAATGAATGCCACAAAAGATTTACATAAAGTCTAGCATTATCTGTTTAATGCTGAATGACCTGCTGTGCATGATTAATTGGAAAGATTATTGGGAAAGTAAATGGATAATTTTCACTTTGCAATTACACTTAAGTGAATTATGCACAGGTTAAATCACACACCGAATAGTCATTGTCCTTAGCTGCCTTGATCTAGTAAGTGAACCCAAATTTAAGACCATATCATGTCTCTCATAAAATGGAAAAAATGTACAACCCAAGTGCTGTTCTTTTTTCTTTTTTTTTTTTTTCCAAGTGCATTAAGGTATAAAATATTACTGGTTTTATCTTTATAAATTTGTAAAGTACATTACAAACTTTTAACTAATTCCTGAAATTTAATTTGTGAAGACATGGGCCAAGGCAATGAATATAGAAAGCTTTGTGACCAGATAAGCTTAGTACAAGCTCTGCCAAAGTGACATTAAACAGAATTGCAAATTCAGTGAAGCTAAATAACTGTCTAAATTGGGTGGTAAAGAAAATAATGAGGAATGCTTTCAGATCTATTAGCAGCTAATGGAAAAATCAAAAAACAAGTTCAGTCTATGTGCCTGATGTGGTAGGAAACAGTAAAACATGCTGACTACTGGATMAGTGCAAAATATAAAGGACTGCTTAGTAGAAAGCAGGAAAATCTGAGAAATGTTCCAAATAAATCAGTTGCTAACTATTTCCATGCAGCAGGGTTAATTGGACACTCAGGACAGAGATATGCCAAGCCATCACCTGGAGGAATACCTGCTGTCCACAGGTCAGTCAGTATTTCCAAAAGGGGAGGACTTCTACTTGATTCAGACTCTCAGGAATACTATCTAGGTCTAATATCCATTTATTCAGACTTGTTAAACTGGAAAACACAATAATGCCACTTTTGAATGAAAGCTGATTGCAGTGAAATATTAGCAGTTCTGATCTTCTGAGATAATGGAAATAAAAGTCAATGGTGATAATTAATCATTAAAAGTAAGTAGAAAATAATTTCTGCCTTTTCTTTTTCATTTTAACATTTCTTTGCTGCAACTACATTTAATACATTTGTGTTTAAAAGCGAAAAGTTGCTTTGAGCAAAAAACCCACAAAATTGCCTCGAATTTATTTCTGCATAAATTTGTCAAAAATAGGTCTTGTGTATGAAAAAAATCCATTTTAAATGTGTCATACTTTTTAACTAAAAAGGTCAAAAGCAATTTTCTCCATTCATAGTGTATTCCTAGAAAACTCTTAATTCAAATTATAGTTCAGAATGTAAACACAACCATAGACCTGTTAGGCTACTTTGACTTTTCACCCTTATTAGAGAACAAGAAATTCTGAAATGCGGTAATTTCCTTCAGGATCTAAATATTCGTTCAACTGTAATAAAATGCAGGATAGAATATATGTCTCCCTCACTCGTTTGATGGGGAGGCTGTTTGGAAGGGCTGTTCATACTTCAGCCTATGCTGTGTGCATAATGAGTTGGAAAAGTCTTAGAATAATTGCATTTGGCTAATGAACAAGACATGCATCTATTCACCCCAGCTCTGGTGCTTTTGTGGGCCCAGATATCTTCCTTTCTCTTCATATTTTTTAGTTAATGTGAAACTCTGCATGAAGCATAACACTTCATACAGGATGCATGACAACTTTAAACTTAATGCTGACACTTTAAGTCCTTGTTGCCCAGGAGCTACTAATTTAATTACAGACTGCTATGCTGGAATTAACAGAGAAGTAAAATATCCCTTCAGAGAAATTTCATTGAAGAAGATTAAGAGAACAAGTGGAAAAAAGAAAATTACATCGACAAGCGTGTTTCTTTCCACTGACTACAAAAGGAGTTTAGTATGACTGGGAGAGTTGGATATGTCTATTTGTAGACATTTGATGTCAGCTGTGGTGATCTCCCTTTTGTGATTTGAAGATTAATCTCTGGTATCCCTAGTGGCTAGCAATTGATTTTCAATGTAAATGCCTCTAAGTTTTCATTGGGTTATTGTTGGTATGTTTTCATTGGGTTATTGTTGGWATGTTTGTTTGTTTGTGGGTTGTTGGGTTTTTTTTTTCCWTTTGTTTTCATGTGTTCTTTTTAAATTTTTTTTGGATAAAACATTGAAAGTGTAAGGCATATGGGAAATACTTGAATCCATTGGGGCACTTAATTTCTTTTTTGTCCCTACTCTCTTCCATCAGTAGTGAGATCTACCTGCATGATATCTGATTGAAAATAACCCTCAAAGTCACATTTGTGGTAGTTAGAAGTCTGGCATTTTACTTGCATGCCAGAAAACTCACATGAGAAACTGTTATGCACTCATCCAACTATAGACCTAAACATCGTATTCTGTAGTTCACCATGACTGCTCCAGTTCTGAATACTCTGTGAAAACAATTTGTATTTAAGTTACAGTGTTAAAAATAATATTGGTGACCAATACTGCTTGATTGGTATGAACAAGTATAATTATGATGTTTCTTAAATCAGTAGGAATAAGATTACTAACTGAAAATAAAGAAAAAACCCTCTGGTACATCTGATTACTTGATTTTGATCTCATTTTTAGTTTATTTAAAATACTGAATTTGCATTAACCCCACTGAACTACTGTACTAGGGCAAAGGGATGAGACTCAATATCCTAGGTTTCATGTTCCGGGAGAACTGTTTCAGTTGCAGTGGGACTTAGGCCATTTCTCTTGAAAAGCTATCTGTACTCTAAAATATTACTGTATTTCCAGTTTATAGAGAAGAAAAGAAACCTTATTAATTTGGTAACCAGATGCTGATTTAGATTATCTTATTTTTTTCATAAAAAGTAAATATCTACAGTAACTCTGTCGAAGCTACTTAAATTCTTCCAGTGGCCTCACCAGATCCTTTATAATTGTCTTGGTGAGATTAGGTTGCCCTAATTAAACCCATTATATGTATCAAAGAATAATTCTTGTAGTCATGCATATGCAGTAGCTAAGTAAATTGTAATATATTTAACATTTTAATAACTAGCCTTTTCTTTCTCTAAATATGCAAATAAGATAGTTGAACTGTCACAACCTTAATTCTCCAGGCACAGATGGTCTCAGTGTTTTCAGATCAGCAGGTCAAGAACTTTTCCCTCACCCCACCAGTGACCTACAACTGACCTGAAGTAAATTGCTAAATCAATGTGTATTTTATTGCAGGTTCACTGGAGATCCCTATCCTTAGGCAAAACCTTTACACACCATAAATAGATTCTGAGTACCTCTTTCTTCTTGTCTCTGAACTGACTACAGCTGTAGGAGATAATGTATAGGCTAAAGAGACGCTGTATTTGAACCCCTCTCCAACTGCTGACAGCTTGGGCATGGCAGCACAAAGCTCCTGATGGTGTTGCTAGTGAATTGTTGCAGGCTGTGCTGTCGCTGCAGCTACACTGACAGCGGCATCTTACCTAGTTTAAATTTAGCAGAGACACACAGACCTGAGGTGCATACATAGCATTAACTGCACTACCTGTATGTGTAAGTCAAGACTGTCAAAGCAATGGCAGCCCACCTGCAGAATAATTTTATATATCCTTTGCCAGTGCTTTGGAAGAGCTGCTGCTGTCAACATTTAAGTGATGTTTAACAGTGAAAGGGCAGGCATGGTGCCCACTGTGTCTAGGTAGGGCTCAGTGCCAAGAGGCAGGAGTCAGCCTAGCAAGAGCCTGTGGCCCATTATTAACAATTATCGTTTGTGTTTACTGGTTTGCAGGATTCTTATGACAGAATGTCTGAGCTGATCCCCCAGCAAAGGGCAGCTACCTGGCTTCTCCAGTAAAGTTCATTGTCGCTTGGTCAGTCTCAAGTGCTAACAGCATGTAAGCCTGGTCATGTGTGTGCCTGTTTTGCTATGCATCATCCTGACTGCAGCATTGACCAATAATTGTTACAGTTCATGGACTCTTGGCATGGTCTGGGTTGGAAGGGACCTTAAAGATAACCTAGTTTCAACCCCCTTGCCATGGAGGGGGACACCTCTGACCAGGTTGCTCAGAGCTCCATCCAACCTGGCCTTGAACACTTCCAGGGATGGATGGGGCATCCATAACTTCCCTAGACAACCTGTTTCAGTGCCCACCACCCTCACAGTAAAAAATGTTATCCATCTAATCTGAACCTACTCTTTCAGTTTGAAGCCATTCCCCCTTGTTCTGTCACTACATGCCCTTGTAAACAGTCTCTCTACATCTTACACATTCTCTTCAGGTACTGAAAGGCCAGAACTAGGTCACTCCTAAGCCTTCTCTTTTCTAGGCTGAACAAACCCAATTCTCTGGGGCTTTCCTCATTGGAGGGATGCTTCATCCCTCTAATCAAAAATTAGCAAAACTTTTATCACTGAAAGAACCAGTTTATGATAATTTACCCTGCGTGCATGAAAGTAACAAGATGGTATATGAAAATGTAATCAGAGATATGTAGAGTGCCTGATTTTCCCAGCTTCCCTAAGCTCAAAGGTTCTGATTTTTTTTCACAACACAGGATTTTTCTGCACCGAACTATTTGCTGTATTAGAGCTTACATTTGGATAGCACTTTAAAAAATCAATTTAAAGAATATATTTTGTCAGTGTCAAGAATTGACAATAGTATTGTTTTCGGTAGTTTCCTAAAGCACCTGTCCAGTCATGAGTAGTTATATTGTGCTAGCATGGAGTTATAATAGCAATTTACAGATTTTTTTCAAGAGACATTATATATATATCAAACATAGGGAAGTTGACACAAAAAGTGATTATGATTGATCAGTTGACAAGCCCAGTGCAAAGTGGATCTAAGGTACAGGTTTAGTGCTTTATATTTTATTTTAAGAGAGTCTGCTTTCCAGAGGATTGAAGAAGGATCAGCCTTGCACTCTTTAAAGCTTTTAGACAGATACATAGACTGGGAGAGAGTGTAAGCTGCCTATAACTTCTTATATTGCTGTGTTCCATGTATGGTATGGTTCCAACAGGAACAAAGCATGAAAATGTCTTTGAACATTTGATGATATCTAAATGGGCTGCACAAAGACATACCATGTGGCTTTTCTGAAGAAATTCAGGGTCACTGCATAAATAATTGCAGAAGGGAAACACTTGGCACCAGAAGCTCACAGCTATCTATGCTTTAAGTGTAATGCAAACATTAGCTGTTTATTCGTAAGAAATCGACAAATATGTCCTTCTGTCATCAAAGGGTTTGAAGGATGTATACAGAGATGAGAATTTGACTACTGTTTAAAACCATGCAATATATACTGAAAGGCGTATGGGAATAAAGCAAAGCAAGGAGCAGTGGACGAAAGGTGTTATGTCTGCTAAAGGTGCAGAGAAATGAGAACACAGAGAAAGGCAATCTGCTGAGGGATAAGAAGACCAGAGAATTTCCAATGGTGAAACAGAATTCACAAGGATTTAGGACTGTAGTATTCTTCTGTCTTTAACATCCCCATGCTTAATTTTCATAATTCTGAAGCTGCATTGTCACAAGGAACTTGAATGAAAAACTATTTGTTTTTTTCCCTTTATATGTTTCTGAGACCAGCTAGGTTCATGCTTGACTGTCATACCCTTATCTGTGAATTTGACATGGACTGTGCTGGCAACTAAGAAATCTCTAGGGAACCTGAACAGAAAATCTCCTTGGAGAACTTCAGTTCAATTTATGCAAAATAGATTGTTTGGCACCAGCTACTGAAAACTGAGTTTAAGCACATTGCAAGAGACAGATTGTTTTCCAAAATTTTGTCTTTTGAAGAAGGGCCAGCACTTATTATTGGACCTGCTATAATTCATGAGATGATCCGAAGCAGTTTCTTCTATATGGGGGAGATTTCAGAAAGACATCTGAGAATTCATGTTCGCTCCTCTCCAAGTCACTGATGAGAACAACAGAATGTCATCCAAGGACCATTGCTGTCAATGGGACTCTATTATCTTCACTGGACACCACAAGGAGCTCTCAGTCTCACATAATCTTGTGCAAATAAATTAAAAATAGGTTGCTAAATTAGTGATGCTGTGTAGTTATGGTAAAAATACGGAAGCTATATATTCAATAAAATAATGTTCTTTGTTTTGTCTTATGCATGCAAAAATAGATGAACTAAGTCTTGTGTAAACCAGTACTAAGACTTAGTGTTAATGCAATTCAGAATGAAAAAAAATCTACTGCAGGAATGAAATAATATAGAATGTACAAGTGTTTTTAAAAGAAATGAGAATGCTTCTGTCTTTTAACATTCATTTATTTTAAATCACCAGTTTTCAATATTTTGACATTTTATTCCAATTGAAGATGAAAAAAACATAAAAATTGCAAATTTCAAAGGAATATAAGTATCAAAATTCTTGTGCTTTTCCATTTCTACTTTCTTGATGACTAAGAAAGCCAATTTAAATAAAAAATAGAGGCTAATCCCCCCCAACATACTTCAGCTTCATATATAAACTGTTAAATTGTTGAAAATTAATATACTCTAAGTACAAAAGCAATAATTGACATATTACGTATTTTGCATTCTAATCAACAGTGATTTTTTTCCATGTACAGAAGAATTTTACAGAATTTATGTGGAGTTTCTTGTAAATCTGCTTTGGATTTTTGTTGGTTGCGTTTTTTGGATTTTTTTTCTTTCTTTCTTAAAGGTCTGATTCAAGTTCATTGATACAAATTGAAAGTTCCTTTTGTTTCAAAAGGCCATTGGAAGTGAGCACTCTCTGCCCTAAATTACTTACTGTATCTGAAATTCATTGTGAAAGGTACGTAGTAAAGTGTTCAAGATGCAGCACATCCTAAAGTATGTTTCCTACTGAAATCTATGCTGATAATTTAATGTGATACTTGTGCCCTTATGTTCTATCCTGAATCACATAAATGTCTTCAACTGCCAAACGTTTTTTCACTGCAAAGTTCAACTGGGCTTTTAAATGAGTCCTATTCACTTATGAAAAATCTCATCTAAATTTATTATTGCGTTCATAGTGGCTTATCTTGGACTAAGGGCAAACATATGAGTTCAACTTTTGCTCTTGTCTGATAACACCATGCTTTGCAGGGAAATTGGAGTTTAAACCACTGTGATGCAGATAACAGTCCTTTAGTACATCCCTGCAAAGATCTTCAAACTGATCCTCCAAAAATCCARTAGAAGGGAATTGAGGAGTAACTCAGCTTTTTACAGTCCAATTAATCATTGGTGCTCTCCTGCGAGGCCTGAGAAAAAGCACCAGTGAATGCAGCACAAGAAGAGATGGGGAATGGGATTTACCCTTTTTAACATTTTGCTTAGGAATGTGTCTTGCTGACATAGATTATAGGATCATGTTATTTATGCAACTCAGTGCCATATAGGTAATTGTTCCAAGTGTTGTCTGTCAGTCACAGTGTGATCTGCAGCCATTTAATCTGTAAATATCTGGAGGGATACATTACCATGAAAATGGAATGGGCATTTAAAAGATCATGCAGAATGTGAATTTTTTTCCCCTTGATATTGTGTATCAATAGTGTAAGTGCATTGTTGAGCAGATGTTACTCATAGAAAGAGGGAAATCTAGTAATTACTACTTTCATCTCTAGTGATAGGGAACAAAAACAGCAGTACCATGCCTAGAACCTTTCCTCATATATCCATGCAGTTTAGGCTGTCTAATCTATATGTGAGTCCAGGGTGAAAACATACAAAACAAGATTGGGACCCATTCTTAGTGAAGAATGCAACTTTCTGRTCAGATTTGGCTCTGCTAAAATGTAGTCCTAGAAGGTACTGGGCTAATGTAAAATTCATAGTTATTCTATGTGACTTTCCAGTCTGATGGGAAATCTTGTGAAGGATGACAGTAAGGAACTGATGTGGAAATAGTCTTCAGTAAAAATGAAGCTCTATATAGTTATGCTGCGTTTTCTGTGTTTGTTCCTAGGTCATTTTTGTTTCTCTGTTAAAAAAAAAAGGGAGATGAGAAAGCCACTTATATATCCAAAACAGTTCTTAAATATTTCTTCTACACTCCTGCTTTCTTCTCAGAACATGCCCTTTACATGCCCTCTGTATAGAATTGAGTAGAGGTATTGAAGATCTTTGTTTTGATATTTTTCAAGATGGGTACAAGATATACCATAACAATCAGTTTACTAAGAACGGGCATAGTTGTATATTCTTGTCTTACAGTGCTGTTTGAAGAGACATGCACAGGGTGAAATTAACTTTAATTCCTTTAATTTTAATACAGTCAAAAGCAGGCATTGGTTTAAAAGGTCTAATACCTGATCTGATGGATATGTTGTGCTTACTGATCACCCTAATCCATAATCAGTTTTGGATGTGCATTGACTCAAATGCTGCTTATTTAGGCTAATTTTTTAGAAGGTTTGTAGCCTGAATAACTAATTATTCAGAAACCCACTGCACATTGTCAGACTGTGAAGAAGCAGGTAGACGTGTGCAAATTCTATATTCAAGGAAAGATTTAAAGGATCATCAAAGCAGAAAGCACACAATATGCTGAATTTCTCAGGCAATAAGCAAATCAGAAAACATGGGAAGAAAACCCTTTAGAGCGTTCCCAGGATGTGGTGATGATTTTTTTAATACAAGATTTGCAAAATTAATGTTAGATCTGGAGAGAGGGGGAAGACTCAGAAGAGAGAAGCACACAAAAAGAGTCCCAAAGGAGATCCCCAAAAGGAGAGGGTTTTGTTCTAGACCTTTTGGCTGATTCATCTCTGTGTTGTCCTCACAACCAGTACAGGCATCTTTTAAATATTTTTTATTTTTGTTTAGTTCATGCAGCACTACCTTGTAAATATGATGCACTGCCACTTTTAACTGTCACTTACTTTGAATTTGGAGATGTCTTTGTTGTGTATTGATGGAAGGAAATATTTGAGAAAAATGAGTGAGTTGAAGGTTTCTTGCATKCAGGGTACTCAAACTGCAGTATAAAATGCAAGGTACTAAGTTGGGGAAAACATACCCACGCCCATCTGGCTGCTGCAGTGGCTGCTCCCATTGCTCAGACAAAACAGAAATTGAAGCTGGAAAGAGTTGTGAGAGGAAGGGAAAAGCCAAGATATGTTCACGGGTAGGAGTGGGAGCTGGGAGGCCAAGGCAGCATGTGCTGCTTTTTGGTTTTGCCTTTTAGTGCTACCTACCAGCTGACAATGACTTCGGTCTTTTCTTTGTATGTCTGATTCTTCAGAACTCACTGTGCTTTTTCTCCCTATTTGTGTGTCTTATGTCCCCTTCTCTGTTCATTAACTTCATTTTGTCATCTCTTACAGTTTAATCTTTTGTTTAATCTGAGTGTTGGCTTTTCCTGGTTTTAATTTGTCTTACTTTTCCTAACCTTGTTGTCCCAAGGTGTTGAAGGACGTTGATCATTTGTTCATCTAYGTGCCATTCTTATGGATTGTCCTCTCCAGTTTGTTCCTTCTGATTTTTCCACATGCAGACATTSCCATTCATTCTCCATATATACCAATTTTAGCATTTCTATTGCATTTCTTTACAATAACTCTGCAACAGATTTTCTGTTGCTGTTGGGATATTGCACTTCAGAGTCAAATATACAGTATGACCCCCAGGCAATGGAAGTTAAAATCAAGAGGATCGGCTTTAGGGATTACAATAATCCTACATGTGAATACATCTGTTCTAGCACAAACCACTTTCTACATTGACAGAAATCTGGAGAGCTAGAAATTTATAAAATTTGAAATTGTATATCCTGCTGTGGTTTAACCCCAGCTGGCAACGAAGTACCACTCATTTTCTATGTTCCGTGGTGTGAAATATCCTTCTGGACACTTCGGGTCTGCTGTCCTGGCCATGCTCCCTCCCAGGTTCTTGTGCAGCTCCTTGTGCAGCTCGTCACTGGTAGAGTATGAGACTGAAAAGTCCTTGATTCAGAGTAAGGACTACATAACAACTACCAAAACATCAGTGTGTTATCAACATAATTCACATACTGAATCCAAACCAAAGCACTGTTCCAGCTACTCAAAATAAAATTAATTTTTTCCCAGCCAAGACGAGGACATCCGATGAGGCTATGTATCTTCTAACTCTCAAAAACATATTCTACTGCAAATTCTTCCTCTGTTAGTCTCCCATTTCAAATGAGAGAAAGCATTTGAGGAATGAAGTTTACATTCAGCATGACTAAAAATATCAGAATCTATACCCCACTGAAAAAAAAAATAAAACACTTGAAGTAATATCTATGACTAAAATAAAGTAGGAGTGCTAGCTGAGAACTAAATAAAAGAAGATATGAATTTGTAAAAGACAGCAGTGATCAAGACAACATTTGAAATACAGTGTGCAGTTCTTAGCAGCTCATTATGATAGAGGTATTAAGGAAATGAGGCAATAAAGGAAAKGGCAGGAAAGAGCATTTAGAACTGAGACTCAAGGATTTCAGTTATTCAGAAAGTTAGATAATCAAGGTTCAAATACTCTAAAAAGAGCAGATTAAGGAAAGACCTTAACCACTTATGCAGTGAAGAGACTACAGAGGACAATTGATAAAAGATAATTCGAACTGGTGTCAAGTTAAAGAATCAGGTGGAAAAAGCTCAAGATCACCTGATTTTCATCTAGAGTAATTCATAAATGAAACAACAATAGGAGCCACTTTTTGTAAAGTACCACAGTGTGTGGTGCTTTCACAGTTACTTTGCTTAATGGATTAATTGAAAGCACTTTCTTAAAATAAATAGAATACAAATAAACTAAATCCTTCTTTTTTTCAGAGAAAAGATAGTAAGTTCTAGGAAGCATAGAAAGAAAGATAACATAAAAGATAATGTTGCTTCGTAAGGTTCCAACATGCCCTACACATAGACAAAAGCTTCTTTGCTCTCTGATTTCTCACTCTGACCCTTGTCCTGCTCTTATTAACCTGGAAAAATATAGTGGTTTTGTCTTTCAGTTCTAGCATGTTTAATTTTATGCTATAAAATCTAGCAGTTAGTATCTTTTAACAACATAGTAAACCTTCTGAATCATAAAGTCAAAATATGACCTGTGTTATAGGTTTTGGAAACTTACTTGATTTTTTTTATTTTAGTTACTATTATAGCACTTGAGAGGTTTTACTCAGAATTTCTATTCACTGAGGATTTGCAAGAATACAAAAACTTTGTTAATTTTTGTCACATCTCACTCAGTGGGAAAAAGATATGTTGTTTTAACTCTCTCTGTGCAGTAACAGGAGGGATAATAATGTTTATCCAGTGGTCTTTGCAAATATAACAATATTTATTGGCAACAGCTGAACTGATTTTGAGACTGATAAAAACTTGAAATCAACACTATCAAAACAACCTGTGTTTGTTCTCATAGAACAGAAGAGATAAAGAAAAAGAAAGATAGTGATAGGGACAGAGAAAAAGAAAGATATCACTACCTTTGTATCCAGCAATGCTGTTCAGTCACTCATGGTTGTAATCCAGTGGTGGGCATGCACCTTTCATCCTGAGACTGAGTCTTTTAAAGATTTTGGTCCCCAGTTTTTTTGTCCTCAGTTAGAGGTACAGACCTGGCTTCGGAAAAGCACCGCCCTGCTTTTGCAAGCTGCTGGATGTTTGAGGCATTAACCTTTTTCACTTTTCATTCTCTCACGACTTTTGATTAGGAAATACAAGTGGAGTACTTAAATTATAATGATCCACATGTGTGAAACCAGTCATGATGTTTGAAACACTAGTGAAGAATGTAGTGAAGAACTGTTAGATTCTTACCAGCTCCCTTACTCCCTTTATGTTCAGTGAGGTTTTTAGTTCCTTATTCTTTGACTCAGAAGAGCTTCTGTTATCTCKGTTATGTCTGTCTCCCTGAGTTGTTCAGAGGTCATTCAGCACCAAAGAATCTGGTGAAGGGTGGCTTCCTTCAGTTCTGCGTTCTTACTGATGCACTGAGCAAGATAAACCTCTGAACCTGAAGATCTTGCATAGAGCTATCAGTCACAAGTTTTTATTTCCATGTACAGGTGTTTCTTTTTAACTAGCTGTATTTGGAGATGGTACATTTTCCTTGTCTCTTATCTACATAAGCTCTCCTCGTCTAATGTATATGAAAAAGTGCCCTAAGATGACTTTAGATATGTGCTTGAAATTCTTCCTACATAGTGTTCAATCTTTCTGTCGGGAATTTCTTGTGAACCACAAGGGCATTCAGTTTGAGGCATCTGGAATACTTTGGAAGTCTTCATAGATGTACTTCATTTGTAATGGATGTGTGTGGGAGTTCCATATGTCCTTCAGCCTAATGACAGAAACTGTTTTCTGCCAAACTTTGTCATCCATGTACTTCAGGAAAATATCTAAAATCCTATTTCTTTTTTCCTTCCTCTCGTCTCAGGACAGAATTGTAGGAAAGAGGAATGTTGTTTGTGGAAAACCTGGATGTTTGGTGACCCTGATTTACATAAAGAAAGGATCAGTTAGCATTTTAATGCTTCATACTTGGTAAAGTAGATCTTAGGGCCTCAATTACTTTAGTATTTAAATACAGAAGGAAATAGCCATGTTTCTTGGATCATAAGCATTCCTTTGGGCCTAATAAAATTGTAAATCATATGTGTAAAAAGTCAGCCAGGCTGTTATCTATGTTATATCTATATAATATAATATATAGAATCACTCCAAAATTAAGTAAATGTCTTTATTATTTAAAGTTTTTTTCCCATGCCACATAGAAGTCTTGTGGAAGTTTTGTATTGTTATCTGGCTATGATGATAGTTCCTGTGGTACTTAGCTACTATAAAATAAGACATGGAACTCAACAATGTAAAATCTTTAGCCTTTGTTTCTTCATAAACAACTCAGCCAAGAGATACTTTCTCAGTGCTTTTAGGAACTATTCCAACCCATTTGGTTTCTCTTTTTCACATTTCCTAAACTCATAGTACTGATGTTCCTTGAGAATTATGTTTTTAATAGGTGGTTAATGTAGTAAACATTAAGGTATCCTTCAAAAAATGGAGAAGTTTTAATTCATTGCCATATTTAACAAAACAGCCAATCAAAAATATTCAAGATGAAGATAAGCTGAGAGAGTTGAGATTGTTCAGCCTGAAGAAGACTCCATGGAGATGTTATATCAGCCTTCCAGTAGCTTATGGGGGCCTACAAGAAAGCTGGAGTGTGACTTTTTATAAGAGGCTGTGATAAGAAAACTGAAAAAGATAAGTTTGGATTAGATATTAAGAAGTTCTTTATTGTGAGGGTGGTGAGACACTGGAAGAGGTTACCCACAGAATTTGTGGATGCCCCATCCCTGGAAGTGTTCAAGGCCAGGCTGGATGGAGCTCTGAGCAACCTGGTCTAGTGGAAGGTGTCCTGTCCATTGTGGGGGGGTTGGAACTAGATAATCTTTAAGGTGCTTTCAACCTAAACCATTCTATGATTCTATGTAATGGCCATTAAACCAATAGTTCTTCAATGATTAGATATAATGAGAMTTAATGCTGTGCAGTGCAAACCCTCTTGCATGTGACATATCTTTAGTAATGTTTAAAAGAACCTCCCCTGTCTAGTGCTGACTCAGTACTTCAATGAAGTAATAGGATTTTGGGGAAGTGGAGTTCCATCCCGATCTTTTAACTAGATTGTCAGATTGCAATGATCTACCACAGTCTTCTCTCTCTTCTAAAAAAAATTGTATCTGTAGGTATAGACTATGATGCTAATTATTCATGTGAGCTTACATGGGAAGTTGTAGAATGTTCAGATTGCAAAGATCTTCTGGAAGTCATTTAGTCCCACCTTCTGCCTAGAGTGAGGTATGATCTGATTGCTCAGGGCCTTCCTGTATGTAATGTTTTCCCATTATATGTGTAAATAAGCTAGTTGCCAAATAATTCAGATTTCCTATGATTCTTGTATTTATTAATTTGCTGGGTCAACTGTAGTCTTCTTAGTATTCTTCTAATTGAAAAACTGCTTGTACTTTTAAAGCTCTGATAATTTTTCAAGTAGTTACAGAATTCTTTATCCGCCATCAGATATAAAGGATAGAATTATTTCAGTAACTGCAAATTGCCGAATTGCAAATACAAACACTGAGCAGGAAATAAGCCAGAGAGGTACATTAAGAGGCTCCATTGATTCAAGGTCTTATACTGGCTCCTGCAAATTGTTTTAATCTTTTCAGTGTCGTACTTCTCAGTCAGTCACTCATTAAGATCAGATTTTATTGCTGATGGTGTTAAAGCATAAAGCATAATATTTTTTTGCATTTGCAATATTGTTAATATATTTTAAATACTTAGTTCTTCATACTTACAATCAATGAAAATTATCATCCAGATTTAAAAGATATACCATGAACTCTGTACAGTATGCATAAAAGTAGCTATTGTAAGAACAAAGGTAATGTTGTTATGATTATGAATGTGAGAGCGCCATCAAATTGTTCTTAGAACAGCTCTGGTGCCAATAGAGGTCTTTCAAAATATTAGATCATCACTTCTACCAACCTTTTTTTTTACCAGTTGTTAGTCAAATTAATCCATTGTATGCATGTGATTGCCTTGCTGGTGGCATCCACTGACAGGAACAGTCATTTTGCGTTTAGCATTGTCATGTATCCAGTACACTCTGAGCAGTTATGAGCAACTAGGCTTTTTTTTTTTTTTTTTAACTTTACATAGTGAATTGCTGGCTATTCTTGACCTGTTCAAAACCCTACCTGACAAAATAAAAATTACTAAGTAAACCCCTGTCTTTTTATAATCATGGAAACCACTCCAGCCAGATAGAATAGCTTTATAATCCCTTTTCCCAAGGTCTAGAGTTGTGGAACAGATGTTCTCCTGCTGTTTCTTTTGATTCTAGGAGACATTAAAGAATGTTTTTTGTTTTCTCTGTGAGATCTCATTGTAAATATAGTAGCTACACACTCACTGCGATTTTTTTCACTTGACTGAGATGCTAGGAGAAAGAACAGCCTGGTAATATCTAGGTACGTTTCTAACTTCTTGAAACGAAAAAAAATTCACTGAAGCGATAGAGGAGATTTGACAGAAATAATGATCAGTGGTTCCTGAAGAAAATTATTTTGCCATTAATAAAATAATTTGTAGTAATTATATAATCAAATGTGATGATCAAAACTGGCATAGGTGTTACAGTAGCAGGGACATTGGAGTGCTTAGATAAAAATATGTATTCCCAGACTGAAAATCATCTGAAAGTGACCATTTTAGAAGGTTGCATTCAGATCAAACATTAGATTAAAATTTTATCTGCCTGATTCAGGAGCTTGCAAAGGATAATAAAACTCTCACAACAAAGTTCACATTGAATAGGAATATGTGCATGTTACTCTGAGTGGCATTTCTTCTCTTTTTTTTTTTTTTTATCTTAGAAGTGGAATTACAGGTTAATTGACACTAACAAAAGTGCTTGTAGCAGAACACAAAATAATGCTGAGTTCACAAAGGCATTTGCAATTGCCTTTCGGAAACATAATGCATTCCTGTAGAAAATGCTGTTTTAATGTAGCATAAAAATACAATTTAATCTCTAAGCAGGTGTGACTGTAAATGGGAAGAAAGTGTAGTTACTGTTCTTTCTTGTCATCAATTCCTCTAATTATTTTGCCTCATCATAAGAATTATAGTTTTTATAGCATCAGAGCTAATTCATGTACCTAAAATGGATGATGATATTTATCTTTTTATGCAGAAGTAATAATTACACATTTTACATTAACAGGAAACACTACTGGTTAGAATTTTCATTTCTGAAGTTAAATAGCTAAAATGTTAAATGTAGGATAGGACAGATGGTTAAGTGGATAGAGCATTAAGTTGCTGGGCCATGACAGTGACGCAATACTTAAACAGGAAATGTTCCTCAATCTGGTCACTTTCGAGCATACGTATCCCTTCTTTTGCCCTTTTTTTGGAAAGCAAAAACTAATGTTTGCAATGATATGCTTATAAGCCATTTCTTTTTTTTTTTTTTATCTTCAATGCTTTGAAATTTGAGAAATAAGAGAATTAAAATGTACTCACTAACTTTCATTTACCTTGATGTAAATTAATTGCAGGAATGCATACTTGTTTTATTCTTATAGAGAATTGATTAAGTTTATCTCCTAAACTTTTCTTTATACATTATTTTATATCATTATATATAGGCCTAATTTAGTTGAAGTTATCCATATCTACAACAATAGCAAATTTATTATTGCAGTCATCATACTACATCAACAGAGATTTCTCTCCTTTGCAACTAATAATTGGTGAATTTTCATGGATATGTGAAAGATCAATTGTTATTATTAGTACTCTAGAAAACTCTTGGAGAACCAAGAAACAAATATTATGATAACAAACTGTCAAATACTTGCGAGATTGAGATAATAATTTTGATACATCAGTATCTAGTTTTTCAAAACTCACTCTATGCTTTTAAAACAATTAGAGGTTACATCAACTTGAGGAATCTTTATATAGGCCACAGCTGCCATTAAAAGCATATAGCATTCTCTATGATGGGCAAGTTAATGAGGAACATATAATGATTGACTTCCTGAAAATGTTTGATTTATGACTTAGGTCCTTTACCTATTTAGGTGTTTAAATCTTATCAATGAGAAATCAATGAGAATTAGACTGGAACTCAGGTTTTTACTTTTGAGGATCTAGCATAAGTGATAAATCCGTATTACTCTGGGCCTTTTGATATGAAGAGRGGGAAAATCTGCTTATTCAGGATCATAGTCACCTTCCTTAATGTGCTTTTTTCCTGAAATGCTCTGCCTGCTTCATCATAAAATTTACAGTATCTGCAGCATATGAAGTACAGGTGTAACTGTAAACAGACAATTTCTATGCTTTTTTTTTTTTATTGTGGAAACTAGTTTAATGAAGTAGCAGATACCACTAGGAAATGGAATGAAATTTGCAAAAATATGATAACATAATATAGTTACAAAGTGATGGAGATAAATTTTCTTTAATTTTGGTGAACATTACTTCATTCTTTTAATGCTGTTGCAACGTCATCTTTCAATGTAATGTACGTGTTAATGCTCTTCGATTCCAAGACTTATTATTTGGGCTACCACAGTACACTGAAACATAAAGCATGAGATCTGCAGTGGTTAAGATTTCTGAAGAGATGACCTGGACAAGGCTTAATATTTAAAAACTAATTTTGACTGACTGCTCATTGCAGAAAATGAAGTAAAATTGAGTCTTCTCACCCAGCTTTTAAGGAGTACCTTATTCCTTTCTTTGTCCTCAATGTCCACTTACACTGTCATTTCTCTGGAGAGAGGAAAATTTAAAGAGATAAAAGGGTCAACAGGATGGAAATATTATTCTGGTTTGGAAAAATTGGAATTTGTGACATGAAGAGATAAAGTGACTGGTTTAGGTTTTTAGAAGAAATCTGTTGTAAACCCAGAAATAGGAAATCAGATCCACTGAGTTTCAAAATGCAAGATTTCCATCTATATAGTACAACTATCATTACCATGCTTTCCATAGCATGAATTCTTAATTTTCTACAACATTAGAATAATTTTCTCATTTATGCTGTCTTTCTTAAGAGAAACCTAGATGTTCTGTAAGTGTGAGGCTCTTCATCTTCTTCGTGACATGATTAGATGTGGAATCTTCTGTGATATTGGCTCAAACCCTATTACAACTCCAGTGAATTCACAGCAACTATGGTAGAAAATTAATATGATGAGTGCATTTATATTCACTGATAGGAAATTTTTTTTTCAAAGAATTATAAAAAGTCCCCCAAAAATCCACACCCAAAMCAAAAATCCACACCCAAAACCTGAAATCCTAGCTGCAAATGTTCCAAGTCTCTGTGCAATTTGGAACTCAAAATCTTTGAGCATCATTCTCCAACTTGAGAAAACTASTGGCAGCAGCTGATTGTTATTCTTAGAGTGAGCAAAAGGCATGAAGAGGATGTGAYGCCCCTCTGAGCAAACAATCTCAGAGTCATGAGACAAGCAAGACACTCTAGGAAGCATGATTTTGACTTTGTTATTCCTTGTTCTGGAGAGGGGAAAACTGTTTATACCCAGTACATCTGTTAGTGCATTCAGCTTTGCTCAATTGGTCGTAAGTAGCACATACAAGTGAATAACTTGGTGCATTCAGCCTCAAAGTCAGTGGAGGTTTCTTCATATCTATGTTACACATTCTAAAAGAGGAAAATATGATATTTACCATCTTCCTAGCATAGCTCTCTGGAACTTAGTTGTGTAATACAGACAGTAAAGAGAATGACATTGGAAAGCTTCCTCTGCTTCTCAACCCTAGGCATTTTTATTTCTGTCTATCAATCTATTTCTAAAAAAAGAAAAAATATTACATACTGTTTCACAATCAAATTCCCATTGGCATCAGCTGAAACTAGTGATTTTTTCCCAGAGATTTCACAGAAACAATTAGGTTGGAAAGGACCTCTGAGATCATTGAATCCAGCTTGTTACCTAATACTGCCATGTTAGTAGACCATGGCACTAAGTGCCACATCCAGTRTTTCCTTAAACACCTCCATGGGCAGCCCATTCCAAAATCTAGTCACCTTTTCTGTGAAGGATTTCTTCCTAATGTCCAACCTAAACCTCCCCTGGCACAGCTTAAAACTGTGTCCTCTTGTCTTATTGTTGGTTGCCTGGGAGAAGAGGCTGACACCCACCTGGCTACATCCTCCTTTCAGGCAGTTGGAGAGAGCAATAAGGTCACGCCTCAGCCTCCTCTTCCCCGGGGTAAACAACCACAGCCTCAGCTGCTCCTCATGACTTGTGCTCCAGACCCGTCACAGGGTTTGTTGACCTTTTCTGGACCTGCTCAAGCCCCTCGATGTCTTTCCTGAATTGAGAGGCCCAGAACTGGGCAAAGAACTTGAGATGCAGCCTCACCAATGCTGAGCACAGGACAATCATTTCCCTGGTCCTGCTGGCCACACTATTGCTGATACAGGCCAGGATGCCATTGGCCTTCTTGGCCACTTGGGTACATGCTGGCTCATGTTCAGCCAGTCGTTGACTGGTGACCCCAGATTCTTTTTCGATGGGCAACTTTCCAACCTCAGGCTGTTGGTCTCGGTGCATCGATCCAGCCTGTCCAGGTCCCTCTGCAGGGCCTTCCTACACCAGCGGATCAACACTGACTCATCTTGGTGTCATCTGCAAATTTGCTGATGGTGGACTTAATCCCCTCATCTAGATCATCAGTAAAGGTATTAAACAAGACTGRGCCCAACACTGATCCCTGGGGAACCCTACTAGTGACTGGCTGCCAACTGGATGCAGCACCATTCATCACCACTCTCTGGGCCAGGCTGCCCAGCCAGTTCTTAACCCAGTGGAGAGTGCACCGGTCCAGGCCATGGGCTGCCAGCTTTTCCAGGAGAATGCCGTGGGAGACAGTGTCAAAGGCTTTGCTGGAGTACAGCTAGATAACATCCATTTGTACATAAGTAAGCTCAGGTGTGTGCTTCTTTTCCTCAAGGAATTCTGTTGTGTACAGAATCATTACAGCTCTTTTCTGTTCATCCTATATTTGGAAATTTCATATTCTGTATTCTGTTTCTATTCTGTTCAATTTCTGAACAGCATTTTTACAGAGAATGGCAGAACACAGCAGCCTTATCCAGTATATAAGATTTCCAGAATTGTACTGGTAGAGGAATAGGTAGAGAAAATACTTTTGGGTCACAAAAGGAAGAATACTTTTTTTAAAAAAACTATGTTGGTATGAGGATTTTTTATAATTCTTTGGGAAAAAAAATGTTGGTACTTTTTTAAAAGTAAGTTGGTATTGGATGGATTTTCATGTCACTCTTTCATAGTGATTAATTACATGCTACATAAATGAGAATTGTGACATATATTAAGTTTCACTGAAAATTGGTGGTTCCAGATAAAAATGCTTCAGTGCTTAACCTAAGTTCTGACACATGGTAACAGGTACGTAAACTTGTTAACAATTTTAGAAAATGCTATACCTTTAGTAAAATTAAATTTATACAAAACAAATAATATTCAAATGTTACTATCCAGAGTTCTACTAGCATGGTAGGGTATTCACAGAATTTTGTGTTCATCATGGAATGGATCACACAGCAGAAATAAGAGCAACTGACTCACTGTGTATAGGATTTGGAGTGGACGGAAGTATTTGTTCTCTTAATGATGTGAACAGTACAGTTAATTTCAGTTATACTACTAATTAGGATAAAGCGTATGTAAGTATTTGTGTGATTTTGTTCTATAATAAGAGAAAATCTCATATAAAGAGATGAAGAAAAGAGTTGAAACGGTTGAAGTTATTTATGGATGTTTATGAAAGATGCAACAAATAATGGGATCAGGAGAACTTTTTGACATACAGCCCTTTATGTGTAGCCATGACATAAATCTTTCTTTACACCTGTGGAGTTGTCTCACTGAGGTGAATGAATTGGCACTGCTGTGAAATTATTAAAGACATAGAATAAAGCCCTATTCCTGTCATTGAAATATCTGATAAGTATGCTGTTCAGCATACTTGTTATTTGATTTGCCCAGCCCTAATAACAACTCCCATCTGTTTTGTGAGGCCTGTGAGTCAGAGTGCCTCCTGCATAAGTCATCTTTCTGAATATCTCATGATTTTTATTTTTAACTCTAAAGGAAGCCACAGCGATAAAACATAATAAATGTATTTTGTTTCTTGTTTGTTATAATTGCCTGAAAATGATTTTTATATTATAACAATGCAGTAATTTCTCATACTATCTTATTATATTGAAYGAGTAATCAGATAAAGTGCACAAATTGCCATTAGACCTTCAGAGTTCCACATCACTTTTTTTTCTCTCTATAAATAGACCAGATTAATGTCTCCTTACCCTGTTCCATTATTCAGTTGTGAATATAGTTAAGAAAATCTATGTTGCAGAAATGTTGCTTCTCTGGAGTGACTAGATGTTTATTTTAGTAGTATCCTTATCTCTAGATAGGTTGTCATTTGTCAGATGTTTGTCATTCTGTGGTAACAAAACCTGGTGACTCATCCAGTACCGAAACTTTCAAGTTGTTCCCAAACTCTTTTTCTGAAACTGAAAAGCCAGTTAATTTAATGCATTTAAAATCCCGGCAAGGGACCCAGGTACTTCCTTGCGTATGCCATTGCCCTCGAAATGATAGCAGTAAGCCTAAGTAAAAGCCACTTACATAGTCGTATAATGAGGAGAGGCAGAAAGAGGCAGATTCTGTACATTAAATCCTCCTCGAGTAGATACAATTTCCACCTGTAATGTTAATGGAGCAGAAAGAGCAAATATTTTTTTCAGAGACAGGAAAACAACTTGCCAGAGCCCCAAAACAGGGTGCATGATGGGGGAGGGGAACAAGTGCTGGCAGTACAAAAGCAAAAAGGGAAAGGCTCCTTCATGTTTTCCTCCTTTTTCCCTCAAGCAAAATAATTAATTTTTTCATACACTAGTGTTAAGAAGAATAGACAATATACCACAAATATTTTTTAGTGTGATAACTTAAAAACTGCAAGAGCATAGTCTTGTGTTTTCAAAATACATCTTTTAACTGACTTTTTTAATTTCATGTTTTTCGTGTTGTCTTTTTTTTTAGAATGAAAGCATTTCTGTAACTTGGGGCAGATATTACATTTTTGCAGTGTTAATGTATGCTTGTATATATGTTTCATGTAGGCTCCTGTCTTTCCTACCACACACTTCTGTAATATAAAGAATAAATATAAAAACCCTATCCTATTTATCTAATTAAGAGGATGACTTCATATTTGTTGCCAAGAATTTCTGTTAGGGGMAAAATTTGTTTATATCTTCCATATGTCTGCTTTAGGAGAAAACAGATTGTGAAATCCTATGGGTAGGGTTTTTTGAGTGCTTTCTTACAATCTCTAAAGCTTTCATCTCAAGGTAAAATTTCTCAGGTTTGAATTCTGCCAAAATTCAGAGCCCATTTTGCTTTTTGTCTTTTGAAGAAAAAGAAAAAAATTAGTATTTTTGCTATTTTTTGTGAGCTGTGAGAGATCCTCAGCGAGCTTAGCTTATGTGTGCTCAAAGTCACAGATAACATCACGACAAACTGCAAATACTTTGTCTGGGAAGAAGCAGGGAGTGACTGTTGAAATTGCACCTGCCTTTGCATGCCTGTCTGAGAGCCCAAAGCTGCTGTTTCTGCCAGAGAATTTGAATTCAAGAAAGAAGGAAGGTAAGAAATGTACTTCTTGCCTGTGTGCATGAATCTGTCATTGGAGGACATGATGTTCTAGCTGATGGAGAAGGGAAAGAGGAAAGTGTGCTCTGACTAAAACATGCTTGCTTCTTTGAGCATTCTTATGTGCACACATGTGGAGAATTGAATAATGAGGGAAGGGAAATGTTCTTCATTCATACATAGTCTAATAGAGCCCAAACAAATGCTGCTACTGCTGTGACTTACCAGGATAAGATTTCCTGTATAAATCTTTTAATACCTTTTATGGTATTAAAAGCATGTGGCTATTATATTTTCCTGTGTTGCTGCACAGTTCTAATACTATTTTTCATAGAATCATAGAATGGTTTGGGTTGGGAGGTACCTTAAAGGTCAGCTAGTTCCAGCCCTGCTGAGTTGGGCAGAGACACCTTCTACTAGACCACGCTGCCTCACATTAGAGGTTTAAATACAGACAATAAACTGACGTAAYTTCACTCTTTTTCAAAGCCTGTAATCAAAGGGAAACAGTCTTAAACTGAAAGAGGGTGGATTTAGATTGGACATAAGGATGAAATTTTTTTATGATAGTGGTGGTGAGAGACTGGAACAGGTTGTCCAGAATGGTGGATGCCCCATCATTGGAAGTGTTCAAGGTCAGGTTGGTTAGGGCTTTGAGCGACCTGATAGGCATTGATAGGTGTCCCTGTTCCTRGCAGGAAGGTAGACTACATGATCTTTAGAAGTCCCTTCTAGCCCAAACCATTCAATAATCTAAGTTTTTATGGTTTCTCATCTCCATAGACTAAAAGACATTGTGAAAGGAAGGGAAAAAGGATGGAGAGCTTTAAAAATTTTGAAACCAAACTGTTTACAGAGTCCACAACTGCCTAAAGCACGTACCCCATCCCTATAGCTCTCTTGGATAAATCTGCATAGGGTATTTGTGAACTAGAGGCAAAACCAAGTATCAATAAGATAACAAATGCATGTTTCATCAAATAAGCTTCCCAGAGAAAGTGCATTGAATGAAATTACCTGTGCCTTCCTGAAAATGAGTTTATATGTATTTACCTATCTTTTCATCACTCTATAAATATTTTAATTTGGAAAAAATCTAACTAAGCCAATTCTGTGTTTCAGAGTGCTGAAGAACACAAGTCTTTGGTTCTGAGCAAAAAGAAAGTTATTTGTCTCAGCTGAATGTTTATTTATGCAATGTCTACAGCCAAAAATAAAAAGC
Organism: Amblyornis subalaris; assembly: GCA_018881555.1. NCBI lineage: Eukaryota > Metazoa > Chordata > Aves > Passeriformes > Ptilonorhynchidae > Amblyornis > Amblyornis subalaris. Next base: position 2,026,255 of record JACAXG010000092.1, read on the forward strand.
AAAATGCAAAAGAACTTTTTTGGATGCTTTCACTCTACATTTACCATTCTCTGAATGCAGTCTGACAATGGTCCTATTATATATTCATTGCATCTGTTATGGCTTTAAATAATAGGAGGAATAAATTATTCTGATTTAACACATACTCAGGTTTATCGATGAGTAGTATTTTATTRTCTCTTTAATTTTGAAAATGCTCATAATTTTTTTAAATGGGGATAATCCAATGAAATTTTTGATTGAAACATACAAACCCATTTTTCATTAACTGGTGTCTTATAATGTTTGTTCAGATTCCTTCAGTAGTTACTGTAATGAAACTCACACATAAGCAAGTAAAATGCATTGTATCTAATGAAAACCTTAAAAAAATATTTGTACACTGTATTGAATTGAATACAACAAATAACAAAAAATCATTAGAGACAAACCTAACATCTAGTTAAGCTTAATTGCATTTTTGCTCGCATTGCTTTCTAATGCCCTCTCTACTTCAGATTTTTTTTGTAGTAACATTTTACACATTTTAAGTAAATATAGCTTGAGACAGTTTTCATCATTGCTTATTGCAGAACACAGAAATGATTTAAGCCAAAAGATTTGCATTCTAGATTTGCCTTTCAAACATTCATAATAGTCTGAATGCAATCAGATGTGGAACCATCATTTTAGTTTCATTCCTGCTTACACTCAGTGCCAAAATACAGGCTCTATGCTCAGTAGTAAAAAGAATAGTTACAATCCTTGAGGTATATCTGACTCCCATTTTTGCATCTCCCTGCCTGCCTGGTCAATAGATTTTGTGGAGAAAATGAGTCCTCTCTTCCTCTCCCCACTTGTATCTTGTGCTGTCAGCCTTCAAAGCTGCACCAAAAAGGTTGATATTTAAACAGTTCTTGGATTTGATGGCGAAGTCATCTTAAGGAGCTCCTGCTCTTCCTCTGGCTATTTGTCACTGCCAGAAGAATTTTGTTAATGTTACTCTGTATAGTCTGTGTTACACACCRTATTACTGAAAGGGTCCATCTTAAATATAACCCCAAAGGTGGGTTGTTTCAGTTGCTAAAAGTTCACTTTTTTTTCCCCGCAGTATGACCTCAATAGCAGCTGTACTGGCACAGAGGAGGGTGCAGATGAGGTGTAAAGATGGATTTGGTATAGGAAATTTTAAACTGATTTTGAAGCAATCTACACCACGAGTCACAAGACTAATTTGTTTAGTCCATTTTCAGGTTACATAAAGCTTTGCAGAGACTATACCAAAGCAATGTTCAGTCTGTTTAGCACTCCTTAAAATGGACTTTTTTACCTTCATTCATATTTTTGGTATTCAGAGTTTTGGATAAGAGCAAAGAATTGTACTGGAAGACATGTTGCTAGAAGTGACAGGATTTGTAGATTCTTTATCGATTTTCTTTTTGGTTTTCACTTTTATTTTTTGCCTTTGATTTTTTATACTGTTATTACCCACAAGTCCCATTTAAGCCTTCAGCTATAGAAGCCCATACCAAAGCAAGGCTTTCTGATAGCATGTATTAGAGCATCATGCTAGGCTAGAGCAGGTTATGTTTGTCAGGAAGGGTGGAATGTCCGAGTGGTGTTGGATGACTAGAAACTGGATGACTGTTCCCCGCAGACCCTTCTCGCACCAGCGCTGCTTTGCAGCACCGTGTCTTGGAGCCACATTTGCTGCTTTCCAGCACCGTGTTTTGGAGCCACATTTGCTGCTTTCCAGCACCACTTCTCCAAGCTATGTCTGGGAGGAACGGGAAGGGTATGGGCAGCTACAGAGGATGAGGTTTGTAGGGCTGATCCCAGCGATCCCCCCCGATGAAGAGAGGCAGACGAAATGACGCACTTCTGTGGGTACATTCCTCTTCCTTCTCCCTGAAACCATGCCCCTCCCTCCAGTGACCATGTACGTGGTATAGAACAGCAACCTGGCCACGCCCACACGGCTCCTACATTCTGCTCGCTCTCTTCAACCAGGACAACATAGTATGCACAAGTTTATCAATTGAGAAAAATACAATTCAAGCAGCAATCCTTGAGAGCAGAATGCTGTGGCATTTCAAGGCATCTAAGGATTTTCTTAGGAGTTGCCATTTAAAAACAGACCAGTTTCCTATGAGGAATTCCCTTTCTTGTCGCCAGCTACTCATTCAGTGGGTAGCACTTTTGGTCTGCCTCTTGAATGACCAGCAGTGTGTTAAAGCAAAGGTTTTTCAAGCAGGATAAAAATCACTAACCACCGAATTGTAAAAGAGAGGCTGACTGCTGGGAGAAAAAAAAAGCAAGCATTAAAACCTGCCACGAATATGATTCCAGAGAAGTTAAAAGTCTCAGGGACAGGAAAATTGCCTAATAAAACCCAGAAATATGAGCAGTCATTTTTATGGACAAAAAGAACGATAGTAAGTATAGTAAATATTAATTATTCTTAGGAACATGTTATCATTCATGTTATAAATTAATTCCAGCCATCTATTTATAACTTTATCTTTGTAGCTGCAAAAATACACATTTTGACACTTTTCAAATAATAACTACTTCTAGAGTATACATTCATGTATTATATAACTTTGCATACGAAAAGGAATAAATTTTCAAAGAAACTAAAAAAATAAATACATGAAAACAGAAAAAAGCAATTTGGAAGAACCAAAGAGTTTTATAAGAATCCAAACAAATATAAACAATACCTGTTGGAAAAAACAAACAAAGCCATGTCTGGAAAAAAAAATGATATCAGTTAAACTATTAACCAGTCCACAGTTTTAAATCACATGAACAAAAGTAGTCAAAGTAACAAAAGTATCCTTTCAATGCATACATGGACAAATTCATATCTTGTATAAGCACTTGTATTTTTCCTTTAAAGAATGACGTATGAAGTAAGGAGTTTAAACACAGGGAGATATCCTCAAAATAATAATTTTACTTCAATGAGAAAATTTATTTGACATAACAGAAAAAAATATTGCAAATTATCCTTATGTCTTTTTAGATGTTGAAAACTATGTTCTTATGTCACTCATTCACTGTTGTTTAAGATAGCTTCTTTGGTATTCCCTAGTGCCAGTAGAGGATTATAATATCAATCAATTTCCACAACTTCATGATCCATTAATATGCAGGTTGGTTTCTGAGTAAGTCGGTAAATTCAAACCTACATTGTTTTGATATTGCACACAACAATATTAGTTTTATATTTTTTTTTTCTTATTTATACAACTATGTCTAGTAGACAGCAACAGTGGATCACTCATCTGTTTTACTAGGTCACTTTACCAAACAGTACAAGTTTCCATTTTCTGTTAGACTGTTGACATATGTTCTGTTTCCATAAAACCTGTGAACATGACAGTCTATAACCTGAATATCCTTCTTACAAACATAGTGTTTTATTCCCAGCTGCCTCCACTCATCTGGGTCGATCTGTGAAGAGTACTCCTGAACAATTTTTCATATTCAGCAGTATACAGTGTGTTTAGATACGAGAGAGGATGGATTAGAACCTTAATGAGCTCTCCATTCCTTTTCTTTCTTTGAAAAACACACAATAAAAGCTTGCAATTTGGGCTCAAATCATCCTCAAATACGTAGTCTGGTCTAATAGTGGATGAGTGGGAAGAAGGTGGCACAGCTAAGCCATTGACGTCTAGAGTGGGGGGTTTTGCTTATGTTATGTATTTCTTCATGTTAGAAGAGATTTTTGTGAAGGGCTTTCTAGTGCTTTGCTGTCAAAATACTCAGGAGTAGCAAGCACTRGGATTTTTGGATCTCAGTAACTCAAAAATCAGTAGAGGAAATATTTCAATGACTTTTTTRATTTTGTCACTCAGAATGAAAAGATCTTTCCCCTGTTTAGTGCAATTATGGTGACAGAGTAGAATCTGTTGGTAAAGGTTGGCTCTTAAAGCAGTCGGGCAGGCATTTTTTATCTTTATTCTAAGCCTAGCAAGTTGCAGAGCATCAAGTGAAAAAACAGTGGAGTAAAAAGTACTCTGTGGTTACTGAGAATACTGTTATTGTTAAATTCATCTGTTCTAGTGCTTGATCTTCACAGAAACAGTTTACTTAAAAAGAAGAGAAACACTCGCTATTAATCTGGTATAGTTTTAATCATTATGTTTATTAAGGAATGTATTGATTAAATAGACAACGGGAGTTAAATATTTAACATTACAGTTTGGACCTATCTTCTTCGTGCTCCCAAAGTATGGTGTTGTAATAACATGATCTTTATGACAAACCACCTCATTCCATGATCCAGTTCAACAACTATTCTATTATATAGATCATTATTCAGTCAAAGTCAGATATCTCCTTTGGCAAAGGCTGTGCCGATCCATCACTTTTAGATTCAGTGAAGATTCTGGATGTGTACTTATTAGTTAATAGAGAACCAGAATTTTTGTAATTTTCTGTTTGCTGGGTCTTACCAAACTACTTGCAACAGCGACAGTCGTCATGAATGTTTTTGTCAYTGTAAACCCTGAAGATGTTTTATCTCAGTTACAATACTGTGGGAATGGCAAAAGTTTTGCTGCAGTTCAGTTCAAAGGTAAAGATGTTGTTATAAATGCCTTGGTATTCCCTTCAGTCCATCCCTAGAAAATCTTRCTTTAAAGTCTATGGAAGTGTCTCCCTAATATCTGTGCTACAGAGGAGATTTAAAAATATTCTTGAAGAAAAAGACAKCATTAAGATTGGTGTTATGGATATTAGATTCTCTGAAAATTTTGTGATAATGGCCTTGCCCCAGTTATAATTGTGCCCATTCAGAGTAAGAGCTGGTGGTTAAAAAACTAAGTAGCATCTAAGAAACCCTAATTTAGTTTCCTGCTAGTACATAGATTTTCTGCATGACTGAGCAAGTACTTAAAACAACCTTGTGAAAGTATTCAGGGCAGTTAGGTGAAGTTTCGCAAACACAAAGTTGACCATATTTTGATAATTTAGAAGTACACTTTAACTCTCACTGTTTTATTATCCCACAGTACCTGTAAAAGTGCCTCTTTAAACTTTTTTTTTTTTTTACTGTGTATAAGTGTTCTTACAGTTGCACTTTGGTTATTAGCTATTTGAAGGCTTCAGAGGATTCTCATCTACTCACATAATCTGACTATTCCCTTCAGTTAATGGACTCTCTTCAAACCTTTCCTACTCAATCTCTCTTTAGTGTTCTCAGTTTCTCTGGCTGGAAGCTCTCTGCAGTCAACAGGTGACCCTTTTGGACTCTTCACATAATATATATTAAGGCTGAAAAAATCATAAAAATTCACTTCAGTCCAAAGGGTGATTGAAAATCCCACCGACATCCATTAAAGGCTATCAGATACAGAGATTTCTTCATAGGAATGCCTCCCCTCCCCATAAATTGTTGCAGGGTAGTAATAATTCATTACCAATAACTAAGCATATAAGTCTTTCATTAGTTGCTTCTCAAGGCATCCAGCTTGAATGTCACACAGTGCTCTAGCCTATCCAGTAATTACATGTGTGGGGAGCACGTTCAACTCCTCATTATTTCAGGCAGTCAACTGTAAGTGCTAAAACTTCTGGACTGACTGAAACTTCCCCTTTCCCTGGATTGCCACTGCCTTCTTCAGCATCACACAGCTTTTTCAAATATTATATTTACAGATTTAAAGAAGAAGAGGGGAAAAAAAGGAAAAAAGAACTAGAGATCCCTTCGATTTCACTTGGTACTTTTGCTTTTATGTTCTTAAATCAGCTTCAGCCTGTCTTCTTCTAGGATGGTATTCAAATGTTAGCAGTCACTTAAGAGTGAGGACTGGTTGAGGTGTGGTTATCCTGTAGCTGTCCATAGTCCTGGGTTGCCTTTTCTTCAATTTTCTTTCTGTTACAGGACAGATCATCTATAATCTTGACTGTCTGAGGTTCTTGTGTTTTCTTAGAAAAACTTTTCAGTGGATTCCTGCCCTATGATACCTACAAAAAAGGTATGAGGAAAAGTGACAGGGCATGTGTAAAATCCCAGATCCCATTAAGTGTCACAAGCACTGTGAATGATGTTGCCATGAATAAATCAGGAGGTATGTCTCAATATAGATTCTCTGTTCAGTTAAAAGTTGTCTTGCTATTACAAGTGCACTGATGCGTGTTGCACTAGTCTCAAGGGATGAAACATGCTTCTTCCTCACTGGCTTGCTAACTTTTCTTCACCAGTTTGTCTGCACATTTTTGTTGATGTACACAATACAGCTTGCTCTCCATGTGAATTTACTGAGAGGATATATTCTCTCCACATTCTATTAGAAAGCTGAACAGAAACTATAATGGTATCCTCCCTCTTCCAGCACCTTGGTCTGGCAGTTGTTATAAACTCAACGCAGCTGCTGTGAACTCAATGCGGAAACATGTCTTGTTCTTTGAGATTTTTGCTGACAGCCTGAATGTATCCACCCACCAGAGAAATGTTTCATTGTATGTCTCCTAACCTTTAGTCACAATCTTCCAGGCTGTTAGAGCTTCATACTACTAGAATTACATTGCTGCTGGCTTTACAATGCAGCTGAAATGGGTCATTGATCCAATAGCGTGATTGTAAATATGGCAGCTGGATGGTTGGCAGCTTCTTTATTGCACAGTGTGCGTATTGGAGATGGCTGTCTGAATGCCACTGGAGGTGCTTTCCTCTGTTGCAGGTRTGTATTTACTCTACATGAAGTTTCTTTCTTTTTCTCTTTAATTTGCTGTCTTGCTCAGTTGCTGGACATTTTTCTGTTATGTTTTGTATTTCCTTCTGTGTTCTTGAATGAGTTATCCACCCTGCCTCTCACATTTTATAAGTTTCACCTTGACTTTATATCAACAACTACAAAAACTTAGGCAGTAGTGTAATGCAGATATTGTTGAACKGTCATTAAACTTGTGACTGATGAAGCTGAGTGGGATAGAGATTATACAGGCCTGAGCAGTTGCCCAGATTTTCATGACATTTTTCAAGAATGTACTGAGCTGTATGTTGCAGTGTCTTTACTGATATGTCTGTCACTTAAAAGTATCTTTACTGCACCTTTTTTTTTAATTTGTATTATTTTTCTATTTTTATTTCAAATTATTCCGTTGCCCTTGTGTTTTTGGAAGAAGTTTCCTTGTTGCTGTTCCATTTGATTACTTTCTCAGAGACATTGCTCCTGTTAGATCGTGAGTCTGTCTCTAATTCACAAAGCTGTACCGTTCCTGAATTTTTTATATGAAAATCAGCTTTTATCTAGCCTATTTTAGTTTTGATTCTTGGTTTCAAATGAAAAATTGTATAATTCTCTTGAGAGTTATATCAGTCATTATACACCTTTACCAGGTGTAAATATGTTTTTCAGGCTAATTTCTAGCATCAGTCTTTTTGTTGCTTCTTCAGTGAAATAGGAAAGACTCCACTTATCTTCCATGCAGACTCATTTCTTGGTACCATTTACAATGTTTTCTTTTCCTTTCTTTCTTCATCYGGAAATCTGGTTTACCATCTAGGCTGAGTTTTTCTGTTCTCTAGTCTGAATTTCTGAATATTGCATAGTTTGAGTGTTATTTTTTTTTTCTTTTAGTAAATCTCAATATTCATGGYTGTCAATACCATGTTTAATACATTGTGTGCTGGTTAATAACTACATCAAACTAGAGGTTTTATTTTATTTTATTTTTAGAGCTTTTCTTACCCAAATTTGACTATTAGAACCAGAACAGTATATTCACTCAGTTTCACTCTCTAGCAACCTCTGGTCTTTCATGCAGGTTCTATGTCATTAGCCAATGCTGGTAAGAAAGAGAGGAAATTACTTTATAGAGTGAGGATGTATGTATTTAACTTACTACTTTGGACTCCTAATACCAAAATGTCAAAAGATGAGAACAGGAATCAGACTTTTGCATTAAGAAATGAAGCAAGTGAAGCACTTGGTTATGTAAAACAGAGCTTTTTATAGCAGCCCAAATCTGGAAAAGCCTAAGAATCTATTTTATTTTAATGCTTAGTTTACAGATTAAAACTAAGGTCAGAAACATAGTATTTTCTTGATAACTTTCTAGCTCACAATGTCTCTTTTATGCTAGTAGAAACAGCTACTGTGTATACTGTTTTTCCTAAGAGGAAATCAGAAACAGAAACATTAAGTGCAAAACTTAGGCGGAGAAAATGAGAAACGCAAATGAAATTAATGTCTCACTGCTGTTCTTGTTTAGGCCTTAATTCACAACTAAGCATCAGCTTTGTTCCACTTTATTCCCTCTTATCTTGCCATTAATGGGGGAATTACTCTATTGCAGAGATAAGGTGTATCTAGGACCCCACTTACAATGTATTTAAATACAGGGAGAGAGAACGAAAATAATTTAGACYGAAAACAGATACTGAAACTGGAATACAGCCAGCATGTCTGGACCTGCCGTTTCCTGAATGAAAAATGTTTGAAGTGTATTTGTCTCTACTTCTTTTTATTTCATCATTTTTCTGGTAATTGCTTTTGATTCTTTCAGGATCAGTGCAGAAATAGATTCTGTAAATCCATCCAAAGACTAGGTTTTAGCCAGTGTTAAAAGAAGTAAATAGACAGGTGGGTTTTTCCCTCTCTCTAAACAGGACCTCAATGCAATATATCCAGCATTCATATTGAGTCTTCTTTGTACTGAATTCTCATCAAATTGAATTTATATAGAACTGATTTTTTTGTGCTCAAAGGTATTTGCATGGCATTAACTTAGAGAGAAAAGTGTTACCTCCATCTGCAGTGGCCCTGTTGTGCAAGGTATTGCAGTGCATGCTTCTTTTCACTAGGTTTTTCTCGTGCCACCTGCAGTGTTTAGCACAACAGACAACAAAGAGAAAAAAAACCCCAGARTATGCATTTTGATTGTCTTTCCTTTTGTGCTTATAAGCACAGTCTTTAAACAATATTTGTAAGGATCTATTTTGCTTTCATTTCATAAAATTTTTTGATTAATCATTTCACAAAAAATGCAAGRGTAGACCTTTAAAATTGTGTTCATGTTTAGAATCTAACTTTATGTTAAGCTCTTTTTAGGCTTTGACAGTGTTTATTTCCTTCCTGCTTTACAGCTTGAATTGGAAATGCTGAAATACCATAAAACAGGCTTGGACAAATTTGATAGATTCATATCCAGACCTAGAGCTTCAGTGCACTCTTGATTGTAAACATGCCTCTCAGTCTCCCAAATTACTACCCGTCTGTTTATGTACTGAAAGGGAAGAGAATTCCTATTCTATATCTCATTAAAGACTTCATGCTCTGGCTTTCCACTTTCCCCTGTTCCCATTATTCTGCATTGTCATATTGRTTGACATCTGTCTTTTGTTACACTCTGCTATGCCAGCATTGATTGTTTCCACACCGTCTTACTATGTGTCCTGTGTACAAAGGCCTTTGTACACAGAATGTTCTGGTCATTATCTCTTAAAAGGAAAGCTTCCTCAGCACATTATTTATTCTTACATGAAAGGGATTGGAGAATTCTATTTTATATATTGTGTACATTACAAAATATTACAATGATGAAATGCTGTTAGGAATGTCAGAGATACCAAGATTTTTAATTGAAATAAAGTTGACAATGTTGAATGTAGAGCAAAAAATTTAATGTGAATGTATTCATAATTCATGTTTTACAGCACACTCTACGACAGAAAAGCAAATATTTTTCCCTATTCTGAATTCTTTAGAAAATCATCYCTTCAGACTTTGTTGAAATTAATGTTTCCATGTGTATTGTGTTTGCATGACAGTTTTTGGTAGCGGGRGGKCTAAAGGGGTGGCTTCTCTGAGGAGGTGCTTGAAGCTTCCTTCATGTCTGACAGAGCCAATGCCCGCAGCCCCAAAAATGGACGTGCCACTGGCCAAGGCTGGGCCAATGAGAAATGATGGTAATGTCTCTGTGATAACATATTTAAGAACAAGAAAGAAAAGTGTTATTGGGCAGATGTAACTGTGGCCAGAGAAGAGCAGGGTGAGAACATGTGAGAGGGACAACCCTGTAAACACCAAGGTCAGTGTAGAAGGAGGGGGAGGAGGTGCTCCAGGCACTGGAGATTCCTCTGCAGCCCATGGTGAAGACCATGGTGAAGCAGCTGTGCCCCTGCAGACCATGGGGAAACACTGTGATGCAGAGATCCACTCACAGCATGTGGAGGAGACCCACGTTGCAGGAGATGGATGCCTGAGAGGAGGCTGGGAACCCGTGGGAGGCCTCTGCTGGAACAGTCTCCTGGCAGGGATCTGCAGACCTATGGAGAAAGGAGTCCATGCTGGAGCAGAAGTGGGATCGTAACATGAGGAAGCTGGGGGAAGGGCTTACTGAGCAACTTTCCATCATTTCCCAGCAGTCCCAGCTAACTGGGAAGGAACCTCCCAATAGCTTGGAGGTTACCAAATGTCATTCCGATCTACAAGAATGGTCGGAAGGAGAATTTCGGGAACTACAGGCGYATGCAGGACAACCACAGGATCAGGCCCAGCCAGCACGGGTTTATGAAAGGCAAGTCCTGCTTGACTGACCTGATCTCCTCCAATGACAAGGTGTCCCACTTAACGGATGAGGGAARAGCTGTGGATGTTGTTTAGCTGGACTAGAGTAAAGCCTTTGGCACCATTTCCCTCAGAATTCTSCTGTGGAAACTGCCTGCTCATGGCTTCCGCAGGTCCACTCTTCGCTGGGTAAAAAACTGACTGGTTGGCTGAGCCCAGAGAGTGGTGATCAATGAAGTTAGATCTGGACAAGCTGGATCAATGGGCCAAGACCAATGGTATGAGGATCAACAAGGCCKAGTGCTGGTTCCTGCACTTGTGTCATAACAACCCCAGGCAGCACTACAGGCTGGGGACGGAGTGGCTGGAAAGGCATGCAGTGGAAAAGGACCTGGAGGTGCTGGTTGACGGTGGCTGAACATGAGCCAGTGTGTGCCCAAGTGGCCGAGAAGACCAGTGGCATCCTGGCTTGTATCAGAAATAGTGTGACCAGCAGGACAAGGGAAGTGATTGTCGTCCTGTACTTGGCACTGCTGAGGCTGCACCTCGAATCCTGTGTCCAGTTCTGGACTCTTCACTGCGAGAAGGACATGGAGGTGTTGGAGCTGGTCCAGAAAAGGGCAACAGAGTTGGTGAAGGGTCTTGAGCACAAGTCCTGTGTGGAGTGTCTCAGGGAGCTGGGTTTGTTTAATCTGGAGAARGGAGGCTCAGGGGAGACCTTATCACTCTCTGGAGCTACCTGAAAGGAGGTTGTAGTGAGGTGGGTGTTGATCTCTTTTTCCAGGTAACAAGTGACAGAACGAGAGGAAATGGTCTCACAGAATGCCAAGGGAGATTTGGAGTGATATTAGGAAAAATTTCTTCATGGAAAGGGTTGTYAAACATTGGAACAGGCTGGCTGGTCACTATCCTGGAGGTATTTAAAAAACCCATAGATGTGTTGCTTAGGGCTAYGATTTAGTGGTGGGCTTGGCAGTGTTAGGTTCRTGGTTGAACTTGATGATCTTAAAGGTCTTTTCCAAWGGAAAGGACTCTATGATTCTATGAAACAGTGTTTTAAAAACAGGTGGTGTTTCAGTATGACCAATTCATTGCAAGCACACACTGCAACAAGTTGCACAACAGGGCCTACTTTCCTTTTGGCTCCTAAATCCCTGGTTTAGCTCTTTCGCTGCAGCTCAGAGTAAGGAAAAAACACTGTCTCAGCAGCACTTGTGTATCTTTCATGACTCCCCTTTATTTTTGCAAAAATATGATTTCTTGAGGCTTGAGGATTTTTTTTCATGGTTTTGTTTGATTATCTTTCATTTAGAATGCTTATTTTGTACATATTTCACATAAAGGTGTTTGCAAAAGAACAAACACACCGCAAGCTTGGACTAAGTAATATTCCTGTTCCCTCATTTCTATACTCTCAACTCCTCTTAACACCTGTTCAMGCTGTGAAACGATATTCAGGATGTTGATCTTCTTCACTTCCCTCTGGTCTTTCAATAACAAAATTAATACAGTAACAAACCAAACCAGCATGACATCTACAGTGACAAAGTCTTGTTTTTTATTTCTCTTGCTTTACGGGTTCTGAGAATATCAAATTCRCAGGTTTTCAGAGACTTTTACTCCAAAGACTGTTCAACATCTGATGTAACATAGGTCATATAGGGTGCTGGATAAAGAGGAGGTGAAATACCTTTAAGTATAGGAAAAAGGGCTCAGATATTAGAAGAGGAAAAGCAATATGAAAGGATGGAGAGGCCATGATGGTACCACAGAAAATGAATGAAAAAAAGGTGGATGTGATGACTGAGCAGAATGCAATTCATGGATATGACAGCACGCAGGTTTTACTGTTCAATCATAGGTTTCAAAGCTGACACTCATTTTTTACCTGTCATACATTCTAAAACCCTTCTGAAAATACACTATCTGCAAGGTTTTGACAACCTCAACACTCCACATACTTAACAAATGCCTTTCTAGGATCAGATAATTATTGTTTGAGTGTCTATTTGAGGCTCAGTATGAATAGAACCTCCTGTGGCAGTACAGCTCCTTTGAACTCAAACACAGGGTTGCCAGTACATCCTAACTCACAAGGAAAAAAAATTGTTCAGTGTAGCTCTGATCTGCTCTCTCTAAATTCTAAAGTTTAATTTGAATAATACCTCTGAATTTATTGAGAAAGTGTTTTTCTTTACTGATATATTACACAAGTGTTTGTTAAATGTAGAGTAGACCTTAATTTACCTAGAGCTGAATTTATCAAAAAGCTAAATTAGAAAACCATTAAGTCCATTTAGGGACATCAATAGGAGAGGAATATGGATTTCTGACTAGTTGAATTTCAAACTTGATCTACAAATAGAACAGTATGCATTTATCCTTACTTCTTATTTTAATTTCTTTTGATTGTTTCTTTTCATTTGGCTTTGGCTACTAGGCTCTGGGCAGTTAGTGTCCAGCACGTCTTTGTGAAGGCAATTGTACACTGCAACCTAATTACTTCTCGATTTTTATCTATTTTCAATTTGTAATAAGCCAGATATACTGAGTTTTCCTACACTACACTTCCCTTTATAAAATATGTCTTGTCAATCCATAAAATGTATTTGAAGCTTTTATCTGTTGCCTTCTCGGTTTTCTGACATTTTAGTTGGGAGAGTGAGCAATCAAATCATAGTCAGAATTACCTTTACTGATATCGCTGAGACATGAAAATACCTCCTTACTTAATCCCTTTACTGGGACATCAGCTAGGTGTTCAGCACTATTTCCCACAGCCTCTCCTTGGCAAACTGGAAAGATACAGATTGGATGGGTTGTAGGTGAGGAGTGTAGGAAATTGGCTGACAGTTCACACCCAGAAGGTGGTAATCAATGGCTTTTACTCAGGTTGACAACTTGTCACAAGTGAGGTCCCCCAGGAATTGATACTGGGCCCCATGCTGTCCCACATATTCATAAATTAGATGGATGATGGGATTCAAAGCACCCTCATGAAGTTYGCTGATGGTACCAAACTTGATGGTGAGGTGAACACATCAGAAGGGCAAGCCATCCCACAGAGAGACTTGGCAGGATGAAGGATGAGCTAGAAAGAAGAGTATGGAGTTTATAAAAGACAAGTGTTAATTCCTGCACCTGGGATGAAATGATGAAAAAGCCCACTACAGATTAGCATGTGTATGGCTGGGGAGCTGCCTTGCTGAAAGGGACCTGGGGGTCCTGGTAGGCAACAAGCTGAACATGAGTCAGCAGTGTGCCACTGCAGCAACAAAGGCAGATTTGTTCCTGGATTGCATCTACTGAGGAATTACATTCCTTTAAAATTACTCCCTGTGGTCTATTTTGCTGTTGTTTAATTTCTTGTGTTTTGGGTGGGTTTTTTCCAACATTTTCGCGGCACATATATCTCTATATCTATATCTATGTATATATAAAGTATTTTTAGGAAAATCCAAAATTAGCATTCTTCATCTATACTACATAATAATGCTATTTACAGTARGAATAGGGAACAGAGATGATTATCATGGTAAATCAGATTTAGTTGATCAAAATGTAAGATCAAAACATTAGTTTAAAACAACATACTTGATTTGATACTCTGCTCAGTGCTTACGTAGGCAAACTAGAGAAAGATCTTTATAGTAATATGCAACTGCCAAAGCCAAAAAGAATCTGAAAAATATTTGAGCAATATTTACTTATTCTTTAGGTATTATCTAACTCCTTAAATTCCTACCAATAAACATGTGGATGAAAAGGATGAAAAGCTTTTTGCAGCTCTTTGTAGGTTAGGCGATCTATCTTSTGTGTTTTCCCAGACACAGAAAAAATAGAGACATACTCGAATGCACTCCATGGAAGCAACCCCCAAGGAATCCTACTGATGTTACTGAGACACTTACAAGTGCAAGGGTCTGTCAGRATTACTTCCAGATCTGGAGTTTAGCTTGTAGGTTTTATAGACAACAACTTGGTAAAATATATCTTAGTTATTTTATTGTGGTTTTTTTTGAGCAAATGGTAAAATTGTGAGTTATAAAAAGATGACGAAATATTTGTATCTAAGTTGATGTTGAAGATCACAAGCAGTAAGTGCTTGAAAACCTCATCAGTTATAATTATCTGTTACTTTTGTGCCTTAGTGCAGCACAATATGTATTATGCCTACCTGCTGGTCAGAGGGACTTGTTCTTCATATGATTTTGGGTGTTGAAAACAGTATGAAGTTAAAATCTTAGCAGAGTTCCTCATCAGGCAAAGAAAAAAAATGAAATGTTTTACTTTTTTTTTTTGAGGCTCACAGGCCAAAGTGCAACATGATTTCAAGGTTAACTGTGATTCCCACCCCCCCAGTTTCTTACATTTAAAATGAGTAAGTATAGACTATTCATCAGCATGAGACTGTAAGAGGTAAGGAAGTACAATGACATGATGAAAATTTTTCCATTAGAAGTCTCAGCACAATGACTCTAATGGATGGGGWTTTTTTGCGTTTAGTACTATTGCTGTGATGCAGCCGAGGAGCAGCCACTGTTAGGAATTCTGGGAACTGCAGWGATTTCACAGTGGAATTAAACAAATGCTCTCCCCCACTGTGATTCCAAGGAACTGTACAAACCTTCTCACAGGGAAGCTGTACTATTTTTGATCAGCACAGCACTCTGAAAACCTCTAAGATGCAATGCATCTCACACCATGCATAAACTGTGAATTGCATTTGAAAATATTTCTTTTTCTGTGAAATTCAGCATTTTGAACATTATCTTGTTGGCTACCACTATATTCTTGTGTTGAACTGAGGTTGTGACAGCCTTCCTGTGAATGAGCATCTAAATAGTGCCACATGCAGATGAGGAAATGACAGAGATTGAAATCTTCTGCCTGAAAGACTGTAGGAGCCATCCAGTTCTGTACAGTGACGGATAGTCACACTAGTCAAGGCTTGGATAGCCACCATTGTCTTAACTTTCCATTAGTTATTCACACTGTGTTTTTAGCAGCTGTCTCCTGCCTSTTGCTGACCAGTGCAAATGGAACACTCTAGAAGGTGTCTTACCTCTATCTCTCCCCCTTACCTTGAGTCCTGAGTGGGGTCTAGGAAGCCTTCTTTCTTCAAATGATGTCTTCTACAGTTAAGGACTGTGGATAAGGAAGAAAAAAAAAGAATGGAGAGAAATAGCTGTGGACTGAGAGTTTTGTGGGATCCAGCACTTTATTTTAATGAATGCATAATTAGGTCTGAGAATTGGGAGGGAAGATCTTGGAAGAGAAGTAAGTTGTATGATAGGGACAATGTCAAGGACACTTAAGGTAAATATTCAGAGTCGGGAAAGGATCTAAGAGTGTTTTGCTCTTAGGAATATCTGGGGAGCAGAATAGGTTGGTGTTCTGGGGAGGGACAAGAATCCAGTCCATTGAGCATGAACTTAAMAACAGATTACTTACAGGCCTATGATAAGATCTGCAATTTGTGCAAAATTTCRGGTGAATATCATTCACCAGTGAAAAACAGGATGGTCAACAGGCAGAGGGGCTGCAATAAGGAATGCCTGTTATGATGAAAATTCCTATGTCCTCTTATCTTGAYAATTTTTTTTTTATTTAGGATTTATAGTATATTTACTGTAATATAAAGTAAGGGAGAGCACATTAAAAAAGATATTTGGRAAAAAAGAGAAAGGGGAACTGGATAACTGGAAGAAGTAGTAATGGTCTTCAGAACACATAAATCCTTAAAAAAGTCACGGAAAAAGCAAGCAGGCTGTAACAGCTCTTSAGACAGTTGGAGATGCTGGTAAGGTGCTCTGCCTGCCGGGACCTCATTTAGCAGCAGCACATCCTCTGTGATACATCATCTGAATACAGAAACAAATGGCTGGATARGATATATGCCAAACTCCAGAGTGAACTTCCTTAAAGTCTTCCTACAGGCTTGATGGTGCTCGACAGAATGATAGTCATAGGTAATCCTCTGGGATGAGTTGGRATAATGATACATGAATGTGTGTCATTGCCTGATTTTATGATTTTCTAGAAATAAAGGCTAAGTAATGGCTGAAGTGRTAGTTTCAGGAAGATACTGATTAAAATGTTGCCTAATTATTGTTGAAAGAATAACAAAGGATCCCATATACTTTAATATCTCTCGTTGATGAGACAGTCTGGCACACCCAAATAATGATGCTGAGCAGGAAGGGTTGTATACACAAGCCACCTTCATATTCTGACCACTGTAACCTGAAACCAGGCTACTTTAATCTTGCTGGAATTCACTCCGTATTACAGTTTCTAGATACCTTTTCAACTTCTTTTTAAAACTTGGTTTAAGGTATTTCTACTGAAGTAATCATATTTTAATTTTATTTTACTCCACCACTTCCTTTGCATGTTACAGAGATTTATGCATTAGCATTATGTATTTCTACTGGAGCAATCTCTCCTTCAAACTACACACCTCTCCCAGCCATTTGGCCGCTCATGCTTTAACTTCTCCTTGATAGAATTGTTGATTTTTGCCTACAGCCTTTGTGAGATGGATTACTTCATAGCACARAAGGCCTCTTAGATACACCACAGGAAAAAACATCCAATTTGTAAAATGCAATACATACCAGCGACTTATAGATCTCTAAACCTTACTGAAGAGTTCACCATATAGAATGCGCTAGTATCAAGGGAAAGAAAGAAACCAAATATTTCACTGTTTTTGAACAACCTTTCTTATAATTTAATTTGAACTTATTCATGTGAGCTTTTTCCTAGTTTTTCAAAGGGCCAAATTCAATAAAGAAAAATAACAGTTAAGGGACTTGCAGAATACTCTAAAGCSATCACAGATGTACTTAAGATGCACTTAAATTCCTTCAGCTTGGAATAAGCCTCCTGATTATTGCTCATAAAGTGTTACCCCTCATTCCCTTAATGGGAGACTATACAAGAAACCTTTTTTACCTTAGTTTTTCTAGAGCCATTCATTATATTATAAGGGTTAAGTAATGCCCAGTACTTTACCGGATGTACATAATTTGTTGTTTTTATCAAGTATAAGTGTGAGTACATGAAGAGTAAAGTGCCCTTCCATCTTTACTGTWCATTTTGTTTTCTCACTGCACATTTTGAGTCGTTCAACTCTAGATTCCTAACAGTCCAACTTGGACTTTGTTTCACATATTCATAAAAATTTTTGATTATGATGATTTTCCTTTGTGAAAGGTTTCTTAAGTTGCATTTATTCCTTTGTCAATTCTTCCAGCTTAATAAATGCTTCTGAAGGGCCCTAGCTGCTGAACAAATGCAAGCAACATTTCTGTTGATTTGCAACTGTAATGTTACAGTTACAGTAACTGTCCATAGGGACTCCTCAAAAAGGACAAATAAAGATCTCCATGTTATATTAAGTCAGTGTCTACAGACCATCTCTGTCTAATGAAAATATTAGTTGTTGCAAATCACACCTTCTTCATAATTAACCACTAAAAATTAGCACCTAACGTGATGGTTTTTTCASAGGTATTCATAGCTTCAAATTTTTCATTGCTCTCTGTTGTCTATAATGTAACTATTTTTTATCTGTGATAATAGCACAGATTTTAATGTCTATGTTATTGACACTGCTATAAATATAAGCATAGACATATCTGCTATGTAATGTAGCTCTTGCCATAAAGAGTGACACTGGTGAGAACAATGTTCTGATTTGTCAAGGTACCTGTTACTTTACATAAACATAAAATGCTGCAAAATCTGCAAGACAAAGATTTAGAAAAAAATTGATAACCCCAAATTATACAAAAATAAATTTGTTTGTCTAAATTTTTTTCTCTAATCATGTAAACAGAATTGAGGAAATAATGAATTTATATAATATTAAGATGTGGATTATTAAAAATATTATTTTTAGTGTGTGCATATATATATATATATATATAATCCCATCTTAATTTTATTTGCTCCACCACTTCTTTTGCATGTTACAAAATTTAGCATGCTGTTACAAATACTTTAGACTTGTATCATCAGCCATGTCAGAGATGAGAAGTGATGCAACTATTATGTCCAAGTTTTCCAGTAAAGCAGTTCCAACTGGCATCTCTTTCTCCAAAGATACAGTATTTTAAATTAAGCTCTAATTGTAACAGCTTCATTGTAAGGATTCTTCTGAACTGTGTAATAATTTGACCCCCAGAAGGCTTCTATATGCAACTTTTAAAACACCAACAGTTTTAAGGAAAGGGAGGCTCCAGATGTCTAGYGTTTGCCACTCTAGTCAAATATTTTGATCTGGGATATATCACGTTGTCAAATGTGCTTTCTCTCTTGGAAGTTCTTCTTTCTCTCTTGCTGAAATAATTACAGCAAAAAATAACCTGAGTTGAATTTATCTCCAAAGCAAACATTATTATTTTAAAAAAATTGATAATACTAAATTTAGAAAGTATATAGTATGGAGTATATGTCGAAGAAAAAATATTCTGGTAGAAATTTAGTCAATTTTTTCTACACTTTGTAAATCCAGAACATAAGGRTCATTATATGAAGAACTACAAACATCTAACTATTATGATTACACGTATATGCACACCCACACAAAAGGAAAGCTGAAATACCAGACATGGATAAATTGATTTTTCCTTTGTTAAACTGGAATTATTAGCACATTGAAGAAATAAAAGACTGTGCTAATTTGAAGGAGTGAGAAGTCAACTAAGGCAGTTGATTTAATACTGGTCAGTACAATTGTTCTTCTTTTGTCAGCACGGTTTTTGTTCATTTAATATTTTTCCTATATTAAGGTCATGATACCTTACTTGGCTGACATATGCATAAAGGACTTTCGGAAAGCATAACTTAGTTTTTGTTTTGTTTATTTCTCTTGGATATCATGCCTTCAAAGTCTTTTGCCCCTGAGTGTAATTAGCATGATTTTTTTTCTAATTCTCAAATCCCTCTTCTCACTATGTGTTTGATATATGACAAACCTTTGAATTCTTTTATAATTTCTAACTCAGATTTTTTTTTTCTCCACATACATAAATACTGGGGAAGTTTCATTAAGTAAAGACATATATGAAAAATGGCTTATTTCTTCATAGTAGATGGAGTGCTGTGATGAAAACATAGGTGCCAAATCGAGAAAATCCTGGGCTTTGTGTAGGGAGGCTTCACTACTAACAATGACTCATTTTCATCTCAACTTGGTTCTTCATTTCAAGCCATAGGAAAAGAACAATGCAGTAAATATAAAATTCAGATTAGAAAAGCAAAGTTATTGATTTAGACCTAGCTCATAGCATTAGTACCTCAAAAAGCCACCTTGGTAAGTTCTTTATATGTTCAAAATACTATAATTACAACATTCCCTGAACTGTGTTTATTTTCTGTAGATTAATTCCTTTTTGTAGCAACTGAGGATGCTTACAGGTCCTCAGATGTAGTTCTGTTTGCATTGGGAATGCCTTCCTGGAAGCTACATACTTGTGTCTTCAATATGAAAAGCATTGATGCAAATGAATTCCACTTCCTCTCCCTTTGTACCCATAGTTAATASACATTTCTGTATTTCTTAGGAAGCATCTGAGTATATGAATCAGTGAAATGAATGGGGCAGCTAATACCAGCTTCATTCATATCTTACTGCCCATTTGCAGAGACGTTTCTCCACCAGTTTTTCTCAGAACCATAAATAATTTGAAGTAATTTATTTAAAAGAAAAAATAAAATCCCAAACCRCAAACAAACAAAACCAAAATGTGACTTTTCTTAAGAATGGGTTACCAGTTTCTGGAAGATGCAGAAGGATTGTATTGCTAAGTGCTAATCAAAGTCTGAGATCATCTTTATGTCAGGAGGTTGATATGTCAAGGGTCAAAGGAGGTGATTCTCTCTCTCTACTCGACTTACGAGACCCCATCTGGAGCACTGYATCCAGCTTTGGGGTCCTCAGCACAAGAAAGACATGGACCTTCTGCAGCAGGTCCAGAGGAGGGCCAGGAAGAGGATCAGAGGGAGRAGCGCCTCTCCCACAAGGACAGGCAGATAGTCTTTTTCTACCCCTTCCTTGCTGCTTCCTCCTTCTTTCTTACATGCCTTAGGTTCATCCGGGTCCATTCCAATATGTTTTCTAAGATKCTTTTTAAACTTTGCTTTTTCTCTTAGTCTGCAGTTCCATGTAACATCTCAACAGATATGTTATCTTCTGTAGATGTTAGATGCTGTTAGATATCAGAGTTCTCTTTGTTCCTTCTAAAACTGAGCCAGTTTYGTCTAACTCCAGTCTGCATTTCTTCAATTGGCATGTGGAAAGATGYTTAGAGCAAAGAAGTCTGGAGTCCAGCCTGTGTCCCCCTGTGCTGCATCCTGTATCTCCTGCTGTGAGGAGCTCTCCTTGTATGAGCTCTCTTCTCTCATACCAGGCTTATTTTTCTCTATACTGCAACAGTATGTSTGAGTCATAAATACCTCATTCTAGAATAATTCCCTGTTACGGTCGTTTCTATACAACTATGATCACAGCATGCAAACATCAACAAAAGTAACAAATCAGCCATAGCTACCCCATGTCAATTAGAAAGAGGATTGTTGCAGCTAAACCAAGCAAAAAAAAAGTGCAGGCAGATGAMAATTTCAGACAGAGGAACCCTGACAAGTCCTAAGACTTGCAAAGTCAGTAGAAAGTTTGTGGCCTGTTAATACCAAAGATGATATGCTGTATTACAGGGCTAAAGCATAACAAAACTCACGTTGAAGATATTTTAAAAATTCCATTTTGTTTTACAATTGTAAATAGCGTATTCTGGTGTCATCTAGTAGAGCATACTCTAAAGTATATTGTCATTGTTTTTTATGTATTGATGCAATACCTATATAATTAGACTTTAAAATAAAATACATACATATATGTCTTATCCTACTTTGAAGATATTTATKACTTGCTTTTATTCTGAATTACATATCTGTAATCTAATTAATTCCACACTGAAGAGATAYTAATATCTGTTTTGTTGTTTTCTTTTTATTTGTGACATCAGTAATTGTACTAGTGTGTTTTCCATCCTGGTCTGTTCTATGGAAATATATTAAAGTAGCATGTTTGTGGAAATTTGTCGTACATTTATCTAATGCTTTACCACATACTAACAATACCCATTTGGAATATTTGTTCTTCTTTGACTGTCTTTTGACAAGAATGACTGTTTCAAGTATTCTAAAACATTGTTTCTRTAGGTAAAAACTGGTGTACCAGTGTCTCAGAGGAGAAAGAAATGGTTATGCTCTGCAAGAGCAGGCAAGCAAGGGGTTAAGGCTGAGAACAGAACAGGGAGGGCAGTGGCCTCTCTGAGATAACACAGTCCCATATGACACATCTAGTGACAGTAATCATGGTGGTTGTGTGACCAAAACACTGCTCAGCTGATGCAGGGTGCTGTGGTGGGGAAAAGCACCCCTGAAAGAGGCCTGGCTTTTGCCCTCAGCGTCTGGGCACCCCTTCCTGCAGGAAGTCAGTGATAGGGTTGTACCTCTACAGCCAGGGCAGGGTGAGGGTTACTGGAAAGATGGATCACGAACGATAGGGAAGGGCAAACAATTTCAGGGTGTCTGAGTGTTGTCGTTACCCAAGGCCAGATGGTCTCACGGGTGATGGGCCTTCTGTGGTTCTCCCATCTAATGCAAAGACTGGTTGGAGTGTGGGCTGGGTTGGAGTGGATGTCCTGGCTCTCTGGGCAAACTGAAAGGTCACTAAATTACAAGACACCCCCACAACCAGTGGAGCAATAGTTTATGTACTACTCTCACCTGGGACGATGAACGAGTACACACTTGTACTGTGAGGCAGGGCTCTACTGCCCACACCTCCAGGTGCACCCCCTTCCAGTGGTCACAGCAGGGTTTGCTGGTGCAGGTGTCTGTGTGATGGCCATTTATACCACARTGGAATCACACTTACTCCCTCTGTCTGTGCTCTTGATCGCCTGCCTAAGTGGGGCCCCCGCTATGAATGGTCGGGAGCATGGTTCAGAGCACATTGGTGTTTGAAATGCTATCTTGATACTCTGGCAGGCATCTCTCTAGGGTGGCATCCATGCCTGAGAGCCACCATGCTTTCCTGTGCTTTGAGGTAGCTTCCACTGAGGCCTCTCCTAGCTCACTCTCACACGATGCCTGCCTGGCATCTGCAGCCTGGATCCTACTGTGGAATCCCAACGGGATGGGGGAGAACAGGGTGCAGGCCCTGAGGGTCAGTCCCCAACCTAGGCTGAGCTTGTGGAGTCCTCTGGTGACCTCAGGGCTCTGTCTGTCAGCTGAGAGAGAAAAAACAATGATCTGTCTAAAKGGGAGAAATGCATAAAATAAGTTCACATGACAGAAGTATTTGCAGAGATCCTGATTTTGATGTAAGATGTTTACCTTGGTGGCAGGCAATTTGGAGCATTAAGCTGTGTAAACTTTTTCTCTTCCAACAATAATTAACTTCTACAGTTTTTTCATAGCACTTAATCATAGGTTCCTCCTTTTCAATGTTCATTTCAAACCTGAAAAGTGTGTTTACTTCTGTAATGAGTAAGTTGCATGAATGCTTGTATTATGTGAATGATACAGTACTACAGTGACTGTATCTCTTTTCATTTAAGTTTTGAAAAGAAAATCAGGTCCCAGTGTTAGTCTTATTTTTTCTAAAGRAAAGAACAGAAGCAACTTTTGCCATTAACCAGAAATTTTTGATGGATAGGTGGTTGAGGTGATTGCTATKATTGCAAAGGAGTGCAAAAAATGAATGTCTTATGTCTTCAACTGAACGCTTTCAAATAGTAAGCAAAATATAACCATTATTTAGCTTTCTTTTTAATGTGAAAGAGATTTTGTGTTAATTCTTCTTTATTCTCTTTCTTATTTTTGTTTCCTACTTTTCACATTTTATTTCATATTGAGTGACATCTGAATCCAAGATAACATGCCATGTTAAAAGAGGCTCTGATTTGGGAAAATTAATTCAAATTGTAGGCCAAATTTATTCAAACCTTTCCATTTAATTTTCTTAAATTTTTTAGAACTATCCTGCCACATTAGGTACCTTGCAGCCTTCACTTTTTAAGTCCTTGATCAAACTATTTCAGAATATGCCTGATATTTAGATCATGTTAAATTCCATATAGTTTCTTAAGTACTTAAGAATAGTAGCTAAATGCTGAATGATTGTAATAAAGTGAAATTTAGGATTCTTCTAGTATCTMTTTTTATTTGAAAACAAAATCTGCTAGATCAATTATTTTTAATTGCTTTCCAAAGTTTTCGTGAAAAGGATGGAACATTTATTATTTAAATTGTGTATTTTTTTTAAATTTAGTGTGCTATTAGTAGAAAAAAAAATTCACCTAACTATTACTTGACAAAAGGGAACACTATCTCASTTCTTCTTGCTATTAATGTTTCTTTCTCCCTGGGATTCTAATATTGCAAACATCCTATATTCTTAATAGRTTCTTAGCCAGTTTGCTGAACATTGTAAATAACCATTTCCAAGTTTCAAGGCATTTTTGTTATTAGAATCAAGCAGTAGCATACAACAGGATTTGTATCTCATGTGAGACAGAACTTTACATTCAGTCTTCTGCATTGATGAATGGGGTCCTGTGTTACATACTTTCAAAGAAACATGTATGTGCTGTGAAATCATGCCTACCACCTTGCAGTCTTACTATGACTGATAAAACTAGTTCAGATTACTCAATTATCTCAGTACATTCACCAGTAACATTCCTTTGTGAGCTGTTGGGAGAGATCRAATGGTTTAAAGGGCTTTCAGCATCAACTGTGGCTTTAGTGGGAAAATGCATTGTATTTCCTCATCCCTGCTACATGGAATGCAAGCTAATGTGATAAATTTGCATTCATCTCCTTGACCTTCCCTTGTACAGAAGAAATTAGGAGAAAATATCACCAATACAATTAGTTTTTACAACAGTTTTTCTGGCTGTTATTTGGACTCCATAACAGAGGTGGATTTTTTCCCCTTTTTGCATATTCATTCATGTTCTCACTGAAATGGCATTGCATTTAATTTACATTGGCTAATCAGAAGATTTTCTCAATTTTGACTACCGTGCATAATACAACAGGCAAGATACTTACCATATCTCTAGTAAAAAGCCTGTAGCATGAGTTTAATCATGCTATTTAATTGCTAGGCTTAATTTGAAAATAATTGTTCACAGCAATTAAGTAAATGCCCCAATTTCATTAACAGACTTCCTAATTAGAAAGTACAACATAAAAGTGCTAATGTTGCCTCATTAGGCTTGAATTACTGGTTCTAATACTACTTTTTTACCATCTATACAATTTCTCTCTGCAGTAGAATATCAGCCTAATAACTGGTACTAGTAACAAATTTCCTGTTGCAGCACATTCGTTATGTCCTAGCCAAATGTGYGATGTTTTATTACGAAGGAGGCTCAAGTCTATATTTTAAATTTTAAATACAGTCTGAAATTWAAAGAAATATGAGATATAGCAATATCTGATAAAATGTGTAGGAGTTGATTGCTTTGAGGGATAATACAAGGGTGTTTTTCAAAATTTAGTGTCCCAATACGTTTGCCACCTGTTGTATAAGGAACTGTATATGAGAAGTAAATGGGAAGTAAAGAGATAGTAAATGTGACTGCTAATAGGATATAGTGACGACCAAAATAATTATGGCAGTGTCACAAGGTGTCATTATAGGTGGCATGTGAGATGTCATTAATAGTCTTTAACTGTCAGAGCTATAGTTTCTTTAGAACATTGAGGAATCATTTCACTTTTTTACCATATTAATATAACTGTGTGTAAGACAGAAGAAAGATATTTCTATTTCAAACAAGACAATTCTTTTTCTGCATATTAAAAAAATCAATATTGAGTAGTTTCATCATGCTGTGGAGTGGAGAAAGGGAAATGTAAAGTAAAAAGTTGCACATAAAAGCAATAAGAAGAAATTTAAAAGATTCTAACGGTATGTAAAAGCAAGAAATAAAATAGCCCTTGCTTGTTTCTAAGTTTCCTTCAATCTTTTCCCGAGTTTCCTTTATTATTTCTCATACTATCTCTTGCTTAAAATATAAGGATGTTTAAAAATATGTTAGCAAGAAAAACATTTTGATGTATTTGTTGTGAAATCCAGCTGGCTGTGTCATGTGCTGATCATTAGTAGATAAATGTAACATTGACAACATTTATGTAATTACGGATTTTAATATTTGTAAAAATATGCATGTACKTAGAGTTTGGGATTTTTTTTAGTTTTGGATTGAAACATCTTGTCTTGTTTATGCATGCATATATATCTACAAATTGTAAAGCTCATAAACAGGCAAATAATAATTTTGATGTACTACTCTTCATCTAAAAATACCAAATCCTGATTTTTATGGAATATGGCTATGGAAAAAAAGTTACAAATATGTAGAAATTTTGCAAGTAGACCATGGATGCTCATCTCATGGATCAAGAGGAGATGGAGACAATTTTCCATATTGAAAGACAGAACCAAACTCTTCTTGGTACTGAAAGACAATACAGCAAAGAATAAATATCTTGGTCTGGATTGTCTCCCCATGATATGCAACCTTTCTGTGTTTTTGCCTAGGACCAGTGTAAGCCTGCACGCAGGCAATAGTTATGAGAGCAATGAAGTCTGTATTCACTTCTAAAAAATACTAACACGGTTWTTTATGTGTGTGTTTACTTTTATACATGTATTTGCTGAAATAATTTCACSCTGGCTCAACAAAACAGCAAAGCCTATCCTTATTTCTTTCCTGATTGTTACAACTCAGCAAARTACTTCAGAGTTTACTCTCATATTCTCTCTGTTGGTCCACTGTATTTAGCCAGATTTTTTTTCAAAAAAAAAAAAGATCACCAGATGTAAATGGGTACTACTTTAAATAATGTCCTGCCCAGAGAGGAGCTGAGTTTATACAAGGAGTATTTGTAACCATAGTTTAGTCAGATGTGATTCCAGCTTCCAGAAATGCCAAACTAGCGTGGATTTTAATTAATTACCACAGTGTTATTCAACTTATTCTTCTTTCTTCCAGGCTAGACMAGAAAAAAAACCACAACAGATACTCAAACAAGTTTTCAATACTACAGTCCATCTTCTGTACCATGTAAGAGGAAAAACAGAAAGCTGYACAATTTATTCTTCTTATATTGTTGAGTTTTAACAACCTTTGACCTTTTCTGGMGGTCCTAGAGTGTTGCTATTATTTTGTCTCTGTTTGCTGCTATCCATATCATGCAAGGAATTTCTTTCAGAAGTCCRTCAGCCAGAGTTTTATTTTATCCATATATTTGTTGAAATTTTTATATCATAACAGAAAAGGCATGATAATTAGCATAGTTGAAATTGTCTATGTTTCAGCCCCCATGTTTGTGCATTTTCATTTACTTACACATTATTTCCTTGTCTTAAATCTGTGAAAATATGGGTCTTATTGTGTCTCTTTAGTTGGATTGTGATTGCRGCTAAGATTCCATGTAAACAGACACTAAAGTAACCCTGTCAGTGACCCCTATGGAACTAAAATTATAGCTTTTATCTTTCCTTTAGACAGTTTGCAAAGTTGTTTTCTCCTTTCTTCTTTTACTTCTGAGCCCATAGACTCTTTCTGACATGATCAACGTCAGTTGTGTAAGAGGGAAGTTGCAGAATCAGGCTTTGCATCTGTGTACATGCAATCACACATTGAGTTTAAATTGCTTTGTTCCCTGTATTCATTGATAATTCAGTCAAGGTGAGAAATTCCAAAATAAAGAAAGGGAAGTAATAAAATAAGCCAGATGTTACTTCAATTTTGAATGGGAAATGTAGAGTTTAATGTTTTCGTCTGTTTATGAACAAAAAAGAAAGGAAAAAAAGCTTTTTTTTAAAAAATGAAGCTTATAGGATATTACATAATATTTAAACATATATTCCTAGGAAATGGGTCAGAATGTAATCAGCTTTTGCTACTTTAGTTATTATTAGATTTCAATTTGGATGTCAGAAAGATATTTTATGATTACCATTTTTTGTGGTACRTGTTATTTGTCATCTGTCTTATAGAGAGTTCTTTCTCTTTTTCATCATTGAAATCTGATATTTCTAAATGAAAAATTTTGGATGGAAGGACACCATAATAATCTTTTGGCAAGTTGTAAATTTGATAATTTCAAAGTTTTCTTTGGAATAAGAATGAAAACTAAATTTAAAATAATGTGTGTTCTCCCAGGGAAATCAGTGAAAAGCCATTGAACATGAAAATGTTTTCTCCAGTAGGGGGGAAATTCACACCTGCTTATATGTTAAGTTRAAAGTCAGTCAGCTCTCTTGCCCACTTTTTCTCTCTGATAACCATATCCCATGAAATTCCTCCAAGTAGGTCCCTGGACAGGCCAGAGTCTGCTCTCATGAAATCTAGAATTGTGATCCTGCTTTTTGTCTTGTTCCCTTCTCTTGGGATCTTAAACTCCAGCATCTCACTGCTGTCAAGACTGTCCCTGACCTTCACATCCCCAGCCAGTTCTTTCTTGTTTGTGAGTATCAGGTCCAGCAGAGCATCTTTGCTTATCAAGTTCTCAGTCATCTATGTCAGAATGTCCTCATMAGTGCATTTATCATGTACGGATTGCGCCCTGCTGTGTTGCCCCTTCAACTGATCCTGGAGCAACATAGCTGATTTGATTTCAGAATTATATGAGATACTTTGGCARTCTGACAAAATTTGAGATTTTGTCATTTTCTTTCTTGTGATGCACCATGGGAAGCATAATGTGAGCCAGACAGTTATGTGACTTTTCAGTCACATACTTCATCAACAGCTCGSCAGGCAGAAGGTGCTACTTGCAAATTATGACAATCCAACCTAAAGAAAAAGTTTTCAGTGTCACTAAATGGTCACAATATGAAGCAGTTCATGAGAACATATTAATTATGGCATCTTCAGCTGCCTTCACATTGCAAATTACCATTGTGCTATCAAATAGCTTTTACAGCAGCTTCAGTAGATGTTCTGACGACTGACCTGCCAGTATCACTAGTAGCAGGATGTGAAGGACTTGCTCTTCATGGGTCAAATTTCTTTAGATTTAGTGCTACTGGTGTGAGAAGACTGCTGCAGACTTTGCCAGGATGACAGGCAGCTTACTTGAGAATTTATCTGATGCATCAACAGCAAACCAGTATTAAAATTTCTCTTCCCTGTTTATTAGCATGCAGAAACATGATTTGACTTTACAGATTAATGAGACTGAAATAATGAGAATCATTACTTTTAAAAAAATGCTGAGGGACAGATTATGTAATTTGCCATGCTCAAGTTGTGCAGTACTTTGCTCACATAGGGTTCCCAACTATACAGAAAGGAGGCAAYCTGGTTCCTGTTGTTCATCCTCTCTTTTGGCAATATTTATAAACAGTCTTTTCTCTGATTATGTATATATTGTGGAACTCACATCTTTACATTTATTTGATTCTTTGTTTAGTTCCATAAATATAATGGTGTTTCATCAGCTTTGGCTGATGAAATCTTACCCTGACCACTAAGCATTGCTGCAAATAATTATTTACTTGATTGGRAAAAAAAAAAAAAGTTGAAARCATGTATTTAGAAGAAATCATGGTGGCATTTCCATGTACCACACCAGGGTTTTCTGTGCAGTCTATACCCTGGATTATAGTTGAATATTATGTTTTCTTCACTACCCTCAAGATGAAAGAGTTAATGAGAAATCTGAGATCTCTCTGTAGCTTCTCTATAAGCAGAACTTCAGGAGAGACTGCTGGATGTCACCCTCAAGATCTCACTTGCTCAGTTTATGGGTGCTARTATTCCTACATTCACGACGGTGCAGTGTTGATATTTTTATCTTACATATTAATGAATGTGCAAGGTATGGTATTTTGCATGTAGAAGGTTTGACTTTGTACAACTTTAAATAAAATTCTCTTAACAGAATTCATTTACATTTTAATAAATTCAATAAAATTTAAGTGCATCTTACAGGAAAGTGTGAATTATTTAAAATATTATATTTTTTAAACAGAAATTGTTGAAAACAGGATTACAGTTCAAACTAAACAAGTTTTGAAACCTGTCTGGCCTCTAAAGTTTTGTCTTTTTGTTGAGTAAATATGTATATGTGGCTTTCTGCATGGTTACTCTTCTAATGAGTGGATTGAGATGCCAGTTTAGAGAGACTTTAGGAGTTGGATGGTGGACTTCTAGAGCTACTTGCTCTTACAGGTCACAGTATTGGTAAATGGGGGACAATAACATTGTTCATTTATCTAATGGTAATTTAAACAAGCTGTTTTCAATGGATTTTTTTTTTTGATTGTGCTCTAAAAGCTTTGCTGAGTTGGGTTTCTCAGTAACTTTTTCTACCAAGTCATATCAAGACTTTTTTCAGTCATAAGTTTCAGATCATGTAATTTCTGTGCCCTTCTCCTTTTCTGACCAAAGAAGCCCCTTCCAACCCTTCCTAGCCTCACTTTAAAGTCTCCAAACATAACCTCTTTCCCTGCCTTATTTCCTTTTCATATTTGGCAGGTGTTGGAAGACTGCTAATGATTCTGTTTTTCATAGTCATCCTGGCAAATATGCTGGGCCTGTAAGAAGTASAGAAAAAAGCAGGTTATTGGGGTTTTTTTGTTTAGTTTCCATGGAAACAAATAAGAAAATGAATTACCAATTTTATGCTTCCTTTCTTCTGACTTCTTCCCACTACCAGGGAAACTATATACAGGTTACCCTTCTCACTTCTGTATTTTGGTACCCTACTTGTTTGTCTGATGCCTGAGTTAATTTTGTGGACCTTGCCTGAGGAGCCTGGCTGCAGAACATCTTTGAATGTTTCAGAAGTGCACTGACTGCAGGTATTTTGGATGAGTAAGGATGGGGTCTKCAATTCTGCAGGAGTGTCTTATGTCAGAGGACTTGGAAGTGATTCGTGAGGAGAGAAAGCAGAAAATATATCAGAAAAAAAGTGAGTATGCATTAGCAGGATATACAGGAATATTATGTTACAAGTATTAGTGGACTGGAARTACATCTGAAAGAGAGCAGCTTTATCATGTAAGAACCAAAACAGAAAAACTCTGTGCCTGCAATCCTTGTACAGTACATTGCATTGTACAAAAAGAAATACTGTACAGAAAGTTGAGTTTTGCAATTATTTTCTTCAGAATAATGAGAGTTAACATGGTTCTTCACATCTTCTATCTCTGTTTCTGTTTTAATATCTGTAGGCAACTGTATGCCATGAAATGTGCCCTGAATGTTTACTGCTAAAATGCT
This sequence comes from Amblyornis subalaris, assembly GCA_018881555.1. Classification (NCBI taxonomy): domain Eukaryota; kingdom Metazoa; phylum Chordata; class Aves; order Passeriformes; family Ptilonorhynchidae; genus Amblyornis; species Amblyornis subalaris. The sequence continues at coordinate 2,057,090 of JACAXG010000092.1, forward strand.
ATTCATGCTATCCTGGTAAAGTRGTTACATAAAATCAAGTATATCTTATAAAATACCACGATAAAGAGCTGTGGAATATACCTCATACAGTGATGATACAATGCTATGAAATTTACCTCATGAASTGCTAGGAAACCTACATCTGGGKCACTAACCAAACTGAGAAACAAATTAATTTGAATGGGATCTAGTTTTGCAGTACTCAAATGTATTTACTTAGAAACTAGTGTAATTCTGATCTCCCAGGCAGAAGGGAAAGAGAAAGGACAGCTCAAAGTCACCATTTTGAGCACATTAAGAGAAGAAAAGGCATGACAGGGTGCTTGTCTAGGAGTGAGCTGGACCAGGAACTATAAATAGATAGGCAGAGTCAGACAACGCTATAAAGCACATTGTTCTTGTGACAATATAAATTAGTTCCTCAGACTGACCTAAATGCAGTTTATCATGTCCAGGCAGGAGGAAAATAACCTTAAAAATACCAGAGTGTATCAACACATCCTGGATGTTTCATTTGGAAAAAAACCCCACAGTTTAGCCTGTTATACTTTTTTATTCATATTAAACACTAACAGTAAAAATTAGGGTTAATTTAACACAAACTACACTATTTCAGACTTTCCTCGCAAAATATGGTGCCTGTGTTTTGTRCTTCCTTAGAGTCTGTTTTCAGAATCTGAAGTCAAGAAAAAAATTAGAACTTATAAGAAAGATCTCATTGTCAGAATGATAATGGACTTCTTGTCTGTGGGTTTTATTATTCCTCTGTGCACTGCTCACAGTAAAATATGGCTTGGTGATTACATGCCCAGTCAGAATTTGTCCTTGCTTCATTTTCTATAGGCATGTGATATAAGCATTTCCCTGGGGTGCAAATTTATTGCTGTCTTCTAAGGARCTTTCTCTCCCTTACTCTTGTTCCAGCACTACCAGGTATCCTAGGTGTCACTCTTCTGTACCCTTCCATTCTAAGTGGCTTCAATATTCCAGCAGTTACTTACAGAGGTTTTCTAAATATTTTTCTCTCCCCAGAAATAAAGGTGATCCAGGACCTCTGCTGATCTCCAAGGAGTTGGATGATGTATGGCATAAAACTCAATATTACCACTCTCACAGGGAAAAACTTCTCTGTTCACTTGATCTGAGCTAAATCAGGGTTGAAGCATTTTTGAGCAACAAGTAATTAATCAGTATCGAGAGAACTACACCTTCAGGATCGGTGTCAGCAATACAACAGATAGACCACAGTGGTAGATATTTATGAGGTGTTTGAAAAAGACCTACAGAATTGTAAACACACTTCGATACCTAATTCCCCCCAAACTGTCACATGCAGAGAGCATTGCAGGCCTGCCCTCTGTATTGGGTGATTAACATAAAATGGCCTTAATGGTAGTTGATCCCGTGAGTGTACTCCCCCTGGAGTGCTGAAGAGCTGTTGGGGCACCAGTCAGGTCAGTAAGAGAGCTTCCCATGTTAATGGTTTGTTATATGTTTATTATAATCCCATAAGAATATATAAACTGTAGTAGTCTTTAAGTTTGTTAGCCAAAGTAAGCAGATTTCACTTAACTGTCTGCATTAACCCAGTAATTAACCTTCAGCCAGAAAACCTTTTAGCCTAAAAGCCTTACCTAGTCAGATTCCCCAAGCTTTGAAGGTGCAGGAGGAAGTGTGGCTTTGCAGTATTTTATACCAGAGACAAAAAGACTRTAATATGTGGAGAACTAGGAAGCTTATAGGCAAGATCATGAAATACATCAAGTCAAATACCAAGAATGCATTTACATAATACTTCGATTTAATTTGGTGATTGCCTAGGTTATCTTAGGAAGGCTTATACATTTTGTTTTCTGTTCATTGAATTTACTGTTTCAAAAAGAACAGCTTTGGGAAAGCTGGAGAATTAAATCCCTTWATCTGTCCACTGAATTAGTTCAACTCTAGGAGCAGTTGTATTTATCTGTTGGACTTTAACCAAGAGCTATTGAACAGAGAAGGTGCTTCTGTCTGCGGAGACCACTGACAAGAATGCCAACAGGGATGCACTTTCTGAGCCAGTAACTTCAAAGAGATCTGTGCTTTCATTTCAGCACAAGTTAAGGATGTATAGCCAGYAATTTTGAAAAAAGTCTGTGCCTTGGCATTACTCTAAACTGTCTTCTGCCAAATGTTGTTAACAGCAAAAAGGTTATAATGTGTAAGGGGTTCTTTAAGGAATAAAAAGATGTTTCTGGCACAACTTCCCACCTATAAACCTACTCSCTTCCCTTGAGGGTTCTTATAAGGCTAGATTTCTAAACTCAGAAGTGCTGAATCTGTGTACAACACAAAAAATCAACTGTCAGAAAAAAAATACAGAATARACTTGTGTAAGCTCATAAACAACATCAAACTGTCATCTGAAGATGAGGGAGCATATGATAACAAAGAAATGTGTGCATGATTTGTGGCAATATGGTGTGGAATTGCAGTCCTTCTAAAAGAATAGATGGCWTAGATTTAAGGCTGTCCAGTCTGAATGAAAGATCGGATGATACCAGGTAATGAAATATGTCTGTGCAGTTAATTTCCTTAGTGGACAAAGTTCTCTAAAATGCTATTACTCCCAAACTCTACTTGTTACTTACTTCTTGTTTCTCTGAAGATAGGCTTCTCTGAAGAAGGCTTTCTCTGAAGAAAGCCTTCTGTAGAAGGGCTTTTGTGCTTGAAATCTGATTATTTTTTTTCCTTAACTATATTAGTGTGTCTATGTAAGAGATTCTCATCTGCCAAAYAATCTTGTTCTTTGTATCACTGTAATACTTAAATAATCAACCAGCAATCAAGACACCATTGTGCCAGGCAAAAAATGGAAGAAAATCTATGCCGTGAAGAGCAATTCTCTGGATAGAGCAGTGAACTTATTCTGTGTCAGGACATAAAATTCATTATTCATTATTGTAAATGTTATCTACAGCAGTCACTGAAAAAGCTTCTTTAACCATGGTCAAACTTTTTACCTTGTTGTCTTCTCTCCTCCAATGACATTAAATTTAGATCAGGCAATCCATACAGGCTCTATGTCTACAGCCTCAGGAGATGATCTGTGGATGTGAAAAATCCAAGAGAAGAGATGCATAAGCAGGAGAGCAACAGTTTTACTATATGTATAAATGAAATGCTTTAAAAGTGCTAAATGAACATATAAAGATATGGTATATTCTTATGCATTAAAACACATTTTAAGCTGTGAAACTAGTGTTCCAAGTGAAAAATGTATTTCAGARTATTGTACTTGAAAAGTATTAATAGCATGTTGAAACAGAGATGCAGTCATGCTGTTAATTTGTGTATGTTTCTACATGACAAAAAGCCATAAATATTAATGTCTAATAAAATTATATTCTATTGATAAGTAGCAGAATATGTTTGACACAATGAAGAATAAGAACAAAAAGGCAATTGCAACAATTAGCTTTGCTTAATGCATGACTAATCATCATTTATTCTTTTATTGTTATTAACTAYAGCTTCACAAATTCAGTATCAAACAACTCTGCATGAATGTAATGAAAAATTTTTAAAAAGACAGATTTTTAGATTAATTTCTCAGTTGTTATGTGAATAGGGAATAAGAAAGTATAATTTTGTGACCTACTGTCTTTTCTTAAGAAATTGCCTGGAGTCTAAAGGGCCTTCTCCTGAAGTGCCAGGTCAGCAGTGTGTGCATGATTCTGGAGCTCTAACACAARTTTGTAAGTGTAATGAAAGGAAATTTAATCGAATATAGCCTAAAAATCTCTACTGTGGTAGACCAAATGTACAAGCATAAGTACACTGCCAGTGGTTTCTAGGGTAGAAGCCGAAATTTAAGTATGTGATAAAAGCCAGTTTGTCCCTGTCAAAGATATCATTCAGGTTTCTGGATAAGTTTACTGGGTATTACTTAGATAAATTCATTTATATAAAATCTAGTATCAAAGTGGGTCATAGCTTGTCTTACCTGAAGGTGAAGTCTATGTCTGGCCAGTGATTTAACTTTATTCCCAAGAAGATTTGCGTGTAAGTTAAGCTGTACACACTTTGCATTGACTCATGTGAATCAAAACTGACTGCAACACTTCAGTATAACAGGGAAAGCTAATGACTTTTCAAGTTGCCATGGGACTTGGATGGTGGTAAGTAATAAAAAGAATGCGCATAAAAATAATTATTTTGATTTCAGGCAAGATACTGAAGTGTCATCTAGGAAATGTGGATCTTGTCAAAGGAGATATGTAAATCAATTTTACTTAAATAGAGTTTCAGAATTGAAACAATAAAACTAAGAAAACTACTRTGAATGATGCACTGTTTAAAAAGAAATAACATGAAAACCTCGTATACTTCAGAGAACAGATTCTATTTCTTTCACTGCTACACCTGCTATGGTAAATGGGACTCCTGTGTTGTTCTTGTAGGTGCTGGAAATGTAGGAGTGCTGATGCAATAAGAACTCTCCTCGATTTGCCCGTGCTGTGTCACCTCACACCCACCCTCCCAAGCTGAGTGAAAAGTGCCACATGACATTGGGTGTCATGTGTCTGCGTGGCTCCTGTCTTACACATCTCAAGCTTCAGCATCATGGAAGACTCCAAAGCTTATGTGGCCTTGTCTGCTACTGAGTCTGGAGTGAAAGGAAGGGGTGGCATTTGACTCATCATGCAGGGAAAGCTGTTGGAGAGACAGGATCAGAAACAAGGCATTAGCAAACTGTAGCAGATTATGAAATAGTAAAAGCTGAAATAATTGAATGGTGGCTGATACTGTGAGAAGCAATTAAGAAAATCAAAGCTGTCCTCAATCCATTCCATTTAGTCACCTTGATATCAAATATACAACAATAAATACAAAACAATGGTCTCTGTATCCTAGTTTGGAATGGTAGGGGCTAACAGAAAAATACACATTAGATTTGTCCAAGTATTTGTGATCTGAATGATCCCAAAATACCTGAAAGCATTTAATCCTGGCATGAATGAAAGGTGGATCATGGTATATCACAGTCAGTCTATGTTGTGGGGGATCCATCCTGTTTTTCTGCACCCACACCCCAAATATTCTAGCCACCCACAGTTTCATCACCCTTATTCTTCCTAAAGCCATGACAAGGCTGCCAGAATTAGAAGGACATAGTGACTCTCTCATTCCAGAAGAAAGAGATGTATTTGGAAAGAGAAAGAACATACACAAGATATTGTTAAACAGGAAGACTTCAGTGAAATGCAAAGAAAAGCACTTAAGACAGAAGAAAACCATGTGCCTGACATATATTGGAAGCTGGATGATTCTGAAGCCAGTAAGTTTTGCTAATTTTGAGGAAAATGTAGCTTTTATTTTTATTTCAAGCAAATAAAATCTGGTTATCTAATACTTGAGTGAGAACTCCTGTTTAAAGAACTATGAACTTCCTTAGAAGTCCCTACAAATATAAAATTGAAGATTCCAGTCAAGGAAACACAGAATATACTATTTGGATTCACATTATCTATAATAAGATTAATAATATTTAGAAATTTTCATGAAGGAAGAACAGACAGSTAGGTCAAAACATGACATTGCCTCTGGGAAAGCAGAACATGTTCAGGGACCTAATAAAAGTGTTAGCAATAGTCTCCAMAGCTGAAAGCAATAGTCCCTTTATGGAGTCATTAATGGTATTATAATTACTCTGAACAATTTTTACAATACTAGTGTTCGCTCAAATAAATAACAAACTAATGGATGTAGTGACTAATTTTTTTGTAAGGCACTGAGCTGTAACATTAACTTATAAAATCGAATATTAATCCTGATTTTCACCTCGTATCTATGATTAAAACATTAAAATGCTTCATGTGCATCTTTTCTTTATCTTTTTTTGTTTGAATCTGGATCTCTTGCCCTATTCTTTCACAGTCAGTGTCTGTACAAGTGGTTTCTGTGCCTTTTGTCTTTTTTTCTGTCTTTTCTTCAGAAGTGCCTCCTGTGTTCTTTACTCTATTTCATCATGGGAGTTCCTCATACATCACCGCTTGTCTCCACCTTTTTTCCTCTGCATTTCTTTGATGCTCTRTTAACTTCTTTTAGGTCTAAATCTTGATTATGGAGTGATTGGATGCTTGCCTGAGTCAGAAATTCAGGTTGCAGATATGTCCAAGACTGGATTGTCATTGCCTACAATTCTTAAGGCACACTTGTTTTTGTAGGCAGTACAAGTGGGAAGCAGAATACACAGATTTATATCCACTAGCCTTAGGTACTCCAGTCTAGTGATTGAATACCCTACCGGATGTGAATCCACTGAAGATAACCTTCAACGTGTGCTCAGAGGAGAAACTGGTGAGCTTTCTCATTAGACTGCTGTGGGAACTTGCACCAGGGCTGTGACTCTAGTGGTGTAAAAACTTTATTTTAATGGAAAGTTATGTTAGAAGAATGAGGCTTCAGTTGCCGCATCCTCTATAAAACACAACAAATCATATACATTTCACTTTGCAGTGAGATGGAAGGTAAGTAAAGAATAGGCCAAAAAAGAGATATTGGCTAGTACAGAGGTGTATAGCAGAGAAACAGCTAGGCCAACTCCATTCTGTTGTGTTTATTAGGTAGCCTATCCCTCCATGTAATCAAAAGAATAACATATTTCTGGAATAAAATAACACTTTAAACATCAGACTATTAACTGCATTTTTGTTATGAAATTSTTCCTCTCACTCCTCCAAATCCCATTTCTAGACCAGCTTGCAGAGACTGACAAAAATCAGCAGTCAGGGCAGCAATTGTTGCCTCAGATTTCACRCAACTGTACAGGGGAAGGTATTGCTGCACAGCTGTGCCTGATCAGGCATGCTTAGGGAAATCAGGCAACTCCATAAAATGTTCTCCCAGGAAAGACATAGGAAATATGAAATATTTTTGTTTATGGAGTAGAAATTTCTTCCTCCTTCAGTAAGTTGGGGGGGTTTTGTTTGTTTTTGCAAGTGTTTGCTTGGTGGTATTRTTTGGGGGTTTTGTTTGGTTTTTCGGTCTGATGATATTTATTGTCTGTCTCAATAAGGCAACCTGTATTTCTGTTTTCAGTTCAAAATTTGTTTTGATTGCAGAAACAAAGTGAAGGACAATGCATATTTGTGGTGGTCTGTTTTGCTTTTTTTTTCCATTGGTCAGCAAAGCAAGCTTATAATATTATTTGTTTATAATTTATTTTAATATATATATAATATAATTATATTATTTATTTATAATAAAATCTGTTTGTAGTCTGGTATGTTAATAAMTGAATGCAATTATATGATTTCAAATAGTTCTCCTAGTGAAAAATGATATTTCTTTGTAAAAAACCAATTACTTGCTTTAGGGAGCTGTGTAAGTTAAGGCTTTTCCTGGAAAATAAGGTTATTTCATAGCCAACGGAATCAAAGATCTTAGCTATAAGATCTAGGGAAGTAGAGGATTAAACTAGGCCTTTGCACAAGGTTGAACTTGTATCCTATGTTGAGTGTACTTGATCTCCTGAAACACAAAACAATGGATGTCTGAATTTCCTTTTAAGAACAACCAACTTTAGCTGGCTGCAAAGCCTAATCTTTCCAKAAATGGCTAGTGTAAAATAGGAGGTTCTTTCTGATGTGTATATTTGTCATGCTGAAGAGTTGAAGTCCTTTTGATTGAAACTTGTCTGTATGACAATTAAGAAAACTTGTTTGCTGTTGTTTCTGACACTATATGGTATAACTATACATGAGACTGAAGTAAGTACTAAGTGTGCAAGAAACGTCTGCTGACCTATACAACCAAATTCTTGAAAATTTAAAAGAAGTAAAGGTGAATGGGAGATGTTGTTTGCTTTCACTACTTCTCTGTGCACTACTTCTGTGTTTTTAGTTAGTTGATGCTCTCTCTGTTAAATTCTATGAAAGATGTGCTAGGATTTCTAAGGGAAAGGATGATAGTGTTATTACATGTGCATCATATTGACTGATTTACAGACTTTTTTGTTAGGGTTTTTATATATCTAAGAACTAGAGGTTTTTATCTTTTTTTTTTTTTTTTCTTAAATATATCTAGATATCCATAAGGAATTAAGCTTTTAGATACCTTTCAGTATCTCTGTAGGCCTTGCTTGTATGTGTGACTGGAAAAATCTGCCTTTAGTCTCCTCTGTGTGCTGAGGAGATTAACCTACTTGGTAAAAGGAGATAAAGCTGGAGGATATATATAAGGATATATAACTTACATGTAGTTGTAGTCATTTTCTTTAGTAAATGTGTTTGAAGTTACACCTCAGTCATATGCTGTAAATGAAGAGGTGCAACCTTTTTCCTCTCCTTTTTTTTTTTTTTTTTTTTTCACTTGATCTTTTTCAGGAGGTGTATGAGATGTGTTCTCTTCCCATGGTGGTGTGGACTACTTTAACTGTGAAGTACTAACTGGCCTAAATATATCTGTTGCCTAGAAACCCCATTATACTCAGGTAACATAGCAGAAAACCTAAATTCTGTCTGACACTAGTGTAATTGTGTCTGCCCTGTGCATACACATGAAAACAAAGATGCTAGAGCTTAAAGTATATAATGTCTGTTGTACTTTCAATATATGCTCCCTAACTGTGTGAGTAAATTATAACAACTGTACACTTAGTTTCTACATACTTACAATATCCTTATTTCTTATCCATCTTATTTCTATCTTTGATTTGTATTTTCTGTAATAGTAGTTTTTTCCATTTTACTTTTTTTAAGTGGTATTGTTCACTTTCTTCTGACACTCAAGATATTTATGCTTTGCACTTTTTTCCCTTGAAGCAGAAAAGGCATGAAGATGTATTTGTAGTTTAGAGGGCAAGGTGGGAAATAAGTGGAACAGTGCAAGTATTCTTCCTGCCTCAGCATTTCGCTTATGTGACCTTTAATAAGGAAGAGTTCTCCTTTGCTATAGAACCCTGCCTACCAACTCTGTTATAGTGACAGAACACAATTATTACCTAGCACAATCTGTCTTAAACACTATCAGTAAAAAAAAAACAACAAAAAAAATTACTGTCTTACAGGGTCATGATGGAAAATATTTTGTATATAGTCTTGTGTGTGCTCTTTAAACAAACTGCTTAGCATGTTCATTAGAATAAGGTGTCTAAAGTTTTCTTTTTGCTTATTAATCAGCTTTTACATATTTATTTAGCASTAACAGGAGCTTAACAAGTCTATTCTTGCTTGTCTTATTGTTTTCTGGGGTAAGCAACTTGTCACTTTAATGTCTTGATGTCTTTTCACTATTAAGTGGCTGATACTGTCAGCAGAGAGGATCTTTCTGGTTGAATAATGATGTTCTTGCTTTATATATAGAAAAAACAATAAGCATGAAGACCAGACACTTAAAGTTTGACTGAAAATTCCGTTGAAAGCAAACATGGATACTCTGCCATAAACATAACTAGACTGAATGGCTTTCAGAATTTTTTGTAACGCAGATTTTACGATATTTTTAGCAACTCCAAAATTTTTACTGTTAAGTCTTGAACATGGTCTGGACTATCTAGGTTGCATTCTCTCTTGCTAGGTAAATACATGGCTTATTTTCTGAAATTGTTAATGTAACTGCATAATGCATTTTTTGATGGGGGCTGTGTGTGGTTTTGTTGTGCTTTGGTTTTCTTYTTTCCCCTGTGTGCTAGACCCATGCAGAGTACAAGCAACTCTTGGGAAGACTGGCTCATGTAGTAGAGACCTTCAAGCTAAAGGGAAGGCTTGCAATTTTTTTGTTAGTTTGACACTTTTAAGCTACTGAAACCTGGACAAAAGTATTAGGACTTAGCATCTTATAATTAAATTCAAATTCCTATCTTAGTCATAACTGCTTATTGAAGATTGCCGGAGGTGCTCTAGATTCCGGCCTAACTAACACAYTGACAGTGGAATTGAATGTGCTAATATTTGAGTTTCTGGAGCAGTGTCTTCAATACCTGAGAGTTAAGCTTAAATACAGTATTATAAATGCCCTCTAGAGCTGTTGCAAAAGCTCCAAGAAGCCTTTTCTCTCTTTTGGTATAAGTGGTAGAAATGCAGAGAGTTTATTTTTGTCACGAAAATTTGATCCACCTTTTTTTAAAAGGTCATTTTCCTATGGAGTTGCTCCTTTAAGACTTCAGTTCTTGTTTACTTATTTCAGTAAATACTGGTTTGTGAAAAGTGTTGGGAAATTACTGTCTCTGCTACTTTGCAACCTACTTAACAAGCTGCAGATTTTAGATTTTTTTTTTTTTTACTGCTGGACTCATCTGAAAACATGCCCTGATAGTAATACTGAACCTTTCAAAAAATATGGCTTTAGTGATTTCATCTGCACTTTTGGCTGTCTTCATCACTGCTTTAATTTGATTCGGGTCAAAATCTTTTTTTCCTTTTAAAATATTGCATTAAGGTTTTTCTTGAAGTTCTTTTTATCTGTTTAATGTGGCTCTTGAAGCAGGGGGGAAAACACATCTCTTTCAGGGCAGTCATATCAACACATCAAAAACAGCAGCAAAGGGAAGCACTCTAATGTTTTTTCTCTATATAACCCATATGCTATCAAGATGTGATTGAAGTATATGTGCTATCCTATGGAAATTCGAATTTTCTCAGTATTGACAAAGCTTTCCAGCTATGTTTAGTGCAAAAGCCTGACTATTCCTACACAGTGCTAACTATGATGGTGCACTCTTTATTTGGGGGGAAATCCCTTATGTAAAAAAAATTCGATGTTTGGCACAGCAGGTCCCTTGATATTACTAAGGCTGAAGCTCTTTACTAAGGCAGCAGTGAAGCTGTTGGGGTAGAGTCTTCCAGGGCCTCTGTGGCACTGTCTTGCTTTCATTCCTCTCATGTTTTTATTCCCAGACTGCCGGTCTTGTGCTCTGTGCCTGCAAACCCTGATAGTATTGTTGTGGCAAGTTCATAAGGCAAGTGACTGCTACTGATATGAAATTCATCTCTCTCCTCTCCAGTTATTTTTTTGTGTGTTTTGTACATTTGAGTTTGTACTATTTAGTGCCTATGAGACTGGACTATTAAAGATTAATGACTTAAAACACTTGTCCATTTGTGGAGGTGTCAGGGTGCTTTGCTGAGGCCAGGTTTGCATCTCTGGAGGGAGGAAGTGAGTTTGGGGTTTGTATTGTCCAGTCTGCATGAGACAGAGGGGGAGGCTATAAGCCTGGCTTTCAGGCAGATAAGAGGCAAATCCTGCAAGGTGAGATGGTGGCTCTTATCATGCTAATTGTTCTCCCTTCATGGGCTTTTTTGCCTTGCATTTATGTAACTTTTCTCAGGTTTATTTTAAATGTGTGGTCTACCCTTAGTTGATTGCCTGTTCCTTTAACACAGACATGCTTTTTTTTTTTTTTTGCTAGTTTACAGCATTTCATGAGGCAAAAATCTAGTTATAGTAGTTATTACAGTATGAAGAAATGACCTTAATGACTAAAAATGCTGATTAGTTGGGCAAACAAAAACAAAGCGGTTAAAAGTATTTAGACATAGGGGTTATCCAAGCTGGCCATATATGTCTTCAGGGAAATAATGGTTTGTTAAGACAGTATCAGAAGGAAATATTAACAGGAAAATGAAAAGCAGAAAATTGAATTATAGGTTATGCTGTTCATTTGAAACAAGAGCTGGAAGATCTACTGATTAGAAAGAGTTGTGACTTCAAGGATGAGCTTTAGAAGAAATATAAGTTTAAAAAGGACAGCCTCTGATCTGTAGTGTGTTGCATAACTAAACACGTAGTATGTAAAACCTAGTGGATTATTTTCTAAAATATTAAGCCTTTCAGGAAAAAAAAGATATTTTCATTAACTTTCTAGAATTGCTGGGAAGCTACGGCCAATATGTAGAAGCTTTTATGAGGCATCTTGAAATAAACCTCTGTAAACAGCCCTACAGTATTGGTTAATCATTTAATTTGATTGAAACTCTATTGTTATCTTCATTAGCACTTATTTCTCTCTTATAAAAGAGAAAGAATCTTATAAAAGCTCTCTTATAAAAGCACTCTTATAAAAAGAGAAAGAATCTTTTTTTTCACAATTCATATGCAAATAGTAGAACATATACTTTTAATTGGCCACTATTGAAATGTATTAAATGCACGGTGCATTCTACTAGATCGTTTCCCTCCCCTTACAGTGATTTTTACTCCAAACTTCTTACTAAATATTCACCTGAAACTATGGAGCAAAACGTGTGCTGAAGGGAGACAGCAGGCATTAAGCAATTATTGTTAGTCAGAGTTACAGGCTGGAGGTAGATGCCTAGAAAGATAAAATTAATTCTTGTCATGACTGTTTTGCCATCAAGAAATTTTATTGTTTTTACTTCTCATTAAGTAGGGAGAGAGGAATGCTACTTTAAAAGACAGCTTTTAGCACCTAGGTTAATACACTACACTGCTTCAACTGGAAAATGATATATAAAGGTATAAATATTTTTTAAATGGAGCATTAAAAAAATCACTGAATCCAATAAGGAGCTGTTTCCTCTTTCTGCTTTCAGATGGCCCCCATAAGGGGAGTAATACAGCTTCAAATTATTCTGAAAAGGGAAGAGAGTTATTAGTGTATAATACTGTATATATAGGCTGGTTGGCACATGTTACTTAAGCACTCCGTTCTTTTGGAAGTCTCAGCATTATGGAAGTAGTCAATATTTGAAAATGCTTTAAGGGTCTGTGGTTAGGTAGATTTCTCAACTTCTTTAAACAAGTCTTTGTGCAAGTTTGTCCTTAAGYAGTTAGGTCCCTTTAAAATGTATTGTTCAGGAAAGTGGATTTCTTAGTCCACTCCTATCATCTATCCTAAAATGATTGGGCTGTCATTCTTTAGGACTAATCAATATGTATCTTATGCRGTTTTAAAGGGTTTCTTTTTGCTGGGTGAAATTTTGCTAGAATGAAATATGACTCTTGCAAGAACTTACAGCTTTTTTTTTTCCCTGTGCTGAAGATGAAAAATAAGAATAAATCTGAAATTGAGAATCTCTTCATTTAGTAAAGCAGGTTTGCATTTCTGGCCTCTCTCTTTCTTTGCTTAAACTTTTTATGAATACCCTTAGAAATTTTGTGGATTTCTGAATCTTGGACTATATAAAGGATTTAATTTAGTCATCTGGGTGATGCCAAACTTTTGTTGACATCTGATTTTTGTGGTGTTTGTGCTTTGAGAGGTATTGTTTTAGGATGTTATGCTTATGCCTATATTGGTAAATTAAATAAGTCTATGGGTATGTCATGAATACAGCCATACTGTGTCAGCTAGCCTTAGTGCCAGAACATTAAAGTCTTRGTCTGTAAAAATATAATTGTGGTTTCTAAATTGGCATTTGGGAGTAGTTCCTGAACATTTCCAACTCCTGAATTGTGCCCAAGAATAGTTTGGGAGAGCACTGGTTAGTCCAGGCCAAAAACCATGCCAGACAGGACTGTTGTAACAATTAAAAGGACAGATAATTGAATTCCAATGCTGTGGAACACTTCCTAGTACTTCTAATGAAATAGTACATGTCTGGCCAATGTACTAACTAAAGAGTGCTTTAGTTTTGTTAACACTACGTTTCAATGTGTCAGTTAACTTTAGAATTGGCACCTAGAGGGGCACACACAAACTGCCTTAATAGCAGAACATGTAATGAGTTTAAACTGTCGACAAAATAATTGACACAGCCTTGAACACCTCAGCAGGTCTCTTCTGTGGCAAATCAACTCATGATTTTGTAAMATAGCACGTTTTCTTTGTTTTCATTTGTCTTTCATTTGTTTTCTGATCATGTTCTGTTTCATTGCCTTAGCTGCTGGATGAGACTGTTTCAAAGGTCAGAGTGCTAAGAGTTGGAGAAAAGTACCTTCAGACTGAGAATTAACCAATGGAGAATGTATTGCAGATACAATCTTCCTATTCATTGGTCTCCTCCCTTTTGTTAAGACTGTAGGTCTTTTGAGCATCTTCAGTAGGAGCAGGAACTGAAATTGGAACTTCTGGCTATCCTCTGTAAAATAGTGATCAAATGAGTTTCCCCACTGCTGTACAAATTTCAAGTTTTYATATAGCATGCATTCATGTTCATTCCTTAAATGTTCATCACTGTTTATTGAGCACTAATTGGGGCAGTAAGAGGAAGAATTTTATAGCAAATAGTCAGCGGCTATAACTGATACACTGCTACCATATGGAATTTGTTAAAAAATAGAAAATATTAACGTTGCTGTGGGACTTTGTCTTCACCAGTTTGTACTACAGAAGCTTTTCATTCCTGCTCTCCATATTATACAGATATTCAGTTTTCTGCTTTTAAGGGGGAAAACATGAGATTATTCTCTTGAATTTTTCTGAATATTTGATATACCTTAGAGTCTCAAAATTTCTGTGAAGAGCTGATAAACAAGAATTGTCTAAAAGCAATATGGACTGATAAATATGTGGCTTTCAATTAGTTCTTCAGTGGATCATCAACTACGAGAAGCAGAATATTTTGAGCGAGGGTAGATTTATAGCACAATGAAAACCTCAGCCACCAATATTGTTTGGATTTCTGATGTGATAAAGAACCACTTGGGGAAAAAAATCTATTTAAGAAAGGCAGGAGAGAAAGGAAAGATTTGAGTATGGTTTTATGCATGATTTAAATATGCTGTTACCAGATGCAGTCAATCGCGTGTCTAGTGTCAGCACCAGCACTCCTTGGTCTGACTGCAAGCTACCTGTGTAAAACAAACAAAACTTGAGCTGTTTCTTTTGACCAAAAACACTTGTACAGGGGATAGGACTAGGAACCTCCTTTGCACAAGCAAAGAGATTGGAAAAATTAGACCATCAGTGAGCTTGAGGAGAAAGCTGGAGGCCCCTGTTTACAACAGCAATGCTAATTGGTTTGTGAAACTGCACTTTTTTGACATTGCTTTGAAAAATGCGGAATCTGCCAGAAACAGGCTGCTGCAGAGCTTTTACTTTTTTTTTTTTTTTWAAATAAAGCAAAGAAAACAAACAAAAAAACCCTCAGGCACTTAGAAAAAGTTATTTTGCATGTACAGATCGATCCATATATCTGAAGCAAGAGCTCTCTATTACAGACTTTTATGTCTGCACTTGTCATGTATCAGCACTTCCCTGGTTGCTGTCAAGATGTTTTTTAAATTAACCTGGATGGCTCGACCCCAGGATGCTTGTCTTCTGTATTCCAAGTGCATAGATATCCCCTAACCACAGCTGATCTCTCCGGAGACTGATAGAAAGGTGAGGGAAGCGAAAGCATTCTTAGAAAACAAGCAGATCTGTTTGACACCCAGGATTCACAACTTCATATTACAGGAAAGCTACATCAGAGACTACCAGGAAGGAGTATTCAAGAAGATATTCACAACAAGGGTCTGGAGCAATAACTTCTTAACCTAACCCCTCAAAGGAGTTGTAGTATTGCATCAACATCCTGTGGAGAAGTATA
This sequence comes from Amblyornis subalaris, assembly GCA_018881555.1. Classification (NCBI taxonomy): domain Eukaryota; kingdom Metazoa; phylum Chordata; class Aves; order Passeriformes; family Ptilonorhynchidae; genus Amblyornis; species Amblyornis subalaris. Next base: position 2,072,566 of record JACAXG010000092.1, read on the forward strand.
GGAACTGTCCGGAGAAATTGCTTCAGGATTTTCTCATTTAAAATAGCTTACATGCAGCTACAGGGGATAAATGCCCACTTATTTTACAGGTTGTGGCTTTTTGTTTAGCAGAATTGGGCTGTCATTAGGATGTTTCAAATTCAAGAAGCAGGAAAGAGATGACAAAGGAAATGGTATCTTTCAGCATTGTTGTATTGAAACTTTAAAACGCATGCAGTACTGAAACAGTAAGTTGTTACATATTGGCAAGTAGTACTGGACTCTATTACTGTACATCCTGTCTAAAACATCTTAGTTTCCTAGTCAGACTTGGCAGCAAGATATTCCACACTTCAAGTGAAGCCTTGGTTTTATCAGAGTATAACATAATGATTTAAGGAGTTGTGACATTCAACATCACTGATTGTAAGATCACTTTAATAATTCTCTTTATGTCATGGTAGGAAACTTGTTAACTTATTAATATCTTATCTTGCAGGTCCTTCCTGATGAGCTGACATTTTGTGCGAAGTAATTCATTAAAATTGCCCATTTTCTTTTTTTTTCCCCTTCTGGTGTATTAAGTATAAAGTTTAAAATCATACTTTTAACAGTGGAGGCTGGTTAAATGAGAACTACCTTTAAGACTCTGTTCATTTGGRTCTTAATAGCGTACTGGGGTTTTTCAGGTAACTCTATTTCTTCTTCCAGCAGTCAGTAGATGAGGATAAATAGACTGAAAACCCAACAGGATAAATGATGTTCAAATGACATAATCCTGTGTCAGAAGACTGAAGGGTGTTGTCTTGATTTATAATGAGAATTCTTTCTGTTGGAGGGTGTAATTTAACAGAAATATAGTATTTGATAAGTTAAACTGTCTTTGATTTGTGGTGACATTGTGGTAAACCCCAGCCAGCAACCAAGCACCATGCAGGTGGCTCACTCACACCCACCCCGGTGGGATGGGGCAGAGAATAGAAAGAGCAAATGGAAACTTGTGGTTTGAGATAAAGACAGTTTAATAGGGAAAGCAAAAGCCACACGCACAAASAAAGCAAAACGAGGAATTCATTCATCACGTCCTGTGTTTGGGCAGGTGTTCAGCCATCTCCAGGAGAGCAGGGCCCCCATCATGTATAACAGTGACTTGGGAAGACAAACACCATCACTTCAAATGTCTCCTGCCGTTTTCCTCTTCTTCCTCCAGTTTTATATACTGAGCATGATGTCCTATCATATGGAATATCCCTTTGGTCAGTTGGTATCAGCTTTCCTCCCTCCCAACTCCTTGTGCACCCTCAGGCCCCTTGCTAGTGTGGCAGTGCTAAAAGCAGAAAAGGCCTTGACACTGTGTAAGCCCTGCTCAGCAATAAAAAAAACTCCCTGTCTTATCAACACTGTTTCCAGCACAAATCCAAAGCACAGCCCTGTACCAGCTGTGGTGAAGAAAGTTAACTCTACGCCAGCCAAAACAAGGAAAAATTGCTAGCTTCAGGCTCTCTCAGACTTGTTCTGTAGTACTAGATAATGTGATGGTGGTTTTGCTTGGAGATGCGTTGTCTGAGTACCCCATGTGGAACAGGTMAGATAAATTATATCGACTATTTTATCATCAATTTGAAATAACTGAGAAGCCATTCATAATTCATTTTTTGAGTAATGAAGCATAATTAGGGTATTACTTCAATAAGATAAAACTTAAAAGTGGCCACTTCTTTCATTACAATCTGGGGCTTTGTTAAGGAGTAAAATAGAATACAATACTATTCTATGCACACCAAACCTGTTAAAATGCAGTGACTCCCCTTCAGCCATTTGTTCTCCATGGGATGAGGAGTGGGTGGAGAAGGGATGGGGAACTGGAGGCACTTTAATTCAAGATAGTGTTTGACTGAAGTTTAATGTAATACTTGATCCCAATTTAAGCCTTCAGATTTATGTGTTATGCTACTATACCTGAAGCAGTTTCTGGTTCCATTAAGAGCAAGAATCCTGTGCAGTTTCTCAGGGAGCAGAGGGTAAATGGTGAATATATCTTGCTAGTTCCAATAGCTCTTGCAAGAGGAAAAAAGTATCTCATCTTTGAAGCTTATAACAGTAAAATTTTTCTGCATGCCAGTCTTGTCAGTTTTTCCCCTCTACAGTAAGAAATGAGCTTGGAGGAAATTATTCTTGCTGTGGAGACCCAAACAAGTATGTCTAAGGGGTAAAGAAGTGAAGCGAAAAGAAAGTGTGACAGAGGAACATTTCTTAAGTTGAAACATCTTGGCCTTCCCTCATATTACAATATTGCATTGTAACTGCAAGTGCTACAAGTCATGCTACAAGCATGACAAGTGATGCCACATAAAACGTGGCAGTAAAAACTTGCTCTACAGTTGAAGGAGCTCTAGAGTTATGTGTTCTTAAAGAATGAATGTTATTCACAGTATGTAGRAAATACATAAAATGGATTCAATCTTTCTGGCTTTCTGTTTTTTGAAGACTTTTCCCATGATAAATGGATCTAGTACACTAATTTCTCCTTGAAACAGAGTTGCTGTGTTCTGTGCTTTACCTGTAACATCTTTTTGCAGTATCAGGACTAACTTTGAGAAAAAGCAATTTGCTTTCCTGTATTCTGTATATGCCAGTGGGAGTAAAATTCTTACTGGTGTTACTGAATGCTTGTCACTGGGTAGGTGGAGGGGGAATGTGGAGAAAGAGCAAACTGTCTGCTACTAGAGGCTGGAGAGAATGCAGGAAGCCTGCYTTTGAGAAGCCTTTTCTAATTCTTACTACAGTTACCAGGCCATATGTTTAATTGCCAACTCAGCAGGAGGAGAGGGCTGTTGCCAATTGGTTCTTGCTAGAACAGCTAGTTGCTGTCTCCTTAGGTGTGGAGAAAGGAAATAGTCTACAGCCTTAGCAGCCTTTCTTTTTTTTTTTAACAGAAAGAAAAATATCTAAATACACTGCAATCTGTAGGTTGTAAGATTTGTCACACATGTCAATCCAGTTTCTATTCAGACCACCATTGTGGAACAGGAAACTCATGAGTACAAATGGTTTGACATGTTAAACTGCAAAGCCAGCAGGAATTGAATTGTCTCAACAGTACTGAAATTATTACCTAGAACAGAATTGTGTACTTAGCTGACTGGCCTCTCTTGTAATGGCTATCAGGAAGTTGTTTTGACCCTTAAGGCAAGAGTAGAAGTCTTCCTTGGGACAGAACTAACATTAAGTCTGCACATACAGGAATATGTTCTGTTGTGTCACAGAATCAGTTATATTGGAAAAGACCTCTGAGATCAAGTCCAGCCTATGACCAAACACCACCTTCTGAACTAGATCATGGCACTACGTGACACATCCAGTCTTTCCTTAAACACCTCCAGGGATGGTGACTCCACCACCTCTGTGGGCAGCCCATTCCAATGTCCAATCACCCTTTCTGTGAAGAAATTCTTCCTAATGTCTGACCTAAACCCCCCCGGCACAGCTTAAGATTGTGACTGCTAGTTTCCTGGGAGAAGAGGCTGACCCTCACGTGGCTACAGCCTCCTTTCAGGCAGTTGGAGAGAGTGATAAGATCACCCCTGAGCCTCCTTGTCTCCAGGCTAAACAAGACCAGCTCTCTCAGCTGCTTCAAACCCTTCCCCAGCTTCGTTGCCCTTCTCTGGACATGCTCCAGCACCTCAATGTCCTTCCTAATTTGAGGGACCCAAAACTTGACACAGGATTCAAGGTGCAGCCTCACCAGTACTGAGCACAGGGAGATGATCACTGCCTTGGTCCTGCTGGCCACACTATTCCTGGTACGGGCYTGGGTGCCACTGGCCTTCTTGGCCACCTGGGCACACTGCTAGCTCATGTGTCCAGTAAATTTGCAATCAGTCTTGAAATTCTGCAGTTTAAGTAATGACTCATACCCTTTTTTCAGTATTTTCACTGAATTATACTCGGAAGTAAACTAATTTTGTTTCTGATTAGTTTTGTCTTTCGCATTCTTATCCAGTAAAGTTGACACATGACAAAAAGCAAAATTCCGTGTCAAAGCATGTAGTGGTATCAGTCTGATAATGTCACAGGAAGGGTCCGGTGCTGATACCCAGCTCCAGTATGCCTGCAATCTTCCTAGAGAGCATCCCGCAGAGAACAACTCTTCCAGGGGCACTTGGCAAGCCTTCCTAGGTGACGGGTGATTTCAGCACCTCAGCTACAAGTGAGTTCAGCTCTTGTGATTCCGCTCTTGTGAAATCACCCCAGTCAGATTCGGGGAAAGAGAGACAGGAGCCTCGTGTGACAGTTCCGCAGAGGTAGCTTTATTGTCCAAACTACCCTGCAAAAGGGAGGCCAGGGGCGAGAACTCCCTGCTGTCAGGGTAGAAGCAGGGGTTTATATGGGGAAACAGGGGGTGAGGCGGAAACCAATTAGCCAACAGGGTACAGGCTATTACCATGAAGAAACAAGGTGTGTTGGGAACTTGCCATGACCCTGAGGAAAGTGGGTATCTCTGACTACCTCCAGGAAGTGCTGGAAGCTCTAGCCTTGAGGGCTCACAGCCATCCACATGATAAGGTGATACAAAAAGATTTAAACAAATTAGTAGGAAAATAAAATATGCTAGCTGGTGCTTGAGACCAACACTGAAGGCTCTGAGATACAAAGGCAGTCATACACTGGGTTTAAGATCATCTACAAAGAATGGTGCAATCGGCTGTCTCTTGGAATCAACTTTAAAAAGTTCTGAAATAGTTAACTAACTGGAGAAAACAATAGTAGCTTTGTAAAATTGCAAATAATACATTTAGAGAATTTATAGATACTGGGAAACTGCACTGGCGGTTTACTTTGTGGAATGGTTTTTTCCTCTTTAAACTGAATGTGAATGTGAATTTACCACAACAAAAGTGGAMGAGAAAAATCTGAAGGCAGTAAAATACTGAATTCTGTAATGTACTAAAAGACCTTGATGCCTGCTTTCTCTGGTGTGATGTGGCTGTCCTGGGCAACCAAGCTAGTTGTCCATTATATAGATTCCTCCCTACTCCCACTCACAGCATGGCTGTACTTGAATCTGGATTTGGTATTTGTGTATTTCATCTTGTTTAAATGTAACCTTTGAAGGAAAGTACTGTTTCTAACTGAATTTGCCTAGTGCTCACCAGTCTTCCTTTGGTAACTTTTTGTCTTTATGGTAGTGGGAATTGGTGGGAATGTTATTTTGACTTAAACCTAAGAACTGAGGAAAATCTGAAGTCTTCAAGAAAAAATCTGCAAATCTGGCGTAAGAACTGTTATTCACTTGTTATAGTGCATCAAACAAAACTCTGAGAATGTTTATAGTGTTACAAAGTGGAGAAGAAAGAAAAAAGTATTAATTAGAAGAATAGGAACAGAGAGTTTTGCTGCCGCACCTAAACTTTGTGTTTCTTAGTGGGTGATCTCTCTCCATTTGGCATATAAAAATTTTTGGTTCCAGTTTGGGTCATTATTCTTGAAAGTCTTTATAACAAGAACTTTAAAAATTGTCAGAAATTATAGGGAAGCTGTGTTTCTGTCATACCTTTGGTCTTACCATACAGCTGTAAGGAAGTTTTACATACAAGAGGAACAGTTCAATGAAGATGTCTAAATTGTCACAATAACTTGAGAATAATCTGGAGAGCATCAGTATGACACACGTCAGCATTTCCCTAAAGTTATTTCCTTGAGTTGCTTCTTGTCCTGGGTTCTTTGACTTTATGTAGCTGGTCCAGCCTGTAGTTGGGATCTCATTGTACTCTACTGTTGTGGAAATCAGTGAGTCTTACAAACATCCTTAGTTTTTGCAGTCTTGAACTCTAGAGAAATCTTTTCTGGGCATCTTGCAGGGACTGCCTTCTCAAATGCACTTCAGATGTTTCTTTATCAGATAACTAGACATCTGTTGCAATGCAGTGCCACAGCCATACCCAGCCATTGTGAGCACAAGCAGCAGCTGAAAAATATTTTGAAGGATATTTAGTGTATCTGGAATGCATTTTGAAAATGTTCAGATACTCTTCTCATAAGAAAGGATGATGCCTTTTGTACCTCTTGTCATTCCAATTGCTTAGGGAAAGAAACGTGCTCCAAATAGTGCACTTGCCTTGTTTTGACACTTCAGCTTTACGATACTAAAGTTGGACATTTAGTTTCTGAAATTAAATTGTTATTGGTATCCAGTTGTAAAACAATCCTTGAGCCATTCAATTGAAAACTGACCATGCAGTGCAGGTTTTTGAATATGTCCTATACTTTCAGTGAAGTTACGGGTTTATCCATAGAAAACTCTTGAGGAAATATTTACCACATAATACGTTTTTATACTATTGCAAACACCTTAGTGCAGCAGATTTCTGTCACTTGGTTATGTAATGCATGAACAGTGCCCTCACTACCAGCTCTCATGGGGAAATTAAAGTATTTAACAATGGACTGTTCTTTCTAGTGCAAGTATTTTGTGACAGAATTTCTTGTGACAGAAATCATGCGACTTTGAATTATTTCAATTCCAAAAGAGGCTTGTAAAAATGAGACTTAGCCCTTCATTTTGGGTAGACAGTGACCAAAACTTCACTTACTCTGTTCATTTGAATAGCTTTAAGCCTCCTGATTACTCCTCTAAGTTACTACTGACTTTATTAAATATAAGAATTTAAATTTTTGTCTACTTTATATTCATAATTCAATAAATCTTCTCTGTCCTGAGATGAAGGTAATATTATGAAATGCTTAGGCGTTATACTGAGAAAAGCTACTTGAGTACACAAACTGGAAGTGCTTCTCAAGTAGAGAAGTACCAGGTCATTGCTTTGTATTGTTTAGTCTAAGAAATGCTTGTTATAGTCTCAGAGAGGGAGAAGGAGGAGAGGAAAACAATGTTTATTGAATAGTGAAGGAAATATTTCTCTTCTTGCCTTGTAGGAGGAATTTCCTAACTTTTGAATTGAGCAATTTACCTATTCAGTTGGTAAGTTCAGCTGTCTTCCAGAGTTGTCATGTTCTGTTTAGTAAAGAGAGAGAAAATGGAATCTTGTTGGTTGAGAAAGGAAAAAAGAAAGAAAGAACATCGTAGTATAGAAGGGAAAGATAGAAGAAGAAAATATTCCTGCCCAGCAGTCATCAGTTTAATCTGATGCATAGTCACTTCGTGTGACTGTACATTAAACTTGAAGATAATTTGTTTGAAGTACAGTTTAGGTGAAGTGAGTGAAATTGTTAAAAAAAAAAAAAAAGAAAAACCCAAAAGCTACACAGTAAAGGCTAATATTAATGGGCTTTGAAAGGGAGAAAAGGTAGATATTATTTGGTTAATGGGGAAAAGTGGTATGTAGTTAGAAAAAAGATCAACAGATTGTGGTTACAAACAAAAACCTCAACAACGACAAAAAAAAGAAAAAACACGGATACACTACTCCCGAAAGAGAGACTGTTCCATGCAGAGCAACAAGATTAGGTGAGGCAGATGGTCAGCTTTGTGTGCCACCTACTATCTGCTAGGAACATCATTATTAAAAATGTTGTTGTATTGACTATAATTCTATCTTTTGACAGCATCTTGAACTTATAATGTGGTCAAAATATTAGCTCCTAACACTCAATTTTTTCACAGTCTGTTTACCAGCAGTAAACAGCTGAATATCTCTGACATGACATATGAAAGATAAAAAATATGTGGAATTTAGTCAGATGCAAGTAATTAACTGTCCTGTCCAGCATGTGCCTTACATGGGATATCTGAGTGCTGATAGCACAAGTGACACTAACTAGTCTGTTGTACTTGTGACACTCACTTGATGCTCGTTCAACACACTCTTAAGCAACATCAAGGTATTTTCTAGTTCAAGCCTTAACTATTAGACAGTTACGACTTAACAGTGTCCAGATCTTCATGTTGGCTCTCAGAGAAATTACACTTGATAGACTACTTGTTCCTATAAGCTGTATTAGTATAGTATTATTAATATTAATAGTATAGCTGTGTATTTATTATTATAATAAGACAATAACTCTAAGCTAATAGTATGAGATAAACCTAGATTGTTAATTCTCCCCCAAATAAGTATAAGAGAGAAATATTTATTTGTATGTTTCACTGCTATTACTACTTGCATGGAACCCTTTAGATGAGCTCAGACACACAAGGAAACTGTCCGGAGATGACAATAAGGCCAGCTACAGCTACCTGTGTGCATGCTATGACAACACAGAGGTTGCAAAACTACCCAAGCTAACTTAGCTTAGGTTCTGAAAAAAGAGTACTAACTCAAATTTCTTTCAACAGAAATACATCTCTTTAACATGAGAGGTAGTTTATTGTGTTTGAACTCATAATTATATTGTTCAAAAGAGGAAACGAGACAATTCATTTCTGGGACGGATACTTAAGTAAACAATATGTCAAAATGTCCAAATGCTTTTGTTACCAAAATTGGGTAAAAAAACTCCTTAACACCAACGTAGCATTAAGAAGCAGGCATTCTTTATTCTGACAGATGCACGGGGGAATAGCTCCTCCCAAATCTGTGCATGCTGGGTGCAGGAAAGTTTCCTGTTTATAGACTGTATTTTACATACATATTCATTGATTGTCTCAGAATAAACATACATATGATAATCATTTCCCCGAAATCATTAACATATTTTCCCTCCCCTTTACACATGCGTTCTTCTGTCCTGGGGGTCTCTCTGGTGGTCCCTGGTGGTCGTAGACCCCAATGGTCCAGTGGATCTTGCTGAGTTGGCAGGGCACTGGGGCTGGTGAACTTCCAGTTCTCCTTCTCATACAACAGGCGTTGTGCAGTTCCATAGGCCAGGGGTTTTGGTAGAACAAGCATTGTGTTAGCTCACCAGGTGTAGACAATTTATCATCTAGTAATGCTTTGATATCTTCAAAGAGTAAATAATAATGTATTTTAGAGCTTGATAGGGCAAACCAGATAAATTTAGAAATCTCACTCATGCTTATCCAATTACAGGAAAATAACCTTTTTTTCCAAATTTAAAAAGAGAAAGTTTAAGTTTTACTTTAGAATCTATCTTTCTAACATTTTTTTTTTCTTTTGATTTTAGGCTTTTTTTAGCTCAGCTTTTGTTTGGACAATTCTTGCTCACACTAATGTAACGTTACTCAGAAAATCAGAGCCAGCATTACTTTGATACAACTGTATGTTATATCCTTATTAAGCACAGAACATTTAAGATACAGAATTTTTGCACTGTTTTAAGTTCAATGTCTTTGCCACTAACTATGGAAAAGGATGATCTTTAGTTATATCACATATATGAGCATGTATATATCCCACTCACCTTTACAAGTCATGGCTCTATAATGATCAAATGAATTATGGACAGTAGCTTGGGATTTGAATATGAAGGAAAAGCTCTAAATTTAGTGCTGGTGTTCCTCAATTATTGAACTCTTGAGCACTATTATTAAAAAAAAAATAATTCTTGGGAGTCTTTTAATCTCTAAATACCTGATTATTCACCAAGGATACATATTTCTTGTCCTTGGACAGGTAGTTCATAGAACATTTTTCCTTTGGAAATCGTGTTAATTTGCCAGAAAGTGAAATGGCAAAATGAAAACTGGATACTTGCACTCCTGCTGAGACTGGAGCCACTGAAGAGTATGTTGTAATAAGACCATGAACAGCCTCTCTCAGCAAAAAAAAAMCACAAAAAAACAAACACCAAAAAACCCCAAACCCTCACAAAACAAAAAACCAGATGTTATCAGCTGAAAGATCAAATTAATAATGCATAAGATCTTAATATTGCCAAAGGAGAAAAAAAATAGACATTCTGATAACTTATAGGTGTCATTAATCCTATCCAGAACTAATTTTAAATATTAAGGTTTGAGCACTGGTGCAACTTATGATACTCTGATGCTTTTATTTCTTTAGTGCTTTGCTAGTGGTCTGGGTGATGATGCAGAATAACATGTGATGTCACTGAACTGAGGAAGACTACACGTGAGAATTAAAAATGTTGAAATTAAAGTTACTGGTAAAAAAACTTAGGATGCAAAATTTGAGAGGAAATATATTTAAGCAGGAATTTAAAAATTGCACAAGTATGGGTTGTCAAACAAATGTTCAGATGGCAGCTATTCCAAAAAGCTCTATAATGGATCTSTACATGAGCCATAACCCAGGGATATCCTGCTGTTCTGGAAAAAAACCTAAATACTATATTCTGGTATGAGTGAATCTACATTCTCTAAGGCCTTTTGAAGTAATCCTTCTGTAGCAAATACTAGGAGAATCTTGGCTTCTGTCCAGTTCTGAGCTTTGCACAGCACAATTGGAGAAARCTCAGAGGGGATAATAGGGGTGATCATAGGTCGACTAAACGTGGCTTACAACAAAAATATTATTCAATTCGTGTTATTCTGTTTAAGAAGATAATCTTAAATAAGTAAAACACTATTGCAAAGAGAACTGAAGTAATTTTGTCCATGAGAAGATAAAAGATAATTAATTCATGAAATAGTAAGACAGATTAAGGTTAGATATTTTAAATTTTTTCAAAATGCTTAAGTAGGTAAGCACTGAAATGAATTGCCTGGATGTAGCTTCTAACTGTGGAGGACAAGCAGATAAGCAGGTCACAGAAATTATGTAGATAAAATGATGCCTTAACGTAAGGGAATAGACTTAAATGATAACGCAACATGTCTTTAAACCCTGTAATTTCATGGTAAATGAGAAATAAGTATGTCAGTCCTTTAGCCTTAAATAATAGAAAAGCTTTCAATTATGTTCCTCTATGTTCCTGTCAAGGGTATAGAATCCTGCACCTTTCTTTTCTCTCACTCTGTAGTTGCTTGTAACCTTCTCTGGCTGTTCCTGCACCCTCCATCTCCTATATTCCCTGTCTCTAACAAGGTAGCAGTCAGAATACTTCAGTCTTGCTCATGCTTTTCATCTCGGGATTCAGGCAGTATCAAGGCTATCCCTTGCTATCACGGTAGAGAAATTACCCTTGGATGTTTGCCACTGAAGAAGGTAAGGTTTTTGTGGGGCTTTTTGTTTGCTTTTTCCCCCTGATAATTTGGTTTTCTCCTTAATCATGAAGTTAGGATGAACATGCGTATATGGCAGTCAGTCACTTGGTTCACCCAACTCTTCCATTCATACACTATTAAAAGTTTCTGTGATGGGTTTTAAGGATTTTGGGGGTTTTTAACACCAGGCATGATCTTTCTTATCTGGAAATTCTTCGCTGCCAGTAATAGTGTCTATCCTATTGATTTGAGAAATTCAGCTGGAATATGCAGAAAACAAGTGAGTTTCTAAAGCAGATGATGGTGTTTGTCATAATATATATAGTGTCATCAGTCCAGATGATCTAATTTATCTCCTTCTTTTCAAGAAATCTGATTGTGTTGACCAGGCTAAGATTCAGCTGCTTTTCAAATGACATAGGTATTGCTCGACTGCTCTTTTAATTCAGTACTGCTCTAGTACCCTAGAGCTGTATACCAGAAACAGACAAATCTTCATAAGATCTGTAGACCATTAAAGACTCAATATATTTCCAATATAAGAAGTGAAGGAAACAAATGTTACACTTCCTAAGGATCTGATAGCTCATATTTACCAGTTACACCATCTGTTGTCTTTACATAACAAAGGCTCCAATTCTGTCACTGATAGGTACTGAGTCATGCCTTATTGTGCAAATATTTCTGCTGATTTTCTCACAGTTCCTTTGGTTTGTAAAATTCACAGAAGCCGAGATTCTCTTATGCCCTCTTCTCTTCCCTTACTTTTTTAAAACTTGGTTCAATTTGGCCAATTCAGCCCATTAAATACTGACTGAATAATGAGCAAAATACTGTCTTTAATACCTACTTACTGTGAAATGAGGCTTAAAAAAGGATGTTTACTTTCTAGGAGACTTGGGGTACTTCATAGTATTTGAAATGTATTTTTAGTCTTGAGAGGAAGATAATCATGAGCAATCGTCATGATTACTGAGGATCTATGCTCATATGTTAAAGTATGCGTATGATATGTACACTTGATTCCAGTCCCTCTCTTGTTCTCGAAAATGTTTTCCCTATAAATTTAACTTACAAGCAGCTAAGTCCAAAAAACTGATTGAAAATTGTAATTTTTATGTTACTGATTTAATCCCAGAATACCTTAAATTTTTAGAAATTGGTTAGAAAGTGAAGTTGCTGTGATTTTGATTAACTGGGAAAGCATTAGAGTTGTATTCCCTGCTCTTTTATTTCACAGGGAACACTACCACCAATTCTTGATTTCATCTTGCCAGTAGTAACATTTATATTCCAGGCAGTGTGTGGGACGTGTCGTTATTTGTAAATCATTCTAATTAACTTATTCTCCATCTTAAGGATCATATTAAGTAAACAAAAACTAATTATCATCTGGTTGTAACAGAATTAATCTCACTCCTTTCATTGACTCCTCATCATTCCTTCATTACTCCAAAGGAAGAGCACTTCGTTTTCTTGCAGACTGCAAAGTTATTCCAGTAAAGATCAATCTCCTGGATACATTTTTTTTTAATAAAATGTGATTAAACACCTTGGTAAATACATAATTCTACGAAAAAGACAACCTAAGCATTTCATAGCTTCTAACTGCAGCTTCTTTTCTCCCAAGAGACGTGTAACATCTTTACATTTAAACATAATGTGTGTCATAAATATYGAGACATAATTATGAGTTTTAACAGTTAGATTATTTGCACTGTGATTAATAACAGATCTCAATGCTTTTTAAGTGGCCTCTAAGGGACGTTTTTCTATGGAAATTACGACATACCTGCACACACCATGCTTCAAAGGCAGGCTTATTGGCTTTGCTTTAGAAACAGAGTATTTTCTGTCTTTGCAGATGTGACTTTGTGACTTTGCAGATGGCCAAATAGTAAAATACATTTGTAATTTTGTTACTATAAGAAATGGTCTTTTCCAGAATGTGAACACAGGAAGAACATACAGACTGAAAAATACAGACTTAGTAGTGTTAGTGAAAGGGATCCATATTTCTGCCTAAAAAAATATTTTAAATATTCTTAGGTTTTCCATTCATTCCTGGTCTGCAAACTGAGAGACAAAGGCAGTAAAAAGTGGCTTTCCAGTTATGAAGGAGGCATCGGCAAGCTGTTTCCTGAATGGCCTTATTAGTAACTTGCTCCGTGGACGATGAACTGTGACAGGAAAAGTGCTTCTGTGCCTTGTGGTCTTTGTCAGTCGTAGCATTCACCACATTTCTGTCACTGTAGTGGCATTTGAAGGTCAGTTTCAGATCACGGATCCATATTTATTCTCTTGCTCCCTATACATCTTTCCCATAGCAAGGATCCTCATCCTACGAGCTCATATTTGTATCATTGTTCGGGGAGGACAGCAACAGGAAACAAAGTAAGCGTCATCAACCTGCCTCTTGGCAGTGTGCAGTTGGAAAAAAAAAAAAGTAAAAGTAACATCAGCAGCTCTGAAAGATACTCTGGAGAACTAGTGTGGATCTTTCTGTTGCCAGTCTTGCACACCATTGCAAAGAACTGTGAAGTCGTGGTTTTCAGAAAGATATTCTGTTTATGGAATTGTTTGGTTTTTTTTTTAAAAGATCTCTAAGAGCATCAAGTTCAACTGTAAACTCAGCCCTGTCAAGTCCACTATTGCACTGCGTCCTTAAATCCTACATCTACATGCCTTTAAAATACCTCCAGGGATGGTGACTCAGTCACTTCTAGGGGCAGCTTGTTCCGGTGCTGGACAACCCTTTCTATGAAGAAATTTTTTTGTTGTAGCTAATCTAAACCTCCAATGGCACGAATTGAGGCTGTTTCCTCTTGTATTTCTTGCAGCCTGGGAGGAAAGGCCAACCCCACCTGGCTACAACCTCCTTTCAGGTAGTTGGAGAGACAAGGTTCTCCCTCAGCCTCCTTTTTTTTCAGGTTAAAAAAATCCCATCTCCCCCTCCGCTGCTCCTCATAAGACTTGTGCTCCAGACCCATCACCAGCTTCGTCGCCTTTCTCTGGACATGCTCCAGCACATCAATGTCCTTCTTGTAGTGAGAGGCCCAGAACTCAACAAAGGATTTGAGGTGCATCCTCACCAAGGCTGAATACAAGGGGCCAATCACTGCCCTGGTCCTGCTGGCCACACTATTGCTGGTACAAGCCAGGATGCCACTGACCTTCTTGGCCACCTGGACATACACTGGCTCATGTTCAACCACTGTCAAACAGCACCCCCAAGTCCCTTTCCACTGCACACCTTTCCAGCCACTCTTCCCTCAGCCTGTAGACCTGCCTGGGGTTGTTGTGACCCAAGTGTGGAATCCAGCTCTTGGTCTTGTTGAACCTCCTACCCAGCTGTCATGGTTTGACTCGGTGTGAAACAATTTGATTAGTTAAAAACAGGTAAAGGACAGTTCTATGAGCCATTTAGTGGTCCTGTGATGTCTCTGTGAAAGGAATGTTATAAAAAAACCGCTAGGAAGTGATGCAAGACTCTCTCACTTCCTCTCTTGCTCTCTGGCTCCTGGCTGACCACTATCAAGGGAGTGGCTCTCCCCCAACCCCCGGGCCAGGGGCTCATGGCCCGAGGGGCCAGGAGGGGCAGCCGGCCTTACCTCCCACTGGTCCTGTGTTGTTCCGGACCTGAGAGGAGCTGGTCTGATGCCATCTGGACCAAGGCCAAGTAGCAAAGCCACCAAGCCAAGAAAAGCCAAGGCCAAGAAGCAAAAAAAAAGCACTCCCTTCGACTTTGGAGGTGCATTGGTAAGATCGAAGAGTGACCTTGCTGTCGCAGATAAGAATTAGTAGCAGCCAAGAGACTTAATCAAAATTTTGGATGGCTGCCAGTGCAGAGCATATGGGGGAGAGGAGCCTTGTGCCCCAGGAAAAACAAACCTCATTACAGTGGGAGCATGTAATTGTTATAAATACTTTTGTAGGCATTTTCTGCAAATATTAACCTCTTCTCTAAGCTAGAGAGAAAGGAAAGCAGTCACGTGAAAGACTAAACATGGAGCCAGCGGCCAAATGGAAGAGAAAGCAAGGAGTGGCAGAAGTGCCAAGGAAGCCATGTTTACCAGCAAGGAGATTCATATATTTTTCTGTGAACTGTGCTGTGTGATCTGAAGTAATACCAAACTAAGTTTCTCTTTAAATYGCAATATTGAGCCATGGGGGAGCGAGAAATTTACAGCCTAAATTAAGAACATTTTAATGTTGTGTGCAGATGAAGCTTGCAGCCGTTGGAGATTGTAAAGCAGGAGCCTGTTGCCTTTGGTGCCTTTAGGCTGGAATGACTTACTCTTAAAATGTTTAACCCCAACAGACTTTTCTTGTGACCCACAAACTGCAGAGTGTTTGTGGGAGATAGAATACACCACTGCAAAAACCTGGGCGGGCTGTGGTGTTTCTGAAAAGTTTGGAACCACGCCGAAGATACTTCTTTAGGAAAYTGTCTTCTGTGGGATGAATCCCACTGCACTACAGAAAGAACTCTCTTTATCCTATGAAATGACAATAAGAACTCTTAATCATAACATCAAAATCTCATGTTTATGTCTTTTGTGTGATCAGTAAGAAAGATTGGAATGTATAGGAGTAGAATGATAATTGTATATTATACCTTAATATTTTCATTATTTTTTATTCTTTCTATTCTTAGTAGAGTTAGGAAATAAATCATTTAATCATTTTACAAATTTGTAGCCCGTTTTTGCTGTCTACTCTCCTCTAAAGAACTAAGCATGGGAATCTGGAGTTTTTCTCCAGCTCAACCCTTCACACCAGCCCATTGATCCAGCTTGTCCAGATGCCTCTGCAGAGCCTTTCTACTCTCCAGAAGATCAACATTCCCACCCAACTTGGTGTCAGCTGCAAATGACTGAGGGTGCACTCAGTCCCCTCATCCAGATCATCAAAAAAGATATTGAACAGGACTGAGCCCTGGAGAACCCCACTAGTAACTGGAAGCCACCCGCATTTAACTCCATTGACCACCACTCTTTAGACTTGTCCATCTGCTTCTTAGGAAGGGGAAAAGTGACATGAAGTGACCTCTTTCTATGGGCAAGATTCTGTAGCTTTACTCTAAAAGCATTTAATATCTGGAGCCTCTCAAAAGAATGTATGAAATCATACCACCAATGTCATACTCTTGTTACTGGTGTAGGGCTTCAAAATTTTTCTTTTTTAATTGTTATGATAATTCAATCACACTGAGGGTCATGGGGGATGGGAAATTACTGTCAAAACCAACTGTGTTGGAGAGTCCATATTATTGCTAGTGACTTCAGCTTCACTTTGTATATGAAATTTGTAAAATGTAATTGTATAATATTGCGGATAATTTCTGGTGGTTTTCCTGGAATTCCTACTGTTTTGGAACTAATTGCTCAGCCAAAAAAGTGGGAATAAATATTACACAATTTATTTACTTGGGACAGCCAAGCAATGAAGTAATCCTACTTATAATCTTAGTTCTCTGAAAGTGCTTCTGTCTTCCCTCTCACTCCCTGAACCCCCTTCTGAAATTATGCAAGTGCTTGAATGCATTCATGTCTCACACCTGGATTATTTTATAAAGAGGAGTGTATGAAACATAATCACTGGTTCACTTCAACCTTTTCAGTTTTTTACTTGCTGTTACTTTGTTATATCCAGGATATGTATATACTACCTGCCTTCTTGTTCTGTACATAACTCCCAAATCATGTCCCTGCAAAATAATTGGCAACTGTTGCATCTCATTCTCTTGGTTGTGGTTTAGGTTATCAGAATGATTTACATGTGGGAAAGGTTTTCTTGGTTTTGTTTTTGTGGCTTTTATTTTGTGTTTCCTCCCCTCTGCTCTCCTCCCTTCCCTCCACTACACTTTAATTTGTACTGTAAAGATGCCTACATGGATAAAAATCAGTGTGAAGTTTCAGAAGTGTGTGGTCAGAATAATTGACCTGAAAAGACTTGTAACAAAGAAGAAAAAGTTTAGGAGGAAAGAAGAGTCATATTCATTGTGAACTGGAGGATTGAAACCTGAGTCAAGTATGCATATTCATACATAGAAATCAGTGACCGGCAGGGTAGGCATTTAAACCACAATCTTCGGGGAATTTGATGTCTYTCTCCTTTTATTGTTACAAGTCATTAAACTGCATACAAAAATTCAAATGCAAATTATAACACTTTTTCTAAACTGACAAATACAAATTCCTCATTATTCATGAGTAATTTGATGGATGGTGAAGAGTTTGCCTTTAATGTCTGGATAGCTAGAAAACAGTTTTGGAAAAGGAAAACATAAAAACAGCACGCTTTGTTAAACAGGTGTTTCCTTGGAAAAGTTAAAAATGCAAAGAAGTAACTATTGCATGTGAGAAATTATTGCTTGTTAGCACTGCCCTCTGGCTAGATATGAARTGCCAAATATGCCTATGCAGAAACCTGAGCTATCTGTCTGAGATACTTTATGAAGCACCCGATAAGAAGCTCTGATCTCTACAAATAAAACCAGTGGTGACAGTAGCCTTTCTTAGACAAAAGCTGCTGCCTTGCTCTACACTTATCAATTTATTTATAGTGTATCTGTGACTTGCATCATAGTGTGAAAAGTAGGAAAGTATAAGCTATTAGCCTTTTCATTATCTATTAGTGGCATATTTGAGATCAAGAGGCTTTATCACATCCTTTTTCAACAAATGTCTCTTCAACTGAAGCTCATTTTGTGGTGAAGAACTAGGTACCATAGAGTTAAATGTAATGCTGAATATGAAATTTTCATGTCGGTAATTCATCTTTCTGAAAACATGGATGAATTCTCTGAATATTCTCCGTTGTAACTGTATATTTTGTGCTGTCTTGCAAGGGTTTTTTGTATGATAAAAGGTAGTTAAAATAATTGAGTGTTATGGAACAAAATTCTTCACATTAAGCACTATCAAAGGTAAGATTACTGATATAGGTAGTCTTTTTATGATTCTTGCATGAGACCACCTCTTGTTCTGTTGGTCTGAAACAGGAATGAGAACTTACTATTTACTAGCAATTTCAAAACAGATGCTATTTTAGGACTAAGTAGGTTTTTGCATCAGCAGGTACCCTTTTCAGTTAGAAATCCTAGGGGTGGTTTGAGAAGGATTGTGAACTGATTTTCAAACATGCATTATTTTTATTAGCCCTTTGATGGAAATTTGGAACTTAAAGAAATTACTTTCCAGCAAGCAATATTTTCGACTAGGTTTGAAAAACTTGCCCAGGCTGAAAAAAGAATTTTAAGAATGGAAACAACTAAGTGGTAGTAATAAAACTTTTGATGCATGCTGTTGTTACCTTGACATAAAGCCAATATATAAACACTATTTTACTTAATGCTACCATAACAAATAAATTTACTGGTTTTTAGTTCAACCCTCTACTTGAAATTTACTCCCTGTGGCAAAATTAATGGTCCATGTTGTTTACTAGAAGAAAATGGTGTACTGATATTCTTCATGTAAAACAGAAGCCGAGGATCAGTAACCCCAGATTCAATTGCACACCACCTAGTTTTTACTGGTAATGATCTAGTAATAATTACTTAAGATGCTTGCACAGTTTTTAATGCCTCAATTGATAGAGAGTATATATTCCAGTGCTCCATGCATTCTCTCTAAAGCAGGACAAGCAACCATCAAGAGAAAGAGGGTTTTAGCCTTCTTTAAAGTAAGGATTTGCTATGTTAATCCAGGAGGGGAATTGCCAACAGTAGAAAACCTTTTTTYAATTTTGCAACTAAAGCCCTCTCTCTCTTTAATGAAGAGGTGACCAAACTATCTTGCAGGAGGAAGGCAAAACTGGTTTAGAGTGAAAGACTTCATCTGCAAGGAGCCCTAGGTAGAGGAATTCAAGGGAAAGCTCAGTTCTAGAAATAAGATCGCTGTTAATGCCACTCCTATCCAGGAGATCTGAAAAGGGAGCTCCTGTGCACTTTCCCTGTGAGAATATCTCGAAGGCTCTAAAAATGGCTTTCTAATTGGTTTGTTGCCTTATATGGTTTCCTAAATAAGTATCATCTGTAGCAAAATGTAAGCCTAAAGCACACAATCCTAATTCTGATCCTACAGACTGGATAGGAAAGGTAGTGAGGATGTTTAATGACAAGTTAGTGTGAACATGCTATACATAGACTCTTATTTGTCCTTATTAAGTTTTTATAATATTTTTTTGTTTTCTATTAAAAAAAAGCTTTTGTATGCATTCTTCTTACCTTAGATTATGCCAACTGTTTTTTAAAGTTTTTTTTTAAAAAAAACAAGACACTGCTGACATAAGGGTGTCCTGAATTTTTAAGTTATATCCTCAAATGCTTTACAAAGTGAGGGCTGGCTCAAAAGGATCTGGGAGGCAAGCTTAATACTGACTTCTAGTAACACTAGAGGTTTTGTGGCATGCAGCAAAATATTGGGTGATGTACTTGAACCTCAAAATCACAAGAGCAATATTGTGCTGATATAAGATAATCGATTAATAAAATTTTTTTAAAAATGCTAATTCGCTAGTCACCTGTATAAATATATTTGTTTTTAATGAAATATATGAATATAAGATTTGAAGAGTGGACTATATCTTAAAATACAATCAGTAAAATTCTATGTTACTTTTTCATTTTCGTAATTGGACCATTTTTCTTCTTCCCAACAATCGTCTTTCTTTTGTCCTAGTGAAGTCTCATGCGATCATATTCAAAACGTACAAAACCACAAGAACTGCATCTCTGAATTGACCTTGGGGTTCATTTACTGATTACTGCCTTCAGTAGTGCTCAACAAAGGACAAAAGAGCTTGTAATTGCAATTAGATAGGATGTGGTGAATGAAGCCTGAATCACCAGATATAGCAGCTCTTCTAATCTGCTTTGAAATATTGGGTACTTTGTCTTTTTTCAATATCTGTTCACTTTCTTGAAGTTCTGTGACAATCATGACTTAATTCTGCCATCCCATGACAATGTGCAATATGGTGGTCATACAAGATGTCTGTGCATAGTGCAGGAGGAAACAGAAAAATGCAGTCACTTTTTCTAAATTTGACAGCCCTTGCTCTGAGGATACAGAAGTTCTTGTTCTACCAGGACTTTTATCATTGCAACACTACTTGTGCATCCATTCTATTAATTGGTGGAATAAAAAAAAAATAAAATTCTTTTGAAAACCATATTCCTAGTGGATTATCTCATAGCGTGCTATTCATGAAATTTCATAGATTCATAGTTTTTTAATTAGCTGGACAGTAGAATCACCATCCTTTTATTTTATTCAACTTATATGAGGGCCCTGGTAATGTCTACTGTCATCTGATGCCAGAATCATCTCTGTTTAGAAAATCTGTTTAAATAAGGAATAATGACTCGAACAAAAAAGGTCAAGAGTTTCTGAATATAGATAAGTTCATCTTATTGCTAACAAAATGTAAGAGTATTCATAATAATCAAACATTTTCTAAGAACATATGCCATCCTCAGTGTATAATTTAGATAGAAGGATGAAGTATTGAGAGGCTTATATGTCTCTTCAGCTGTGTGGGGAAGCCTTGCGACTATGTCACAGTTACTTTTTGGTAAGCTTTCGCTGATCACAGGACCAGTCACTGTGAAAATGAAGAAATCAGTTAAAATGTTGCTGATTGCAAATGCTGTGCAGCTCACTCAGTGTGGTCAGTACAATACAGAAATATGTGTTTGTATGGAGATTTATTTGCTTCCGGACATCAGAAAACACTTGTTACCAAACTGCAACAAAACGTGACTTTTGTAACGGGGCTGAAAGCTGAAAATCTATTGCTTGGTTAATTGGAGGATTAATATGAGCTACRGTCTTGGTCACTTCTTGGGAGAAATGTTAAATGCTGGGGCCTGTTGATTGATGTCATATGTTTGATAATCATCGGGATAGTCCTAATTTGAGATTTCATTTATGTTAATTATGTTTTAAAATTATTAACCACCTCATATGGGTTTAAAAGCACTTTCAGTTATTCCATGTCACTTTATAGGCTACACCCRATCTTTTAAAATAAATCATTGGTTACTGTTTTGTCAGGAAAATTAAATGATCATTTGTTATTTAAGAGAAGAGACTGATCTCACTACACCCTTCTTTTGGGTATTTATAGAGAGCGATAAGGTCTCCTCCTTCTCTCCAGGCTAAAACCCCAGCTCCCTCAGCCACTTCTCATAGGACTTCTATATCAGACCTTTCACCAGCTCCATTGCCCTTCTCTGGACACTCCAGCACTTCAATGTCCTTCCTGTAGTAAGGGCCTCAAGACTGAACACAGGACTTGAGGTGTGGCCTCACCAGTGCTGAGTACAGGGGGACAGTCACTGCCCTGGTCCTGCTGGCTGCACTGTTGCTGATACAAGCCAGGATGCGACCATATCACCACCCTCGGGTCCTTTTCCACCTGGCACCTTTCCAGCCACTCTTCCCTAAGTCTGTAGAACTGCATGGAGTTGTTAGGACCCAAATGCAGGACCTGGTGCTTTGCCTTGTTGGACCTCATACAATTGGCCTTGGCTCATTGATCCAGCCTGTCCTGGTGCCTCTGCATATCCTTCCTATCCTCCTGCAGATCAACAYTCCCACTTGGTGTTGTTCTTCATCTTTTGTCACCTTTTCCTCATCCTTTGTCACTATACTTCCCCTCCCATCCAATAAAGGGTGGAGATTCTTCTTAGCCTTCATTTTGTCATATACTGTGTTTATGAAAACAATTTTTTACTGTMTTTTGCTGCAGTAGCGAGATTAAGTTATAGTTGGGTTTTGATTGGTCTAATTTTCTCCCTGTGCAACCAGATGACATCCTTGCACAACCTATTGACATCCTTGTAGTTCTTTCTTMATTCCGAGGTGAAGTCGCTGTGTTCAGCCAGGTGGAGTGAGGACAGGGAATCCTCCATATCATACATCCTGTTCCTCTGTGAGGTCTATCCCGGGGAAGGTACATTGCAAATCCAGACAGACAGTGGATCTTTCTTGGACTCCCTGACATTCCTCTACCTGCTCACCAGAGCWYTGTCACTAAGTGGAGGAGCTCCTCTACCTAAAAGAGTCTTTGTTCTACACTTCGGAACTTAACAGAAAGAAGAATTGGATGGAGAGGTTCTTATGATTTCAGTAGTAGCATTCRAAAAATAGTTAGTAGTCGAGTGGTAAATGCAAAGCACTTAACCGTTGTAATTTGGAGCCAAATTTAATATAGTTAATGTTTCCCTTGTTTTCCAGTTGTCCTCATCCTTCCTTGAGTGTAGCGTAGGAGATTAGTCATCAAAATATGTTTCTGGTTTGACTGGCTATGCCTTTACTTAATACTTAACATTTACATAAATGCCCCCAATGTTTGTAATTTCTTTGAAGAGGACATGGRAGAGAGAACCTATTGGCTGGGAGACCCATGGATGTTCTGCACTTGAGAACTTCCAATTTTGGCACAGCTTGACTAATGATTTTGTTTCTCTCAGAGATGTCATGGGGAGGGAACACAGGGCAGCTAGCATACTAGGAGTTCAGTTTTGAGCAGGACTTGCAGAATGTTACACTACCCTATATAATGAGTTAGTACTACTTTATCACTTAGCCACTTTTATTTTCTGGAGATCCCRAAAGTTTTTGTGGATTATTTAATGCAAGCTGTACAGTTGCAAGCCATGTTAACTCATATTCCAGGAGTCTCTTGGAGAAGCACATACCAGTGACAGTTTCAGATTTTTTTTTTTTTAAATCATATTATTCAGTTATAATTATCCTGGGAAAGGCTGATGGAAGATATACAAATGAGTACAATCTCTAGGCCATTCTTAAAAGTCAGGGAAATAGCAAATGTGCCCTTGTAATAAGTCACTTCAATAATTGCTGTAGTCTTCAGCATAGTTGGTTGTGGTTGGAAGTTATGACAGAGGCTTCTACGGAGTTATATACCCAAATTTCATTTGTATAGTGTTTGAGTGCTTGGATGTCTGAAGAATGTTTACAAGTCTGAGATGCAAAATTTTGACTGCACTAGGACTTGGTAGGGACAAGCAGTTCTCCATCATCAATATCGAGCGTTTACTTTAAAGCAGGTATTAGAAATTCAGATTTGAATAATCAAACTCTTAGCTAACTGTAACCACCTAAGTAAACTATGACAATAGAACATGATTTAATCTCATTTTAATGAAAAAGTTCCCCAGTGTCAGCCTTATCTTTGCTTTTTAACTACTGTAGTATTAATAATTTCCATTTTTTAGTGATCAAAAATGACTGGGCTGAATAAATGACTTTCCTAATTGGCTAATTAAAGAGATATGAGTGAACAAAGTTTAAATTTTGAAATTTACAGGTTTTGAGACGTAAGAAGCAAATATTTTTATTTTGATTATTATATTTAGTACTTCATTAAATAGGATCATTACTTAAGTTTAATTTTTGAGGTAAACAAGACCTCATCAAGACACAAATGATACTAGAAACCCAGTGCAGTGAAAGAAGTTATTCTCTGTTGAATTATGGAGTCAATGAAGTATGAAAATGATGACATTTAATATCTTAAATGAAAGCTGCTTTAGGGAATGCTTCAGCACTTTAAACTGCTATCTCATAATTTGATCTCACCTGGCTAATTCAATATCACAATATAGCTGCCAACTTTTCAAACTCTAAGTTTCTAGTACTGCTATCAGATTTAGAGAGAAAAAAACATGACAGGACAAGCTACAACAATAAATATGATATTTATAGACATTTCTAATCAGGATGTTTTTATGAGCAGTAATATTTATGCAGTTTAAAAAGCCATTCATTTAAGCATATTCTAATATGAATACTATTTCAGTTACAGAAATTAACCTAGTTGCACAGCTTTTCTGTTTCTCTGATACTGATGAAGTATAAAAGAAGGTGAAATCTTTATGCTTCTGTATCCAAATAAACTGTCCTTCTGTAGGAAATACGGGATGGAGATTTCGGGAGGATTGCTAAACCCGCAGGAAAAATTTCAACAGAAATCAAAATTATGTTATAATTTTGAAACATAATTCTGTAATGCACCTAGACCTCTCAGGGGGCAGTAATTTTTTCCACGTAAAATGTCCCATTATTTACTTTGAAGATCAGATTAGTCTTATTCTACCAACTGTTAAACCTGACACATTTCAAAGAGCTGGGTCCTGCCCTTGGGTCACAACAGCCGCAGGCAGCTCTGCAGGCTGGAGGCAGAGTGGCTGGGAAGCTGTGCAGTGGAAAGGGACTTGGGAGTGTTGGTTGACAGGAGGCTGAATGTGAGCCGGCAAGTGCCCAGGTGGGCAAGAAGGCCAGTGGCATCCTGGCCTGTATCAGCAATAGTGTGGACAGCAGGACCAGGGCAGTGATCATCCCGCTGTACTCAGCATGGGTGGAACTGTGCCTTGAATTCAGTTCTGGGCCCCTCACTACAAGAAAGACATTGAGGGGCTGGAGCATGTCCAGAGAAGGGTAACGGAGCTGAAGGGTCTGGAGCACAAGTCCCATAAGCAACGGCTGAGGGGGCTGGGGTTGTGTAGCCTGGAGAGAAGAGGCTCAGGGGAGACCTTATTTCTCTCTACAACTACCCGGAAGGAGGTTGTAGCAAGGTGGGGGTCAGTATCTTCTCCAGAGTAACAAATGACAGGACCAGAGGAAATGGCTTGAAGTTATGCCAGGAAAAGTTTGTATTAGGAAAATTTTCTTGACTGAAATTGTTGTCAAGCCTTGGCACTGGCTGCTCAGGGAAATGGTGGAATCACCGTCCCTGGAAGTGTTCAAAAAACATATGGATAGACACCTGGGGACATGATTTAGTGGGGAAAATGGAAGTGCTAGGTTGATGGTTGAACTCAAGGATCTTAGAGGTCTTTTCCAACCCTAAGGATTCTATGATTCTTTATACTTATTTTGTTTACTGCAATAGCATATTATTTATTGGGGGAAAAATGTCTTTTTACATCAGGTTTCTTTTGGTTGGTGTTTATACACTAAGATAGTGTTATAGACATTTATTAATAAAAGCTTGTTGCTTGGAAGCGTCTTCACACTCACAAACAGAAAAGGCAAGCAGGCACATTATGAGATCATGGAGCCTGGGTAGCTTTGCATTTTTGACTAACATGAGTATGTACTTGGACATTTGAGTATGGCAGGGTAACTTTTAGCATCAAATTTACTGTAAAAAAATGTAGCATAAGCTCTATTTCAAAATTAGGGGAAAATAGTAAATGTATGCATTAAAAATAGCTGTCTTTCTGTTTCTCCATGCTAGGATAAGAAGAAAATACCTCAAGCACGGATGGTAAAAGCTCTAGCATWTCAGTATCAGAATACATAATGGTAATTTTGTCCCACTCTGCAATTTCAAAAATGTACAAATTTTGTTGGAACACTTCCCAGAGTATATGTCTCCATACTAAACTAATGGAACATGCTTTATCTCAGAGGCAAAGAGAAGTAAAAGTATGGCAATGGAGCATAAAAGTGACCCACAGTCTTGTTTGATTTGCTCTTAATATTTATTGTAATCCCTACTTTATTATGTCTTGAACTGTTGAGATTTTACACTTCTTTGACTTTTTACATATAAAGGCTTAATGTTTCTTTGCAATGAAAACAATAAATACTCAATCACGTGCATCCAAGTTTTAAGGAAAAATTGCAGAAGAGGCATGGGTTACAGGAGTTGAAATGTCTAAAATCTAAGGTATTGTCCTAAGAATCCTCAGGTTTAGTACAAAGGTAACTATAAGAGGTAATTCTACAAAGACATGCTTCTTCCACCTCCATACGTTGTTTCAAATAGTAGTCCAGTTCAGAACTACTCACAACTGGCTCTTTAAACTGGTTTTCAGTAGTATTTCACAGTTCATATTTTCTAATGCGCTTAAGCTTAACATGCTTATTTATCTTCCATGTGAAAAACAAAGCCACTGTCTATCGTAATTGGGGCAGGTAGAATGTGATGCAGATACTCAGATTGTTTCCCATTTGGGGGGAAAGATGCCTAACAGTCCTTTTTCTTGCATAGTTATTTAACCCAAAGAASCTGAGGTTAGATTTAGATGATTCATACTGTATTCTGAATCCAGCTAAAACTAATACAATTTAGAAGCCTGCTTATATCTAATTTATAGGCAGAAAAACCAGTGTAGACTGTTGGGAGAGGAGGATAAAGGTTGGAGAACACAGTGAGGGAAAGTATCTTGTAAATCCAACTAAATATCAATATAAAGCTGAGGGTTTATATGCAGAAGATCTACTTAGCTAAGAGTAGTCAAAAGGAGTGAAAAGGGAGAAAGCAGCAGGTCTAGGAGTACATTGGTTATGCTGCTGTCAATTAGTATGAACATCAATGCACCAAGTGATGGTTTTGATCACTACAAAGACTTTTTTTTAAAAAAAAGTCCTTTTAATTGTAAATTTTACTGGAGCGGACCCTTATGATGATCCTCTCATGCTAATGAATCACATGTGCTTAGCTCTGAAAACTTTTTCATCTTTCCAACTATTAATATTCATCATACTGGGGGTTATAGTTGTAGACCACATTGTTATAAATAAAACATGAATTGCTGAGATGAGCAGCAGTCATGCTTTGTAGTGAAACAGTATTGTAGTGTATGGGGGAAAGGAGCAGCCCTGACCTAGGGAAAACCYAGGGCAGTGCTGAGACCTGCCAGGAACTGGCAGGAATTGGCAGCTCTCATGAAAGAGGCTGATGAGGAGTAGTGGTAACCAACCYCATGTTCACAAAGAGCAGCCCTGGGAAGCACAAACGACCAGGAGCAGAGCGGCCAGGGTGGGCWAACAGGCTGTGGCATGCCAGCCAGGGTGTGGGGAGGCAGTTTGCAAGGAGGCTGCTTCTCTGAGGGAGAGGAATTCCACTGGCCAAGAAGAGAAACTTGAAGAAGCACCCTGATATCTGTTGGAGAGAGAACTCAGTGGGCATAAGCAATCCAAGGGATTCCTGGAATGAATTAACAATAGCTTCTTTCTCCGTGTGATAGAGAAGCCAATGAGGAGAGGTGCTGTGCTGGACCCTGTTCTCACCAGCAAGGAGGTGCTGGTCGGGAATGTGGAACTTAAGGGCACCCTGGGCTGCGGTGACTGTGAAATGGTGTAGTTCAAGATGCTTAAGGCAGTGAGGAGGGTGCACAGCAAACACTACCCTGGCTTTTAGAAGAGCAGACTTTGGCCTCTCCAGGAGTCTGCTTGGTAGAGTACCATGGAATAAAGCCCAGGAGGAAAGAGGAGCCCAAGCAAGCTGGTTGATATTCAAGGATCACATCCACCAAGCTCAGGAATGATGCATCCCAATGAAGAGGAAGACAGACAAAATGACCAAAAGGTTTCTGGAGGAAAAAAGATCTCCTGGACAAACACAAAAAGGAAGCCTGCAGAGGTTGGAAGCAGGGACAAGCAGTCTGGGAGGAATATAAAGAGATTRTCTTAACATCTAGGGATCAGGTTAGGAAAGCTAATGCCCTGACAGAATTAAACCTGGCCAGGTGTGTCAATGGCAACAAGAAAAGCTCCTATGGGTATGTCTGTTATAAAATGAAGACTAGGGAAAATATGGCCCCACTCCATAAGGAAATGGGAGACCTGGTTATCTGGGATATGGAGAAGGTAGAAGTACTCTACAACTTTTTTGTCTCAGTCTTCACAGGCAAGTGCTGCAACCACACTGCCTGAGCCACACRAGGCAAAGGCAGAGACTGAGAGAATGAAGAACGACCTGCTGTAGGAGAAGATCACGTTTGAGGCCATCTAAGAAACAAGACAGTGCACAAATCCACAAAACCTGATAAGAGAAATCTGTGAATCCTGAGGGAACTGGTGGAGGAAGAGACTAAGCTGCTGTCCATTTTTGAGAAGTCACGGCAGTTTGGTGGACTTTCCACTGACTGGTAGTTACCCCTTCAAAAATAGGGGTTACCTCTTCAAAAATGAGACTGGTGAGGCACTGGAACAGGTTTGCCATAGAAGTTGTGAATCATCCTGGAGGTGTTCAAAGCCAGGTTGGATGGGACTTTAAGCAGACTGGGCTAGTGGAAGGTGTCCCTTGCAGGGGTTGAAACTAGATGATATTTGAATTCCCTTCCAAATCAAACAATTCTATGCTTCAATGATTAAAAGATTGCTAAGACAAGAATCAGGATTTTTTAATAACTGTGAATTACTATAAATAAAGGGAAACTGTGACAAGGAATTTCTTCCTGGATGTTGAAGAAAGGCTAGAAAACTTTATTAGTCAGAAGGCAGAAAGTAACCATCTTTCAGTGCTTCCTCTCTTCAGCTGTTTGTTCATTGAAAATGAACCCCATTTAACAGGAAAAAAGGGGTTTTTTTCCTCTTCTGTGACTTCAAATCACAATAAGCTGTATAGAAGAATTTTCTGGATGATTTTTCTTTCTTGATAGCAAAGATTTCTGAACTTCTGTTCATGCATAATTTGAAGATTTCAGGCAAACAATTCAGTGCTTCTTCGATAAAAAGTTACAATACGGAATAAAGCTAAAGACAAATGTCACCTAAGGTTGATTGCCAGCATCTCTTGAGCACTTGCAACTCCATGAAAAATTCTGCAGCCTTTGTTTATTTGGTAGTTCTCAGAATTGATATAGGTTAGCATATGTGTTGAATGTGGACCATGTGTATATCCTGCTACAATTATCTTATTATTCAAATAGACAATTGTGGGAGGGGAAAAGAATATTTTGTAACTCACACATTGAAGGTATGACTGACAGCCGAGAACAGGATCCAGGTTTTGACTTGCATCTAGTTTTGCTTTGGAGTGTTCCCATTCATTTTATTGTTATGGTGATAATTACTAAAATAATATATAACTTGATGTTCCATTTGATCAGAGGAGTATAACTGTCAGATGTTGTTCTCGGGTTCGAATAAACACACGGAGACAGCTGTCAGGGTTCTCCAACAGGCAGAGGCCAAAAGGGAGGAAGAAGAAGAGCCAGCCTCTGCCCTCATTTTATTTATATGTTTTCAAAACCCACCGTGGATTTGAGGATGGGAATACCACCTCCTGCTGTCCACTGGTTAGCAATATTGTCTATCACATAGGTTAGGAATTCATAACAATCTTTGCCGTTAGGTCAACAATTCGTGTTTACACAAAAGTGCRTGAGAAACTATTTCGCTGAACCAAAAACACTGCACATCTGAAGAACTGCAAAATGCAGGGCCACATATAACCTCGCAGTATTTCATAACACTTTCTTTGCCTTGTCAGCCGCCTACAGATATTTAAGAATTTACTGACTAGTAAGTACATTAACAGCTTTTTGTTTTAATTAACTTCTAATGGCTCGCCCATTAGTATATGTGAAGCACAATCACAATTCAAGAGATGGCTGACATCCCATGACAGCACAGCTAATCAATATAAAAGCAGCTGAGACAACACAACTCTGGCACTGTAATAAACTCCATCTTTTAAGTGTGCAGGTCCCCTGTAAACAGTTGGACACAAAATTTTCACTTCTAATTAAAAGTAAATGTTGTGAGCCAATCATATACATCTCAAATATTGACATTTCTTTCTCTAAGAAGATACCTGTTTTGACACTTTCTTCTGTATGATTCTTCTTGCACAGTTATAAAGATCACAATGGTATTAAAAAACCCACACAAATAATCCCTTCTAGTTTTAGATTTGCATATACACATTAATAAAAGGTTTGGATTAAGTACTTTTGTTCTTGCAGCCATAAACTGGGCAATCCTCTAAGTTTCTAGTCTAATACTAAAATGTGAAAAATAACAAACCTGATAAAATAYAATCAAGAGATTGCTTTTATGAGAGTCATGACTTGTTTATCTTTCAGTCTGTCCTCATCTTCTTATAGCAATTATTCGATTTGCATATCTTTTCTTTCGCTAACTGTGATTTTTGGTTCAAGTGAAACTTTTGGATATCTTTTGATTGCTCTAACTTTCAATCATAAAAGTTCAAGGTGGTTGTAGGAGATCTAGATGAGACTGTCACGTACTTCCTTCTTGCATTGCAACTTTGCAGGAATGGGATAAAGGCTTGTTTTTAGAAGAAGTCTCTGAATGTTTATTGCTTCTACTATAACTGACTTCTCAAATCTGTGATGTGGTGCTATGTCCAGCAGGGTTTGGATGCATCAGAGTAAACCTCGCCTGTGTATTTACATAGAACCAGAGGTTGGCCTATCAGGCACCTCAATTTTTTTGCTTGGTGCTTAGCAGAGCAAATGCTTAACCTTAAGGAGCAGCATAAAAAAGGCTTGATCTATATGTTGGAGTACTTCCTAATGTTTAGACAGAATTATGGAGGTTAAAACTAGAGCACCATAACTGTACCTTGCAAACACTCAGAAACAGAGATTGCAAATAATTTAAACACCTTCAATTTAATTTCAGTAGTGCTTGGACTCCAGAGTGCCGTAATGGAGCTTTGTAAAATGATCTACATCTAAAAACGGGTTATGGAGGTGGTTGTGAGTCCCTCTAATGTACAGAATTACCTGTTTAGATAAAATTCTTCAGATTGAGGGACTGAATGAAAGAATGTCCTTTTTCATAAGAGAAAGATGGAGAGAGAGGAAGGTAAGCCATGGGAATGCTTTCTTCCACGTGAATACAGTTAATGAAGGTGAACAAAGTTAATGAAGATTAATATTCTTAAGCTTGAAAAATTGATTTTGATGTCAGAGTCTGTGGATGTGTTCACTCATCAAAGTTTAGCTGTCTAACTTCAGAAACAGCAATATTCCTATGCCCTTTCTAAAATGAATAGCTATGGAAAAGCCTTTGAAATAGTTCAGTGATTTGGAGAAGAAATCTCACACAGGCAGGACATCTGTGTAATGCTATGAAGGAGCTTAAATTTTTTGCACCCTTATTTCAAGAGGTTAAACCTGACTCTGTGTGTATCCGGTTTTTCCAATATATATTACATTCTGATCTCATATTCTGTATGTTGGTAATATAACTTGAGCTGTGACTGTAATGAAATGATCCCTCCCCTGAGGAAAATACAGGACCTTCGTCTCCTCTGTAGACATTAATCTTCGCTGTGTTATGCACGACCACACTTTCTTTAAAGTGCACTCTGTTAGTGTACATCATTCAAAGCACTGCAAGGARTTAATGGTCCTCTTAAGCAAAGCACTTAATTTCTATACTTTATTTTACAGCTAGAGTAGTCCAAAAGAACAAATAAGATCTTCTACCTTCTTAAACTGCAATGTAATATTTACTTAGTTATTTAGATGTTACTTTAGAATTTTAAAACCTGTTTGTTTCTATTTAAGATCATTGGAAGATGATTCCATGTAGATCCTAACTCAGCTGGGTATTAAATTATCTTTAAAACATGACATTTCACATACCCTTATGACAGAATTAAAAGCTTTGAGAAAGTGAATAATTTTAATTGTTTTTGCTATCTGTCTAAATATTTCACAGATCTCATATATTGAATAACAATAGTAATACTTAAAAGTACACATGAAGTTTGCTGTGAATAATTCAGCTCCTCTGGGAAAATAGTATGGGAATAAATATTTGGAAAAGTTATATTAAAGTGAACAAGATTTCATGTGGAAATGGGTGTGTTCAGGATTTTCTCCATTTGGAAATTTGATTTTGAAAAGTTGAAGTCCTTTAATACTTTATTTTGGACAAAAGTTTTCTTCACAATATACAATGAAATAGGAGAACAATATTTAAAATTCAAAGTAAGATAGCTTCTGTATAGAATGCGGAAGGAGAAAAATTATTCAACTAGGCAGTGTATCCCTATTCTTTCAAGTATCTGTTTGAAAAAATTTTGCTTTGGTGTTTTGAAAATTGTTTTTTTTTTATTCTGACACTATTACATCTAAATATATCTTGAATAAATAACTTGACCAGCCAGTGCTGRAATATTTAGATGTGTTCAGGTAACCTAGAAAAGTTTTAAGAAATATTTGTCTCCAAACATTTGGAAAAATATGTATTTGAAAGTAAACAGCAAATGATATCATATAACAAACTAATGCCTCAAACTCTGCTTGTATACATTACTGTAATATTTTTTTCACATACAAAGATGAAAAGCCCTTATGGACCTGTTTGTATTGCAGAATATCTAGATGATTTTTTAAAAAATAACACTTTAGGACTTGTGAGTACTGTTTTATAATAGTTTGTGTAGACAATATCTATGAAATGTTCCCCAGCAGATATGTAAATAGAATGTGGGGATTTTAGTGTTATGGTCTGGTTTTAATTTGTGGGGTTTTTTCCCCTTGGACTTAATTTTCTGGCAAGTAAAGACTTCCTGTACTTCATAAAATGATGATTATAAGACTAAGCTTTTTTTTTTTTTCCTAAGAGGAAGGAGAATAGTGGGGTATAAAGATGCAGGCCCAATGATCAGTTTGAGTAAAAACAACCCACCTTTTACTATCTTACCCTACCTGGCGTCTGAGCTAAGAGGATTGGTTCACAGAAAGCTAAATGGCCTAAGCTGATTAATACTTTGTTGTAAACCTTTGTCTCAGCTTTGTGGAGCTCTGATTGTGAAAATACAGTCTGTAGTCTGTATCACCATAGTATTTCCTTTCCCTGATTCCTAGTTTTAGACTTTTTATCTGAATGCCAGCTACTAACAACAGACCAGTGTGGGACTTCGGGACTATTAGTCCCCAGGATCATGCTCTTTGCAGTACATTTGCCCAAAGTCTCTCAGTGATGTTACTAGGCACTGTCCTACTTGAAATAACGCAGCACAACTGTAGCACTTGAYGATACTAAAACAGTGAAGCATCCTTATGGATAGAGAGCCCAGCTCAAGTGGTATGAAGTGGGTTTATTTAGTTGTCTGTAATTYTGACTTTTTCTTTGGCAATGGGGACAAGACCATTGCTAACTTTTAAATGCCAGTGAAACTAGCTTCTGTTCTGGGTTGTAGATACGCTGTTCATCAGCTTGCTAGTTGTTTTTTTGGAGGTGTTTTTAAGCCTGATAGAATTGCCCTAGTGTTGGCTCAGAGACCAAAACAGGCATTACTTCCACTCTGTGTTCCAAGGCCTCAGATGTACAATCAATTTTTCCTTTCAGTTTATAGAAACTTTTGGACCAGCGCTCTCTGTGTATTTGCAATGCCATACATGTTTCATGTTACAGGGAGAAACCAGGTCACTCAATTATCGTTCAAGTCAGTAGAGAATCACAGAACTGTGGAATCAATTAGGCTGGAAAATACCTCTCAGATCATCAAGTCCCACCTGTGACCTAATACCGCCATATCAACTAGACCATGGCACTAAGTGCCATGTCCAGCCTTTCTTTAAAAACCTGCAGGGATGGTGACTCYGCAACCACCCTGGACAGCCCATTCCAGTGTCTAAACACCCTTTCTGTGATGAAATTCTTCCTAAAGAAGAGAGAGATGGTCTCTGGAATTTATCATCTTTTGGAGTAGTCTCTCAAGTAGATGAGCTTTAGTCTTTGGATTGCTTGGTAAACACGAGCATATGTAACATGGGTTTTCTCTTGTGCTTATTAAAATAAAATCTCACAATTTTTTTTTTTTTTATTAAGAAACTCTGATCTGCTTCATTATGATAATTAGTCCTCTGACATCAAATTAATTATTGGAACCAATGCTGAGGAAAGTGAAGTGGTCATCAACAGGAAGTATTTAATTTACAAACCAGTGTACTGAATAACGTAAATCTTAAAATATGAAAAGTAAAAGAGAATTATTAATATATAATTAATTAACTTTGTATTAAAAAAATGAACAGTCATACAAAGAGAGCATGAAAGGGACAAAACACTGCCTTGTGTGTGAGATTTGATAACATACTGCTATACTACTTGCATGACCATTGAACAGCTGCTTCATTTTTTTCCTTTATTTTTTTTCCCCAATAGTAAACTGGAAGTTAGGGATGTTTGCCTGCATGTTATGTTTTTCATCATTATACGGGGTTATTTTCTTTCTGTTAGTGAAATCTCTTCCAGTTAAGTAAAAAAAAAAAATATTGAATAACTGCCTAGCAAATAACCTGGTATCCATAGGAAGGGGCTAAGGGTATTTTTCAAAAGCTCCCCTGGTGCAAGAGCAAATGGGAATAAAAGTTGCTGCTGCCATTGAAACACGATCATGTAAAAAATGTTATTGCTATGAAATCTGCTATATAAATAAACTAACAAGCAATAATCTACAAGGGTGTTTAATTGGTTTTTGATAATTTATGCTAGTGCATATTTTCCAACTATTTATGGAGAGATGTCATAATAATGGCATTGAAAGATGTAAGATAAATATTAGCCGTATTTTCSACGTCAGGGAACATAGAAAATAATTCTATTATGAAAATTCCAGTAAACACAAATTATCTTTTTCTATTTTTAAAGTAAATTAGAGTGTGGTATATTTAAGAAATGTAGTGCCTTTAAAATGTGAAGGAAGCAATCTAATTATCATGCTTGTCATGTTATCATTCTTTTTCATGTTTTGGTAAGTACATTACTGAAAATGCTCAATAAAAAAATGCAAACAAGATGACTGCAAGTACTGCAAGCTGTTATATTTTGCTCTATTGCTATAGAAAGCTGCTGTGTCACTTTAATATGGTTCGGTGGTTGTAAGGTACAGAATAGTTGTTGAAATGGATAGGTCCTTGTATAAATGGCAATGAAAACCAAATGCCTCTCCTTTACTCAGCTCTGGAACTATCCCACAAAAGTGCTTTAAATATTTGGATGGCTTTGTCAACACTTAATGAATTTTGGCCATCATAAATCTCAGATGCCCTCCCTGAGTAAAACCCAAAATTATCACAGTTTCATAGCCTAAGCTGCCCTTGCCATATGGTGAGTGCAAATGTTTCTAAAGCAGCAAATGTTCTGTCAAGAGTTCCCAGTGATGTTTTGATTGGATTGCTCTATTATCTGAACAAGTCTGCCAAAAGAAAGCACCTGCACAATGAAAAGTGTGCAGAAGCTGCCAGTCTGTAGCAAGGGAAGGAAAGTGAAGCATGTAGTGAMAAGTTGCCTGTCATCAGAAGATATGCTGCATAGGTTACAATAGATTCTACAGCACACCTGATCTCACAAAATATCTGTTGCAAAAAAAAAAAGTGGGGAGCACATGTGTGTGAAAGAACTAGCCTAGCTCCAGTAAACTTCTGCCCCTGAAGGTGCSAAGTCGTAGCTTAATGTGCTGTAACAGCTTACAAAACAATGAACTCCTCAGTGGCTTCTTAGCCAGACCTTTCCAGAGAGGTTATCAAACAATAACTCCAGGGAGGGTAGATAAGTTCCTTTTCCATATTCAGTTTTGCTTCAGTTTTAAGATGCCAATTCTGTATGCAGATTTTTATTCTCTTRAACAATCTGGCCTGGAGCATATAATTCACATGTTACAATTGAGGGCTGAATATGCAAATACATTAAAGAACTGACAGAAGTAAAATTATTTTTATCTTCTGGGGAGGAATACTTAATGATATCCCTTTGCTATAGTCCACCTTTCTGGACTGTATATCATCTCTAAGTATATTAAAATTATATTTTGCAGAAAATAAAAAGTTTCACGTGAACAGCATATGACAACTATTATCAGTTATATATGTAAGTTTACAGGTCATTACCATTTTTGTCACTGAGAAGGATATGCAGCTAAACTGCACCTGTTKTTCTCAAGAAACAATAAAATTCAATCTTACTAGTAGCCAGAAGTGTTTGAAGTGTTATCAGGACATGATCTCTGGGCAAATCCCTTGACTCAACCTTTGTATTATAAATTTTACTGTGTACTCGGTCGTGGAACTGAGGGAAGGGAAGTGGTCCAGAGGGGGAATTGTATTGTATATCTGCTCATGGGAACAGAAATAGATTCTGCCAGAAGGAAAAAAGAATAAAAGAAAAAGCAACTGGCTGGTGGAGGCTGGGGGATTTCTCTTTCAGTAAGGTAGATTAGAGCTGAATGGGAGTACGTCAAAAATCCATGAGGGAAGAAAAATGGGGTGAGGTAGTACAGGTATTGGTATTAACAGTTTTACAAGAGCCTTTTGGGATAGATTTTTGATTTTATCCCCACTGTAGAAAAGCGTCAATTCATCTGTTAATGGATTTAAAAATTCTAATTTAAGGTCAATAAAATTTAATTGTCCTTCCAGACATACCTTTGTATATTGCAGTTCTAAATTTTTCCCATGGTAAGATTTCATCAAAAATAAAAGATGAGAACTGGAGTATGATAGAAGTGAGTTGCTTCACTAAAACATTCTCTCAGCATACCTAATCTCCCACTTATCACAGGGTCGATGCAGCTGCTACACAGACACTGTGTCAAATGTCAGTTGTGCACTGTCCAAATGCCAACTGTGTAGATGTTTTGAAAGTCTTCTGTTCTAGGCCACACTCCAACAAACCTCGTCAAATGCTGCAGTGGTCTCGGGACCTGCGATGTTCTGGCCCTCAGTAAAGCATTTTGTTAAATAAGCTAACTCAAAATTCCTGGGGAATGTGTCTTACTCTTTAAAAATTCCAACTCAGAATAAAAGCAAATGTGAGAAAAATTTATGTTGTCTTTTGAGATCTGTCTGATAGAGGCAGAGCGATCTCTGCTACCAGCATTTCCATAATTCATGGAGTGTTGAAGTGATATTCTCACTTTCCCTCGCCCAAAGTATGCTTTGGGTGTTTAAAGACTATCCATTTCGTCTTTTCTTTATTCTACTCTGTGCATCCTTTCATAATTCACCTGAGTCTGAAGCTGTCAAACTAGGAGAAAAAGCATAATACTGTTTTGCAAAACCTTCTTTTACATTTTCTCACCATACCATCAGTCCACACTTGCCTAATAGTTTTCTTCTTTTCTCTGTTAGTGTGCTACTATCCAAACGAAATTGCAATCTAATGTGGCACTAATGCAAGGTTGTTCATTCTCACATCAATGATGTACCCTGTACCTTATAATTATTTTCTGTGAGTTTTTCTGCATCTTTAAAATTGTAATTTGTTCTCCATAGATGCTAAGTATGATTTAGTGTTTTCAGAGTGCATAAGGCAGTAAAACTGAATATTATTTGGGTCTTAACCCTATTTAATGTTGGAATGCATAACTGTTTCCTTCCTTCCTTTTCATTATTGCCTTACTGAAATTAAGATGTTTCGTAAAATAGAAGGGCTCAGAAATAGGGAAAAAAGAGTTCTGTGATCACAATGTCTTGAATTCTAAGAACATGCAAGCAGATCTCTAAAGACTGTCCTGTACACACAGAATACCTCTCAGTTGTCACTGCATAATTTCACACTAAGGATATGAAAGATAGGAATACAATTGGTAGGAATACTTATCCAAAAAAACCCAAACAACTAAGATTATCCTTTTTTCTGAAAGATCAGTTTGAAAAGCAGCGAAGTTAAAGCTGATTGAAGGAAATGCATTATCTTACATTTTAAAATCTGCTGTCATTTAACATTCAAGTTAAATGACAGCAGATTTTAAAATGTAAGATAATGCATTTCTAGAAGTTCTTCTTTAGTTACATATGTTTGGGGCCAGCGGAGAGTATGCATGCACCATGATCTGGTAGGTAACATACGTACCTGCATGATCAGTAAGAAAATACCTCTGTCAGGGTAAATGAATTTTTTTATTTGGTAGTCTTGACATTTTCTATGACGCAATGGAAGTTAGCTACTGGATTAATAAAACAGACTTTTTTTTTAATATGAGTGCCCAAAGATGCAAAATACCTTGGGTTTTTTATATATGGATATTAATTTTAGTGACATGGAATTAATACTA
Source organism: Amblyornis subalaris (assembly GCA_018881555.1). Classification (NCBI taxonomy): domain Eukaryota; kingdom Metazoa; phylum Chordata; class Aves; order Passeriformes; family Ptilonorhynchidae; genus Amblyornis; species Amblyornis subalaris. The sequence continues at coordinate 2,110,385 of JACAXG010000092.1, forward strand.
AAACCAGTCTAGGTATGGAAGACTGTAGCTCTTATAACCCACTGCAGCATAAGCATTTCTTATCATACGTCTTGAAGAGAAAAGCACTTACAGCAGGAATCTTATAAAGCAGAAGAAACATTTCACTTTTAACTGTTGATGGCAGATCACAAAATTGGTACACCTGCATGACAAGCATTGTATTCTGGTGATGCCAAAATAAGGAAGAAATTCAGGCACCTGGTGACTGGCCATTTTGTTGCTAGACTTAGATACATTCATCAACCAGCAGGTTTCTATTGGATCCATTAAGTAAAAAAAATTAAATTTTAGGATACTTTTTCTAAAAATCTCAAGCAACTAGCTACACTTGTTTTTGTGAGAACAATATGCAGAACAAGAAAAAGGTTATTTCATTCTCTGACTCTTTAATTCAATTATATCCTAAAACTCATTGTGTACTTCAAAAATAAATTAACTCGAGATGTTATTCCGCTCTCCATCTGCTGCATTCCTTTAAACGTATTATTTCCACTCCTAGATCAGTTTAAGTGATTTTTTTTTCCCATCAAACCCATAGGCATATTTTCTTTTTTTTTTTTTTAATGCCTCTGTTCCAGAAATTGCCTCATAAACCATGTGACTCTCTAGTTTACTCTTTTTTTCCCTTGCATGAAAAGCAGCCAGTAAAACGCAGCTAATGGCTGTTTTATATCTATATTGCTGTAGCCTGTGTTACAGCGTGCTTCGTGTTTTCCATCTGTGGTCTGCATCTCACCCGCAGAAGATGGTGTGTGACTGTAGAGCAAATGATCAGAGTACAGTTGCATCATTGCCCCTTCGTACTGAGAGGCGGAAAATGGCAAAAGAAGCCACCTGAAATAACCAGAACTTTGGTCTGAATTCAGCTGGTTTCCTCAGCTGAATGTTCCCTTCCAAAGTATTTCTGCTTTAGTTTGATCAGCTGCTACTGCTATTCAAGATTTCCACAGTAATATTAGCCGTGCTAAATAAAACATGTAAAATGTCTTTATAGCACAGAATGTTTCCTGTCTGCTCTTCATGATGTAAGTACAGCTTTAAGATCAGCAGAAGGAGTAGAATAAACTTGTGCAGATTTCTGCCAAATATTAAATGAATCCTGAATTAGTAGCATAGCTAAATATTTATGCTAAACTAATAAATCGCAATTATACCTGGCTGATAGGAGCTCAAGGGAAAATGTTAAATTCCACTAGTTACAAAATGGGGAGTGGTCAGAAAAACTGCAGCATTTTTCCTAAACAATTTAAATATTCTAAGATATAGTAGCACTGTCCAACTTGGAAATATCTCAATATATTTATATTCAAATTTTTGTACATGGAAGTCAACTATACTTTCATTAGATTAAGGGTAGATTCTCTGAGACTTTGTCCAGGAGGTCAAAGAAGTTGGTACAATTTCTTTAAATATATTATTTGAGACTGGGCAAACCGCTTATTCTTGCATCTGTTTTTTTCTTTGTGAAATACATGCAGTACTTGTATACCTTAAAGWCTTTTTATGACATGCAATTCGCATTTTTAAAAGTGTTTGGCATCCTTAAATGAAGATTTATTAAGAAACACAGAAATTAACAAATCTTCAAGATAGATATATGTGCAGTTGAACAGATGTCTGTCTGGATACCTTTCTGCTGCTCTAATACTACCTTCGTAGAGACAAAAATTGAACAGCTGTCGAGTTTTCAAATGAATACAGTGAAATTGAGCATTCACGTCATGCTGATAGCCATCCTAACAACCAAAAGGCCAGTTTTATGCCACTGTTTGTGGTATTTAGTACAATTAGTCTTAAGAAGTCCTACGTAATTGGTTTGTCTAACTGTGTTAGCTGAGGGTTCTGAGCTTTAGAAGCTAATCAAGTCTTAGCTCCCCTCCAGAAAAGACCGCCACTTTTAGAAATATGTTTCATGTTTTTCACTGCTTGTTGTACATGGATGTGCTGGTTTTGCCTAGGGTAGAGTCCAATTTCTTCACAGTAGCTGGTATGGGTCTGTATCTTGGATTTGTGTTGAAAACAGTATTGATAATACAGGGATGCTTTCACCGTAGCTGAGCAGGGCTTGCCCAGAGCCAAGAGCTTTTCTGCCGCTCACCCCACCCCCACCAGTGAGGAGTCTGGGGGTGCACCAGAACGGGGGACAGGAGAAGGCTGGGACAGCTGACCATATGTATCAGGGAAGGAAGGAAGGGAGGAGACACATTCAGAGTGATGATGTTCGTCTTCTCAAGTCATCGTAACATGGGATGGAGCCCTGCTTTCCTGAAGATGGTTGAACACCAYGGGAAGCAGTGAATGGTTTCCTTGTTTTGCTTTGCTTGTGCATGAAGCTTTTACTTTGCCTATTAAATTCTCTTTATTTCAAACTGTGAGACTTTTGCTCTTACTATTTCCTCTCCCATCCCACACAGGGAGAGTGAGTGAGAGGCTGTGTGGGGCTTAGTCGCCAGCTGGGGTTAAACCATGACAATAGCTTATGAGATTCAGAGTTTCTGGATGAGTTACAAAGGAGACTGGGACACAAATATTCTATCCGAAACACATACACTATTCAACTTTTCTTTAGTTTGTGTTTTACAAATCAGACTGAGAAACACTCTGTAACTGTAAAGGACAGAAATCTAATCTGATTTGAATCATATCTCTTTCTGCACAGACGGTACATCCTAAGGGTCATTCACCATTTTTTTGTATCAACCACACCAATTTTCTGAGAAAGCTGGCTGCTATTGTCCTATTCTATTCTCACTTTGCCTGGGATGTTCTGTATCTCACTGATATTTAATGCATCCCAAAGCATCTTCCCCAAAAGAGAAAATACTGGGACTTTTAGACCTTTTTCTTTTGGGAAAGAAGGCACCTTGTTCAAACAGCAAGTGAACTTAGAGGCAGCAATGATTTTTTTTCAATTTATCCTAGCAACACTTACTTTCCTCAAGGGAAATGACTTCTAACCCGGAAGATGATTACTGTAAGTAAGCAAGGGAGGTATTAAAACCTTAGTTATTATCATCTTAGATTCYTATTTCTAAACAGCCACATGTTTAGCTATTAAACCTGTAAGCTATTAAACTTGTAAGCATTGAACTACTGTATATAAGGAGGTGGAAAGAAACAGATAGATGTTAGCTATCAGTGAGATATGAGAAAGAATACAGTAACATAGAAAAAACCCTTCATCTTTAGTGACTAAATGATTCAGTCCTCTGAAATATTAATTTAAGAGTAATGCTGACCTTTCATCATCGTTTTATTTTATTCTAATCTCTTTTCTAAGACTATATTTTTTAGTTTAGTGATATATTTGTTGTTTCTAATTTTCATAAAATGCAAAAATGGACACAGAAACCATTTATTTCTTGATTTACTATATGGGCCACTAACCTCAGTAAGTAAGGCAGTTGAGCCAAGGTATTTTCAAAGGTACTTCACTCTGTTTAGATTAACATCTGTCTTCTTCAAGGACTCTATTTCAAATAAAATCCTAAGTATGTGACTTTTGTTGCAGATGGTAACCACAGGTATTTTCTACTTGTTTGATTCTGAGGAATAACTCTCCTCCAACCTATCCCTAACTAATAATTGCTTCCAAACTCTTCTCAAACACAACTTCTGAAAATGAGAATGTTTCCTTTCTAAAGCTTCACTGCCAAAAATGTGATAATTCCCAGTATGTGTAAGAGTAGACCACTTTTTTCTCAAATAGATGGATGTGAAAAACTTAGTAACTAAAAGTTCTGTAAGTGAATAAGTTATCAATAACATGTTATGAAATTATTGCATTTTGCTAGGAAAATATATCAGCATTTCTAGATGTGCTTTTGATAGTGTGAGAACTAGGAATAGCTGATTAGACACAAATACAAAATTACTCCAGTTAACTGATTCATATTCTGTTACAACACATGGAAAATACTAGTTYATGCATTTATGCTAATTATAGCTTTTCATGAATTGCAACATTCACTAACAGAAATCAATAAATGATGAGAAGTTATAAAAAAGTGTAAATAATAAAATATTTTTGCACTGCCAGAAATAAGTGTGGACTGAAATACAGTAAATTCTTATAATAATATTATTGAGGAAAACATGCAAGTCTGCAGGTGAGTCAGCCGATCAGGTGACAGCAATGTGGATGAGAATTTTTAAACTGTACCATCTCATCATGATTTTTACTCAGTCTTGTCAGTTTTTTCTAGCCAGGAGATCTCACAGTGTTGTAMCAAGAAGTCAGCAGTCTTTTTGGTCTATGTATTGGAAAAATAAGGTTCAAAGAAGAAAAATTGGATATTCTTAGTATTTCCCCATAGTAGAAGTGGAAGTAGTACATGCCATAGTAGAGTGGAAATACACCTTGCATTTCCTGAGTCCTCTCTCTTGATCCAGTGGAAGGAAATAGTTCCTGTTTTACRGTTTAAGAAGCCAATTCATTCTGTTGAGTAAACTTACTGATTCTACTAAAATTCAGAAATACTTCACATTAGTTGAGGCTGAGTTTCATGCAGTCGAACTACATGTCAGTAATCACGTGATTTGTATTAACTTATCTCCAATTAGCCTTGATTTTCATTGATCTATTTATACACATATGAAAACTAGTATGAGAAGTTACTATTAGGTCATTAAGGCAAAAACTCTCTGTCTCCATGTTGACATTTAAAACCCAGAGTTAGGAATTTAATGGCTCAATATAATAGATTTGTATACCTATGACAAGCTCTGGTATCTGTGATGAGAAATCATGAAGGACCTTATTAGATGGGTTTTTTTAATACTCTCCTGAACCTAGATGTCTCATAATAGTTAGGAAGCAGGTGGAAAGCCAATTTTCACTCCACGTGCTTTTGGACCAGGCAGAAAAACAATTAATCTGATCCTAATAGACTATAGTGGGGAAAGTAAAATTCTAAGTAGTGGGGCTCATCCAGACTTTCTGCAGAACTCAAGAATCATGGAGAATGTCTTGTAATTTTCCTATGCTTCTCTCTCTAGTTGAGCATAACAGCAAATATCTTGAAACAAAGTAAAAGTACTGGAGGACTAAATACTCATCAAATTTCAAGTGTTCAGTCCTAAATTATACCAACAATCATCTGTGAAGGAGAATGAAAAATGTCCTTTGTCCAAATCATCGTCTCCAAGAAGCTGTGGGATGAAATCCAGAGACAGGAAGTGGATAACATCCTGCTGCAGTGAATTGAGAGTCGAATTGAATGAATTGGAGTTGTAGAGGTGACAAAGGAAGGAAAAGGTGAATCACTCCTAATTATTGAGATGTCTCCCAGATGTCATCCATCATAGGCACTTCCACCGGAGTAGTGGGGGGAAGAAATGCAGCAGCTGAGTAGCTATGAAACTGATGGAGCCACCACCATTAGCCATGGCAATTAAACTGTGAAGGAAATAGAATGACATATTCCATCAAAAGTAGTAGGTAGCTAGGATGGTACATTAGCACGACTAACATTTTTTTTTTCATATGGCAAGATCTAGAAAGCCTCATACACCATTTTCCTACATGAGCAACCAATATGTTGTGGTTTTAAGTACTGTATGCCCTCTTTCCCCATCACCCAGACAATAAATTTGCAGCCACACACAATCAACATAACAAAATACAAATATCTTGTCCTAAACTGACAAGAAATGTGCRATAATCGTGCAAAGGAGAATTTTTCATCCAGAGAATGAAATTCTTAGTAGCAGAGGTGATCAGAAAATCCCATGTTTAAGAATCTTTAAGCAGCTGAAGCTGATGGGATTAACACAGTGATTTAATAGAGGATGAGAAGAGAGTGCATAAGCAAAGAACTTTTCAAATCCTAACAAACAGAATAATAAGCGGACAGTAATTCATAGGTTGAGGAAATTTTATTGTGAAGAAATAATTTCCAAAGCTATCAAAATGGAAAACTTGTCCCACAAAATATCATTTCTCTACTGCCATTCTGAAGAGTGCTTAAATGGACTATTTTCCACAAACAGAGCTTATAGTTATTTTAACAGTAAAATAAACATTAATTGTTGGCAGATGTAGGAATTTTAGAGAACTCTTGTATAGCCCTGCATTTCTCTGTTTTTCTTAGAAGTTACACCACTTACTGTAGTTTAGTAGTTAATAAGTCCCTCCATGGATGTTGGATGTTTTTAGCACTTTCTCTGCATAGCTTTTGTGATCAAGCCTCCCACAGAATCAGCAGATCTTTTCACAACCAAAGGAAGAAAGAGCAAGTGAAGTCCATATATCAACAAGCATTTTGGGTTGCAGCTGTGTGTAACACCTGCATTTGAAGTTTTAATCTTCCATTGATCTGTTTTCTCCCATCACTAAATGAAAGTTATGTTGGCTTTGTGTCACTGAGGAAAATTTTAGTTACCTTTTGTGTCATTTTGTGTTTTATTGTAGCACTTTAAATTAAATATAAAGGTCGCACAGTAATTCTGTAGACAAATCCTGTATGAAGCAATCGTAAAGACCATTAGATATGACAGGAATCCCCACCCCACAAAGAAATAAATTCGAGCAGACTGAGACATATTGATATTGAAACAAAAYCCCTTTACAACAGGAGTTGCCAAAATGTCTGACATGCCTGCTGTCAGTATCATCCTTTTGAACTGAATCAAACAACAAAGCATTGAAAACTCTATTTATATTCCTCTGTAAAAGTTATTGACAAAGCTTCTTTTCAATAAAAGGACAATCATGACTGAATTAAGCAGATATTCCTCTTAACATATGCAGACACAAATGGGCAGCATTAGTGGTGTTTGTTTTCTTGAGGAAAAGATAACTGAATATTTATTTACTGTGGAAGTGAGTATGTGACAAAGCAAACATTCACAGAGTTACTGAAAGAGCAGTTACTTGAGGGAACCCAGCACTGAGCAAAAAAACCAACTTAATTGTAAGAAATTTATTTTTTTTCTTCTAAGGCCTTTTCCCGGAAAAGTATGACCACATATCTGTGTGGATATGTAGCTGGATAAATATATCTCATTTTCTGTGACTAGAAACATGTATGAAATTTACAGTTTAATTAATTTCATAGTTATTCTTAATTAAAATGTCTATTCTGATTCCAAGAGAATCTATGAATAAATAATTGGTAATATAATATTTGATTCTATATATTTACTTCCAATGCTATGCATTTCATGTCATTATATTTACATGTGTCAAAATTAATGAAAGCCGATCATTATGGAAGTAGGCTGTTCAAGGATATACACAGTGAAAAAGTATTTATAATACATAAAAAATATGATTTATGTTTTTTAAATTTATACACTAAAGATACACCTTTGCGTACTAATTTCTTTGGTTTTAAAGGGGAGCAACCTTTGGTTTTGGGTAAGGTAGTATACTGGGAATTAGAAGATTTTGATTTCTGTTCCACACCTTTGTTCTCTAATGTCACAAACTACTGTGTAATCTAGATAAACTTTGCTTTGAAGAATGGGCATATCACCTTTTTCAGTCTATCTTGTTTGTTTAAATTAAAAAAAAATATTTTACTGGTTGCCTTTTGTTGTATAGTTGTACAATGCGTACATTATTACTCTAGTCTCGGTGGGAGCTTTTAGATGCTATTGGAATACAGATTTTTGTGGGTTATTTTTCCTGAAATATATTCCACCATTCTTGAGAAATGCACTTGGAGATAATTTTAAGTCTCTCTCTGGAAGAATAACTGTGGAGGTGCCTGTAAAATAAAAGTGAGTATATCATGGATGAGACTTGTTAATAGAAATACCTGAGTTCCACTGATGCTTAAGTGTTCATCAATTCCTGGCATTCTGTCCCCAAACCACAAGACTTACTGAATCATAGTGCAGCTTATTTGAAGGCAGCAGAAACCTAATTCACTAAAGCCTAATTCCAAATGATTAACTTGTTTGTCAGCCTTATGGCGGATCTAACATCAACTGTGCTCTGTTTTATAACACCAAACAGTGCAGGTTGAGTAGATTATAGTCATCAGCTAAACTGCATTCACAGCTATTCTGTTTTGCCAAAATAGCATTAAAGTAGCTGAAGTACATTCTCAAATATCTCTCTACCTCTTTACTGTCAGTCTCTCATTTTTCTTCCACAACCACATCGTCTCTCACAAAGACACTGTGTATTCCTTTTCGATATTGTTAACATACACATTGCTATATCTATACTTTTCCTCTAGCTCATCTGTTTTTATTTAACACTCTGATGGCAGTCTTGAGAAAGAAGGAAAGAAGAAAACACATTTTGAAGTTACCCTCCCAAGGACTGGGAAGAGCTAAAGGTCTTTAATGGCTGCCAATGTGCACTGGTGTGCTGGGAGGTACTCAGTGTTGGCCTGGATATGTGAGGGAGATGGGCAAATGAAATAATTGTTCTGGAACTTGAAGGTGTTCAAACCACTCCAGGAACCAGGTGACAAAATGATTGTCCTGGGTTAACCAAAAAAGGATGTATTCTCTCATCACCTACATAATTCTTTGATAAGCTAGGTCATTCACAGTTAGGTGGTTACACACCTGGTCCCTTGAGGAGAGGCAGATCATGTGAGGTGGGGTAGTACTCCTTATCTCAACTGTGATAACTTGCCTGGGCAACAGCAGCAAGCACCACCCATCCTGAATAGATTATGCCTGCTAATGGCCCATTACAGAACTGGATAAGCTCTGACAAATAGAACATCAGAAACATCTCATTCCATTGTGGAAATCCTCAGCCCTGTGGGAGGTACCAGCCAAGAAACACCACACAAAACAGGCTCGGGGATGGCGAGAGATCACCCCTGGATACTCAGGGACCAGACCTTTCACCACCACTGGACACCCAGAGGACAAGACCTTCACCACTGGACACCCAGAAGACCAGGCCTTTCTACAGGACTACTACTTTCAGCAGCACTGCAACCACTGAATAACCAGAGGACCAGACCTTTCTACACCACTGGACAATCAGAGTTCCAGACCTTCAACAGGACTGCAACCACTGCCAGGTTGTACCGTGACTCTGTCGGTTTAGGCTGGTATTTCTGTATTCCTGCATTTATTTTAACCTTTTCATTAAAATTGTAATTTTGACCTAAATCTCTCTTGAGGTATTTGTGTGGGGTTAATTTCCCCTGCTGGTTCATATTCAAACCGACACAATGATATAACATGGGAGTGAAGTAACCAAACCTTGTTTCTTTCTAGGTATACATTGTCATATGCACAGGTTATATGTATGGATACTTTGCAGAGTTTCTAAGTCTTAGGCTATTTGGGTGGATAAAAGAAAGTACTCAGTAGAGTTGAGTGCAATGGAGAATTACTGAAAATAGTTTTACTTATATGGTTGTATGGGGCTCCTAGATACTTGCAACTTAATTTATCTCTCTCTTGGCGCCCAACGTGAAGCTYGAGGGCATTGAGAAGAAAGGGTGGAAAAAGGAATAACAGTTCCTAGCTAACCTAATTTGTGCATTAGATATAGAAATCACGCTACGCATCACCATGTGCGCAGCTTATTTTGGTTCTGTTGGCAAATGATCGTGGCTACGTCTCTCCCATTTGCAGCTCCTTTTCTAAACATGGGTCCCATGACTAAAACTACTGTGGCTTTTACCCTGTTTGTGGGATGGGTCAATAAAGTGAAGGATTCAAAGACTGTAAAGTTTCTCTGGAATGCGGGTGCATGGCTACATAACTGTCGCATGCTAGCCTCACATCTTTAATAATGGTACCCACTTGGAAGAAGCCACAGAGGAGGAAGTTTTCTCCCCATTCTTCACCGACTTTCTTGGGCCTATCCCAACAATTTTTGAAGGGTTCAGTGCTTCTCTAGATGCTAATGATATCGTACAATGGCTGGTGTTGCTGATAGGCCCATTCTATTTAGCATTCAGAGATAAGGTGAGATTGCCTTGGGTAACCACCCTGACATCTCACCAGATATTAGGGCTGCTGCCCAGGGGCGTGTCCCACGGGCTGGGGGCACTGCCCAACAGCCTATCACTGCCCAACAGCCCACAGTGGAGATGAACCCCTCAGATTTGACGGAGATAGTGGAGGAGATATTAAGGAGGTGTTAATTAAGGAGGAGGTGTTAAAAGAACATTTGTCCCCAACTGTYTGGAACCCCTCCCCTTGGCCCAAGGAGGACAAGTCCAATGATGCAGCAGTGGAACTAAGAGATATTACAACCACCCAAGTTCAGCTGTACCACAAGGGCAGCCACAGCCAGCAGCAGCTGCCCCTGTGCAGAGGAGAAAGTATAAAACCAAATCAGTACGCCCAGTTAGTGATGATGAGGTACCAGGGTCCTCACAACCCGTGGAGGGGCCAGAGCCTGAGATCATCACAGAGTCCCTGTCGCATGATAGTCTCCACAATCTGTGGAATGACATTGTGAAACGATGGGTGTGAGGCATTTTCAACTTGGTTGACTCGAGTTTGGGACCTTATGGGCCCGGGTATCCAACTAGATAGTGGTGAAGCTAGGTATGCAGGGTCCCTGACCAAGGATGCAGGCATTGATCAGGTGTTTGTGAGGGAGCCCGGGCCTGTTCCTCTCTGGGAGCGACCCATAACAAGTGTAAGGGAAAGGTTCGTCCACAGAGAAAGACTGCAGGAGCACCATCACAGAATGCCCTGGAAGACCACTGAGGATGGGATCCAACGCATGAGAGAACTGGCAGTGTTGGAGATACTCTTCGGAAGGGACAGACAACACAGTAATGACCCTGACAAGGTTAGATGCACACCACAAATGTTGTAGACCCTGGCACACCTCAGGCCACCCGAATACTCCAGTTTMATGGCAACAATAAGTGTTGAGGACAACCGAGAAACTGTAGGTTCTGTAGCTACACAAACTCAGGAAYTATGAGAGCATGGTTCATGGCACGATAAAGTCTCAGGTTTCTGCTATAGCAAGGAATCTCGCTATAGCAAGAAAGAGGAGATAAAGGAGGAGATGAGGACAGAGAGGAGAGAGAKCAGTCCTTATGTGGCATCGGTGTGAAGCAGAGCCCCTGATGTCAGAGCCAGGCGCCCCCCAGCCAAAGAGAGTGGATACACCCTGTATTGAGCACCAAGAACTGTCCCGTTTTGAAAGACAGGTGTCTATCAAGGAAGGTGGGAAACCTTCCTGGGATAGAAGATGACCCCCCTCCCGTCTCTGAATTACTATACCTTTGAAATTATGAGGCTCTCAGGCAAAGATGTGGTAAAAAGAATAACAATTCTTTACTAGGGTTATATATATCTATATATATAACAAGATAGGTAAACAGCAACAATAAGAGAACAGACAAACCCCGTAACAGTCCTGTCTCTGTCGTTGGGCGATTCTCTGTTGGGGCAGAGAGCCTGCGGTGACTCCCCCGCGGCTGCTGGGGGCGCTGTGGCGCGAGCGCGGCGACCTCTGCACGTGCCAATGGCAGCTCTGGCGAGCAAGAGAGGGAGAGGGGTGTGGGTGTTGAGACGGATGCAAAGAATGAAGCTTGCAGAGGCTAAGAACTAAAAGGTCTTTATTTAACAGCAGCAGAGGTTAAATAAAAGCTAAAAGCTAGAAGCCTAAGAGGTAAAAAGCAAAAAGGAAGCTCTCTCTATTTTACAATGGTCGGTTTTATACCCTTATTGCTCTTCTTGTCTAAGTTCTATTGGTTACAGCAAACATTCATTTTAATTTCATTGGGCATAACAGTATTTCATACATTTCAGCAAAACTTAGCTAACAGTCCCTTATTGTAGTTATTTCTTCCTGTTCTTGCCGTTCTTGCTGTTCTGTCTTCTTCCAACTTGGATACTTTGAAACTCTCATGGGTACAGGACAATTTGCTCGAGGTCGAAGTTGTCCAAGCTTGTTTCCGTGAGACCCCCAGACCAACTGGCAGCCTCTACAGAGGGGAGATCGCTCCCGGTGTGAACCCACGGGGYAGCAGCCCGGCTCAGCACCAACCTCAGCAGCGGGCAGCAAGCAGTGCAGGGGGGCAGGGTTGACTGGGGAGCGATGGACCTCGGTACCACCCAGCAAGGGGTCAGAGGAAGGCAGGAACGGCAGAGACGAGCAGACCCTGGTGCCGAGCCACGTGGAGCAGAAACCCGAGCTGGCAGCAGAGGTGGCAGAGGTGAGCGGCTCCGGGCGGCAACAGTTACGGTGGAACGTTGTACCCTGTGCCGCGGCAGGGTATTCGTGCTCTGGAGGGAGCGGGCGGAGACGTGGCAGTGTTCCCGGAGCAGAACCAGCACTTGCTGCACACATGACCATCCGAGCCGAACACTGAGCAGAGAAGAGAGGGAGCCCTGGTCTCCGCCCCCTCACACCAAAGTCTCGAAAATTCCCCTCCCCTCTCGTGATGATAAGCTTCAGCCTCTGGGGAAAGAACCCCCTGGCCAACATTTCCAGCTCTTGTTTCTTTAATTGGGGAAATTGTCCTGGCGTCTGGGTTGGGCAAGCAATCCCTTTTTCTTTTGTCGAACCCATAACACTCTTTGTAGAGGAATTACATGAAAATTCTGTTCCAAGAAATGTGCAAGTTTCCTTCTGAAATGACTGCTGCATCTCTTGGCTCTCAAAGGCACTGAAAAAAACTGTCACCTTCTGAAAAAATCCTGTCTCTGGTTATTTTCCTCAAGGAATAAAAGCTAGGAGATATTCAGGCATCTTACACTGCCAGAAGTCACAGTCACATTGATAAGAGTGTGAGGGAGAAGACATTTTGCAACTGGATAGTCCTTTCTGGAGTTTCTGTTTTGGAAAACACCCATGAGTCTCTAAGTGTTGAACCTTCAAAACACAAAGAACAAGATGTCAATTTAAAAAATAATTAAGAAAAACATTAATTAAAATTGCAAAAAAAACAGTTGAAAAAAAGCCCTGAAATATTTCAGAGTTTAATGTACAGAGTTTTAAAGAGTGTATGCACTTTGTTCATTGGGGGAAGAGTCAAGGGAACTGCACAAAGCACTGCCTTTTCTGTAAACTCTGTGTCCTACTTAAAGGATTTATTTATAAATGGATATACTTTTCAGTCAACACATTTTGGAATGAAAATCGGTGTATGATGAAATCTCCCCAGACCTCACAAGAGGGACAGAGACAGCAATACATCTTATTTCCTGAATAGTCTACCTACATATTTACTACATGGGATATATTCTGGGTGCATACTGCAGCACCTCCACTGTTTCGCTTGTGAGTTTTGTTTACCTCAGCACCTATTTTGGTACGAAACTGCATTCTCAGGTATTGGATTTCTACCAGTGCACGTGTATATGTGGTGGTTGTTCAAAAGAGGATCTGTGGCCAGGATGACCAAGGCTTGATAGGGTATTATACACTCATGAATGTTCCCAAGAAGCAATTTGTGGTTGGTTTTGTGTGCTTTGTGGAAGGTTACTCTTAGAGATTTTTGTTTTTGCTGTTCTGTACTGTAAGATAAGGAAGAAGCTTTTTTTAAGACTAAACAGGCTTCCATCTCCAGAATGGGATTTTTTTTTTTTTTTTCAAATTCATCTGAGTATTTTCATTTCACTTTTTGCCCCATGGAGTGACAAATGGCTTGTCATAACTCAGGAAACTGTACTGTATTGGCAGGTGACTGCATGGATTAAAAAAAAAAATAATTTTTTTTGATAGAAAATATTGAAAGCTCTCATTAAAAAAACAGTGATATTTGTTGATAACCAAAGATGGCACGTTGGTTTATGTAATTTTGCATTAAATATTCACTTTTGTATAGTTTTCTATGTAATGATTAGGAAGAGATATTTTCTGTATAGGCATACTTTTGTATTATGGCTGAATATTTCCTACCAATTTTTTTTACCTGAAACTCCTTACATTTCTTGTTTTTAATTAGAAAAAAAAATCTTCTGCAAATAGAAGTGAAAAATTTGGTGATCTGTAATGCATAAGGCTATTGACTTGATGCACATTCATGAATCCTGTGTCTTTAGCATTCTCGGGATAAGTATCTTTAACTTGACTATGTTCAGAAGATATGAAGTATGGCTCTTCTGCCRGTAGATCCATGATGATCAGCATTAATGGGCCATTGTCGACTTCTGCCCAGAGTGAAAGCTGTACTGAACAAAAAAAGACTTTGTAAGCCAGAGCCCAACTGATGGCAGCTCTATCAAAGCTGCTTAGATGATAAATGCGATATTTCCATTCTTTAACAAAGGAAACAACATCGTCTTTCGCATTGCCAGTAGTAGGGTACAGCAGGTAAAGTTTCCCACAGATGCCCAAAACAAGTAAAAGGATCCAGAAATGAATATAGTCGCAAAATATGAGGACTCTTTGGTAAAAAAACCTCATTTTGGACATGCGACTTATGATATTAAACTAGTTCTATGTGCCAAAGGAAGGTGTTCCTAGTGTACTAGCTCTAGCAGTCAAATGCCATGCTTTCCTTCTCAAAATTCTCTTTGGAAGGACTTTCTCTTTTTCAAATATTATAAAAGGCAATGAGATTATGCTGTTGCTRTGGCGGTCCTGTCTAATGAAATTTTTATGTCCCCCTGGCCAATTGGCCCTGTGCAGCTGACATTGGCCCTGAGCTGGCTGTTTCTAAAGCAGCCTGGCTGAATCCATGCTGAATAGCACTAGTGGGACAACTGTGGATGACGAATACGTTTCAGACACCTTTGTGTGTATTCTCCCATAAACTTTTTTAGCATGTATAACATATACTCTTCTCTAGTTTGTGCACACATCATGAATTAAAATTGAGCTGAGCCCTRGGTACCAGCAGTAATCTGTTACCACTTATGATAGTTATGACAACATAGCACGGTTTTCTGTTCCTTCTGCTGAGACGTCTGCCTTAGCTCCTTTCACTAATCACGTCCCTGATGTGAGAGACATTCCCACTGTTTCAAGATGAGGAACCTAACTTGTCAGGATGAGGGTAGACAAGCTGTTGTAAGATGGATATAACCTGTAGGAAGTGGTACCCCCAGGCCTACCACAGTAGAAGAAAAAAATTATAAATATGTGATGACCCATCACTCATTGTATGTTAGCAGTGAAACCATCTGGGTCATCTCCTACAGGCATCTTTCTATTGCTCAGAAGCTGCTCATCAGGGAAACAATACCCACTGGTGGGACAGGGCACCTGAGATGACAGTTAACATTTAGGAAATATAAAACACACATGTGTGGATGTCTCCTTAAAAGTGCCTTGTTCTTGCTACAGAGTACAAGCTCACTTCCTTGGAGTTAATGTATTAGTAAAGAGAAGGTTGCCATCAGCAGCCTTTTAATATTTGTGCTCCTTTCAAAATAGCAAAATAGAAAATAGAACTGTCTGAATCCCTCCTTTCATCTCACAGATGGGATCCATTTCCAAGCTCCCACACTAGCTGTAGCACAAACTAGGAGACTGACAAAGCAATCTCTGTGCCTGGTGATCTGTCCTGAACTAGCAGAATATATTTTAAAATATTAATAGAAAAAATTAAAAGCGCATTTTCCTCATAAAATTTTGCATAATCTTGTGTATGAAGTGATGAGTGTAGTGTTATGTATTCTATTAAGGAGATGTGCTGCTGCACCAGGATGAGGATTCAACTACATGTGATGGAACACTGGTGTAATTGCTGCACACCAGAGGAGCACAGCCTTGTAACCCTCAGCACCTGGTACAACAGGTTCATTTGGTTACGCTCAGAAACTCACAAAAACTCATTGATGTAGGAGTCAGCATATGGGCTGAAGATATATGAAATAAGAAAATTTTAAATAAATAAAAGGAAGTCAGCAAAGACTCACAAGACATCATTATTGGAGGCCACCATAACAGTGCTTAGCCTAACTCCTTAATCCTAGCTGTCTTTTTATGTGAATTAGCCAACAAATTATTTCTTTCTACAAGTTAGATGGAGCTTACTGTTCTCTCAAAATTTAGGAGTTTTATCATGCTCAGAAGAGGTGGTCAGCACTTTCAGAAACAGGTAATCAGTATCAGTAATTGAGACAAATTTTTTATAGTCAATTAAATTCAGTTAAATTATGGGAAAATAACTTCAAGTTTAAATAGATTTTTAGTGATAATTGTGGTTTTATTTATTGTTTCAGAGAAGCATGTCCTTTCATTGTCCATCTTCAGCTTCCTCTATGGCTTGAATTTTATTTCTAGATCTTCAGAAACTTGATTGACCTCTTAAACCTCCATTTTGCATCTTTTATTTTAAATGTCTGTTCTCCCTTCATGCTCTTCAAAAACTACATCTKTAGTGTTAAACTTTTAGTTGTTGTTGATTTTAAGTAGGCAGGTGCACTTGGTTTAAAGATTGAATCAAATCATAGTCAGAAAACAGAGAATTTTTAAAGTTTTAGATTCATGAAACTGGCAGTCAGCCAGCCCATCAGTCAGTCAGTCCTATGAATAAGGACTCCCTCAAAAGCCTTGCTCTATCTTTATTTAAACTTTCTTTCCATATGTTTTTCAGAGGTGAAAACTTTTTCCGCGGACTTATTTTTTTGGTTTTCTGGAGAAAGTTTTTGGTTTTCTCCCATTTGGACCTGAGGGATGCTGCACAGGCAGGACTGCTGCTGGACAAGCATTGTGCTGCGAGCCCCTGGGTGGCTGTGGGACTGAGTGTGCCTGTGCTGTGGTGCATGGCCATAGCTCCAAGCTGGCCACCTTGTGCCACAAGGAGAGTTCCTGGGGGAAACTCTCARCCAGGCTTTTGCAGGGCAGTGGAARATACRCAACAGCTGGAAGAGAGTCATGGAAATTAATAATTTCCTAATTATCCTCTCTCTTCGAACAGACTTGCTGCCGCCTTCTGTTCTGAGCTATTATTTACAGTTGAACCAGTMTTACGTGCCACTGCTCTGATATCATGACATTTTAAGTTCTTTCTGGACAGACACATGATTACACAAAGGAAGGGGTAAATCAAGCTCTAATTCTGCAAGTCCAATGTTGTTCTTGGAGCCTTCTAATCCAGATGAAGTGAGAAAAAATCAGACGTTGTTATATTTTGCCTTCAGAGGTTCTCTCGTTTTCACTGGATTAGCAGGTCAGTCACTGTAGGTGGCTTGCTTGTTGTGCCACTAACCACTTTTTTATTAGACAACTCAGTGGTGCAATATGCAAAAGTAGGAGCAATTTGCACACTACTTTTGAAGTTTAAAATAAGTAGGTTTTGAATATTATCAGTGTTCCAGGAAGGAAGATGTTTAGAACTGTTTCACAGATAAGGGAAATGGATGACCTTATTAAAGTATTTGGCTCTAAACTTTAAAATGTTGTTTCAGAAATGACCTCCACTGTTTTTTTACTGCAAAAGTGAATATTTGGAGAAAGTAAAAGTATATCAAAGCAAGGAACTTAAAAATGAAAGCCCTTTGAAGGTCTACTGCATTTGCTGGTAGCATGAACTGTTTTGCTTACACATGCATCTTTATCGTTTTCTTCTCCTGAAGCCCAGCACAAAGCAAAAAATTTCTTTTTATCTAATATCAGTGAAAGTGATAACCCTTACTGATATCACTATGCTTTCTAAACGCAGTGTTTCCTCCCTATCCTTGTCTGAAAAAACTGTATATAACCAATATGTGGATATAAAATAATTCTGATATTTTTCTTTTCTTTGTAAGCGTGYATCTGTGTATATACAAACACATACCCACTATAAATATATGTAGTCTATACAAATGCAGAAGAAGCAAAGTAAAATTCATTTCTAAGGGTTTTTTTGACATTTGCAAATCCTATAGCTGTATTACCTAGCCTAATGCTCCCAGCAGATTCTGTGAAGAGATTCACACAATTTATGTAGTGTTTTGCATGCAGGAACTCTATAAAATTATGTAGGCATCTGTTCCTGCAGATGCTTTTGGAGACGTGTTGAGCTCTCAGATTGAATGCAGTTACAGTATGCACAATCTAAAAATTATGAATGTGTTAAATCTTCTCCAGATAAGAGCTAAAGATTGATGTTTCATTTGTTTTCTAAGATATATATATATGTGTGTGTGTGTGTGTGTGTGTGTGTGTATGTTCATCTATATATACACACATAGAACGTAGAATTAGTAACGGTTGAGTGACTGCTGGTTTTGAAACAATAAGCTAACATATTTTCATTGCTGTGCTGCTGAATACTGGGCTGCTGACTTTATCTTCTTGCATAAATAAAAATAGAGCATAAAAAGAATTAAAATATCTGCCCCTTTTTCCAGCTCCAGGTAGCTAAGAGCCTATGAAATACCAGGTATTTTTGAACTAGCAAAGATACTGAATTTCTACTGCTTTTTCAATTCTCACAACAAGGTGTGCTTTCAGGCAGATGGGACAGACACTCTCCTTCTTTTCAAACTCATTAATCCAGTTGAAAATACAATCAGAATTTTAAACTTTTGATTAGCTACTGTGGTTTTGGAACATTTTAGAATATATAGTTAATAATATATCTCACGTGTAAAATCTCAAACCAGTTCTGTTTCAAATTACAAACATGGAAATAAAATTAGTAGTCAAACATATAGGCATTGATTTGATGTGTGGAAATATTGTGCAGCTGGTTAAAAAAATAATAAATTCAAAGAATGGGGAAAAATACAGCAAGAAATAATACTGAAAGGCATAAAGTTGAAATTAGATAGTTCTTTGACAAGGGATTTTAATATCACCTGTATCAAAAAAAGGCAATTGTGATTTTTATCTGCTCTCACCAATGCTACGAATTAGAGAAGCAATAAAAATTTTTTTAAACCTCAAAACTTCTGTTGCAAGTGTATTGTTGCCATAATTTTTTACAGTGTCTTACCAGAATGCTATTCATAGGATTCTGATTCAGAAAAGAGCAATAAAAGTTGGTGGGAAGAAGAAAGAAAAAATATCTGGAAGGAGAAAAACAAGAAACATGCAACATGGAGAAGTGTTTGACTTAATTCAAACAAGCTTCGACATATATTAATGATCTGATTAATGGTATAATTAGCATATGTAATTCAAATATTCAGATGCTTTAGCAGATGAGAAATTGTTTCAGGTAATCTATCTTTTATCATAGGAGTGTGTGTGCAGGGGATCTATGGTACCATTTTTTTCTACAGGAATTGTGACTCAGTGGAAAGAACAGTGTTTTAAGCGTTATTTGAAGCTGAATTTAATTTTATGTCATCATTCATTCTCTACTTCCAGGTCATATTTTACTTCATATCATCTCTATATTGAACTGCCTATGAAATAACAGGTGGGCTTTTCTTTGCAAGCCTTTATTCGTCTTGGAAATTCCTCTCCAGGAGAGGTATGAAAAATTATCTCCATTTGACAGGTGGAGAAATGGCACAAGACAAGGTAAAAATTGTTCAAAACACCCAGTGATTTTGAATCTTAATCCGAAATGACAAAAGCTTAATCTTTTGCAGTAATTTACCATTTGAATAATATTTAGTAGTTTTGAGCCAGTTCTGTGTTAGTCGTGGGTACTTACCAAGTTCTGTCAATAAATTCTGTATTTTGGTCATTTAAAGAGATGCAACATCAAAATGAAAGGTATTACTGGAAGAAAAGGTTGTTTACTACTGCACAAAAATTTTGAAAGAGAAGACAGCACCTACTTCTGTGGGGAAAAGTGCAGTTGCTCATGGCTGTAATGCATTTTATCTGTTTTGTGAGAGGTTTTTCTTCTGCATCTTCCCGCTATAAATAGATACCTCAGTGTGCAGTCATTGTTTTGTTCCTTGAGGGTGCCCAGCGCTATGTATAGAACAAGAAAAATCTGCAGAGAATTGACTATTGGATCCTAAAAAAAATACCCTTTAATATTGGACAGGCAATTGTAATTCCAGTCTTCTAAAATTTTGTGATCCTTGGTTTTGTGACCTTTTTCACATATGTTCTAAAAAGGGTCAGGAAAATTATTCATTTCAAAACTTAGACCATTGTAAGAACTATGAAATATTTGTAAGATTGACAGCTACTGGCTTGACTGGTGGGCAAAACTGATGCACACAGATCACAATTTTTAGTTTAGAGTCAGATCTTTTTGTGTTTAGGAGTCCTATAAATTGTAGTCTGTTTCCACTACCTCTTACATTCATTTTTGCAAGAAGACAGGAGTGCACAACAGAGCCTGGGAGGGTGGGACGGTGAGTGTTTCAGCTTTGGCTCACTCTGCCATTCCCTAATAGCTCACACTTTCCTAGTACCTGCCTGCTTCCTGGTGCAGCTGAGGTTACCAGAGGAGCAATTTCTGAACCATATCTCTTTTTTTTGGTATATGAAGAGAAGCAAGGTGAGTGAAACAAGCTGTACATAGGCACTTTGCAGAGGTAGAGCCCTAACAAGGGGCTCCTGCAGAAATGCAATGCTTGAGTACTGTTCTCCAGAGGGTATATCCCTGACAGACTGAAAACTGTGTGTTAAAATTCAAACTAGTACAGCATCAGAGAAGCAGCTGTGAAAAAACAAAACAAGAATAAATAGTGGAAATAGCATTTCTTTATTGTAATTATGGCAATAGTTTCTCTCTGTTGCCACTTTAAAAATAAATAACGAAGTATTATGAAATGAGGTAAATATCTACCATGGAAGGTTTCTGCCTTTGTGTATAAAGTTTAAAAAAATTATAATGATCTGAAAATGGATCCAAATATTGGAAAATGATGTTCAGGATTAAGTAAATATAAGCAACCTAATATTTATAAGTTGAGCAATGATCCAGAGATAGATAGATAGATAGATTCTACAGAGGAAGGTGAACTTTAAAAATTATAGCGGGTGATGATCTACATCTTTCCAGGAAAAGGAAGAATATTCATAGAATAATAGAATGATTTGAGTTTTTTAAAAAATCATCACTTTTCAACCTCTTTGCCAGGGGTAGGGACACCTTTCGCTAGACCAGGTTGCTCAAGTCCCCACTGAACACTTCCAGGGATTGGGCATCTGGATCTTTTTTGAGCAACTTTCTCTAGTGCCTCATCACCCTCACAGCAAAGAATTTCTTGCTAATATCTAGTTTAAACCTACTCTCTTTCTGTTTGCTCCTTGTCCTATCGCTACATACACTTGTATATTTTGTAGGATGATCAATTTTATATCAAGGCATATGTTAAGATTCAATTATTGAGAGATGCCTTTGCACAAATTAAGGTACAAATTAGACCATATGCCAAAGTCAATAATACAGATTTTGTTTAACAATGAATGTGAGGTGGAGAGATAGAAAAGAAAGAAGAGAAACAGATCAAGTAGAGGATACTCACCACCTGTGGATCAGTGGTGTCCTGATGGTCTTTCTTCACCTTGGGCTTCTCAGTGGTGGGGATCCTGAGGTTGTTCAAAACTTCTCAGAATTTATACATTTTAGCAAACAAAGGAATTAATAGTCATTGGCTACTCAGTTCTCTTATACTATTGGTTAAATTATTCCATTGCTTCTAGTGCTAATTAGTCCCCATGTTCATTCTTTCTCTTCTCTTGAGTTGGTGGGTTGTGATCCTCCCCTGCCAGAATTACATTGTACCAAATTGGAGCTGATTCACCACTGTTGCTGAGTTGGCTTTCCTTGTGGTCCATAAATTCTGCATTTTTTGTGTCCATTGTCAGTGATACATTCTTCTCCCCCAGCTTTGTTAACCTCCCCCCAGGTAGGAGATAACACCCGGACAATAGTACCACCTTTATCTTATCTCAAGTTCACTCTGTGGGGGCTTAACTTACAGTTCAAGTTTTGGGTATCCACACAGGAATATTTGGGGGAGCTTTGCTGTTCATTCATGGTCACAGATGCCATCTGTCCCATAACTTGGGGTGATCTTTGTTTGACCAGTGATATGTGTACGAGCACTTGCTTTACAGCGTTTGCCACAGTGGGTGTTTTGACCGGATGTGTTAACCAGGGTGTGCTAACCAGATCTCTCTGCCAGGCTGGAGTTTGTGCCATTCTGTCACTCCCTTCTGTGCTTATCTCATGGCAAAGTCCTTCTGTGGCCTGAACAGTGCTTGAGACAGGCAACTGTGCTCTTTAACTCCTTATAGCATATGACACTATTTTGACCTTAAGAGTGAGTCTGTGACACAATTCTTATGACTCTTTTAAAATAAACCAGTAATGCATTAGGCCTTACAGAGAGAAATTCAGCATTGTTCAGTTTTGCCTTTCATACATCTAACACATCCAGATGTACTGTTATTCTGAGTGGCATTGTGAGTCTATTGCTGTTTCTGGGGCATGGCATGATGTATGAACTACCTCTCCAGCACTATGTGTCTGGAATTGCTTTGGGAATGTTGCTGTAATCATATTCATGATACATCAGAAAAAGTGTTTTAAAGACTAATCTTGATACTAGTACAAATTTCATCCTGAGAGACCTTGAATGACTAAATTAATAGTTATCAGAAAGATTCAAACTCTCTTGGCTTCTGATTTCTAATGAAAAGCTTGTTTATTATGGACAAAGCACTATATTGTTAGCCTACATTTATGGAAGTCTAGAAGGAGTAGAAGGCATTAAGGAAATAACAGGCAGAATTCTCTTCTGAGTTGTGTCAATATAAACATGTTTCAGAAGTCCTATGCTAGTTTAAGTATTGCAGACTTTTTTTTAACAACGTTACAGCATGTCACTGAAACCTTTAATTTTGTATACTGTATTCCCACATCTGCAATTATCTCATTTCAGTAGCATGAAACTTCATTAATATAGAGTATCTCATGCTGTCGTGTTCTGAACACCAAGCAGTGAGGGAGAGATTGTGGACGAGAACCTGAAGCCTTGAAGTTTGGTTCATTCATGACAGTTTGCCAATTTCTCACCTAAAGGGTTTGTTCTGTTCATGGTGTGAGGTTATGACTGTCAAGAGGATTTCTATAAAATGAAATTTTGCCTTCTTCTAGGTGTCTCTTGAGCTGAAGAAAGATCAAGCCTGGCATATTTATAGCTCTTCATAAGAATATGTTTGTCCATCACTGTCAACATATGTAAAGTTTTCATGGAACAGCATGAAAAGGCTGTTAAAAAAATAAAGTAGGCCTACTGTAGACACAGCAAGTAACAAAAACTCTTAGTAAACAGAACTACTCAGTGGTTTTCATTACGTCTCTCTTAAAAATTCTGAGCTTGTGTTGAACTATGATGGCCATCCTATTTAGATACTAGCATTCATTGCATGGCTATTTGGATTTCTTTAAATATTTTTGGCAATTGACAGAAGTGTTGAAATTTTGTACCCACCAGTGCCCAAAGATAATTATCATTTTACAAGGCTTACTCTTTGAATTGGTAAGAATTTTTGTGTACTGACAAAAATACATGATCTTTGCACCACAGACCACATATTGCTTGCACAGACCGATGTTGCTTATCCATATGTGGCAGAAATAATCTTATAAATTTTGCATGAAATGGTCAGTGATCACAAATTCTGAAACATTGTTCTCCAGCAGTGCAGCACCACACACACGTATTTGTGCGATAGAATATTCACTGGTTTCTTGTTTCTCCCACACAGAGCAGTGTCAATCCTTCCAAAGCAGAGTTGTCTTATTTCATCTGTTAATCATAGCATTTGTTTTCTGAAATTTGGTATAATTTGATGTCAGTTGAAATCACCACATTACAGTTTTCTTCCCCAAATCGGACTGACATGCTAGGTAGAATGATTGCAACGAATTTTCTCTTAAAATTTATCAAGGTGGGATGGGACACATAATCCTTGACCGTGTGACTGTAAGAGATTTTCTTGTTTTTCAACTGTCAATTTTCCATGAAATTGAATTAAGACATTTCTAACAACTAGCAAAATTACACTGATATTACATTGACATTTATTGCCTAGGAGCAATTCATTAGATCTTTATCTGATTAGAGTAATGGCTAACTTATTGATCACATCAGTATTATCCTTCTGTGAGATTTGTGTAAAATCATCATCTTAGAGAAATATCCCGTTAACTATGGAAATTATTAGTATGCTGGCCACTGGCTGGCAGAATCAGACTATGCCCAAGTTAGTAAGGTTTCTTTTTATTCAGGCTTGTTCTGCTTTGTACTGTCAGAAAGTTCAAATAAGATACAGTTTCTGAAGAATCTGGTGAAAAGTGTCTTCTGTAAATTTGAATTGCCCTCTTGATCACATTTAAGAGCATTTGACAGGCATAATAGAGATGCGACTGGCAGTGTCACTTTTGATTATTTAAAATTTAAATTAGCTTGTTCAAATATACTCTGAATAGTTCTGGATACCATTAGAAATTTCTCTTGCCATTTTAGAAGTTTCAATATAGTGTATTCCTTTATTATTTTCTAATTTAAGTTTCATAATTTTATTTTTAAAAAACTTTTTCTATAAATAGAATTTCTAAATAATCATTCAAGTGCATAGAGAAAAACATTCCTAACTACTGCTGTTCTCAGAATCTTGACTTTCAGGTGTCTTACATGACAAGTGAACACTGCGAAAATCCTAGAATACAATTTTGAGAGAATCAATGGAGAATACTTAAATAGATGTTCTGTACTCCTTGCAGTTAGTGAACTTGTCACCTCGGACTAGAAACCATATTTCAGAGTAAGGGAGCATGGGTCAGAGGATGCTGAGCTGTCATGGGCATAAATATTCACAGAAATAGTGTTTTATTTTTGAATCTGGAAGCATAACGACAGGTTTGTCCTTTCTGCTGATTTAGAAATGCATACTTTGGAACTTAAAGAATTACTAAGATGAAAACTGATGATGAGACAAAAGGATTTAATTTTCATGCTTGAAATAAAACAAACAAACTATAGCAATTAATCAAATTCACTCTACAAACCATGTAACACATAGCTCATATGGCAAACAAAATATAATACTTCCAGCTAGTGCGCTAAAAATTTAATAATATTTATAAGCTTGTCCTCTTTCCAAAGTAAACTAGAACAGAAATTTTAAAAGTGTCTAATGGATGATAATTATTCTTTTGCCAGATTAAGGTTCCTTAAACAAAGAAAGATAAAAAAACCCTTTACACTTTAAGTAGGTAGGTCAGATGAAAAGTGAGATAGCAGAGTCACAGCAGATACTGAACTTATTCTATCACCATGGTTTTTATTTACTTTTACTTTGAAGATGAAGATGTTGAGGTAGGGAACACAACACGAGAGTAGGAGCATGAAGCGGCAGCAGGAAAAATGTGAAGAAAGAGAGTGTGTAAGCAGTCAGAGAATTGTGGGTTTATAGGTCCCTTTCTTTCAAAAAGCTCTCCCTACCTTATATAAAACGTGTTTCCTGCTTCAGCAGAGCTTTTATCTTACAATATGTGTCTGGTTGTCTTATGGTTTCCCTCTATGACATTTGGTGAAACAGGGATATTCAACGTGAGATCTTTCCCTTAGCAACTCTCAGTGTAGCAGTAATGGTAAGAATATTTTCTGATTCCTTTTCAACGCAATAAGCTTTCTTTACCTATCTTTATCTGCAGACCGTTTTGTGATACCCTGAGAGAAACTCATAGGTTCACACTTTCTCATTCCTATTTTTGTCAATATTCATCATTGTATGATCAATAATTTAGCAGCTGCTTTCCTATAGTGACACAAACTAGTGACACAAAACCAGCCCCCAAATGTCTGTGCTATTCATGGCTGTATCAGCCACTCACTGTTATTGTGACATCTCAGCAGTGTCTTTATTTATGCAGTTATTACGCTGCTACCACGGACTTTTGGCCCAAAGCTATGCTATAAGTCACTGGTGCCCATTTTACACAATCCATTTTATTAAGTGGATACACTATATAGTTCCTGGGAGAAGACTGTTGCTGTTTTGTTGTAAACAGTAGCTGTGCATCATTTATTGCTGATCTTATTCAGGTACTTTTATAGCAGGTGTTACCTTGCTGTATGAATGGTGTGAAATTAGATGGCATAAGAGTATTACCAGCAGAGAAAACCCATGCCAACACTCCTTTGTGTGGTAGGATGATTTGCTCTAGGAGAGGAATGTACTGTCATGGGAATGAAAGACTACTGGAAGCATGATCTCTTTCACCTAAACAGATAATATGATTTAGAGAGGGCACCTCTTTGGTTGTGCTTTCTCTGACCTAAGCACTGGCATCTTGGGCTGTATTAGCAAATATTCAAAAAGCCAAGGGAAGTAATTCCTCCCCTCTGGGCATTTAGAAGACTGTCTGGAATATCACATCTACTTTTGAGCTCCACAGTACAAGATGGTCAGTGACACGGTCATGCAAGGCTGAGGGGAGAGTTAATTCCTGTACAGAGGTACCTCATGGGAGGGTACAGAAAAAACAGTCAGCCTCCTCTAGAAGATGCACAAGTAGTAGGACAAGAGGCAACAAAACCAACTTGGAGTTAGTAAGGGTTGGTTAGATATTAAGGAAAAAGGAATTGACCCTGAGTCTGGTCCAACACTGACACAGGTTGCCCAAAGGAGCTGTTGTATCACTATCATGGATATATTCGAAACAAAACAAGATAAGGACCTAAGCAACCTGATCTAACTGGACCTGTTTAGAGCAGGAGACTGGTCTAGATGACCTTCACAAGTACTTTTCAATGTGTAAGCTTTAGGTATCAATGTTTCTCTGAAGAAAACCCAAACCGCAGCCTAAAGAAATACTTTACAATAGGAAAAGAAAGTGATAAAGAGAACACTACAGAATTTAACATCCAGATTATCTGATCTGTGTAACAGATGCCAGTATTTGGATGACAAGGGGAAACTTAAAACCATTAACATATATAAAAGTATAATACTATATATGTTTATCAAAATTCTTGAATATTATCAAAGTAGCTAAGGAAATATTGTCACGTATTTAGTGCATCTTAGATGTTTTTATTTTAATTGTGCTTGTCATTGCAGTACATTTACATTGTAATCGATACTCTCGGCTTAAGGTGCTCTGTGGCTGCTGTACTGGCATAGTATTTTATCTTATTTGTCAGCCACTGCTTCTGATACGTTATGACACGACATAAAGCTGTGCAACATCAAAAAGGCGGAAAAAAAGGCAAGTAATCCAGTCTGACATAATTTCTGTAGTGCAAGACAATTTTTTATTCTAATTCAAGCCTCAGAACAAAATACAACATATCAGTTGTCAATTATGACTTGTGTTAATGGAAATCTAGTATCTCCTAAAAGAAACATAAGGCTGCAGAGACGCTGTTTTTATTTTGTTATAAACAGTTATTTCCTTAGCTTTTATTGTATAAGGCTATTGGGTTTCCTACATAAGCATATTATAATGCACTTCCAAACCTGTCTTTGTTTTAAAAGCATACTTTTTAATTACTGTGTAAGTTTCTTTTCCATCATGATGGCTACTATGACAGTAGAAGATAAAATTATATGTTAAATCCTGAAACCAGCAGATCAAGTCACACTAATTTGAATCAAGATAAAGCCTGGAAAAATACTGGAATTGGAAGCAGCTTCTCTGAAAACAACAAATTTCCTTTGAAGAAATAATTTCATTATTTTTCCTCTTTAATGTGCATGATTATAGCATCTCACACATGTCAATAAATTTGTCCTCACATGTACATTTTCAAAAAGAGTTGTAATGGATGTTGTTTATTTGCTTACTTCTTGATTGTCTACCCTCAATCTACTGCAGTTCTTAAGTTCATAGTTACAGTAGCTACAGGATTTTAATTTTTTCTGGAAACATGGCATATTTCTATCCTCACACATAGATTATCTATCACTTTTAATGATTTATTGAACACACAGTATTTTAAGGACTTTATTGACAAAAACTTTAATGCCTTTTAAAATGTTGTGCTGATAGATTTACAGTGCTTTCATAGAAACTAGCTCTTGTGTTTAAAGGGTAATGCTTCGGGTAATATAAGAATGACTGGCTCTGTAATACACATAATGGGCAATCAATTGGTGATTTGCATACCCAGTTTCATATGCTTAAATTTCTGTCTTTAAATATAATTGCAGCAGTAGGCCAAAAGAGAAATAAATACTTGGGTTAGCACAGACACTCTCAAACCAGAATGACAAAGAATATCAGAGAGAGGAAGAAATAGCAGCTATCTTCTCTGGATGACTTCACAATGCATGCAACCTAAGATTACATGTATGAATGCTTAAATGGCTCTTCTATTAAAAAATCAAATATGGGCATAATAAAAGATTGTTATCATTCTAAATAGGATTTTAAATTCAAATATTTTTTCTTAAATCAAGAGTCAAACCAGTTCTATTAAATAACCCAGGTGATTTACTAAACAGAGAAGGTATTATACTAAGATTTGTCTTGAACAGGCTTAAAGAACGATAATTTATGTCATCAGTGTCTGTAAGCTCAGAGTTCTTACTCTCTGTTAAACCTGAGTAATGAATAGATGAGAAATTGCATCCTTTTATGGTGATCCAATCTTTTCCAGTCATATTTTCCACTACGAAATGATGCATTTTAATTTAAATGTAGCTTCAATGAGATTATTTGGGGCATTATGACACAACAATTCATTGAGTTGCCCTGACGTATTTGTAGTGTCTACTGTACTCTTATTTGACATGCCCCATACAAGATAGATTTGATTTTTTGTATTTTTGAAATGAATTACTTTTTGTATGAAACAGGCTGGAAAATCTACCCTGTGTATATTCTACCTGACTTTATTTTTCTTTAATAGAAATTTTTTATTACCTTGCTATAGCAAAAATGCACCTTAAAGGCAGGAAAGCTTTCCTCTCATTTTTCATTCAACATTCTCTTTTTTCTTTTGGAAATTTCTGGAAAACTAGCAGTCCTTCTCTGTCATTTCTTCCTTTGACTTTTGAATGATTCATTGTGATAAAGATTAAAATACAATGAAGGACAAAATTATAATTTTTTATTCATTAAAGGTTTTATCTTCTAATTTATGTCCTGACATTTCCAGCTGGAATTTCAGCATTTAGACTTGAATTTAGTGAATTGTGTTTCCTAAAATCCTGTGTCCCCTTACATGGAAGAGTTTGAGAGACCTGGCTCATTCTTGGTGGTGTTTGGGTAAAGTCTGGGACCCTTTGACTCAGCAGATATTCCATTCTCTGATTTAAGAATACCCAGCCGGTAGAACAACAAATTCTTTGGATAGCTTTTTGGCCAAGACATCTATGTTGTTCTGCTCTTCCACTACAAAACCTTCTAATCATTTGTAGTGGCTACAGTAACAATTCATCTTCTTTTAAGATTTAGTTTTCGAACAATCATTATTCTGGAAAGATCTCATGAAGTAATTCAAGAAGGAAAATTACGTTGCTTGTGAAAGTGCTAGTGGGGAAAACTGAGACATCCCTACAAAAAATGTCGGAGATGAGAGGATTTTACAAGACTGATTCTTAAAGTTATGATTATTAATGTAAGACAACTTCTTCTACAGAAATAATAAATAAGAAAGAAAAGCAATGGAAATAAGGCAGGCTGACCTTGGCTGGCTGCCATGTGCCAACTCAGCTGCTATCTCACTCCTCCTCCTCAACAGGATGAGGGCAGAAAAGATAAAAAACTCATGGATCAGGAAAAAGGGCAGTGTAATGAAGGAAAGTAAAGGAAACAAGATACAAAGCAGAGCAAAATTATTTTTTCTATTATTTCCCATCAACGGGCGGAGTCCAGCAAGAGGTGAGGATTGAGTTTGTATTACTGTTAATTTGGAAGACAACTGTCTCTATAACCAATGCCCTCCCCAGCCCTTCCTCCTTTCTCTCAGCTTTTATTGATGAGCATGACATCATATGCTATGGAATACCTCCTGGGTTGGTTTGGATCAGTTGTCCTGCCTATGTCGCCTCTCAACCTCTTGCTGTAATGCAACCTGCTGGTCTTGAAGAAAGGGTTGGACAGTCAGCCCTGATGCTGTGCCAGCACTGCTCAGCAGTGGGAAAAGCACTGGTGCATTATCAACACCTTTCTACCTGCCAATACAAGCAGCTGTATGAAGGCTGCTACGGTGAATATTAACTCCATCCCAGACATGCTCAGCACAGAGTTTGGATATTTGGTGGCTAGTCATTGTTTATAGAGAAAATGAGAGTGAACCTAATACACCAGAATGTCAGTTTATGTATCAATCACTTTTACAAGTTCATCTCTCATGTAGACAAATACAATCTTGCTTCATGTCTAGCCACCATATAATTTTATAACCAGTTAAATTTCATCACGTTATTCTTCTCTGTCCATCCATTTTTTGGCTCCCTTTCTTTATATTGTAAAGTACTACAAGGTTATCATTGTCACTCTGAGGTTGGTTAGTCCATCTTCCACCCTTCCTGTCATCTCTAATTCATTGCCTCAAATTTTGGTGCAGACCACCTGGCTGTGCTGGCAGCTTCCATCATGCTCCTCAGATAAACACAACCAGGCTTTTTCTACTGCTTGCCATCAGCCTACCTTCAAATACAGGAGCAGTTTTTAATTTTTTTCTCTTCAAAGGTCTCCTTAAGTTTTTCTTGTCATGTGTTGCATATATGAAGTTGCTAATAGCCTAAGTGTTCTCTGTTCTTCTCTACTACAATGGTTCCTGTAGTTTTATTGTTTAAATTTCCTTTAAGACCATTTTCAATCTCTGTTGGTACAGCATGAAGCTCAATGGAGTGTGTAGTGGTCTCTGAACAGGACTATGTGTTATCCTGATAAGTTACTGATAAGCGAAAACTCACATGATTCACAATCAAAGGATGGCGGTGAGTTGTTTTTTTCTTTTTCTTGTTCAAGTAGCTGTGACTAATCATTAGGAGCAGTTTTTAAACTAATGGATTTATAAATGAAATAAAAGAAAGCTTTTACTATAATGATGAATGTTTACAGATTTGTACTAGAATTTATTAAAAAATAATAAACACAGATATAAGTACTACTTAGTGGTTTTGCATTCAATTGAAATCAGAGGTAAGAAAAAATTTTAAATAATAAATCATTCAGTGTACAATTTGTTCCTGCTTATTTTGGTAGAGCTTGGTCCTACTGCCACACAGGGTTGCTTATATACACAATATATTATTTCGCTATGTGGTGTATGAGCAAGCAAGGAAGAAAAGTTTGAAGCGATGCTTATTTGGAATATCTATTTTTGTTAGTCAAGTCCTGCAAATTGGCTTTTCTGTCAAGATTCAAAACCTGCTATTAAAAACTGTGTTCTTTCCATTGCTCGGGTACCGAGGGAATTTAGTCAGTTTGCATACTTTATAAACTGAAGGAAAAATAAACAAATGGAAAAAGAATATAAAATCAGGAAGTAGTCCATGTTTCTAAAGGCATTGCCAAAGGGTTTCCAGCCTGAAGACTGTTCAAAAAAAACAAACCAACAAGCCAAAACAACTTATGAGACATTTTAATCTCAATATAACATGGCCATTATCAGCCTGAGGAATGCCGAGTGAGAGATTAAGTGTGTTTACTAACTTGAGATCTAATTAAAAAGCTGTGTGACGAAAGAAATTAAGGAAAACATTCCTTACAAAAAAAATACTCTAAATTAAATCCTGGCTGCTTACAGAACTTGGACTAAGAATGAAGCTGAAAAGTTATACTTTTTTCAATACAATGTTATTTTAGAAGACAGACACATAACAATGTTCCAGTCTGCGGCAGACGCATAAAATCTATTCATTTAAATGAAAATATATAGAGAAATTTTCTCTTATCCATTACCCACCTCCAGCAGGTATTTGGTTTGTTGAAAACAAGTAATTTTTTAAAGAAATATCTCTATATGCATATCAGAAACTGTCATGTTTGTTGTTGAAGTAATTGAAAAGACAGTTGAGGACTTTCAGAATATTATCAGCACTTTTATGAGTTGAAAATTTATCTTTCACTAATAAATTGGAATAATAAGCCCAAATTCTTAAAATTTACTATCTTGAAAACATTCCAGTGAAATACTCAGAAGTAAGCTGAGAGGCAGATGTAAGATCCAAATTCTTAGAGAATAAATTAATGATCCTCAGGGCACAGGCGCAAGCTTTCCCTGTGTTTATTTTCTCCTGCAAGTGTACCATTAGGTTATGTCTGCCCCAATTTTAGTTTGACATTTGTAAGAGTCATTCTAGCCCATTGCAAAAGTTGTTACAAAGATAACAATATCATGATGTCATATACTGTGTCATGAAAGGTTGGCAAGTTCTAATGGGAAAGCTGCCTAAAGCATTTGCTTCAATTTTTTGTAATCTCATTTGAATGAACATTTTAACTTTTTCCCACTCAAATTCTACCTATTTACTTATTTTTCAGAGACTGCTGATCTATGAGCATAAAAGATCCCTGTAATCATTTTTATGAATGCTTCAGTCTTTTTGAGCCTTTTTTATCTCCTTCAGCAGCTTTTGGGGTTTTTTTATTTTTTAAGAATTTTTCACTATAATGTTGATCTTTCCTTGTTTCAAGTAGGTGCACCCAGCAGTTGTGAGCTTTTTTCCTTATGTGCATTCGTTTCTGTTTTCCTCAAATTCCATAATTACAGTTCTACTAATTAAGACAAAGTTAGCAGATTAACGCCATAGCTGTTATATGAAAGGACTAAATTTTCTCTTTGCTCAAAAGCAATAAATTTAAAATGTTTGCTTGTCTCTCAGTGTTTGTATGATACACTTTTGTTAAAGCAGTATTAATAAAGATGTTGTAAATAACATACACAGAATTGTAGAATCGCAAAAAGACCTCTAAAATCATTGAATCCAGATGTTAATCCAGCACTTCTGTGTTCACCACTAAACCATGCTCCCAAGTGCCACATCCACACCCCTTTTAAACACTTCCAGGGCTAGTCACTCAACCACTTCCCTGGGCAGCCTGTTCCAATGCCTGACAACCCCTTCTGTGAAGAAATTTTTCCTAATATCCAATCTAGACCTCCTTTGGTGCAACTTGAGGCCATTTTCTCTCATCATATCACTTGTTAGTTGT
Organism: Amblyornis subalaris; assembly: GCA_018881555.1. Lineage (NCBI taxonomy): Eukaryota > Metazoa > Chordata > Aves > Passeriformes > Ptilonorhynchidae > Amblyornis > Amblyornis subalaris. The sequence goes on from JACAXG010000092.1 coordinate 2,143,288, forward strand.
GAGAAAAGATTGACCTCTCTCCTTGCTACAGCCTCCTTTCAGGTAGTTGTGGAGAGCAATAAGGTCCCTCCTGAGCCTCATTTTCTCCAGACTAAACAACTCCAGCTCCCTCAGCCACTCCTCATAAGACTTCTGCTCTAGACACCTGTGTATGTTTGTGAAAATACAGTAAATTGATGGGAAAACTCATTGATATTAGTGTTGTTAGATGAGGCACATATTAGAATAGTAATTTTAGCTAAAATAGATTGAAAATAAGCCTATCTTTAAGTTCATTTCAGAGCAGAACTTGTGATAACTGCTTAAGGAGCATTTCTGCTTCTCTTAGATATGTTTTAAAAGGACAATAGTCAAGATTTTAGACTTTACCTAGATAGTACTGTGATATTACTCAAAGGGTAGTGAGAATACTGTCTTTAACAAATAAGTTTGTGAACAGTTATTTATTGATTTTAATGTGTCATTTTAAATGTCACAATATAATTAAATTTTAAGTAAAGACTTAAGAGGAGAACCTATGTACCTTAGGTCTAAATGTCAACACAATTTCAGCCTAAGTACATAAATTAATATATTTGCTATTTATTCAATCACTTTCAAAGCACCTATAGCTCTTGGAAAATTTAATAGTGGAAAAAAATTTGGAGTATACAACTCCAGTTCACATTCTGGAAAGAAATAGAGACGCAATCGCAAGAAGAGCAAGGCAGGTGCCTGCAACATTTTTCAGAACTTCAGCTTGTCTTGAAAGAGAGGAAGGAAATTATTAATGACAGTCGATCAGAAAGTCTATTCATTTTTTTTGGAGACCGGAAACACTGAGATTGGATAAATTTTCTTAGTATTCTTTTTGTCTTCTTTTGAGTCTTACTTTGAGGCATGCAGACATTCAGGTTGTATACACAGGTTCCTTTTATAATTTGGTTGCGAGAGCAAAGCCAGTCTGTTTTACACCATCCCAAACATTTTATAGCTTATGGAGGATATTTAGTGGTTGCCTGGAGTGCCAAACGTAGTTTTTAATCCTAATTTCTTTGTTTGAAAAGTATAATCAATTGAAATGGTTTCCTTAAAGTCCATATTTCATCAGTCAGTATCTACTTTCTAAACCATCTCATCTCTGGAATGACTTAAAGATCGTTCACTTGAAAGATTGGATCATTTCACACACAGAAAACTGCTGGTGACTTTATAATTTTGCCAGCTGACATCTAATCCATATTGCTGTTATTTTCTTTATAAGTGGCTGATAGGTGATACTAAGGCTGAACTGATAAGAAGTAATGGATCTTTAATGCATTTGAGAATTTGCAGATATTCAAACTGAATCAGTGTCACAGTGCTTCTTAATTTTCTACTGCAATGACATCCAAGTTTTGAAGAGGCAGCGTAGCTTGGATACATGACCAAATGTAAAAAAAGATGGAAGGTGTTAATATTCCATGGCAGAAATAAAACTTTTTTTCCCTACTTAAATATTGCCACTTAACATTTTATGAAATATAATAGCCTATGGTGCCCAGGTGGCTTTCTCTCCTGGTATCTTGATTAAATATTTACTTTGTTTAAGAGTCAACATAGGACACAAAAAGCTCAGAAAATGCATGTTTAAACATTCTCTAAAGGTTCATATTAAAAAGGAATTTTAAACAGAACTCTGTAAAATGCATTTTATTTGCATTATAAAAAACATATCATGTTTTTTTAAAATTGAGACAGTTGCACAAGCTTAGGTTTTGAATTATTCATTTACAGGTATTTGCTATGTACAGACATAGAGGGGAAAAAAACCACCAGCCAGACAAAAAAGAAAAACACCTCAGATCCTGTTTCAGATATCTTATATGTCAATTAGCAATTACAAATAAATTACATGAAGCATGGCTACATGAGTTCATAATCCCGTGAGAGAAAATAATTCTATTCACTTTGGACAAGGCCTCTGAGCAACCTGATGGAGTTGAAAATGTCCTTACTCATTGCAGGGGCATTGGACTACATGATCTTTAAAGGTCCTTTCCAACGCAAAATATTCGATAATAATTCTATGATCTGCAATTTATTATTAAAAAGATGACATTCAAGTTTTGGGGAAGGAATTTATGTGAAGTCTACCAAAAAGGAATATTATTGAAAAATTGCGGTAGTATCTAAATTAATCAACAATAAATTAATCTAGTTTATGTTCCTTCTTGCTGAATTATTCCCAAACAGAGATGGTATTTCAAAATTCTAAGGAATTTCAAAGAATGGAAGAAGTTAAGTATCCTCCTTTATTTAGATGGGAAATACAGACATAAGTAAGACTTGTTGAAAGATAGACAAGCCATAAGAGAGCCTGTTTTTTCTCTGGAGGATTTGCTCAATAACTGCTATCAAAACAGTCTTTCTTACTACTACAAAAACCAAAACATGCCAACAAAAACTCTAAAACAAACAAACTGCCCACTAAATAGACAAAAGCAAAAACAGAGTCAAAATTCACTCTCAAAGAAACATTCCTAGTCAATCCTGGCTTGGAAGTTGAGTCAAACTAATAGGCAACTTCCAAGAATGATAGTTTTTAGGAGTTTGCTTACCCAGCAAAAATTGTGATTAATAAAATGCAGTTGCTCTGTGAGCAGTTTTTAATGTCTGAAGACTGGTAAAATTGCTGAGTTTAAGAAAAAAAAAAAATGTATTTTTGACAAGCTCACATGGACTCTTCCAGTCCAGTGCTATGCTTTGAAATACGTTTGCCAACAACTCACTGTCACTTATTTCTCTTGCTGTTTTGAAGGTCCTGCTTTTAAAGCGTTATTCCCAGTGCAATTTATGTTTGTTCAGGTCTGGTGTATATATGTACAAAGTGCTGAGGGAAGAATGTGTCTTTTGAAAAACATCCAGAATCACACTTTCCAGAACAAAAACAGACTTGTTTAGAGATAACAAAGCTACCTAGAAAAAGATGGAAGAATTTTAACCATACACCAGACATAACCAGGTTTTTGCTTATTTCTTCCTTCACAGTCATTTGTCCTATGTTCTTAGAATAGTTGATGTGATAATACTTTTAAAATTTGGTTCAAAGAGAGTCCTGGCTCTTTTAAATGCTCGACTATTGAAAAAAATGTATTTTGTGTTGCAATGTACAGGTTCTCTTGCAATTTACAGCTTTTCTTTTTTGTGTTTTTGTTGTTTGTTTTGTTTCTGTTCTTTCAGAAGACAGAGTGTCTTCCACTTCTGCCTTTCAATAATACATAAGATCAGAAGGATTTCTTCTGGAATATTTAGTATGTATTAAAATGTACAACTAGATTTCATAGGTCTGGATGTTTCTTTTTTAGTATTCTGGCAGCATTTCTTTTATGGACTTTGCAAACCAATGCTGTAGACAATTTTCATTTAAGAGTTTCCTCAGTTGTGAAGCAGTTGATATATCAGTCATAGTTTTCTTTCTGTAGATGCAAACTTCAAAAAATCTAAAAAGGAAAAAAAGAACAGCAGAAAAAAAAATTGAAGATGACTTTATAATCCAACAGAATTACTGTTGCCGTAGTGCACAAACCTATTTTATTTTTGGAGTTTTGTGGTTTGCTTTGGTTTGGTTGTTTTGGTTTTGGGGGTCTTTTTGGTAAAGATGCGGACACTGAAACTGTGATTAGCACGAAGGTGCTTATAGAATTAATCTCGTGTGCTAAAAGCAACAGTGACCATAAAAAGGACAGAATCTTTTCTTTTTTTCTTTGAATTCTTTATTCAAGAAAGAACTAGTTCTAGAATTAATATGTAGTGCAAAGATATGAATATCCAGATGATTTTTCTCTTTTATCAGATAGTAAAAGAGAAAAGAAAACAAGATCAAAAGTGGGCAGACCTTCAACATCTCAACAAGCAAACAAGCACAAAGAGAATTTGGTAAATGAAACCATCTATACTAAAAATCCATGCTGAGGAGTTGGTTACTACTGAGATTTAATTAACAACTCAGTACAGGGACAAGAACCAATTATACAAGCAGAGAGATTAACTAAGGAGGCTGAGTCCTCACCTGTATCTTTTAAAAAGATGTTCTTGTTTAGACAGAAGGAGGTTTTTTGCTTTTCTTGTTTGTTTTCAAACAGTAATCAAAACACTGAAAATAATTCCAGGAACTTTGGGAGATTAATTTTATTTTGGACAGCCATCCAAATTTTAGAAGGGTTTCCAAATGTATTTTAACATGCTTAAGTTAAAACCTTAATAAAACATGTTGTTATTCCCTCCACACACCTTTTCTGTACATGTTACAGCTGTTTCATATTTGAGACATAGTAATGTGCTGATCTTTCTCAATGTATAGACCCGGGGAAACCAGAAAATACAAAAATTCATCCAGTGTAAAATCATAAATTAGTCTTCCTTATTTTTTAATACATATTCTGACCTTCAAATTTTCCACAAATATGTTTCTTTTCCTTTTGTAATAGATGATGCTTATTGTTAAAATATTTCCTCTTAATTGGACTGTAGTATACTCCTTGATCAATGAAAAGAAGAGTGTTGGTTGCTTTGTATTTAATATTTTGACCGGTAAAGTTTATTAAAAATCTTAATTTACAAGCTTTCACTTAATTCTGAAATGCACATGATTTTAAATGCATAGAAATCTCACAAGTACCTGCTTAAGCTTCTACATTAATTTCATCCTCAAATCTCTGAGTTGATTGTCTATAAATATGATATTAAATTAAATATTGTTCAGTACTCACCAAATTCTTTAGTCATAAAGATCGAGTTTTTCTCTTAGACCTACAACGTCCATGCACTAGAGTTCTCTCAGCTGTTCCCAAAGACAAGCAAGTGCTGAGTGTCTGATATTTCTAGGACAAGATTACAAGTTCTTGAGAATCTAAGATTTCTGCAGTTTTTCGTCTGTGAAGTCAATGTCCAACTGAGATCTGAGTTCTGTGGGCTATATTGTGTTTAAATCCAAATGACAGGGTTTAGGCTCTTGGTTATCAGCTATGGTCCTTACTTTGCTATGACCAGGTACATAGGAAAACCAAGCTGGGTTAAAATACAGCCATATAAAACTAGAAAAAGAATAAGGTTAAGAACTCTTCATACCCATAAAACAGGGCTCATACCCCCCTTTTTAATGTGTCAGTGATCCAATTTTGTATGCAGTTTACGGCCGCAATCACATTTGTGGTTCGACGGAGCTGCTGTTTAGATGGGAAAGAATCTGGAGTTGAGAAAGGTGAAGACTTGTTTTTTCCCTCAACATGTGCTCTAGGAAAAAAAAAAAAGCCTTTTTATGCATTTTGCTAGCAACATGATGAGGCCAGTCCTATCAGTGTGCTCATCACCTCAGAAAAACTGTCGATGTCTGCAGTTAATAATTTAAACCCAGTTGTAGTTAAAAGTCTTGATCAACCAATAACATATCTGCTTAAATCATGGTTTGATCTGACTTGTTCGCCAGAAGCAAAACATTGCTTTTCAACCTGAATCTCCAAATATCTTAGTATCGCTGTTGTCTTGGGGTCAGAGCCAAATCACGACATACACGATCCAAGAGTCGGTGAAAAGTGGCATTTATTTGTTAATATAAAGACCTTTTTATACCTTAATGTGCTTGAATGTCATAAGGTCATTGGTCCTTTGGCCATCCACCTCTCAGGGTGATTGGCTAAGGTGCTGCAATGCCTTATTGAAAATATTTCTCTAGACATATCATAACAATACTACACAACTCACAGGTGCACGATAAGAAGAAGTCCCGTTAGAAAAACATCTTTGCTGTTTACATAGCTTCTGTGAGAAAGGACAGCTTGTCACAGGATGCAAAATGCTAGAGAATTTCTCTGCTGAAAGCTTTTCAGCATCCACATCTTAGATTTTATAGCACCTCACTGAAGCTGCAATTTTTTTCTTGCCTGTGTTCCCACAGAGTCTAATTTCTTGGCCAGCCTGTATCTTTCAGAAAGTCATCAATTAATGTGCATTTAATGAGTTCATGATACTTAGTATCATAATCATACAAGCCAGTGACACTAGAGAAACAGATATTTTGAATACTCTATCTAGAGATTTCTGATTGTGACCAGACCTGTATGAACAATATAATTTGATTTGCTATCCGAACTATAAAAACACAAAGTTATTTGGGATTAATACAACTACCAGTTGCTTTCAATATGAAACAAGCCACTGTGCTTCATTGTGAAAGCATCAAACAATCCCCAATAATTATTTGGAAATGCACACTGTTAGAGATGAAATCTGAAAGATTTTATTCTGAACATCTGAAACTATGATATTTGACATTACTATATTTATGCCCATTTTACTCAGCCAAAATTATTTGTTGAATTCTGTGTAGATTTCCTGTGATTAATTCCACCTTAGTTGTTTCATTTCATGGGCATGTCTCATTCACAGTTGTCTTATTTCTAAATTATGAGAAAAGGTGCAAATTTAAAAATTATTGTATGGCTGGTATCTCCACAGGTTCTGAAATTCTATTTGGTTGCAAAGTTCAGGAAGTTCTTCAGTGCAGACATCAGTTTCCAGGGAGGACAAAATCTGGGTGCTTAGCACAAAAGGCAATAAAAATTAGCTGTTTCTTAACAAGCAGATTTCAAAATACTCATAATAATAAGTATAATTCCACAAAACATACACCAACAAAGCACTACTTTGAGATTTATGTGCTTTATTCCCTTGAAACTACTGTCTGTCTGTATTTAGAGCCAAAAATGTCTGTTCACCTTGTAAGGTTTTATAAAAAGTCCCTACTGCTTTTCTAAGTAAATTATTTTTCTGTAGCCTGAAGCTGCTAACAGCCCCTGAAGAATTAATAATGGTTCTGGCACAGGTCAGCGTGTATCCTGCCAGTTCTCTCTCCCATTGAGCACATGCACCGAGAATACAGGACTTGCAGCTCCAGTGGGGTTTATTGCATTTGCTTACAGTGAAGATGGTAGCCATCTTAAGTGCCTAGCAAAACGGGAGGGCACTAAAAAAGATATAGCTGAAATACAACAAAAGAAATGGAAATTTTCTGGACTCCAGGAAAAAGCCGTTGCAAGAGTTGGGGTTATCGGGTACTCCATCAGTGCTCCACTGAGGAAATTTCATTTCTTCCTGTGAGAATCTGGCAAAATGAACTGATCTTACCCACCTGAAATTTTAGGCAGAAGGTTGAAAAATCAAAATCACAATATCTGATGTTAATTCATGAATGTCTTTTGGCTAGCTTCTGGTTTATCAGTATATTGAATAGCCGTCTCTCTAGCAGGTTTGAAAAATCAAGTGACATTTCAGTATATTTAATGAAGGCAGGAAGGTTGTGTTTTCTTTAGGTTTCATTTTAAGTGTTCATGAAGCTGCTCTGGAGACTGGATTCAGAAGTTTTAGGAAAGTTTGATTAATAGGGCTGAGCACTTTTTGATTACGAATGGGTTTACTTTTCTTTCCTAGAATGAAAATGAGGCCAGAGCAGGGTCCCATTGTAGAAGTTCCTAAGCAGACGTTAAATAAAATGCTAATCCCTGTCATGTAGACCTCACAACCCAAATAAGAGCCTGACATTTCAACAATGCTAACCTAAAGTATGTAAGTGAAATTTGATTCTATTACGAAATAGATATTTAAGGCTTAAGAAATGTGTATGAATAGGAACACAACTTGCATCAGAAATTAATACACTTAAAATTATAATTTTAATAAAGTAGTATAATTCTGAAGCGTCAGATACTGTTTTATAGCAAGATGTCACATTTATTAATTTGCAGAACTAAATTTTGGCAAACCTTATTTTTTACAGAAAGTCCGAGAAGCTTTTATAGAAACATTCAATTATTTCCATACAAAAACATGTTAAAAATTCTCCTTTTGGTGAGACCTTATATAAGCTTGGAACTAGATTTTTGCAATCATGAGTTACATTACAGTATTGCTGATTTTGAAGATCAAATTAAATCTCATACACATACCAAAAAGAGTTGGATCACCACCTTAATTTCTGTTCTATCCAAATTGAGATAATAAATTTTTTTGCAAAAGCTATTCTGACTCAGTTTGGACATGTCACCCTAACTTTAGTGATGCTACCAGAATACCTGTAGACAGTCCAAGCTTCCAGGAAAGATCAAGTGAAACGAAGTGGGATACGTGGAAGCGATGCTCGCACACAGGGATGTGTGCTGACAGCAGGTGGTGCTGCACCTTTAAATTAAGGCAGACGGCAGCTCCTCCGCCACATCTGCGTGTGTAGAAAAATATGGTTCAAGCTTCATCTGCCTTCATTGGTATGAGGGCTGATGAAGCTTGAGGCGTATTTTAATTTTTTTTATTTAGATCTGTATGGATTCACATAAATATGTGTTTATATATATGGTATATGCTATTTCTAGTTTTGAAGTCCTTGTGAGAGTTGTCCTCTTCATGAGTCTTTACAGAGGTAGCAGTCAAGTGGTTAGTGTTGCAGTTAGAATTAATCTTCTCAAATATGACACTCTTCTTATAGAGGAGGAACCTCCTGGCTATTTTTTTAATGCTTCAAAGCCTAGGGTGGATAAGGCATTTGGATCTACATACAGTGGAACAACTCACATCTGTGACAGGTTTTTCTTTGATCGTCATTGCTGTTTTTAAATGCCTTTAATGCATTATTTGCCTTTTTTTAATTTATTTTAATGCCAGGTGTACCGAAGGGACAGCAAGGCACAGCCATATTATTTAATTTTCCTGGGAAAATTTTGTGCTTCACTTCTCAAACAAGTTCAACTCCTGCTCCAGCTGTATGGTTGAGCTAAGGGATACATCTCAGGCTGCTCTCTCATATGGGTGACTCTGTAGATGGTGGTGAGGCCTTTCTATGTAGAACTGAAACTGAATTTAAATGTCTCTGACAGATGTATTCCAAGTAAGTAACAAATTACCACATTCTTAGAGGATCTTGTGAAGATATCCCAGTGAACAGTGAATCATATGAAGTATAGAACAATTCATTTAACCCGTCTCAAGGAAGGGCTAACAGTCATGCTAATCAAATGCCCAGAATGTTATAAACCTCTTGAGATTTCTCCTTCTATAATATTTTCTATTACGAAGTTTCCTTTCTGTATTCATATAACTCTGCTGGCAAACAAGAGATTAAAGTGGAATATTGTATATGGGGAAAAAAGTCTACATGCAGTGTATGAAAATGTTCACACGCTCTTTAGGAGACTTAATAGGCAAATTCTGTGATCTGCTGGGTTTAAACATCGTGAGTAACTAACTACAAATTTCCTGGTTTTGGAGTATTATGAAAGATGAGTCAGAAAATGGACTTGCTAATTAAAATCCAGCTGAGCACAATAAAAATATCACTACCATTGCATTGACTACTTCTACAGAGACTCCTTTGCAATTTCTTTTAACAAAAAAAAAAAAAAAGGGTTAGTCTTAGATCCTGATGGTACCTAAAATAACTACCAAAGTAACCTATTGAATACCTGTTTAAATACTTGCCTGCTAAAGATAAATGAAAACCACAGTATTTATTGTATTCAATTTACAGTCAAATGGACATAACGAAGGACATTATTGGCAACCTAATTATCACTTGGAGCTGGATGTGTGATACATTTATTCTGGAAACTTAGCTTTCAGTTCTATTGATAGAGAAACAAGGAATGATGAATTCTTTCTATAAAAGTGGTTGTTAAAATAAGGGTTAAACTGCATACTATATTATTATTGTTCTGTAATTCAAACAAAATAAATACATAAGAGACTGATCAAATTACTTTTTAACATAAATGAAGAAAATAAATGAGATTCCTTAGAATTTGTGTAGCTTTCTAATATATGCTAGTAATAAAACATGTTTTGATTATGTAACTCTTTTCAGGACTGCTGCTAATGTCGAAGCTTTTTTCTCAGGTACTGTTAAAAATTAGGAGAAACTAAAACAAATACAACTTTTTTTTTGCCTTGCTGCATATAGCTGAGATTTAATTTGACATTTTTATATGAGTCGATTAAGATCCTAGTGTTTCTCATCCTGTGAGATATGGTGGGTGCTAACAGAAGAGCATGGGTTAGAATCTCATAAAGGATTTCATTGCTTTTATAAGGTTTCTCTTAAGCAGACATGATTTACATGTATTTAAATTGTCATTTAATCTTTGGATAAAACAATGCTTTCCTCTTTTTTTTTTTTTTAAACATCTGAATATGCATCATATTTGTTCAAAGTGAGTGTTACTTCAGAAATATATATTCCAGAAGGAAACATCCTGGGTTTGCTGGTGCTAAATTCATAAATTCTGCAAAAGACTAATTTAAACAAACTAAAACAACAAACAAACAAACATGCAATGAGCAGGCTTTATTTTTCCTCCTTTTAATAATGTTCTTTTCATCACATGGTAGATCTTGTTTAAACATTTACCTAACTCCTTCTTTCGTGCTGATGTTTTATTAATGATCTTACATACGATCAATAAAATATTATGCTATTCCAATTTCAGAAAATATTTGGAATAATCTCATGCTTGCAGGAAATGTCACTGAAGTTCGCTGCAGTTCTTTTGGAGCAAAGATGATGCAGTCATTAGCAGGGAAACCCAGAAACAGCTTGTACAGCTTTAAAAGTATGCCTGTCTAGACAGCAGATGAATGGAGACGAAATTCTTCCTGCACTGGCCTTGAGCAAACTCTACACAAAATCACTAGTACTTATATAAGCCAAGACTGCAATGACTGACCAGACAGGAGAGCTTAAAATCCTCACTCTAGATTATATTTTATGTAATTAGGACTTGTTCACATGTTATAGATGAACATATATCTTATGTGTTAGGTACTCTGCAATAATATAATGCATGGTTCATGGAACCCCAAAGATAAACGTACATATATAGAAAGTAATAACCTTAGAGAAGGTGCAATGATAGTATTCTTTCATTTCTCATTGTGTGCCATTCTTGGCGGAAAAAATGAGATGCAGGGTAGAGCTATTAATCTGATCTTTGGTACACTCAGCAACATTTATAGTTGTCCTGCAGGCTGACAAGAACTGTGGCCCTTCCCCAGTGACATCCTTGTACTTGCTTCCCCATTGTAGACCAAAAGGCTCAGTTGCTTTATAGGAAAGCCGCCCTCTTCCTCCGGGGAATTTCTGACATCCTGAAGAGACTATGAAACGTGGTGAGCAAAGAAACATGGAAACTCCCAACACTCGGTTCTGTCCTGCAATCACCAAGAAACACAGCAAAGTTGGCAGATGGCTTTCACCTCCTAAGGGCAAGGGAGTTCTCACTCAAATATGCCCTCTCTTCCCCCTTCACTAATGTGGAGGCAAATATTTACTCTGTTAGATGTTTACACTTGCAGTTAAAATATGTCATGAACTGAACTAAGCGTGTATATCTGCACACTTAATTCCTATATAGTATAGCTTGACCCATAGTAAAAGAGTTCAGATAAATCATGTTACTTCACAATTGTTGCAAGCTAAGAACATACAGTATATGTGAAAGGCAGCTCAGCAGATGCTTGGTAAGCCACAGTAACTTGATTTGTTATCATTTCCCAGAGAAGCGAGGCCACAAATTGTATAAAATTGCATAGGTTAAACTCCCAAGAGGTTTTCACAGATTCCTGGTATAATGTACTCGATATATGACTGTCAACATATTGACATTTGCGAGTTTTAGCTGAACTCTGTTTAAAACAGCTTCAAAAGAGAAATCCTGCTCAAGATTTATTATTATAAATGACAAAAAGTGTACAGCAGATATTGGCAGCATCAGAGTATGGGGTCAAACCTCAGGAATCAGGCAAGGAAGATGTAATCAACATAGTCTATAAGTGTTGGCATGGACTTGATAAAAACCTCGGAGGAAAAGAGGGGAAGATAGCAGCTTGAGCAGCTGTTTTCACAGTGTGCCAACACAACCTCAATGGGAAGTAAAAACTGGACAGAGTGGATGGATCTCGTGCTGCCAGTGCAGAACCTGGAAAGATTCCCCTAAGTCAGCACACACACCAACTGTGGTGCCGTTCCAAAAAGTGCTGCAAATGAGCTGTGAGGATAAGCAAGTAAGAATGATGGTAAGGAGCTCAGAGCAGCAGTGATCTCGCTGAGCCATCTCTGCCACTCAGCTCTACCTCTCAGGACCATCAAGAACTGAATAGCAACATGCTTTAACCGGAGGAAGCTTAATACAAAGCACACGTGTTCAACCCTGCTAAGTCAGCCTTTCAATCTAAACACAGTGGCAGAACAAAGGCGTTTGATGCATAGAGTAGTGCATGTTTTACTGGTGCCTAAGCTCCCATCGTTGCCCATTTGCATAGTTAATACAGACTTAAAATATGTGGAATCTGTTTGTGACCTGAAAAATTAAATAAGGGGGCTGCACACTGGGATGAGCTTGGTGGAGCTGATACTTTCCACGTTGTATCAGAGGGCTAAATGATTGGTTTCTTCCATCAATGACTTAAGCCACTGACCACCACCATTTTCTTTAATCCATTCTCAATTGAAAAAATGCTAAGCTTTCCACATTGCCATGTCAGACACTGTACTTTTTTACATTCAGTTTACTCTGTCTCGAGGAACTTTTACACATCTCACTGATTGGAAGCCAGAAGAGTAAGAAAAACTTGGCCAGCGAGCAACTACTTCCTGAAGTTTCAATTTGTGTTTTGTATGTTTGTTAAATTCAAGTCATTCAGAGCAGTCACCGAAAAGTTACTTGAGGGAATCATATTGGCAAAAGGGAAAGTAAACTTGATTATTATCTGTATTAATAAAATAAATAAAATTTCAGAGAAATTAATGTTTGCAGCCCTGATGAAAATGAGGGAGCATTAAGGTAAAACTTTAGAGAACAGTCAAATTAAAATCATTGGTTTTGTTTCCTTTCCAAATCAGAAAATGTTCACAGTTATTACTTCTCTGTATATAATATATGGAACCTGGCAGTAAATTCAGGATAGTACACTTGGTTAATTTATCATGTTAATTTGAATCCATACAAAAAAAAAAATATTACATGTCTTTTTATCTACCTTAACAAATAAGATTTCTTTTTTCTGCGGAAGTAAATCTACAATCTATTTTTCTCTAAAGTCATTAATGAGGCTCAGACACCTTAAAACCAATTGGATTTTCTTCTAGCAGACACCTTCTTCTCTTGCTAAGTTTAATAAAACTCTTAATTTTATTTTATTTTTGCATTGGCAGGAAAAAGGTGAATAGGAGCTCTCAGTCACAACCTTCTCCCCAAGATTTCTGTATTCCCAGCTTCCCCAGAACAGGCAGAGACAAGCTGGCAGTCAGCCTGGAGAAGAAGGAGGAGGGACTGACAGTCAGGGCACTCAGGATCCAACAACTTGCCAGAAAAGAGCATGCCAATTTTACTTTCCCCCTGCAGTGAGAAAATTAGTTGGATAAAAGCCTTTCAGACAGGCAACAGGCAAACTACTTTTTTTCCATTTGTACACCCAGTATGGGATTTTTCTAGAACTCCTTCTCTCTCTTTCTTCTCATCTCACTAATTTTAAAAAAATTATCTTTATCCCAATTTGCACCATCAAAAATGCCTACAAAAAGCATGGAAGGAGAAACAGATGGAGGCAGATAGTGTTGGAGAGAAGATTGAAGGCTGAATAGCTTTGTATGGTTAATTGGCTGGTTAATAGCTCATATCACTTTGTAGTATCACGCAGTAGCTGGAAGATTCCTGTCGAGGTGGAGATGGTTGAAGGAAGTGCAGCACAGGGTTTCGGAGGTCCAGTGGACTTACAGAAAAAAAGGTGCTGGGTAGAAAAAATAAAGAATGTTTAGAAGAACAGCTACATTGTGTGGCTGTTGGAATCCTTGATCTAACCTGATTATTCACTAAAATATGGCAATTAATGGATTTAGTTAAAATTTTATATGTAGTGCATAAATATAGTAAATTCAAAGAGCAGCTTTGAAGACCAACAAATAGGCTGTAGGAAAGAAAAAAGCATTTAGCAAGTGTGTGCCTAAATAGTATGGAGGAAGACACTACGTTCTGTCCTCTGTAATTGCTAGTTACAGAGCTTCTGGAATTTATAGATCACAATGCGCTACTGTGGTTTCTTCCAAAGCAAGACTCTGAAGAGGTTTTAAATAAATGTTTACAGTTCATCATAAACTTGGAACATGTAGTGCAGTTGCATATACTTAGTTTGTCGCAGTGAGACAACATTTTAAGTTCATATTCCTTGAAGAACTGAGTAAGGACTCCGAGCTACTTAAGTAGAAGTATGCAAAATTTTGAGTGTCCTCCCATGCTTCTTCATATGAGTAATGACCAGAACATTTCTGTAACTTCTATTATTGACTTTAAAAGGTGATTCTAGATAAAAAGATTGCAAAAATTGAAAAAAAATAACATTGCTTGCTTTCCAGGACATTGCTGTTACTTTTGTATTTTATTTAAACCACACCCCCTCTTACTAGAATAATTTTTCTGGGAATTTTTCATTTTTCAGGTTTTTATATAGGTTAGTTGCTTGGCAAATGTGTTACTGGTTTTTAATTTACTTTTAGGCCCTGAAGTGTCCTATTATCTATTGAAAATATAACTAAAATGTATCCTGAGTTTTCATTTAGGTTTGTTGGGGTTTATTTTATTTTAGGAAAGAAATCAGCAGAACTTCAAAGCCATGCTTTTTTTTCATCACTTTTAAGACAGTCTTGAGATTTTGGAAGGAAAGCTGATACTGAATTCTTGCAACTGCTAATGCTGTGATAACAAATATGTGACTACATTAGCAAAGAGAGAAATTCAAGCCGTGTGTCACATTATTTTGACTGATTGTGGATGAGAGAATTTAAAATTTGATTTTCGATTTTTTTTAGAGAAGTATGTTGGAATCCATGCTAGTCATAGACAGGAGGCTCAGATGACAGACAGAAGAGTATCTTTCTTTGTACCTATGAAATTATGAAAGGTCGTAGAGGCCTGGCTGTACCTGCTAAACCTTTGGCCTTGCTGAGGACTGGTCTGGATGAGTGCAAGTCAGGAAATGGCAAAGGTACCAGCACCACAATAAGCTCACAGAGGATTCAATGCTTACTGTTTCTTTGCTGCAAAAAATGTGATGTTTTTAACTTGGGCTAAGTAGTAGATGAGATACAACTTGTGTTTTTGGTATTATATCACTGAAATAGCTGGTTTCTGCAGAACACCTTACAGAAAACAATACCCTGGATATTCTTTTTGCAAGTACAGTTATTCACTTATCTCTAAGCTTTGAGAGCTGTGCCAATGTACATCAACCAAAGACCTCTTTGACTAGGAAAGATGGAAATACAAGAAATTAAAATTTAGCCCTTAAGCCACATCATGAGATCTTTCTGGGTGTTACTTTCTGTTTTCTCCTCAGGTCTGTGGTTTATCACTTTCATGTTATTTCTTAACTGGACAAGTGAACCGTTTAAGAGGGAGAAATAAAGAATAACAGTGTTGATTTATGGGACATAATGTTACACTTTCACCAAATTTTATTAGATAGTGATATTTTTAACTCTCAGAATAGCCATTATCCAATTCCATCAAGTGTACAGTACCGCCAAGAGTTCAGCCAGGCATAATTGTGTGGTTGTTTTTCAGGGACTACCCCTCATGGGTGATGGATGCTCATTGTAAAGTGGGACTGAAAAGTGTTCTTGAGGAAAGAGCAGATCTGTGAACTTCATCATTTCTGGCATCTGAAACCAAAAGACAGTTGTCTATATTAAAAGGTCAAGCTGTGGCAAACTAATAATTTTTTAAAATGAGCAAAGCCACTCAGAAAGGTGTGGCCTGAGTTAAATGGAGGTGAACTTCAAAAGAGGATTTTTTGTTGCTGTGCATGTGTGTGCCCTAGGACACGAGAAGCAGACCAAGGTGGGTGCAGCAGATAGAGAATGTCCTCCTGCCCTCTCAGCAGTCTGCCCAGGCCTCCAACGGCCAGGGGATACCATAGGAATCACATTGCAGGTACTGAGTCCTGGTTGCAGCAGTTTTGGTGAAAGAACATTTATCCATATTTTGTTACATCTCAGACCTAAACAGCAGTTGTGTATCTCCTCTACATCTACTTTTTTCATTTCACTCTTGAAATGCACATTCCTCTGATAGAACCAAACTAGAATTTGGAAGAATCATTGGGGAAAAATCATAGGAATGTACTTAAATCATAGTATCAAATTGTTGCAGCAAAATGGAGACTGTAAATAAAGCCATAAACAGGCTCTGTCAGATTATATTAGCAATTGTATGGCCAGCAGGACCAGGGCAGTGATTGTCACCCACGACTCAGCACTGGTGATGCTACACCTCAAATACTGTGTTCGGTTTTGGGTCCCTCACTACAAGAAAGACATTGAGGTGCTGGAGTGTGTCCAGAGAAAGGCAACAGAGCTGGTGAAGGGTCTGGAGCACAAATCTTGTGAGGAGCGGCTGAGGGAGCTGGGATTGTTTAGCCTGGGGAAAAGGAGGTTCAGGGGAGACCTTATCACTCTCCACAACTACCTGAAAGGAGGGTGTAGCCAGGTGGGGGTCGATCTCTTCTCCCCAGTAACAAGCAACAAGACAAGAGGAAACAGCCTCAAGTTGCAGAAGGAGAGGTTTAGATTGGATATTCAGAAAAATTTCTTCACTGAAAGGATGCTTGAACAGTGGAACAGGCTGCCCAGGGAAGTGGTGGAACAACCATCCCTGGAAGTATTTAAGAGACGTGAAGAAATGKTTTAGTGGCGAACCTGGTAGTACTGGGTTAACAGTTGGATTCAATGATCCCAAAGGTCTTTTTAAATCTAAACAATCCTGTGATTCTATGTAATTTGTGTACAGTTGTTTAGCAAACAAAAATCTACATGTATCTTTCTTCTCTATCTGAAATTATTCCTCTTCTGTTTGACTGAGAAATTCACCTGATTCGGGAGCTGTAGCAATAAATCTATAGTATTGGCAGAAACCTATTCATAAAATGTGGAGATTTCACTATAAGTTCTGGAGGAAAGTCAATGTTGCAAAGTGAAGTGTAAAATTATTCCTGTCTCAGTGTTATTTTTGAGTCATATATCTCTGCCTTTTATGAACAGCAGGCATATTTGCAAGAATTATGTCTGAGTCATAAATCCCTATTTGCCTGGGACATGACTAATAGGTGTCTTTAACACAGTAAGATGATATTACTGTCTTAGCTTGCAATTTTTTTTTAACCTCTGAAGCACATGCAACAGATGAAGTTTAAACAGTACAATGACATTAATCTATGGTCTGTCAGGATGTTGTTACCACCCTCCTTTTCTAGTCCATTGGTTCCAGCCAGCAGATGCTGTAATTTATATGAGTCCCAAAATTTATTATTTCAATATTTAGTAAGCATAATCAGCATGGTTGCTTTCAGAACCTGCTGAGTGTCGTGGTCTGTGGGAGAAAAGGAGTGAGTCTAGGCAGGGAAGGAGGGAGAAGATCATTGTTCGTGCACTCCCTCACGCTGCGGTGGCTGGGCTGTGACCAGAGAAAGCAAAAGTCTATTTAAATGAATAATGTTGCAGATCTTCCTGCTGTAGCTACCACTGGGGGCCAGTCTGTTTGCAGGCAATTACCAACCCCTTGTGTTTTGAATAGCTGTGCATCTGGAGTGCAACAAAATAATCTTCATGAGCTGGTTCCTGTCATCTCATTGTCTTGTAGAAAAGACAGAGAACTACTCTAACAACACATCTTTATATTAATATTTAATATTTTTGAATATCTCTGCTAGTCTAAAGGCTGCCAAGCATTGCTTATGAATACAGCCTGAATTTTACAGAAGAGCTTATTGTTACAGTGGAAGCAGCACCACTTTCTTTACTTGCCTTCACTAGCTGCCTATTTGTTGTTATCACTATTATTAGCTATTTGTTTATCTCCTGTAGGTCAGACTGTGCACTCCTGCATAGCATTAGGCACGGTTACACTAGTTGCCCCTAAAAAATCAAAGTCTCTTCATAAAAGTGTGTATATGCACAATACATTACACGATACACTGATAAATACTATAGCACATAACAGGAATGGACAATATTTGAAGTTTCCCAAATGTCCTTAATTGTTCATGAAAGTGTATTACCTGCAACACTTATTTATCTTGGCTGTGCAAGGTGAAAATATCATCGAGAAGTTTTTGTGGGAAATTTTGATGTGTCTTTAATTGTTTGCACTTCAGTATTCCTGATATGTGATTTGTCCCTTAAATCACATGGCATTGTATTTGCTCTGTCATTAGACAGCCTAAATTCCAAGAAGAAAATAACCGTTGAGGAATAATGAATGAGGAATAATATATAATGCATCATTAATATGGAAATAAATCAAAATTTATGCAGAAATTCACAAGCCCTTCAGCAATTATCAGCATTTTTTATAAATAAAATGGTAGCTGTCCAAGTATTTACAAACAAATGACATGCCCTACACTATTACGGACCAAACTGATGAGATATATATGCTAAAGCATCAACAAATTACAGTTTATGCTGTTCGATCAGTTCTAATTAATTCTAGATGTTCCTCAAGGGAGATTCTGTTCAAATGAACTGATTATTAGCAGTGATGAGAGCTTGATGGTGACAAACGTATCCTTTTCTCCAGCCTTCAGGAATGGGATAGCATTTGCTTGGACATGAAATAAGGCAGTGATCTGTGGATCTGTGTGTTTAAATATGACACGTAAAAGATTTTCTTCTTCTGGTAAAAAAGATAATCAGAGGCTTTGTGTATTTATTCCTCTCCACACCCTTTTAGCTAGAAACAGATTGTGCAAGATAACACTGCAACACCCTAAACCAGAAAGTGACTGACTATGGTTTAGATTCAGATCACCAGCATCTACCTCCACACAAAGCATGCTGGTGGTTATTTAGTTTAGTGCTGAGTGAGAATTTATATTCTTTACATTGGAGGATGACTTTGTGAGCTTTGGGCTCTGCTTGAAGAAGAAATGTCATCTTGAGGTACCAAAAAGTACACATTTAAAACAAACAGCTGAAATGACAGCAGCTGTTGCCCCCAGGCTGATCAAGCTGAGCACTGAAAAGGATRATTTTATCCCTGTGCTGTGGAGACTGTCACTTTCTGATGCAAACAACTAACATGTAGCATTTCTTATAATTGTAGGCAACGTGCCACAAATGAAAGAGAAACTGTGCTACTGCATCTGCCAGCCCTTGAAGGCTACAAGTGGTGACACTGGCTCCAAAATTTAGACAATTATTTGAATTCCTTTTAATTTAATTATATTAAACTGTTTTAGTGGAAGAATATGAAAAAGAGCAGCTGTGAGAAAACCGCAAGGACAAAGTTGATAATTTTTGCTTTGTCTCGAAGTAAAAACTTCTATGTTATTGTGCTAAATTTTGAATACACGTTTAGACATGTTCAGAGCGTGGGTTTATAGCTTCAGAGATCTAGTTTCCTCAGACACTATTGCTTACTGAGTGGAATTATTAAAGACGCATCCAATTTCTGTGTGATTGAATTTTCTTCACTACTAAAATAGAGATATTCACATTATGTTCTTTGTAATTATTCCGTGTTCTTAGTGTAATATATTTCCTTTTCTCTGAATCCCACAATTAACATATTTTCAAGGTTTTCATAGAGCTTATAACTATTTTATGTCTTGTGTAGTCAGGAATGGGCTTTGGCTGAAGCAAGAAGATAGAATTAATAAGTGCGTGAAATATACCTTCTGTGGAAAGCTAATTTCCTATGTTAAGAGAAATTAAACTCCTGGAGTGACTGCAGATGTTGTTTTATGCTACTTTTAATCAAGGATATTTGTTTAAGACTAAAAATGTCTTTTGAACAGACATTATTTGTCAAATGTTTTCATTTTTTATTAAAAAAGGTTAATTTTGTTTCAGAAAATTATCATCCCTGATGTCATTTCTGAAAATACGTTGTACTCCATTTACCAAAGAACTATCAGATTGTAGTCTCTGTTCACAACCAAACTGAGTTACAAGCAAACTGTGCTACCGAGTATGTAGACCAGGAACTTCACTATCAGGCTGCCAGGCTGTTGAAATCCTCCTTCAGGAAGTTTATTATTTTAATTGTGTGTGTAATCACAAAGAAAAACAAGAAACAAGCCTGTGGAAATTTAGCTTGAATTCTTAATAGAACTGCTTAATAGAAATGTTCTAGAGCAGTCTTAAGCAAAATATCATGAAAGGTTTCTGAAGAACCACTGAAATATTCGAAGTGCTTTTTGGAAGTTTAAGATATGATCTCATGATCATACTACTCAGGTAACAAGAAAAGAGTATTCAAATTCAAATATTTGAGTTCAAGTGGAGAGAGAGTAAAAAAATCTCAGAGAATTTGAAAAAATTGTGTTTTCACTTTGACATATGCTGTGTATACTATAGGCTCAGCGACCTGGAGAGAAAAAAGAGTCATGAATATCTGCCTTAGCTGAAGTGTGATTGTTGTATATATGCTACTGATTAGGTGAAATATCATAATCTTGCCAACAGTAGGTCTCTGTTGGCAATCTGTGTGCTGGGTTTTTTTGACAGGAATTTATATGTGACCAATGCAATAAAGAAAGTACAAAGCTTTGTGCCTTACACATTCTTAAAGACCTTTATAAGACCATATGGTAGTAATGTAGGAGTTGGAAGAGAAGTGTAACTTTGATGTCAGATCTTTATTTTCGCTACCATATAGAATTATCATTTTGGAACCCATAAATATCACATCAGATCACCAAAGAAGAAAAGCACAGAATTCCTATAGGGTTGTGTTATAGTATTCTTACTGATTCAAGCTGATCAGCTGAAATTAACTCTGGACGTAGGAAGAAGAGGAAATACCATCAGTATTTATTATCACAACAGAAGAACATCAGAAGAACTCAAATGCATTGTTTTAGTGAGGATTCAATTCTGAAACAAATTCCTTTGGAGGTTAACAGTCTCAGGTGAGAGTACTCCTCCTCTGCAGTAGTTTCAGTGAAATACCTTTAGACATACACTCTACTGAGCTGAAGTTACTACTATTTTATTAATTGATGCTCAGGCCTGCTAAATCTACTGTTGCTTTCTCTCCATAGGTTTTCTTTATACTCAGTCAAATACTATCGAAATGTGTCTGCCTCACATCTCTAGCCAGCACGGCAGCATGATATTTCTAACGTATTTCTGTAATTTCTAGCATAGAAAAGTCCAGTCCCAGAATACTCCCTTTTATTTTTTCATTTGGAGAAACAGGCATCTTTTCACCTTCCTAAGAAAGTGGCAGTGAATACAGAGGAAAAGATTTAGAAGTTAGAAGCTGTGTATTTTTCTAGAGATTGATAGTTTTGATAGTTTGAAAAGGCACTAATGCTTACCCAAATAAAAAGTTTCTGAAATTCTCCTGTTAGATTTATGTTTAAATCTTCGGTTTGTATATCCATTTATGCCTGCTTACTACACTTTGCAGTGGTGTGGCTGGTTTATTTGTATCCATGATAGCTTCTTTATACTTCCACTTTCAAAAGTTAAAGACATATTTCTACTGAGAGTAATAAAACAAACCCAAAATCTGCTCAAGAGCTACTGCATTTCCTCTGTCTTAGAAATAAAGGATAGCTGATGGATATATAGTCCCCAGTGAGCTTTTACATGCATCTTGGACTAGACTTTTAGCAGAATCTAACCTCCTTCTGCAGAGAGACGTAAGTCTTGCGTCTTTAGCTGCTGCTAGCAAGAAGGACATCCTCCATTATCATCAGCGTATTTCTGATACAAATATATTTGCCTTTATAGAGATGGCATTAGTCATACAAATTTCAGTAGACTTTTGTACTGTACTGTGTTCCTCTCCAGATTCAGTGAAGTGCATAGCRAACTCCCCAAATCAGTTTGATTTCACTGATTAAATATACATTTTACTAAAAGGATGTAGCTAAGAATTACCAGCAACCATTTTTTCAAGATTTATCTCATCTTCAAKCTTCATTAAAACACTAAGAATATAATGACATTACAATTTTGTATTAGACATCTAATTTAATCAGAATTATTTCTCACTCTGTTTTTTCAGCTCTATAAACTTGATTTACGCAAGTTATTCTTAACATTTTTCAGTTACAGTGCAATCAAACTCAAAGCTTTTTAAATTAAAGAGAACTGATAGATATTATTGTGTTTTAAATGGTATTTCTTTCCATTTATTTTATTTTATTTTTCTTTTCTTTGTCCCAGTGGTTTTTGGTTGGTTGGTTGGTTAGTTTTTGGTTTTTGTTTTTTCTTTTTTTTTTTTTGGTCCTGAAAACAGTCTCCCTGGTATGTATTTGAACAGGTAAAGTGCTAAAACATATGAGAAATTCCAAATAAAATATTACCTTTTTCACCAAAGCAAATTTCCACAGTCCATACATGCTTCTTAGTTAACTGCTAGTTTCAGTTTTTCAGGTATTACTTATGCCACATTATCGTCATCTGGCTCTAGTAAATTAATACTTTATAGTAGTGTCTGTCTCTATCATCTGCTCACTCGTTCTTGTCGTCTAAAGGCTATGTCTTGAAGAAAATTAGAAGGAACCAAAAGCGAGTAGAAGGGAACAGATGATATTGAGATGGTCTACCTGTCCAGTTGGGAAAAGAAAGAAAACAAATGGTTCACATGCTAGAAAATCAAATATTCTGTGATTTTCTCTGTTTAGTAACAACCTTCCCAGAAATAAAAACATAAGGTAGCAGTTCCTTGCAAAAAGAAGATATGGACTGACACCCACCAAGATACCATTCAGCCAAATCAAATAGTATCAGGTCTTAGCTTCCTCTCGAGAAGTCATAGAGCGATGTCTATAGGTAAGGGGGATTAAAAAATTAGTTGCACATACCTTTTCCCCTGATCTTTATAGMATCCATTCTTACCCATTCCTGGGAGCAGGTACCAGACTTTAAGCAGTGTATTTTAACTACTACAGGTTTTATAAAACAATACAGGGTTATAAAACAATATCTTCGCACCCTTTACTACCTTGTCAGTAAGTTCTTCTAATTTCTATCAAGATAAAATAAGTCTGCCATAATTTTATTACATAGGTTCAATGTTCTGAAGCAGAACAACAAGCCTGCATTTCTTAATAGATTAAAATTGTCTTTAATGGTTTTACATAATTCAACAATTTCACATCTCCTTGGAAGTGTGTCTATACACAGCATTAGACCTCAGGGAAAAAAACCTAAAAAACTAATGTGTACGAGGGGATGTGTCAATGAAAAAAATAACTGTCGGCTTCACAACTCTGTTTAGATGTTCCTGATTTATCTACTTAAAAAAACATAGGGATGTTTCCTGTGGTCCTCATTGTGCTCACGACATAAAAGGAAGGAGTGGTTAGGACCTGCTCTGTCCCAAGCAAAGACAGCCTCTTTTGGTAGCAGCAGTATTATGTGTTGCCTGCTCAAAGTTCTTTTGGAACTGCAGTGTTGGAAAAAAATGACAAATATTTCAAGAATTTTAACCTAAATCTTAGTACATTTTTTCAGTAATCTCTTGGAAAAACAAATTGTTCAAGAATACTTGCAATCAAGAAATGGAATGAGAAAATTAACCGTTTTCTACTGTTTGAGACAGATATCAGTCAGCTTGTTTCTTTTGTTTCTATAATGTGAGTGGAAAAAGAAAGAGCAAGGAAGCATTTCAGCAACAAACAAAAACCCCAGGTGTTTCTCTGATTTCTTAGTTATATGTAAAATTAAGAGAATGTGTACTAGTTTCTTAACTGTAGCTTCTGATAGAACCCGCAATAATCTTTTATAGACAGCTGTAGTTTTATGCTGCAACATTTGCTTAGACCACGTCTGCATAAGCCACTGGGTGAATTTTTGCTCCATCTTATTTTTAGTGCTCTTTCTGCTAAAGCACTTCGAAGCTACAGTGAGCAGTCAGTGTAAATATACAAAATTTGTGTGAACAGTACTGAAACAAATTCCATAAAGTATTTAAAAAATCTAAATATCTAAGTTTAGAGAGAGCAATTTCCACATGCTATGATTCTATAAGATACAATTAAAGTTGAACAAAATAGATAATTGTTTCTGTCCATGTTTTCAGTAATATTAATTTGATTCTGTTTGAAACCTGATAAATGTTCATTATTTATTTTTAGCACAGTCTGTGAAGGATCACTTGTGCTTTTATTTCCAACCTACTATTTTTTTTCATCTAGTAGTAGTGGCCTATTTTCAGCGAGATGGATGGATGCACTGGCCTATGTACATCAGCAGTAAGCAAGGCACAGAATCTAAGAAATAACTCCCAACTAATGGATGTTTTGTGGACCGCAAAGAGATGTTCTGTGAACATAGGGGTTGAAGGTCCCTTGATGCTTCTCAGGCATCTTTGTGGATAATACTGAATGAAATGCTACTATGCTATGTGTACTGTATTCACTTATCCAGTGGCTGATAAATCTTGCCACCTCCAAAGCCTTAGGAGAAGAGGGTAATGAATTTCAGGGTGATGTAGAGGTACACGCTGGAAGCAACAGGAAGGGCACTCTCTTGTTTGGACTGACTGATGTTAGAGCTCAAACTGGATGTGAATAGACTAGAGGAAACAGGAACTCAGTTGAATTGCTACCCCTCAAAGAGAATGCTAAAATACCCTCTGAGGCAACGCTTCATCCCTGTGTACATATGCTCAGGCTCGATGGGTTTTTCCTAACCTGACTGCCAGGAAAAAAACCTCTAACTGGTGCGTAATTACGTGGCACTTTTCAGTGCCCCAGTACCGAGTACTTTGCTATGAGACATATCCAATCTTCTCCCAGAATGGTTCCTATCTTGACGAAAGCGTCTGTATTCACATTTAACACATTAGTGTAGCAAAAAACGCAAATGAGGGAACTTGTTAAAAGTTGGAAGAAACTTGTAAAAACAGTGTGTTGATTTTTGAGGTCAGAATAATAATTGCATCTAATTTCATCAGTAGATATTAAAACACTTTAAATAGGTACATGTAAAATTCATGCTGCTCTTTTTTGGAGGACTTGCAAACAAGTACATGCTATGGCTTTTTTAAGATCTGCCACACTGTTGCAGTTCAGTGATTTAACAATTATCTGTACTTTTTTTGTAGAAATTATTCCCTCAATTTATTTTTTTCTGCATTATTTCGTTGTGAAATTAGTGCTGCTACTGCTATGAAAACTAATTTTAGATCTACATGTATAAAATTGTTATTCAAGTGTAACAAACGTGATGCAAACACTTGATGAAGATGAGTACATAGTACATAGAGCATAGTTGCAATCTTAGCCAGGCAGAAATGTAATTTTAACAAATATAAAGAACCGCTATTTATTTGGAAACTTATGTAAGTTCATTGTGTTTTTTGAGAGACTCTTTGCCTGTATGTATCATCTAGATAAGTATATAAAATGACAACAGACTTTCAATAGTTGCCTTAGAAATTAAAATAACTATAATAAAATGTAACATTGTTTTAAAGATAATGTCTATTGCTTAGAGAAGGTATTGTATTGGGATTTAAGAGTTTCTGAGTTGCAGAAAAATAAATTTACCTCTCAGTGAAATAAATTCACTGTCTTGTTAGAGATGCAGTAAAATAAGAAATGACTAAAAATGGATTACAGTAATATGTATGTATTTATAATTGCAGTCCTGTGAAAAAGCTTGCAAGAATCGAAGGTTAGTCATAACAATTTATGGGGATGTACTTATCCCCAGAAGAAAACAGTGATAACTTGCTAGAACACAACAGTTTCAACAATACTATCAAAATACATAATGTAGAAAACTTACCATTTAGGAACTATAGGTCAATACAATGCATTATTTAAAAGCAAAGTTTGTATTGAAATCAAAAAAACTTTAACTCTTATGGAACATTGTCTATGTACCTTAGGGCTGATTTCCATTCTATGATAACTACACAGTTCTCATCTGTGCTACCGACATAACTTTGTATTTCTTAAAAGCTTCTACAGCCTTTGCAGTCCCTCTCATGTAGATAATCCATTTGGTGCTGGTGATGCTAATAAAGTTCACACACAGCCAGGTTTAGTTTGCATCAATTTGACATACATCATAACTATATGATTAAGCTATAATTGTATTTGACTTTCTGCTTTTGTGAATGAATCAAAACATGACTGCTTTACTGGAAAGTGAGATGAGTAGCCATTTGTATGTGTTGACAATGGTGGTAGAGAGCAAAGCTAACTGAATTAGTAGGCAGGTCTTAAATGGGGATAAGCCTCAGCAGAAGAACACAAGAAGATTTTCGTGTTTTCAGCAGTAGGCCGGGCAAAGTGGAGCTCAGTGCTTCCATCACCAGCAAAGAAAACTATTCAGCTGGTAAAATCTGCTCTCCTCTTTTTAGCAGTCATTATGTCATTGTGTAAGATACAATAGTAAAACAACCAACAAATCCACAGAACACATTCTAAGAAATAGGCATCAATTGCAAAGTTGAAAAAAAACAGCTAAATAATTTATAATAAAATTTTAGAAATTAATTGTGGTACAGGTTAGATTTTGTGTCTCAAAGATGCATCTTTCAATGGGTAGATGGATAAAAAGCAGTACAGTTTGCAGACATATAGACATTATGGTAAGTAGACAGTTGGATGAGACCAAGATGGTGACATGGACATTGACAAGCTGAAAGCTTTGAGGAAGGACGTAATAAGAAATACAAGAAGTTCAAAATGCCTCATGCAAACACTATTGCATGTTTTGTCTCTCATTTCCTGTGTTGGTGATGACAATTGAACGGTCAGTCATGCCTGGACTGTTCAGTTCATAGTGTGCTGCTGCACTGATTACATCTGAAAGTTCTCTCCCCTTTTTTTGTTTAACGTGCAAGTTCTTTGAAGAAGGGACTGATTATTAGGATAACAGCATGACAAAGAGAAGAATGGTATTGACCCTGCATAAAGACAGTGCTCAAATTTGAAGGCATTACCTTTCTAATAATCCTCAGGATGTGCCTTACCAGCACAGAGCACAGCAGCCCTATTGTATCCAGTATTAGACATTTAATTTTAGGAAACAGGAGATCTGTTGAATAGAGAAGAGAGTAAAAAGATTTATCAGAATCTAGGAAGCAAAAAGTCCTGTGAAGAGAGATGGAAGCAATGGGGATTGTTAAAGATGATATATCTCTATTTCATATCTGCATGGTACGAAATATCATAGCAAAAGGGAAGAGAATAATACGCATTATGCTAAACCACAGTATATGTAGAGCAAAACCCAGAGGACTTAAATTTCAACCAGGCAGTTTCATGTTAAACACCTGGAAAATCTTTCACTTGTAAATGTAGCTAAAATGTGGAAGAGGCTGGTTGAGAGACTGTGAATTCTCTGTCCTCAGAGGTTTCTAGGGACAGATCAGGCATCATCTGGAAAAGACACCTGTTGCTGACTCTGCTTGTGACCTTAGGGAGCGATTTCAAATACTATCCAGCTCTACTTAGCATAATGCTGGATCTCTGGCTGGTTTCTCTAGGTGTCACTATAACAATCTGTAATAATAACTCCAGTAAAAACAGAAGTCTGATGGCGACATGGATAACCAATGAACAAGGTGGGAAACCACATAAGAGGTAGGTTAACACTTTATTAATGTAATATACTGGCTTAAGTTTAGGGAGGTCTAACTGCAGAAGTGTCAGAAATTATAGGGGATATGATAGGTTCCTAGTAAGTATATCTATAAAATTAAGCTTTCTCTTTGAACATTGTTGTCTAGAATAAGGTTCTCCAAACAAAAGGATACTCTCAGACAAAGAGTGCTTGCCTGATCTTACATATACATGTAAAGATTTATCAATTTAAAAGGTTCACAAATGAAATTTCAGAGCCCTTTCACCTATGTTATGCAACACGTGGGCTTTTAATGCCAGTTTTACATGTGTAGATGAGTGAATTCTCCATAGAAATGGCTAAACCTTAATTTCCACCACCCAAAAGTCAGGTGAATAAGTAGCTGCATAAATAAATTCAGTTGTTCTTACAAATGTGCTTCCATGACACTGCAAGGCTAAAAGTCTCAGAATTTATTTTGGCTGGACTAGGAAATCTTTATTTTAGACTCCGTAATGGGTATTTGTCCAACCCGCATTTTCTTAACAGAGATCTTTGAAGTATCCTAGGAGGACTCTGAGCATCCAGCAAGAGAAAGAGGCTTGAGTTATCTGGACCAATATTAAAAGAATTTGTAGGGAATATAGGGGCAAAATTCAATCATGTTTACTTCTATTGCCATGCAAGGACCTTTTCAAAAAGGAGGAATTGCAGTTCCTTTGGATGCATTTTCTCCCATCCTACAGATATTTTCAACTTTAATGAGTATTCTCTCATAAATAAGTAGCCCTATCTCCCCTTTAGAGTGACACTAAGAAATGAGCTGTACATGCTTCAGTGTTTTCTAAAAAAAGTTTTTAAAAAACAAATGGAATTTTAAAACACACACATATTTCTTTATGACAGATAGCAAAATTGGAGGCTAAAATTAGCAATTTAACTTTGCGGCTTTGCAAAGACTCGTATGCTTCTTTGTAAATGATACTGGTCTGTTTTCTGGGATTTCTTTTGAACTTTTAATTGTCAAACTTTAAATCAAACAGTAAAGCTGAAATAAAGGTAATTTAAAGTAGGCTTTTAAATGTTGCAGTTTTGCAGCTAGTATGAGTTTTATTATTGGTATATTCCATTATAAGGGAATAACTAGACTGAATTAACTTTTTACAGCCACCTCTATGCTATCATTAAAGGAAATGCAATAACAATGTTTTCCTCGTCATCAGTTAACAGGATTGACAAAGATGAAAATTATACTTGCTGATGACCTCCTAGATTTAAAATATGGAACATCCTCCACTCTTCTCCAGTGACTACACATCTAAACTGCAATGACTGGGGAGGACACTTTCACATGACGGACRAAAAAGAAATTATTTCATTTGTTAAGTCCCTAGCAGTTTTTTCAATGTTGTAACACTCACAGTTTTTTCCACAACAAAGATAGGACTTCATTAGTTGTTTTTCTGAAGCACGTTGTAAGAGGAGAACCTAGTGGCTTTGGTAATCCATATAAGCAGCTCTTAGGGCATGTGTTTTTTTCTGGTTAACCACCAGAATTTTCACAGACAACACAGTAACTGATGTATTTTGAGGAAGCTGGACTTTGATGAATAGTTTATGTATTAGTTTTGAGCACATATCATATCTGTAAGGGGTGAAAGAGAGCTACAAGACAGGACTGCTGCAGGACTGAGAGGGCTGATGAGCTGTGGAGGAGACCATTTCCCTACCATCAATATTAGACTCTTTCATCTTCATGGTCTTGGTGCCCACTGGGAAGAGAAGGTTTTGATTTTGTCATGGTCCTTTAGCTACATGACAGCTCCCAAGCTATTAACTCTGGGAGAAGAAGTGCCCTTTCTTCATCTTATCTTAGGAGTTTGGTTTTAGCAAGTATTACAGCTACACATAGTTTGATTTAAATTGTAAAATAGTGTCTGGCATGGGCAAACATAGAGAATCTTAATTTGCCATAGCTTAACCTAACATCTGTGGTTTTATGTCTTTCTGGCTTGCTGGAATGCCCACCTATCTCCTGCAACTGGACAGCAACATGAGGTCTTTTTCACAATATAGCCAGCTCTGTGTGTGTGTGTGTGTGTGTGTGTGTACGTGTGTACATCTATAGACGCACAGTATGAGCAATCTGGCAATGCCTCTTGTGCTTCTGAACTTTATGATGTTGGAATGCTTCAGATATACGGCATACTTTTTATTTCTTGCAGCCAACATCCTGCATACTTACTACTTTCTGCAGAATGTTCTCTGACTTGATCTGAGAAGCACACATGAGCAGACTGATAAAGACTTTTTAAGGCTTCTCCAATCATAAACTATGGACCAGGTGGATTTTTCTGTTGCAGGTACCATGCTCAGAACTGGCATCCCATTGGGGAAGCAATTCCCAGAGAGTCAGGGAGCTCGAAGCTGTCTTGCAGCCACTACCAGAACAGTTCAGTACACCCTACCCTCTTCCACAAGTGACTTTCGGAAGAGGGCTGCTGAAACTGAGTCTAGAGGTCATACAAATTATCTTAACAGGTTGCAAATGGCCCATGAGCCAGAAGCCAGACCTTCCTGAACTGTCTTTGTAATGCAGAAAGTGGTACTTATTTTGACTGAGAGGAAGGCTGTATCTCTTATGTGATAGCTGCTTTGTGTTTCCCAGTGTAGTTAGACCTGTTTCACTATTTGACTAAAATTAATGGAGTTGTTGCCTGCCACATTAAAATCCATGTGTGTATCTGTAATTTATTTGCCTGTCTCTGTCAACTGAATGTTATGTTATACATAGCACTGCACTCTTATCAACTAAATTGAGGGAAACCCAAATGTGTTTTTACTAGCCAGGTTATCTAATTTGCAAGTACAAACTTCAGAATACTGAAATACTGTGAAGATTGTATAGTCCATGCTGAAGGGGAAGTACTAGTATTACATGACTGACTTATGTCACGGAGGTGTCATCAACACGGAGGTGATGTCAAATACAGAGGTCTTTGAGTATTTTAGCGAGTTTTCTTTTTTTTTTCCAAAATTTAATGTAAATCCTTTAAAAATATTCTATTTCTACAGTAATTCATGTAGCATACCTTTTACTTTAAGTCAGAAAAACAAGCTGTCCGGCTTAATATATTCTAAAGCAGTTCTTGCCTGCAAATAAACACCAAGAAACAAGCAGGTGGCATATTTACTAGGAGGGTCTAGAAAAAATGTTATAAGGGTCTAATAGTCAAGTTATTTCTTCAAATGTAAAGCATTCAATGTCCTTGATGAAATGGTAAAGCCATAGCCACCAAATAAATTTCAGGACTGGCCAGAATAAAAATCTCTGTTCTCCGGGTATGTTATGTGTATATGGTATAACTATGTGTGTATATGTGTATATGCCACTATTTAAGTTCTTTTTCCTTGTTTGGTTGTAGTACAGGCATGCTTTGTGGTCAGAAATACAGGAAGTCTGTGGAGAAAAAAAATGATGATGATGTCTGGATGATAGATTGGAGGGCAGTTATTTCCTTTGTTTGTTCTTTTTTTGGGCAGGGGCAGTTTTGCTGGGGCTTTTTGTTTGTTTTGGGTTTTTTTGGGGGGAGGGAGCAGGTTGGTGGGGGTTTTTTTTGGTTGGTTTTGTCGTGGGCTATATCTACTAGATTGCAAACACATCATCCTCCCAGTCAGTTGATTGCCGTGTGAAGTGTTTTAGTTT
The DNA here is from genome assembly GCA_018881555.1 of Amblyornis subalaris. NCBI lineage: Eukaryota > Metazoa > Chordata > Aves > Passeriformes > Ptilonorhynchidae > Amblyornis > Amblyornis subalaris. The sequence goes on from JACAXG010000092.1 coordinate 2,174,583, forward strand.
TCTCACTGAATACTACCCAGCTTTAAAGAGTCCAGGTGGGGATACTTTGGACAGTCAGAGCTTTTCTTAATGCAAAAAGAAAAAAGGAGATCAACTGGAGCTCCAAAAGCACAGGGTCATTTTCAAGCAAGGGGTTAAAACCACTTTTCACAACTCACAAAATTTCAAGTGCAGACGGTGTATTTTTGTGGGAGGGGGTTACCGAAAGGGAATCCTCAATACCAATTGGCTGCTCTCTATCAGCTGCAGTCGAGCTCAGGCTGCTGCTGAAGCGCAGTATTGATCTGAAGGGTAAATGTGTAGGGAGCCACTGACAGCGATTCAGTCTTATCTGAGAAGGGAACCAACCTCTTCCAGTAAGAAAGTGATTTCTACCTGCCTTTCCTGCCCGTGAGATCCTTTGTGAATGAAGGGGAACAGGAGAAAGGGCAGTTTGTTGCTACAGCGATCCAGAGAGCCGAGGTGCTGCCGCTGAGCTCGCTGCTGCTGCTGCTGCTCTGGCTGGTGCTGCTGCAGCTCCACGTAGCAGGTAAGGCGGCTTTCCCCGGGAAGGGGGAGAAGGAGAGACAGGGATGGSACGGCGGTGGCCGGGGCTGTGGTGTGGGGTTCCCTGGACCAGGGCACAGAGGGACGCTGCCTCCACGGAGGAGCCACAGAGGCACGCGCGAGAAACCCGGTCGTGTGCATCAGTAGCCTGTATTCCCGGCTCATCCCGGTTTGGAATCGCAAAACTTCAATAAGTTCCAAACAAAGTGTGCGAGTCCGCGGTGCCTAAAGGAAGAGGGAGCAGCGGAGGGAGAGGAAGGAGCTGCTCCTTCCCCTTGCCGCTTTGCAGGCGTCCAGCCCCCCGCCAGGTCGGGCAGTGGCTCTGGAAGACACAGGTGCGAGGTGGTGCCAAGGTGTGGGTGCAGCCACCTCAGCTGTGCAGGCTGGTGAGATCAGTGCTGATAAAAGGGGAAACACAGCGTGCCAAACTGGGCACTCCGTTCAGCCGGAAAATAGCTAAAAGATGGTGTGAAACTCGTGGGACTGGAAATGTATTTTTTTTTCTTTTTTTTTTAAGTGTTCAGTCCTGTTATGTGTGAATAGGGTGGGGGGGCGGGGAATTTCTGTAGCATTGACGTTTAAAATAATAAGGTTCAATCAAAGGAAAGAAGGTAAGGAATGTGAATCTGACTTGATGCAACTTTGAAAACACCTGAGCAGCCTCCTCCCTTAAAACAAACAAAAAAAAGGCACTGCAGAAATAATTTAATGATGAGAAATAAAATTTAGCCCTGACACAAGATTTTCAAATGCGAGCAATGGTTTATCATTAAAATGTTTCAAACTGATCTTCTACAAATTAGTCATGTGATGAACAGTATGACATACATAATCTTTATCCAAACGTTTTAATAGTGAGTTTAGCTCTGAATTACAAATCATGCTGCAAGTGTGCCTTTAACAGAGATGTGTGGAGGCACTTACCTTGAATATTTCACGTAATTTTTGATGTAAATGGCTCTGTGGCTTTGGCGTTTCAATTCTTAATATTTAATCTAAAGTAAGGAGGATACATGTTACTTGTCTTTTAAATACTGATTTCAAAGCATGCTATAGTGTGGTGGTGATGATGGACCTTGTGCAAATTTCTATGTTTATTGGGTGATTGTTAACTGGGTTTTTTTCTGTATCTACAAATATCTGTGCAGAGCTAAATAGATTGCTGGATAGCATCAATGAATGATTGAGGTTATTGGTATTTTTTTCCCTATTTTCAAATTCAAATAGAATTTGCCAAAACCTAGCAATTCAGGAAAACTAAGTAGATCTTATTATAATGTACTGTTTGCTGTGTATGTGATTGCATTTCAGATGCAAAATAAATTGATATTAAAATATTTCCATGAAACCATGCTTTTAGGAAATTAACAAATTTGTCAGGACATCTTTATTTCGGTCTTCTGAACATGTTGTTAAACCTCTCATTGATCACAGTGTGTTTTCAAGAGGTTTCAAGGCTTCTTACAAAAGATTTCCCCAGATCTGAAAGCCAGATGGTTACATTGCAGAAGTCATAAGCAGTTAATTGCTAAACTGATTTGAGTGTTCCAGAACATATCAGCATGCAGACCAAAGGCTTCCAACACAACTGATCAATGTAGTTACCTGATGTTGCTCTTCTTAGTGCTTGGGGTCCCTGTGAGAGATGGTGGGGAAAACAGATCCTTCTTTGGGGAAGCAAGAAACAAAATACTTTAGTTTGAAAAGACTGCTTTAAAAGGTGATTTATTTTGTCTTTCTTGCATTTATCACAAATATGACATTATTCCTCAAGTTTGTTTTATTTGGATTAATTTGTGTCCTTCCAGTCCTCCCTACCCCCTGCAACTGTTCTGAATGTCAAGTATCTGGTATTTGTTTGTCTACTCTGTTGGGTCTCCCACAATATCTATTCATAATACGTAGGCAGAATTCCCTCAAAGTGGTCGATACTTTGTAATTTTTCCTTCCAAATATGTAAGAAGAAATAATATTTCAGTTGCAATGACATGCAATAGAGAATAGATAACAGAATAACAAGTCTAAATGTTATAGCTGTCTTGCTATGTGCAGTTTCTCATTTTGTACCCATCAGTTGGAGTTTTGTTCTTCTGAAGAAAAACATGACTAGTAATCAGTATTCAGAAGGAAAGTAAATGCTTATTTTGCTGTCTTTCAACCTTAAATAACCCATTAGTTCAATAGTACTGCTTGAGATGATTTAAAAATTTTATAGGTTAACAAATTCCTAAATTGCTTTTCCTTAAGTGAATTTTAGATGGACAGCTTTTTCAGTATTCAAATTATTTCAAACACTTTTCTGATGAGAATGTTTTAGAAATCATTGAGACCTGTGTAATAGGAAAATGTCATGATGTTTTTGTCTTTTTTGCCTTTATCTGGATGTTACTACCATACTATCTTAAAGGTGTGGGTATAAATGTTTCATAAATGATTGCAAAGTTGTGTTTAAGTAAGCATTTAAAGAGTTACCACAGAATTTGAGAAGGGAGTAACTTACATGTAATCGTGCAAAGCATCATTAGCAATTTTTTCAAATATTCTTATAATCAGCTAGAGCTCAGGTAAATTGTCTTTACTGTGCTCAGAGGATCTGCTAGTCCCATATTAACTTTTCTAAACTACTCTGATGTGCACATGCAGTGTGAAGTCTTACAGCAGGACAGAGAAGATGAAGCCAGGGTGGAAAACTGCGCTGTCTCCGTGTAACGAAGCGCAGGGGCGAGGGGGTGGGCACGCAGCCCGGTACTGGCTGTACGTGACAGCCACGGAAGCACATGAAACCACCGTCTCCTTGCTGGGGAGTGGGGCTTTCCTTACCATGTGCCCTGCTGCAAAACTGGTAAAACACTCATCATTCCCTACGCCATGACTGATTCTCAAAATATAATAGCAAAGATTAATTGGAGCACAGTTTTCTCATTAGGCAGAACACAGTAAATATCAACTTTCTTGAGGAAGATACATAAAAAGAATTTCTGCACATACGCATTCTGAAGATGACAACGTCTGCCCGGAGGGATCTCATACCTTTTGCTCTGGAATATATTGCTTTTACTTATACTTTTAAAGATTATGAGAGCGTACCTGTGCTCATTTCTTATTTTCTAGCTACAATAAAATTGTCTGAAACGTACAGCAAAGAAAAAGAATATATTTTAAGTTTGGATATATTTATTTTAAAAGCTTTATTTTTGTCATATATTCTACTTCTGATTCCAACAATATATACTGATTCTTATATAAAAATACTCAAAGTTTACTAAAACCTTTCCCTCTATTGCTTATACTTCATTACTAGATAACATAGTTAATAGTATAAGTATTATACTGAGTATTGTGTGAAATCATTTTGTGATGACAACTTGCATTTTGATTAAGTTACGACAGTTGCCCAATTCACAGTCATAAGGCTTTGAAAAATGATCGCACATATGTATTGCTGTTGAGCATCTGTCCTTCTTTTAGGAATATCAAACTCATTTTGGAATATTTTTCATAATATTGACAAACAGTGATATATATGTGTGTGTATGTACTGAACTATATAGGTGTCCAAAGAAGGACAACAAACCTAGTGAAAGGTCTGGAGCACAAGTTTTATGAGGAGCAGCTGAGGAAGCTGGGGTTATTTAGCCCAGAGAAAAGGAGTCTCAAGGGAGACCTTATCCCTCTCTACAACTGCCTGAAAGGAGGTTGTAGCCAGGTAGGGTTGGTCTCCTCTCCCAGTTAACAAGTGACAGGGTGAGAAGAAATGGCCTCGAGCTGCACCAGGAGAGATTTAGATTGGATATTAGGGAAAATTTCTTCACTGAGAGCCTGGTCAGGCATTGAGATAGGCAGCCCAGGGAAGTCGTGGAATTGTCATCCCTGGATGAGTTCAAAAGACATGTGGATTTGCCACATGCCAACATGGTTTGGTGGTGAACATGGCAGTACTACGTTAATGGTTGGACTTAATGATCTTAGAGGTCTCTTTCAACTTTAATGATTCTATGATAAACTATAAATACAAAGTCAAATATAAGCAAATTGATGACAGTTCTGCTGGAGCTATTCAACATCTTTTGAAAGGCTAGACAAGAAACAGTTGAATTTTAGCGTGAATTGTTTTAAACAATAAAATATACTGATATTTTTTTCAGTATGCTGCTGAGTGAAACAGCCACATTTTAATCCTATTTCCACATTGTCATTCATTTCTAACAGCTTATGTATTTKAACCTGTGTATTAAAGATTATTAGTTAAAAGAGCCGGGAAAGAAACACAGAACAAGAAAAAATCAAAGCTGATGCCATAGTGTCTTTGATTTTTCTTAATTTAACCATGGGTTTTCATTCATGTGTTAAGAGAAGAAACTCTAATACCTCTGCATTTGTCTGCTCCCCTTCAAATCATATGTACTTACCTACAGCAACAGTATCTGTGTTGGTTTCCAGGCTCTTCATTTGCAAAGCACTTTGAGGGATCTTGAATGTGAAAATGTTATATGAAGCCAAATATTGTTCTGCTTTTAAGTGACTCATAAAACTGCCTCCACTTAAAGCATACACGAGTTTGGGTGTGTTTATAGATACTCTTTAAATGAAGTGGTTTTTATAAGACATTTTAAAAGGTGAACATGATTTGAGTTTGTATAGCACATTGAGTTTAAGGTATCACAAAGAAATGAATTATGATTCAGGGTGGCAACAGAGACTTAATAGACAAATGCTACTAAGAAGGTATTTTATCTGAAGCGTTATGTTTTATAACACTGCATTATGAAAAATATCGTGATTTTTTCTTAGGCACTTGGCAGTTCACTRAAGGGACTGGAATATAATGTCTGATATGAAAGGTAGCCTCTCTTTTTTCAATTCTAGATTTCACTTTTCTAAAAATCTTTGATGAGGTAGGAGGGATGGGGCCTGCTGTGGTACATTGGTTCCTCTCAGTGTATTCACTCCTACTGGCCTGCAGTTGAGAGCTGTATGATACTTGTACGTGGTTGTGTCATAGTAGTGGAAATAAAGTTGGGGTATATTTTCACATGTGTGTTATTTTGTATTACGATACTATCAGATTTCACAGAGTAAACCTGACAGTGTGCTTCATTCTTAAGGTAAAAACGAGGGTGAAAGAGTACAGATTCTGTCATCTCTCATTAATACAAGTCATTTCTCAGAGACCTAAATTTCAGAAAGATGGTTAAGTCTGTCTCTTTTTAGGATGCCACTTAAGAGTCTGCCTAATACTGAAAGATAATTCGTGTGTATGCCAGTACAGTTTTAAGAAGCTATCTGCTAAAGAAAGTGCTCTTTTTCCCTGAGACGTAGTACAAGATATTAATCATTTCTCATTACTGAAAAACTTACATGGCTATCGAATAAAACAAGGGTAAGACATACGGTCTCGGGCTCTTTGTTTTAAAATATCATCTTTCCTAATTTCATTGTCCTTTATTGTTTTATCTTGACTGATCTGTTTGCTTTGATTCAGTGAGGGGCTCTGAAATAACTGCTTTGCTAAATACCGGAAAGGGATTGCATTTCCCTGACAGATGAAGTGGACTTTGTCATAGCTTGTTATACCTGCCTCCTTTTTGAAATCTTGTAACAACTATTTTGCCTCATTTTTTTGCTTTGCATTGTGTTTCTTCTCCGCTTTCTCTTAGTACATAGATTCTTACTATCTACAGTAAAATTTAGTCATAAACTGAGTTCTGAGATGCCCTGACCACTCCTTCAAAGTAGACAGTCCTGTTGCACTTACTGTCTTTTAGTTCCCATCATCACTTACCAAATGGCAGATTTTTTTTCTGAACATATGTCCTGTAGTAGCAGAGTCAGAGGTGGTAGGCTATGCAGTGCCTTCACCCACAGAAGCAGTCTCTTTTTTCAATTCTGTTCTGTACATTATGTCTTTCTTATAAACCACTGAAAACTTTGACAGCATCATGAAACACAATGGGGCTTGTGTGGAATTAGAGATGAACCTTGAAAATTACTTCAGCTGAAGGAAAACGCTTCAAAATTACAAAATGAATCTCGTGGATAATGTGTTAATGATCTGATTGATTGAACTGCATAATAAAAACTAATGATGGTAGATGGGGAAATAATAGCGCTTGGTTTAAAATATCTATGTAGAAGAAGAGAAATAAAACCTAGCTAAAGTTAAATAAAACCTAGCTAAACTTAAATAAAACCTCTTTGCTTCAACTTTCCTGTCATTGATGGAAATAGCCCTGGTTCTGGTCTTTGTCARAGAAATAAAGCTGCATGATTCACTGAAGAGACAGCTCAATGAACAAGCATGACAGGCTTGATTCATCAGAATCTTTCATGTTGTATTCCAGTAGTAATTATTTATTCCTGTAAAAATTTGCTTCGAGGCTAGGTTTTTGGCTAGGTGGGTTCTAGCCTCTTTGAGAGCACAGAGGAGGAATAAATCTGGCTTAACCTTGACTGGAGACTCCCTCAGTCACAGAGCTGGTACAGTTCTGTGACTGGCAAATAGCTGCCCTTTGGCCAGGCGGAGATTATGGCTACCGTGTTGCTGCCCTGCTTATTTACAATCCTGCTGGTAGGGCTTCTTTTGGGAGCTGCTGTTAGTATGATTTAGGGAAGCCCTGAAACAGCAACTGGTACTCTTTAATATCTTCATCAATGACATAAACAGTGAAACCAGGTGCACCATTAGCAAGATTGCAGATGACCCCAAGCTGAGTGGAGCAGCATACCCTGAAAGACAGGATGCCATCCAGGCAGACCTGAACAAGCTCAAGAAGTGGGCCTGTGAGAACCTCATGTGGTTCAAAAGGTCCAAGTGCAAGGTGTTGCACCAGGGTCAGGGTAATCCCAAACATAAGTAGAGACTGGGAGCTGAACTCCTTGAAAGCAGCCCTGTGGAGGAGGGCTTGGGGCTATTGGTATGTGAAAAGCTCAACAGCAATGTGTGCTTGCAGCCCAGAAAGCCAACTGCATCTTCTCCTGCATCAGAAAGAAGTGGGGCCAGCAGGTCGAGGGAGGTGATTGTCCCTCTCTACTCTGCTCTTGTGAGACCCCATTTAGAGTACTGTGTCCAACTCTGGAGTCCTCAGCACAGAAAATGCATGGACCTGTTGGGTGGGTCCAAAGGAAGGCCACCAAGATGATCAGAGGGCTGGAGCATCTCTCCTATGAAGTCAGGTTGAGAGTTGGGGTTGTTCAGCCTGGAGAAGGGAAGGCTCCATGTAGACTTTTTAGTGGCTTTTCAGTACTTAAAGGGGGCTCATAAAAAAGAGTGAGAGTGACTGTTTTCATGGGCAGGTACTGATAGGAAGAGGGAGCATGTTTTTGAGCTAAAAGAAGAGAGATTTAGATTGTATGTTAGGAAGAAAACCTTTACTTGGAGAATAGTGAGACACTGGCACAAGTTGCCCAGAGATGCTGTGGATGCCCCATCCCTGGAAGTGGTCAAGTCCAGGATGGGGCTTTGAGCAACATGATATAGTGGGTGACATCCCCGCCCATGGCAGAGGCGGTTGGATCTAGATAATTTTTAAGGTTCCTTCCAATCCTAACCATTCCATGTTTCTATGAAATACTGATATTCATTCTCTGTATCTTCTGGTAGCACAGTATTTGTTCTCAGTGCTAGGAGCAGAAACTAATTTTATCTATTTATAAACTGATATCAGTTAGAAAAAAAATAAACAACACCAAAAAAATTTTGCTATTATTGGATTTTGAAAGCTCATCCAGAGAAGAACGAACTTTTCAGGACAATGTAGCTATTATTTCTGCAGTGTGCATCTCAAAAGAAAATGAATTAAGTGTCAGTGCCATTTGTTTGGTTATGACAGAGAGAGAGAGGGATGATCAAAGAATAGGTTGCAGCTTTTTTGTCCTGTATTCCTAAGTCTTGTCATAAGCAGTTGTGTTGATTTCCATACATTCCTCCCTAATTTATTAGTTGCCCTTTTACACTAAGAGAATGCATTTTTATTCAATTACTAGATCAAATAGAAATCAAGAAAGACTCATCAGTGGCCTGCATACAACCCTAACAGTTTAAGGGTAAAAAACTTCTACCTGTAAGAGTTGACATGTTATTTAAATTTTAGAGACAATCATAGATATCATCAGGGAGGTTCCAGAAATACAAGTGTAAGTGAGACTTCAGAGTTAGAGAAGGGTCTGACACAGTAGCTTACTCAAGCATCTAACATTCTGCAAAAGATGTGTGTGGTTCATGGGGACTTCGTTATTATGCACAGGAAAGGCATTTCACTGGGTTTTTTTCCAACAGCCATAGAGTGAACCGAATTGTTTAAATATGAATATGAATGTCCTTCTTGAAGCTGCTACTGGAGAAAAAAATTGCATACCCTTATACTTGGCTCTTGTCAGTAAAAGCGGTATGCCCCAGTGAATTTCAGTCCAGCAGAGGAAAGTGTTAGAGGGTCTTGAGGAAGTATGAAGGAAATGATTATACAATTTGAGACTATCAAAAGCAAAGTATGTTCCAACAGAGAAATTAGCAAAACACCAGTGAACAACAGTGTACAGTAATATGTAGTAACTTATTCTGGTAAACCTTTAGAAATGTAACCAATATATTCTATGTGGATGCTCTGGAATTCAAAAAAAGTTCTACAAGACAGTCCTTTAAAACACCTTATATATTCTTGGAACAGCTATTTAACAGAGTCATGTGGGAAATGGTCACAGATATTTTTAAATTTTTCAAGGTAAAAGTGAAGAATGTGGAAGCTAATCATCTGGCCTTCCTAGAAGGAAATAAAAGTGTTTTCAGGTGATTACCGATTTCTCACTATGTATCAAGTTCTTCTGCATATGCTCCTCCTGAGTTACCTATGCAGTTCTTGGAGAAGATCTCTTCTTCTCACCTGTGAAGCCCATTCCTACCTTTGTTAGGCAAAACTGGTTTGATAGTGTATAATGATTTGATTAAAAGATTCATTTATTTCCTTCCCTTTTTGCAAAGAATTGCTATAAGCTTTATAGCTATAAAAATAAAACAATTTTTTTTGCAAAGAAATATGTAATTCTTGATTTAAACTTGATGTCAGGAATTTTTAGGGGGAAAATAATTCCTTCTTCATTTGTGGTTCAGCAGTCACAAAGGATAATGTCCATAACTCCTTGTTGCATTCATAATTGAATAAAGCTGCCAGGATGCAATAAGAAAAGGAGGGTGGTGGGAGTCCTTGAAATGTTTGTCTTAACTGGTTTTGGAGCTCAGTCCTGCTATCTAAACTGAACAGTGAAGAGCTGGTATTAACACCTGGACATTATGTCTATGCAAAATCCACAGTTCCTAAAGTAGCAATTAATTGGCTTACTGTTGAAAACCTCCTATGCTGAATTCTGAAGCTCTTTTCTGAAGGACAGTGTTAATTTGTCATGTAGTGCTGATTCAGATTAACTGGAAGTGCATTAATTTTCCACACAGTCCCAAAGTCTTGAGTCCTTGCACTATGAAAGTTTGTGAGAAATTAAAAAAAGTTGAAATTAGTGATTATTTTCTTCCCTCTTTAAGACAAAACTGAAATTCAGATGCATAAAAATACATTTCTATATATGTGCAAATAACTTTTAATGGAACATTTTAAAATTATTCTTGTCCAAATCTTAGCTTTTCCCTTCCTTGCTACCTGTCCTTAAGGAACACACTTCAAATCTCAGTTATGCTTGGGCTGTATGCTCTAATAGTTTATAAGACCTTGGACCATTAACAAATCTCTCAGCTTTTAAATAGACTGTGACCTATTCATTTGCAGGGCTACTCCAATAAAGCAATAGCTCACTTAGGTTAATGATGGATCATGGTGTGATTCGATTTGCAGAGTGCAGACTTGCCCATTATCCCCTAATGTTTGTATGGGTCATGTTATCACATCCTAATAATGATTTATGCCACCTCTTGTTCCTGAAGATATCACAGTGATTACAGGAAAGCTCGGTGTGCTAGTACACAAAGCCTTTAGGGTTCTGTTGGCTGCTGCTGAATTATTATTTTTGGTTAGAGCATGATACAGCAGGGAAGTCTCAGGTTTCTCTGTGACACCTTCTTCTTGTGATTCAATTGGCCATCTGGCTGAGCAGACGGGCTGGACATTTGCAGAAATCAGATCTGTCTCCCTGTCCTTTGCTTCCTTTTTTTTTTTTTTTTTTTTTTTTTTTTTTTTTTTTTTTTTTTTTGTTGTTGAGGAAAGTTAGCTAGCCCTGACCTGCTGTGACAGATTATTTACAAGTCAAGTGCCTTATGACTTTCCCCCACTCTCCCCCCTTCACAGCTTGAGTTACTAACATGAAGATGAAGCAATTTCCAACAGGAAGAAAACATCAATACTTTGTCCTCCTGTAGTTATCCACAGGAGAGACTCAGGCTGGCAACCACACTGAGAAGGGAAAAAAGGATATGTTTTCTAGTTGTGAATACACTGCGAGTATCAACATAATTTCTTTTCCCAGTGTTGCCACATTGTCATTTACACTGAAAGATTGTTGTCACTTAAGCACGGCAATTCAAGACAGTCTAAGTGATAGGATGAGAGGTGAAATTTTGACTGTGACTGTAAATGTTTGTACAATGCTCTTAAGGTTTATTTTTACTTCTCATTTTTGGGGATGATCTGGATTTTCTTACTCCACCACTGAGTTTATGCTGAATGATTATCAGGCTGCTCACTGGTCCAGCTGCTGACAAACACTGAATCTTGATAAATGCTTCCAATAGAACTGTCATAAACCTCACCAGCTCTAAACTCTCCGAAACATAAACCACTCCTAGTTAATACATAGTACAGCTAAAACATGAATGGGTAGAGAAATAGTTTCCTTATATTTTCCTATACAAAGACATAAGACCTATGGAAATTAAAAAGATGAACTTCTTCATTCGCTACCAAGTGCACATGCAACCTAGATACAGAAGAAATTGCCATAAGAAATAATGCTGTTCTTCAAGTAAACTAATTTTCTTACAGCTGAATTTAAAGATCCTCCAACAGCTTTTGTCACTAAGGAGATAAAATAGTTTCACTCAACATTTTTCTGAGGAAAGCCACTGATAGTGAAAAAAATCTTAATTGAAAGCACCTGTCAACATTTTTTGTCCACTTTCTCTGCTTCTAGACTTTAGTAAAAACAGCCAGACTCAACAGTGTCAAGTAATGACGAAATATTTAAAACTATGCTTTTTTAAACCCCTTCAACATTTTCTAATCCACCCATGAAAACATTTCCTAAAGGATTTGAACGCTATAGAGGGAATTTTTTGTTTAAATTAGACATTAGAAATAGAATTGTGATTGAAATAATTTTGCTGTGTTGACCTGTTGGGCATGGAATATGGTAAAAAGACGGGCACTTAAAATAAATGGGTAAAGCCACTTCATATATTTGGGTCTCATTATATAACATTTTTATTTTGCTTTAGAAGTATTCTACAAGGACCTCCCCAGAAACAGTGCCAAGGATCTCAAAACTGTAAGCAGATTTCAAACCTAAATTAAGTTTCCCAGCTGCTTAGTGGTATATACTCACATTCAAATATTGAAAAATGGCTTTTGAAATGTCTACTACATTAGAACTCTGAGAAGTTTTACGTACTTTAATTTGCTGAGTGTTGCAGCAAATTTAGGACTTGAAAGTCCCTTGTGATAGTTGCCTGAAGCATTTATAGGAAGTGATTTTCTTCCTTTTCCCTCCCCTTGCATCAACAGTATAATGATTTTTGAGGATCAATATTGTATTCTTCTGTTTGGAAGCTTAAACTCATGCAATTTTATATCTGTCTGATGTTTTTCCTCCTTAAACATGGAGGGCTTATTGGAATTTGAAAGGATATTCAAACTCGCCATTTCCAAAGACTAAAATCCAAGGTCATTCTGCCTCCTTCCCAGTTCCCGTTTCTAGTGATAAATTTATCAAAAAATCCTGGTGTTTTAATTATGTCTAAGAAATATATAGACTTCGTTTATAATCTGAATACAATGACCCATCTTTCAACTCAGTAGACTAATACCGGGGAACACGTGACTTGGGCAGTTTTTGCAAGCAGAGCAAAGATTTTTCTTTCAAACTATAAGCATAGTTGTAACTATTACCTACTAATTTTGCAGCAAAGTAATTTTTGTAATGAATCTGTGCTGGTTCGAATGTGAACCAGCAGGGGAAATTAACCCCACACAAATGCCTCAAAAGATTTTAGGTCAGAATTACAATTTTAATAAAAAGGTTGAAATAAATGCAGGAATACAGAAACACCGGCCTAAACAAACCGACAGAGTCACGGTACAACCTGACAGTGGTTGCAGTCCTGTTGAAAGCAGTGGTCCCAAAGAAAGGCCTGGTCCACTGAGTATCCAGTGATGAAGAGTCCAGTCATGGTGGTCCAGAGTCCTCTGGGTTTCCAGTTGTCTGGTAGTCCAGTCCTGGTAGACCAGTCCAGTAGACCAGTGATCTCTCCCATCCCAAAGCCTACTTTTATGTCGTGTTTCTTGGCTGGTACCTCCTCCAGGGGCGGGGATTTCCACAATGGAATGGGATATTCCCAGTGTTCTATTGGTTGATCACATGAGCCGAGTCTTCAGGGAGCAAACGGTTTCTGGCATTCTATGGGTTGGTGTTTATCTGGTTCGGTAATGGGCCATTAACCGAGATAATCCACTCAGGGTGGGTGGTGATTGCTGTTGGCCAGAATGGTTGTCTCAGTTGAGATAAGGAGTACCACATCACCTCACATGAGCATAGCCTCAGGGACCAGATGTGTAACTGTGAATGACCCATCTTATAGAGGAAATATGTGGTTCGTGATAGAATGCATCCTTTTATGGTTAAACCAGGACAGAAACATAAAGACACTTCAAGATTTCAAAGTCTGTGTTAATGCTGATAATTATAGATTAAGCTGGCTACCAAGTATGATGCACAAGCATAGGATTTTTCCATTTTGTTTCCCTTTTTCTCTCTATCTTCAATAGGCAAATACAATGTGGCATATCTGTATCACTGTATCCATTTTTTCTTTACATTGAAAACAGTGCAGTTAAAAAGATGGCCTGAAACAAACTGTTGGTTCTATCATTATTTTTCATATAGACCAGTGGAATCCATCCCTGGAAAGCAGAAATTGCTAATGTCACCAGTACAAAATACCTATGTAGGAATTTGTGAACTTGTTTATTTACCTTGTGAAAATATGTAAATACTTAAGTCATTATTCTTTTTATCATCTCTGAGATGATAGATTTAGAGTTCTTCTTTTCATGTCTTGATATTTTAAATGGAATAAGAAGGTCCTTAGAGGAATTTAGGGCCATAACATCCTTCTGTTGCAYTCTAATTCTCAAATAGGAGCTAAGTGCTCAGAGTTTTTGAGGGTTTAAGTTAAAACATTATATAGATACTGAACCCCAATGAGAAGCAATGCAGAGAAAGAAATGATGCTTTTTATGTCAAGAGCAAAGTGAAAAGCTTTGCTTTGGAAGCTGTCAAATGTCTCTTGCCTGTGTCTTACCTAAATACCAATATACATGTAGAGTTACCCCTGTTATGGGAAGCTCATTAAATCCTACTGTCAGACAGAAAAAGAAATCTTCCTCTCATAGCTGCTCCTAGAGGTTTTTATGTCATGTGCTTTTTACTCTATGAAGAATAGACTTTTCAAACTTTTGTGGGTTTAATTTAGAATTATAATATGGGGCTTTCTGTCCAATTAAATTCAAATTACAAGGAAAATGTTATTTCTGCCTCAGATATAATTTAACTGTTCCAAGAAAAACTTGGTATCATGGTACCTTGGTAATAGGAATGTATAAGAGAGGGAAGTGGCCTTATTTTGGTAATAATAGTGGTTTTCTGATGACCGCTATCACTGTATTATTTCACTTCAATTTACTCATTTATTTTTGTAATATATGAGGCTAGTCAGCACTAATGCCATAGGTAATATAAATTAATTTATGTGGATCAGCTTATTTTTAGCACTAGGCTTCTAGTCCTGGTGCCCTGTACTTCCATATTGTATGTGACAGTTTCTCAATTTGAAATATTTATTCCCTTGTTTAAGTTAAGTCACCCAATGGCAGCAATAGCTGTTGGCATGATGAGATACTTATTAAAAAAAAGGAAAATGAAACCAGTGGAATCATAAAGCCAGGGTGGTTTGAATGTTACCTAATAATACTAAGCAAATGTACAGATGTGATGGTCCAGCTTTCATATATGAGGAACTGAAAAGAGAATTACTTTCTGAATTCCTGAGAATGAGTCAGTTTTGTCAGCCTTGGGATGAGCTATAGAAGCCCTGTTCAAAACCTACCTGAGGGAAATATTCTACTATTGAGAATTTGATTTTCAGCTGAAGAAATCATTTTGTGAACAGAATTTGCTTTCCTGGAGAAAAAATTAGAAGGAAATAAATAAATAAATGGTTGAAACAAAATATTCTGCAGACAAACACATGCAAACTGAAAGCGTTCAATTCAGAAACATTGCATGATGCAGTTGTTGCCTCATGCTCTTTCTTACTGAAAAGCAGAAACACTATTTGCATTTCCCTCCATGTAATGGTTCATGGCCTTGTCAGTCTTATTCACTAAGGAGGGGGTTGATCTCTGCAACAGCATGGAGAATATAGTGAATAGGAACAGTCCCATTTAAAAAGAGTAAGACTATAAATCTGAACTCTCTCTGTCACGTAAGATCAAGGAAATATTCCAACTGGGCATTTTGGTTAAAATTATATTTTGTATTTTGGCCCCTCTTTTCTCTAAAAAGCAAATGCCTTTATTTTGAACATTTCTAAACTGTCTTATTTAATACTACCTTACTTCACATT
This sequence comes from Amblyornis subalaris, assembly GCA_018881555.1. Classification (NCBI taxonomy): domain Eukaryota; kingdom Metazoa; phylum Chordata; class Aves; order Passeriformes; family Ptilonorhynchidae; genus Amblyornis; species Amblyornis subalaris. The sequence goes on from JACAXG010000092.1 coordinate 2,189,965, forward strand.
TTGTGCATAAGATTTAAACCCCCAAAGTATATTTTATCTGTTGCTTGTGAACTTAATAATGTGGAAAGTTGTGTTTATCGATCTTCTTTATAGAGGTTTTCACCTCTAGTTTATTCAGCACTCGGTTTACTCTATTCCTTCTTCACTCCAGATCAAGACTTACAGGAGTACAAGTGACACCACAAACTAAATTGTAGAAGTTTAAGAGCTTGAAAGAATTATTAGGCCCTAGTTGTTGTCTGACAACCTAAATAATTATCTTAACATCAAGGTCTGACCCTCTTCTACACTTAGCTGAGAGACTGCATGCTGTTTCGGCATTCTTGTAACAGCTATGGCAGATTATTTTCCATCTTTCCTTGAGGATATTTATCAGATAGATAGCTTAATGTTGGTACCTTATGATTTCTTGACAGCTGGTCATAAAACCTGATAAATGTTCCTGCCAACAAAGCAACACGTGGGTTCCAAAAAGAGTTTGCAATTTTTAATAAGGTAGATTATTTGATTGATGTGCAGTATGCATTCTAATTACAAAAAAAATGAGGAAGAGGAAATTTGTCACTTCCTCATTCATTATTCCTTAATTAGACTACAACTAATCAGGATTTATGATTGGCTAAAATAACCTCAGATTTAATTTACTGCACTGTCATTACAGACAGATAAAAAGAAATCATGAATTATATCTTGCTGCCAAGACAGTACAAAAGAACAAGGAAATAAGATGAACCTTGAAATATTGTCAACATGACTGTCTGCAATATCCCAGATTAGTAGTTTATTACAACAAATGAAATGCTTCTCTCGTGAAATGACAGAGTGCATTTCTTTTCAATATGCAATATTTATGTGTATTCTGAGTATCAGAGTAAATCAGTACAGCACCTGAGACCAATGCACTTCTTTTGGTTTTGGCTTGTGTAAAAGTATTTCGAATACTTCACTTAACATCAAAATATGTCAAATGGGCCAAATGAGTGGTAGTAATAACACAGCTCTGACATTGTCACAGCTTCATTGCAGAGCTTAAATGTAGAGTGCAAACTTTTATTTAGGCGGGGTCTTTTTCCTAAGTCAGGTTTATTTTACCAGTCTGGGTTTGCTGTGGTGTGTGTTGTGTGCTTCCACTACGTGCATTGCTGATCTATGTTTTAATATGTGCATTAAGGCAAGAAGATAGGACAAAAAGAGAGTAAATTTTCCTTATTATGTTTTTGTTCATGCTATATTCTTGCATGGTGACATCAAGTTTATTTATATCTCCATGACACATATATGTGCATGTGAAAACAATGTATTTGTTTGGTTTTTGGAATCTGCTAACTATGCAGACAAAAGCACCAGGTGCCTGTGGTGGAAGAGGTGGAAAATTCTGCTTAGTCAAAGTTAGTTCTTCTTCTGCAGTACTGTCATTGTTTTGTATGCCCAGTGGAGGAAAAGAGAGATAGGAAGAAAGATGTCAAAATGGAAGTTAGCACAATGGTTAATGGCTAAGGAATACTTTTGGGATGTTAAATGTTTTTAGTGTTAAAAAGTTTAAATCCCTGTTTGCCTTGGCTTTAACTCAGGTCTCATTTTAAGTAACTTCACCTCCATATTTTACAGCCCGAGTCTCTCCAAGGAAGTTATTTAAATTTTTGTAGAAAATTAAAAGATCACTTGTAGGAATAGGAATTTTAAATTACTCAGTAGCACAGTGGGTGGAATACTTACCCCCTCTTTCATAGGCAAGTTGGATTTCTGTTCTGAATAGATCCAGGCAGGGGTTTCAAACCTTGGTATCCCTAAATCTCAGATGAGTTACCTTCTGCAATATTAGTTGGTCTAAAATTTAGCTTCAGGCTCTTTATAGATCATTCAATATTGCCTGTGAGGAGTTTTCCTACTTCAAATTTGAAAATGCGTATAATGGACAAAAAGTACATTTTAACTACTTCTACTACTTCTACAACCAACTTTTTTTTTTTTTTTTAATTGGTTCCAAAAGAGGGTATGTGTTTTGGCTGCATTTATTTTCTCTTCTGCTAGTGTAGACCCAAAAGGCTTCAAAAATAAAGGCAGATAGTGAGAAACAGTAATCTGAAGATTTGTAACCTTGAATTTCACAGTGCGAAAACTCTCAAGGTCCTGGCTACAATATAACCAAGTCATTGAAAAACTTATCTCCTTTTAAAACAGCTGCACACAAAAACAGCTGTTGTGACTCACTGTGGGCTCAAGCAACAAACCACAGGGTCGTTTTTATTTCCTTTAATTCTGTCTTGTAATCAAGTAGGTGCAATGCATAAGATTGAGTAACGTCGAATAAACTATTGGTTCTTATTGCATCAAGTAACATATAAAAATGATCAGTTCACTATCTGTCATTGTCAAGGAATCACTGAAAATGGCAGAAAACCGTACTTGTCTCTGTTTCTGCAGAAAGATTCTTTCTTCCCTTCTTTTCTAGGCGGCACTTGTCCGTGATGTGCAGGGCATCTTTTCTATGTGGGTGTGCACAAGTATGATCTCAAGATCCTCATAGTGCTGCTGATGTCCTTATTATCTCTTTTTCGTTTTTATTTTTCTTGTAAGCTTTTGAATTTTTTTTTTAATTTTGCTTTTTCTTTCTCTTGCATATTTATTTTCTTCTAATAATTTTTACCTCTTCTGGTCTTTCTGTACTTTCCCTTCTCTCATTCAAAAGAGGTAATATAGTTCAGTAATGTTACTGTATTAGATTTAAGGAACCTTCTGCTTCATGCCAAGAAAGCTGGGTCACATCTGCAGCAAACAATAGTTCTCAAATGCATCAGATACAGAGAAAGAAGCCCGAGGCTTTATGTAGCACAAAAAGAGCTCGAATATTTTTGTAGTGATCTTCATTTGCATCATATTTGTACCTTAGTAGACATCTCCTATTTGATTGCAAATCTATTTTTACTTCTGTACATTTGGCAATACACAATTGCACCATGGAATTGAGGATGTGAAGATACATCCAGTCTCTCTAAACATTTGTCTGTAAAGACGAGAAAATATCCATATATTAAATGGACATTGTTCTGGACATATTAATTCTGTAATTCTGTGATATATATTATGGACTTAGATATAGGTTATCAATGCAACTGGATTTCTGCAAAAGTTCTGAGAGAATTTTATTATGCAAAGCTGAATCTTAATTCTGGTGGTTATTAAAATATTATGTATTACAACATCTTCTTCACTACCGAAGAAATTGCTAATAAATTCTTTTGTTATTGAGGCAATTGAACAATTAGGCAACTAGCAAAGAAGAAATAGGACAGCCTATTTAGGCTAAGCCTAGACTCTTATGCATTTTAAAAGGTGCAAAATTATTTTTATTGTGTTAATTTACTTCAGTACCTCCTATCTGACCTTGGTAAGGCTTGCAGTGAGGACTTTTACAAGATGATTTTAAGGAAAATGGATCCATTTGAAATTTCCACATGGATTCAGACATCTCAGCAATTTTTTTAAAATGTACAATGTTTTATTTGTTGAAGAATTTAACTTATTTCTGTCAAACATGCAGACTCTGGACTGTTTGATGGTAACTTTTGAATGCTTTCCAGGTGCTGCTGTGTCTTTTGAAAAACTAAAACAATAGCTTTGCAACTGATGCCATCTGCCTGCATCCTTTGAAATATGTTAACAGAAAACAAGTAGCCTTGGAAAAGGATTAACTGTTTCAGTGCTGACCATATTGGCTGCAGCTGAACCCTTAATACTGTAAAAACCCTGGCTGTAACTGGGGCTGCAGAGCCACAGAGGAGCTTCTCTGTCGTGTCACTGAGATCATGACTGTTACAGCAGGTGAACTCCAAGGAGATCTGTGGCCTTCTCAGCCAAGAAAAACTGTACCAAATAGTGCATAGCTGACAAATGGTTCTGATAGGTTGAATGTTTCATTGTTTCTTAGTTTAGGGAGGCTTTGCACAGGTGAACAAATAAATACTGTTTCCCATATTACCAAATAGGATGGGGCAAGAAAGTTCTAAATAGGAAAGGTGGAGAAGGAGAATGTAGTTTTGAACACTTGGCTATGTGAATGGAGACTTCACAGAAGTTAGCTGGCAAGTTTAAAATTGCTAATTGAGTGTTGCAACAGATACTTCAATTAAATTTTTCCCCAAGGGAAAATATCCTTGCATTTTTTTTCCCCAAATCCTTTTTCTGAATTTGGCTTGATCACCATACGAGCTATGTTCATACTTTGACTATGTATACAGACTATGTTAATATTTTAAGTATTATATTTTGTATAATATTTTGTTTGCTTATACGCCTGACACCTGTGGAGAGTATCTTCAATTTTCAGGCATTAATCAGACAAAGAAGGAGCATAATTGATATCTTAAAAAAAGCTGGAAAGTATTTCCCAAAATATATTTGATTCTATATTACATATTAAAAGAAATGTGTAAAACTTCATCTAGTAATTCCACCCGGCATTCTTACTTTTGGCATAATTAATCTTACTATTTATCCATATGCTGAAAATCAGGTTTTGTCCAGTTTTGGTTTAATCAAAAAGCTGCAGCTGATTAACTTCCTTTAGTCTGAGTTCTTCCATAATGAAGTCCCCATGACACCAAACAAAAAATAACCAATTGATCAGCTGCCACTTACTATTTCTTCTTTTACACAGGCCTTTCCTGAAAATGCTTCTCCTTAGCCCGAGGCTTAATTCTGAGATGTGCACAAGTTAGGGATGATAAAGCTGCAGGACAGAGTGATCAAGCCATGTAGATATGCATAGTGGCAAAGAAAATAGGTCCCTCATGTTCTTTATGTGGCTTGATTTTGTTTAAAATCTTATTTACACACTGCAGGGGGTAAGTGAAGAATAAAGCAATGCAGACAAGGTGTCATGAGCATGGATAGATACAGATATTACACACACAGTATATATATTAGAAAGCTAAAAGAATAGAAAAGCATAGCATTGATAATTTTATCAAATGATTTGCTTACTAGAGATTACGCATTATATTGTGTATCCGTATTTTGTAGATCTTGTTCTTCCTGAAAAGTGGCATAGTCGGTGGCATCTTAAATCAGGGTTTTTGACAGCCTGCAGGTGAGAGTCTATGTGGAACCTGAGAGTCAGGAAGAAGGGAGACTTTGTCATTACATTCATTAATAGAGGAATACACTGCCCTAAATACAGCAAGCAGATATGTCTATTTTATCATTTATCACTATATAATCTGTGCTTCTGAAAATATAGCAAGTTTATTGTTTCAAGATGTCTTATTTCTGACTTTCCCTGGCTTTTTCTGGTCTTGATGAATTGAAAGAGCATTGTTTTTATCCTCTGAGATCTAAACAGTATGTTGTTCCAAGTATTCTTTCAGAAGTGAATGTCTTCCACCAGCTTTAAAGAGACCTGACTTAGTGACTTCAGAGTTTTGAGAACATATTTCTTGATACCTTTTTGTATGTATAACAGTTATTGCCACATTTCCTTGCTTACTTGTGCACTTAATTCTCCCCAAAAGCACTTTGCCCCGTGCTAACTAACAGGTTTGTTTCCATTTTACATTCAGTTCGTTCATTCCATGTTAGATTTAATTAGATCATCTTAACTCCTAAAAAAGCATTACTCCTTTTTTCTGTAAGGAATGCATTTAAGATGGCCTTCCTAATTCCCTCCTACTTCACTTGTTCATATCATGGGTGCTAGAGTTATCCTCTTTGCAACAGAACAAGGCTTTCATAGGTCATTAAGTCTGTGTTGCCATGAAAATGTGCAGGTTTTTAAAACAGCTTCCTCTAGGAGGCTTTTTATTAGCAATAGACAAACTGAAATTCTATCTTTGGTACCTGTTAACATATTTGGTATAATATTCTTCTGTCTACAAGGGGCCAAGTGCTGAGAAAAAGAGAGGCAGCAGTGAAACAGAGCAGATGGTGTGGCAGCTAGAGAGTAACCAGGAAGGTGCTCCTGCAAGCATAATATCTCAGTTAGCAAATACTGTACCACAGCTATCCTCAAAACAGTGTTTGCCTCTGTGTCCCTTGAAGCTGTACACCTAAAAGGGCAGCGGCGGAACAGAGACGGGCAGAGACGATAATGAACCCACAGCGAAAGTGCTGCTTCTACAAACGTTCCTGTTCCCTCAGCTCACGTGCGTGTGCAAGACTCGCTGAGCAGATTAAATGGAATGAGGAGAAAATTGTCAGTATTTCATTGTCTTTCTCAATCTTTAATTTGTGTTCAGGCTGTCCTAATGGTTAAATTACCTTGCTAGGGTTTTTATAGCTGCAGGGTTTACTGTTTGGGTTTTAATTCTCAGTTATTAGGGAAATTGTTATAGGGAGGACTTAGATGCGTTTTACTCCTTTGAACATAACCTCTGCACACATTCACTCAGTTCATTTGTGCAATGTTGTTTCTAATAAAAAAGAGTAGTTTTATCAAGAAAAAACAGTAAACCAATTAGAATAAAAACATTTTAATGCAATTTACAACACAGCTATTAAGAATTCTTCCCATTTCTGGAGCAGTGCTTTCTAAAAATTATCAGGTCAGAAAGCAAAGCCACATAAAAGAAACTGGTAGTTGCTGTTCACCTACAGAGTATCAATATATTAGATAAAATCCTTTTCTTCCAGTGTAATTAATTGCTACGCATCTCTACAAGCAGATGAAATTTGTTGCATGGATTTATATGGCCAAGATTGTCTTTTTCACACATTTGAGAGTGCTTAAAATGCAGTTAATTTGCAGCTTGAATATCCAGTTGTTTGCCATGCTCTGTGTTGTTGATATGGGCTTAATCTGTTATTTAGCATTTCAGAGTTTAGGATTTGTGGATTGCTAAATTGAAGTAGTAGAACTGGTAATGAATTTGCCATAGAAGTGTGATGGACTTTGTACAGTTACTTGGGAAGAGAAGAAGTAAAATATATCTGTCACCGCACTGGGCAGATAAATGTGACCACTGCTCAATGGTATTACAGAATCAGAAAAAAATATTTATCTCTAAAAGTCTTTTCTAGCATTACATGTTATTTTTAACTTCATTAGATCACCTTACCTGAATTTCAGTTACCTTGAAATAACTGCTGCTAAATGACCATTGAAGCTTAGCTTTATTAGAGGTCATGGTTTTGAAAGCTTTTGGATGGCTGAAAATACAGCTTTTGATTCAGTGCCTGTTTCCATCAGTTTTTCAGTACTGTCACCTGATGGTTTTAAGCAAGTAAGTTTTTGAGTTTGGGCAGAGAAAATGACAGCAAAACCAATCTGATGTCATTCTTACTTTGCCTGTAACTGGTTAAAAAATGAAAAATAAAAATCTTCATCAGACAAGCAAGTAGGGCTGTGTTTTACTGTGCTTGCAATTCCCGACATAAGAAGTTACCTCTCTTCTTATGGTAAGTCATCCACTAGCCCTACAGTAAAGCCTGTAATCCACAAAGCAGGGAAAGAGGGCATATAAAGACTTTTTTTAGCTCAATTTAAACCTGTCTTTCCTACAGAGATAACAAAGGTGAGATACAATGTCTATGTACACTTTCATTAAGATCTTAAAACACCTGGATGCCTGTGTCTCTCAGTTGCACATCTCATTTCCCTGGGTTCTTCCTAAAAAGGTGCCCAAGAAGAGAAATAATAACCCTACAAAACTGTCTAAAACAGTTGGTGTACAATTTTTCATGCAGCAACACGTCTCTCTTCACTGATACCCACACACCCATTGCTAAGCTGCAAAGGAATTTCAAGTGGCAGCTGGTACATGGTATGTCCCTTTATCAATCTTATTCTGCTGCACTTTGGCTTATTAAATGTGTAACTTTGGAAACTGCTACTGGTTTTACATAAACATCTCTGATTGCACCTTTTTCTGTGTACACATTTGTGATACCCAAAGTCTGAGGACTCTCTTGATATAAATGCTAATTGTTCAGCAGTGTTTTCAGTTTCTTGTATTTCCCCCTATTGACCTATTCTGTAGAAATTTCCCTCAGCTTTTTTTTTAAATTAAGCAATCTTGTTCCTGCTTTCCCCAAGATCTCTATCAGTTTCTGAACTATATATAGCAACACTTCCTAATTTTTTATATTATATATATTATTCAAGATGTATTCATATATGTATATATGTATATATGTGTATATGTGTATATATATATGTATGGGACAGGGACCAAGTGACCTGGGACACCTCAGAGAAAGAGAAACTAAGGAAGGTTTACCCCATAATAAATAAGAAAATGAGCAAAGAAAGCAGAACAAATTGTTTCTTTAACTGAAGAAATTATTAAAGACGGTTTGGGGGCAACTGCACTAAGTTTTCACTGTCACAGATTCTTGGCAGTAGCTGTCCTAGTTTCAAGCAGCATGAGGTGTCTGAATTTATAGCTGGTGTGAAATTATGCTCTGGTATCAGCAAACAGAAATATTGAGTTCAGATCATTCCTAAGTGCTTCAAAATCTAGAGTTCTGAAATAGATGTTTAAGTATCTAATTTTAGGCAGTCTGTTTTGAAACTGGACCTATTATTTGTATGTGTTTTGAAGACCAGCTGACAGTTTATCTCACCACTTCAGATCTCCAACATTTCAGTTTCACAGTGCTAGAAGGTATGATATTTGAATGGCACTTTACTGTGTAGCAAAACATTCGTTCTTACTTCAATGAAAGCTGCAATAAATTTGATGGAAGTAAACAGATTTGAAATGTAATAGGCTGACAGTTCACTAGTTATGTCTGAAATATCTGACCACGAACAGTCTAAATTTCAAACCAGTTTTTCAGTGTCAGAGAATGTATTTAGGTTTTAGCTGAAGGGCAACTAAATGGTTCTATTTCCGGCTTAGATCAAACTGCATTATTTCCTGGCACAGTAAGGACCAGCATAAAGTTAGTACTAAATTAATTTTCAGATAAACAGCAATAACACTAGTGAATGTTATTGAGTTATATCAAAAATTGATAGTAATTGTATCTTCAACAACAACATTCAAGAGTAGAAACATTCAAAATGTTTCTACAGTTTTAATAAAAATACTAATGTTGAGGCTGCCACATCACAAATAAACTTGGAGCATATTGGGAAACAGAGAACTTGCAGTTCACAAAAATCAGTGATATTACAAAGGTTTGAAGAATTCATGTTAGATACTAGAATTTCAATCAAAGACCTTTTTATAGTGAAGATAAATTCAGCTGTAATTTTTAAAACTATAGTGAATTATTTATAATTTTGTCAAAATTACAACTTCCTCAAAACACCCATATTTTGAAATTTTTTCAAGAAAGGGATCAACTTGACAGGTGTTTTTACAATTTTATTCTTTTTTCAAAAATTCAGMTTTTTTTGTACAACTGTAAGTAAAGGATTAATATATGGCACCTTTGACAGCTGGGATTTTGCATGTGTTTGTGTAAAGACTTTTGTAATAAGGGATAGGGATATCAAATTTTGAAGTGGACTTTTCATTGCCTTTGAACAAGTGAGGCATTCACAAGGTGAGCAGGTTGCTCAAATAAGTAACCTCAGTTGCCGATTTGGTCTACTCTAGCAAAAACCTTATTAGCTGTCCTATGTTCTTGCACTTAGATTGTTTTGAAGAAAGTTGCTAAAAAGAAGTATACACCTCGACAATGAATAGTCCCAAAGATTTTTATGTAAATCCACAAAGAATTGCGGAGTTGAGGTTGAGGTAATATGGCGAACAAAACTCTTCAGCAGAATGGTGTTTGCCTTATGTAGTAACTCTCTAATTGCATATATAAATATTGGTTTAAAACGAGTCATCTTATTAAGAAAAAGCAATGACATTTAAAAGGAATCCCATAAATGTCAAGGCAAAGGCAGACTTGAGGTAACATTAATCTCCTATTAACTGTTGCAGTCACCAATGAAATTATTAAAATGGAAAATAATTAAAATGAGCTGATTTGTTTCATGGATGTTTAAAGCCTGAATAGTATAAGAACTTCTGGCAGAGTGGCTGAACTAAGAAGATAGTTCGATTAGAAAAACATAGTGGCATGGCCAAAATCCTTTTTTTCTGTGCTTAAGAGCTTCTTTCTTTCCATATGTGCAGAACAGAACCTTTCTTTTGGCAGAAAAGGCTTGCAATAAGACTACATAGCTGGTCAGAAAATGTTGGTATGGTTTGTGGGTTTTTATTTTTTTTTCCCCAAAAACCAGATTATATTTCAACAAGGATTTTGATAGGAAGCATTGTCAGCTTTAGCATAGCATAGAAGTGTTACAGTACAGGCTGTGTGTGGATGTCTGAGAATAGAATCATATGCAGGAACCAAAATGTTCAGCTCTGATACACAGGTTGCAGGTTGGAATCTCAGTTGCAGTTGACAGAACAGGGATTTCCATTTGCATTAAAGTCTTGAAATAGGAGACTTGGAAGGGAGAAACATCATAAAAACAAAGAGCATTTCTTTACAAGATGTGGTATCTAATTATTTTTAAAAGGTGGAGTAGCATAAACTGTTAAACAAGGCATTTGCTTCCAAGATCTGTGGTCACAGACCTTACAGTGTATAAAATAAACAAATTAAATGCTCTAGTTGAAAAAAGTAGATGTTCACCTGTGTCTTCTGTGGTCCAGGTGATTGATCTAACCACTGTGCCCTTAGCCATAACAGGGACGAGGCAACACCTTTGCCAACAGGAAACATTGTATKGTCAGGAGAAAGCAGGCATGACTGTAGAACATCCTGCCTCTTGTTTGTGTTGAGCCATGGAAGAAACAAACGGCATCTATACATGCTGAGACATATTTATCTCCTCCAAGTATTGATGTGAAACGGTCATTCCAGATATAAATAATTTTTCTGTATTAAAATTAAAAAGAAATAAAAAAGAAAAAAAATGCTCTTTGTCTGAATGTTAGTCATCAGTAGGTAGCAGATCTGTGCCAAATCCCATTGAATTCGATGAGGTGTCCTGCTTAGAGATGCCGTCATGACATATTAGGACATACTTTTTTAAAACAGAAGAAAGCTTAAGCAGATATCTATGTAAATATATTAATACATTATATGCATGTATCCAAATAAAAATAAATTCATAATTGGTAAGAAAATATAACCCAAAAAGAAATTTTCAATAATTAGTCTATGTGCAGTCTCACTCATCCAATGGACCTTATTTAATTACTGCATTATTAATAAAGCTACATTCAGCTTTAATTTTTTACTCCATGTACTTTTGGGAAAGACATTGATTCTACATCTGTATTAGCCCTTCTAACATACTTGTAAGAATAAAAGAACCTCCTGAGTATTTGGACAAGAAGCAATGTTTGTCATTTGGTTGGCCTGTGGACAACTGAGCCAGTTTTTTCACCTTTGCTATTTAGTGCTCGTAATCTTTGATAGGTACATAAATCAGGTGACAGTGTTTCAGCTTCCTAATTAGGGTACTGAAGTTACTTAAGGTGAAAAATCGCTGAGGGAGACAGTATACTAACATAGGTCGATATTTTATTTGACTCAACTAAGCTATCCAAAGTGAATATTTCCACCATTTCCCAGTTCTCTTATGGAAGAACTGCTGACCTATATTATTCCAATAACCCATCCTCTGTACACACATCAGGGTGTCAGTGATCTTCTTAAAAACTTCTAATCGTTGCATGTTTTCTTGAGATTGATTTAGAGATTCCTCATGAATGAGACATGCTATAAGATCACAAGAATCTGGAAAATAGACAAACCTTTTTGAATAAAGTATTAATAAAGTTAAAACTGGTCTAAAAATTTAAAGTTAAATAAAATTAAAACTGGCCTTTTGCATCTTCATTCAAAAACAAAGTCACACAAAAGTTAGGAATATTTAATGGAAAAATTTATAATTAAAACTCTTGTCTTGTCTGGGTGCAGCAAAAATTTTGAGTTACTATTTGTTTTTTCTTACAGTAGTTTGGGTCACTATCACTGACAGCATTTTGACCTGAATGAAGATGCTAAACTGTAAACTTCTTAGCAGCTGGTTCCTCAAGCCTTCTGAAAGTAACGTCTCCTCCAACAAATATTGTGGCAAAGGTAGCATTTTGAGGCTTTATGTTCATCCAGTCCAAATCAACATGCCTATGCTATGTGATACCTGAAATTCACAGAGATTATCCTAAGAAAACAAACTGTTGGATGTTTATTGGGATTACAATAAGAATTATTTGGGTGTATTTTAACTTGTTATGTTGGCTGTTTTTCTGTCTTCAGCTTTATATTGACTATTTCTTCTCTGTGCACCATCATAAATATCTGTTCAAAGTAGGTTTGTTAAGTATTTTTTTATTTTGAAATAATACAGAATACACAAGAGATGTTGCTGTTGCCACACATGACCTCCTCGTTAACCAGAACTGGAGATGGAATGCACTGGAATGTTTCAATGTTAATGATGTTCAGAGTATGGTTTTTGTAATAAAAGATTAATTACCAGTTTTTGTTCAACTTCTCAGATATATGCCGCCAATAGTGTCAGTGGATTAAGCTGGCAGTACTCCTAATTCATCTTTAGGTATGTGTTGTGCACCATAAATTTACATCTTTCCAAATGCTGCAAATCTGCCCTATTAAAATAATAAGTTTTATTGTCTACTAACAAAAGACAGTAAAGGTAACAAAAATGTAGAAGAACTGGAAATAAATACTATTAAAATCTCTTTTTAGAGTAAGGGCATTTTTACTTTTAAAACCCAATAAAGGCATTTTTAAAGTTAGGGTTAATTTGAGGATGGTTGTCTCAATAGATTTCATTGGCAATATGATAAAATATATGTTAAACTCTCAAATATTTATTACTTTAATTTTGTTTGATTCCTTGCTTACAAATATATGTGCCTTTCCTCTCTCCCTTCCCTATAATGACATCTGGATCATAGGTATTCTACTGATCATGGTTGAGGTACAGTGCCCTATAATAGGGTTATAAGACTATTTTGAGCTAGAAAAAGAAACTATCAGTAAGATATATGCATATTTTCAGTTCTAGCCACACATGAAGTATGTGTGTCCTGTTACATGAAGACATGAAACTTGCACAAAAGAAGCATTTCTTCTGTGGTATTAATATTTCCTTAATCTAGTAGATTTTTTTTAGACTTTGACGTTCATTTGTGGGACTACACCTTATGAAGCTACTACATGTTATGTTCAAGGCCATGTTGCATATGGTCTTGAGCAACCTGGTCTAATACCTGCCCATGGAAGGGAAGGTTGGGATGGTCTCTAAGATCCCTTCCAATTCCTTAACATTCTATTATTGTATGCTTCTATGAAATTATACTTTAGTTTGTGTGGTCTTCACATGAAGTGCTACAAATGTAGATTATACTGGAAATGGAGTGTCAGAGTTCACTAATGGAGGTTTTTCTGCAACTATGTTGAACGTAAGATTGACAAGGATATTTGTAGACATCCCTGTAGACAGGGAAAAACTGTAAGGAACAGTAACTTTTTTCTTTCTATTTTTTGACACTAAAATGAAAACTAGATCTAATCTTGTCCCCTTAATTCTAGATTGTGCACTGAGCATTTATAATAGTTTCTAAAGAAATTATACATAATGTGAACTTACATTAAAGGACAAAAAAATGAAGTATGTACTGAATTACTCGCATAAAACTGTATCATGGAAGCACTGCTAGACAGTAACATTTTCTATATAGGTCTGATGATAAAAATCAAATAAAACTGATTCCAATAGTCTATATGAAGGCGTTTCTAAGGTGTCTGATGTAATGAAATATTATCTCTTAAAGAAGGACTGTTAGGAGGGGATTTCTTTACAGCACAGTAGAGTGGATCTGACTTACTCCTGATTAACAGGAGCAGATAAGCCCCACTCTAGCCTTCTTTTCAAAGATAATGAATTCCATGGCTCCTTCCAAGGCAAAGTTCTGTGTAAATCATGGTCTGCCTAGTTTTAGAACATGTCACTGTGATATCTGATTTTTTGTTTTATTTTTGTCTTCTCTTTTCTGAATCACTTATGTTTATGATACACTATTTAAGTTATTTATCTCTTTTGTAATCTAAACTTTAGATCCTCTTGTATCTTCTTCCTTAAAAGATCAAGTTTAACAATGGAAGCTGTGGTTAATGTGTCAATTGTGCTTATTCTTTTATTATATCTGGTTGAACTAGGGCATATGGTACGAAAGGTCAGTGATACCTAACTGAAACATTGATTAAAGTGCTGAAAATCATCTCTGGACAGAGATGTTCCCTCTTAAAAATCAAGCGAACAGGCTGTCATTAAGCTGTCCTGTTCCATTCTTGTATCTGAACCATTTGTTAACTCCCTAACACTTAAAAATAGGTTGTGTTAGATTGAAATTTAGATTTAAGGAAACACAGAGAGTTAATTGTGTCTGGTCGACAATTCATTTCATACATTACAGTCAGATAGAATCGTGTGAAGATGGTCTCTTCAGCCAACAGAACTATCTGGACTATTGTTATATTCATATTGCAGTTTAGCACATTTACATGCTACAGAAATTGAATTCGTGTCCTTTACAATAATCATAAATGTGATCATTTTTTCCCCCAAGGATTCTGGGAAAATCAGCATGAGATCCTTGGGAGCAATATTTGTTTAGTGTTTTCAGAAGGCAAGTTACTAGATTGAAGTGTTCATTAAAGATTAAGTTATGACCAAAAAGTTAGGGTTATGTGAGTATCAAGATAATAAAAATAGTACACTTTTGGTGTTTTTTTTTTCCTTTGGGATTAAAACTGTTATGTGGAAGGATTATTTTGGCATCTTCCTAAATCTCTCCCAGGTAAATGTGGAAAACCAATATGTGGGCAGTAATTTTCTAACTTAGATCTACATTTGCCAGCTTGATTTAGGATATTTTTTTTTAATGAAGTCTCCTGAGAAACAGTATACATTTTTCATTGTTAGGCATAGAAATAATTCTAGAATTTCTTTTCAGAAATTCACTGACTTGTTTTAAATTCTTTTGGTTTCTGAGGGCTGCTTGATTAAAACTCTGTATTTTTTAGTGAATTTTTTTTTATGCACCCGCTAACATTTACTGGTTTTATATCTTCTTGGTTATTTTTCTGCCTAGAATATATGGTGTAAATGACAATGTTGGAAAGCCACAAAGATATTTTCTTATCGTGTAATACTCTTTCTGGTTACCATATCTTCTTTTTTCACTATGTTAGTCACTGTTTTCTCCAGTGACAGTCTCCGTCTTAAGGAACAGTTTGTGCTTGTCTTGACATGTAGAGGATGCTGAGTGTTTTGATAGAAGTATTAAACCACAGGTATGTCAAATTCAATAATTTATGCTATTCCATTAAAACAGGGGTTTTTTTGTGGGGTGTGGGTGAATGTATGAATCAATTCTGTTACAAAAAAATCCTTAGTCCATGATAAATCTGTGAGGAAGGCAGGGTATACATCTTAAATTATCAAAACCTATAGAACCTGGTTCTCTCTTAAATGACAAAAAACTATAGAATCTATCTCATTCTTTGCCCTGCCTTTCAAAAATGAGATGGAAAGAGATGTGATTTTTTGAACAACTTGCAACCTACTCGTTACAATAGAAACATGGAGTGTGACACGCTAGTAGAATAGCTGGCAGACTTTAGGTATCCTTACCACTCCACTGATTGTTTTAATTACCAAAATATCTGCCTTTTAGTGATTAAAATCTCAAGTATTTTTTTTCTGCGGTGGAGAGACTATTTTTTGTACTTTTCCAGTAATTTTTTTTGTTTCTTCCAGTTAATTAAATGTTGTAAAAAACCTCAAATTGTCCAGAAATGACATCTAAGTTATCTTCTCTTTTCAATAATTATCCTAAGGTGTTTATACCAAATAGACTAAGTTCATTTTCTTGTCATCACTTCCTTACTCTAATCAATTACCAGTCATAGGTAGTACAGCTGGTTTCACTAATATCTTTCACCAGTATTCATGGAGTTAACCTTTATGTATTTTCATTCACTTATGCTCACCTGTGTGTCTGCCAGAAGTACATTCATACAGTCTACACAACAGCTTTGTAGTAAAATTAATGATAAATTCAGCTGGATCTTCCATCAGGAAGGAGAATTCCAGAGGCAGTGGTGCAGCACAGTAGCTCTTTAGTATAGGAAAAATGAATTTCTGCCTCAGCTGAGATTTTCAGACAGCCTCCAATAGAAAGCCTGATGAGAAAGGATGAAATGAGAGAAACGTTCCACCACAAATCGAAATCAGCCTCAGGCTGGGCAAAGCCTAGAGATGGTGTGCTAGAAAATACTATCTCTTCCTTCCTGACGCTGGCTCACATACCAGGGCAGAGACAGGAGTTCTCAAAAAGTAACGTGTTGGAACCTGCTTTGTAGTGCTGCAACAGCCCCTCTAAAAGTTGGCTTCAAAAATAAGTGGGGCCTTCCAATGGCTATTAATACCAGCACACCATATTGACACCACAGCATGGCAGTGGCACAACCTTAGGGGCAGTGGGAAGGTAGCTAAGAAACCCTTCATGATTACGGAGAAGAGATTTTTAGACGCGAAGGACAGAAGGAACTATTTGATTGGCTGGTCTCATCTGAGTTCATAAGCAAACGGGAATTAAGGACTTCCTCAGAATAACTATTATTTCCAATCAAGCATCATTCTTGATTTACACATTCCTGGTTTGGATTGTTCTCTGCAATGCTTGGCCAGTGGATCCAGTGGCTAATTACTGTCATTATGGAAGCAAGCATGTGCTCTATTTGCAAGATACATTCAGCTAACATTATCTTCCATACATGGGCGGGTTTTTGTTGTTTTGTCATATTTTGATATTCTTTCCTGGTAAAACAAATATTTTTTCACTGTTAAATGGGGAACAGAAAGTTGCAATGGTGTGAGAGACCCAAGTCAATATAAAATAACATGGTAAATAAGATAATAAAGTCGGGTCCAGTAGAATATGAAGTAAAGTGTGGAAACATTTGTTTAAAATTATTTCCTCTCTGAATCTCCTTAATTCTATGCACATTTTAACACTGCAACTATAAATATGCCAGTATTAGCTAAATTTATAAAATATTTTAATGAGAAGGGTAAAGGAGGGTTAAACGACTGCGTAAAATGACTGAAAATCTAAATGAAATTGGAAAACTAAAATAGATTAACAGATTTTGTTCTGGATTTGGGAAATATAATTTTAGTTGCTTCTTGTCCTTGATTGCCATAGACTAGAACAGTCAAAATAGAACATGTAAAGATGACATTTTTAAAGAAGCTAAACCAAGAGAAACTCTTTGGACTTGCAGCATTGCTTTCTCCTTCCCCTTCTCTAGAAACTTACAAGAGAGTGTCTTAATATTGGCTGGTACTTAGGAATATAAACAACATATATATTGGAAACCAGCAGGCTGTGAAGTTACATCTTACACGAAAATCTTCTTATAGCATGTAAAATATTACCAATGTTTTGTTTTCTTATCTAATATGACTTTTAGTTTTACATAAATCAGGGATATTATAAAATCAAACCCATGAAATATTGTGTCAAGCATTAAATTAAATTCTTGGAATAATTTTAATTTTTTTAAATTCATTATTTTTTTTTACTCTATGTAAAATTCATTCTCTTCTCTAAAGTTGAACTGCACATCATTTCCCATGTAGGTCATCAGTACTTTGTGTTGCTGCATTATTCTCTTACTCTTCCCTCTCCAATCTCCCCCATTAGTTACTGAGTCATTTTTCTGCCTATGAAGTCACATGTAAACTCTCTGTTCTGCTGTTCTCCTGTCTAAGCTTCTGTAATCTTAAATTCATGAAATCCTCAGTGACAGTGCTTTGCTTTGCTCCTCGAGCATCTGGCATATCCAAGTGGTCTCATGCATAAGCCAGGGCCAGAAGATACTCCAGTCTGTCTCTCTCTTTCTCAGGCTTTGGTATTCATACAGCCCTGGTTATTATAGTTTAATCTGTTTACACTCTCTAATGAATTCATACAGCACTCCTTTGAGATACAGAGGATGTACTGCTGTTCACGTTTTATAGGTGGGTGTTGAAGCACCACAAAAAACCTGTGATGCCTTTTGAAAAATAATGAATTGGTTTTTCTTTTGCTTTATATGACTTTCAACATTTAGATCTTTGAAGTCAAGATTAAAATGAAACCCTACTAATTCCAATTGATCCTTAATGACTGGGTGGGAAGTTGTGTAACAGAAAAACTGATGTGGTGGCCCCAGCTGGTTTGGTAAAAGCTTGTAGTCTCTATTACTTCAGCTCTTTCCTCATCAGTCTGCCTCAGTCACTCTCTGTCTGGATGGAAATGTGAGTCATCAGTAGACAGAACTTCCTATTTGGCAAGAGTATCAGGGCTTGAGCTGCCCTGACTTTAAATAATAGCTTTCCAGACTGTGTATTTCCATATGGACTCCTTTTTTGTATTTAGGCCTTCATCTTCTCAATGACCTGAGATCTGGCTCTTTAATGGTGCAGTGGACCTTAGCCATATTTTCTTTTCCCTGTTTTCTTTTTTTTAAAAATTTCTGTTCCAGCTAATAAAAATATTAGAATTTGAGTGAAATTCTGCTCATTAGTGCACAGGTGACTACGGAGATGTTTTACAGTGTTAAAGAGATGTTTTACTAAATATCTTAGATTTTGCAAAGTTGAGCATTGAAATACTTAAAACAATCTGGGAGCAAGTATCTTTCCGAAGATCAAACAGGAGTATTCTGTCATATTTCAAATTTGCCACTCAGATTTTGTCTTTTTCCAGTTTTAAGCATCCATACCTGGAATGCTGGGTATGGAATCAAAATTACCGATGTATTCATTTGGTTTTTATTGCAAGAAAAGAACCCTTTACAAGATGGGGTACTGAAAATAAATTACCTCTTTCACCAAACCTAGATGTTTTGAGTTGCTGATGAGGTTCTGAAATTTAAGTCTATATTTTCTCCTGAATTTCACACTCCAGTTTTCCTAACACTACCTGTTAACAGTGAATTAAGGTGAATTACAAACAAAAAAAATAGTGTGGAAATGTGAAAATATATATAGGTGTTGTTAAAAATACTTCTGCTGGGAGAATCTGATTATTTAGCACATCTTATAGATCCTCTTTGATGTAAAAGAATAAAAAAGAAAATTTGAAGTTGTTTTAGAATGAATGGCAAACATTAAGATATTGATATTTGTAGTTTTGAAGAAAACAAAGCAAAATATATACCCAGAATTTGTATTATTGTCTTGTTTGGTTAAATTACAACTGGTTATTTTTCAATTCAGGTGAATTCATTAACTAGTCTTAACACCGAAGATCTTTTATGAGGGAAAATTTTTCAGAAAGCGATTTGCATTATAGGCATTTTTATATGCTCAGTTTATTCTTACACAGTACTAACTTTATTTTGATTCACAACATCTGACTTTTCATTCTGACTACAATTAATTAATTTCTAGCAAGAATAAGAGAGGGTAAAAAATATTTGTCTGAGTGCTTTAAGGAAACCCAAATATCTGTCTGCTATAGGCAGAACCGAGAGTGAAATGATTGCTAGAGAGTTACATGGCTAAATCGGGAGAAGTGAGAGTCCTGTGTGTGTTGTAGAGAAAGCAAGAAAGTTGCCATGGCTGGTTTAAGAGTTATAGCTTGCTTCCCACAAAGCCTGAGGATCATATTTTTATTTTCAGTAATAACAAGTGTTCAAATGTATTCTGTTTCTTTTCATGACTCTTACTGTACTTGTGAGAGAGCTCTCAAAATTGGATTTTGAATGTTCTAGCCCAATCCTTGCAGTTAAGCCAACAGTCTTCTAAAATTATCAAGTAATGCAAAGAATTATCAGATTCATACATAATTTATAGAGTATATCATTAGTTTAGCCAGAAATATCTGTTTTCTGTAAAGGTTTATCTATCCTTTATATGAATTAAATTTTATTTCATGTGAACAATGGTTTTTGTTGCTACATAGGGGCCTATTTATTCAATACAAAGGCAATTTTTGGAGTTGCTGAAGGAAATATTAAGGGCCTATTTGGTATGTTTAGGAAAAAATAAAAAATTCAGATTGTTCTGAATTTAAATTAATTTCAATGCCTTGCATTTGGTAGAATTAATATAAATGAAACATTGTAATGTTATTTCTCATACTCAAGTAGTTATCTCTCTTCTTGCATTTTCAGTGGTTTGCTCTTTTTCAAGCTGCTGGATGGGAACCCAAACTCTGCTAGAGATCAGCCTGATGCATGAGATACCAGTACATAAAGCAGATGGATACATCTTACCTGTAATGAGGCATTATATCTCATGTTCTTGTATGTGCATTTATTTCCAGAGACATTATAGTTACTGGTAAGAACATGAATCTATTCAGAGAAGTCAGCTAGTTGAGAAAGAGAGAGGAGCGAGGAAAACCAGTGCCACCACACCTAGCAATCTGTTTATATAGCTCATGCCAGCATAACAGTTTGGGCATTTAAGTATCTGCTTAAAACAAGTATCCTCATTTAAAACAAGCACTTCAGAGTTTTGCTGAATTTATACTTCAGAAAGGATGAGTGAAACAACTCTTACCTATTACCTTTCACTTAGTTTTAAACAAATCTGGTTTTACCATTAGGAATCATTTTTGTGGAGGGTAACGGTGCCAATAAGGTGCCAATATCTATAGGACCATTAGTGTCATTTTAGAATTGGCAAATTTGTGGGTTTCTGAACTGGAAAAAAAAAGTGTCACTTATATGTATGCAAGAGCACAGAAGAGAGAACAGTACCAGATGTAATTTTGAGAAATTATATTTGCATAAGGTCTTGGTTCATAATGTTTGCAGATGTTGTGGTAAGGTGAAAATAAATTATTTAGATGTGTCAAGGTGAGGAAAGGACCCACATTTATATCAGAATACTTGTCATAGAGGACAGAAAACCCAACAAGTGAAAATAAGAAGGTGCCTTTTCAGTGCAAGAGTCTAAACATGAAAAAAAGTACAATAGTGGCTAAGGAGGGAGAAGGCACCGATATGAAGAAAATGCTTTTGAGTGAGTGGGGAACAGCTATAAAAATACAAAATCTAAAAATTATAAGAGCTTTTTAAATTTATGAGAGCAAATTAAAATTAAATAATGTGATACTGTGAAGAGGAAACAGGAATCTAAGATGATGTTGGATTCAGTAGCAGAGTTAAAATACTGAGGCAAAAAAATCTATAAAAACAAATTTTATAAAGATGAAACTATTGCATAAATACTATTACTACTAGTGCTAATAATAGTAAAGGTAAAGTATTTTAAAAGTTACTTCAAATTACAGATGTGTCTTAATAATTTTGAATACAAGATATCTGAAACACCAGAAGACTGTAAATGGAACAGCCTTTAAAATGAAATCTGGCCAGAAAATGATGAAAACCTGTTCAGGATGGTAATATTGCTGTGTTAGACAGCAGTGATTAGGAGAATGTTAGCTATTGAGATTTCACCCACTTAATATTTTGTCCTTTCTCAAGGATACAATAGTATAATTTCAGGATCTCGGACTGCTGATTACTGGACTGATTAAAATTAGCCAGGATAGTCACGACTGAGACTTGTACTTGTTTAGCCTCATATTGAAAACCTGTAAGGATTCTCAATAAGGATAATCTGAACTCAGTCTCTGTGTGGTGCAGGATTGTGAAAGCATCTGTGTTGAGCTCAGGCTGAAGCTGGCAGGCTGATGCCGACTTTCAGTCTCCAGTTTCAGATTATAGGTTTGATAAGTCTCTATCTCAACTACATATAGAATCACAGAACATGCTGAGTTGGAAGGGACCATCAGGATCATCAAATCCAGCTCCTGGACCTGCACAGAACACCCCAAAAATCACACCATGTGCCTGAGAGCATTGTCCAAATACTTCTTGAATTCTGTCAGGCTTGGTGCTGTGACCACTTCCCCGGAGAACCTGTTTGAGTCTTCAACCAGTCTCTGGGTGAAAAGCCTTTTCCGAATATCCAACCTAAACTCAGCTTCATGCCAGTCCCTTGGGTCCTGTGACCGGTCACCACAGAGAAGAGATCAGTGTCTGCCTCTCCTCTTCCCCTCATGAGGAAGTTGACCACGATGAGTTCTCCCCTCAGTCTCAGGGTGAACAGACCAAGTGACCTCAGCCGCTCCTCATGCAGCTCTTCCTCAAGGCCCTTTACCATCTTCATTGGCGTCCTCTGGATGCTCCCTAATAGCTTAACGTCTGTTTTATATTGTTGCACCCAAAACTCTCCCTAGGACTTGAGGTGAGGCCACCCCAGTGCAGAGCAGAGCGGGACAATCCCCTCCCTTGCCCGGCTGGCGATGCTGTGCCTGATGCCCCCCAGGACATGCTTGGCCCTCCTGGCTGCCAGGGCACTGCTGACTCATGTTCAACTTGCCATGGACCAGGACCCCCAGGTTCCTTTCTGCAGCGCTGCTTTCCAGCCTCTCGCTCCCCAGTCTATACACACAACCAGGGCTGCCCCATGCCAGGTGCAGAATCTGACACTTTCCCTTGTTAAACTTCATACAGTTGGTGATTGCCCAGCTCTCTGATTTGTCGACGTCTCTCTGCAGAGCCTCTCTGTCTTCGAGGGAGTCTCTGTGTTTGATCACATCAACATTGGAAGAAATACACTAAATATCTGAATGCAAGTTTGAACCCATATAATTTGAGACATTTAAAATGGTGTTCTTGTATGTTCATGCATGATGTGATTTCCAGTTGAGATTAAATTAATCATTTACAGGTGAAATATTTGTCCCATTGAAAAGAATGGACAGAATGAATGACAATAAATTTTAATAAAAGAATGGGAAGATATTAAAGTATTAAAATTTCCTAGCCAAGAAATGCATAATATTTCAGATTCACCTCAGTGTTCTATCCCTTTTAACTAAGAAGAAATGGATATTGACAGAAAAAAAGATTCATGGGTTAGCCTGGAGCAAAATGTTCTTATTTTTCTGAATCTTCCACTGCATTTGAGAAGACGGCCAGTAGTATGGTTTATATTTTTCTGACATCTCCGCTTTTCTCTTTTGCCTAAAGCAGAGTGAAAGTGTAGGGAAGAAGGAATTGTAGAATCCTCCTTTCAAAAAATGCTGAAGGCCTGCTGCTCCTCAAAGTGGAATTTTTCAAAGGACAGTTAAGAATTTCTGACTCCAGACTAAAATCATATTTAAATCTGAATCAAGATTTAACCTAGAAGTTTTGACTCTTGTCTTATAAGGGTGGGAGAGCTCTACTTAGTGGAGTGAAACAGATTTCCATTTCTTTAAAATATTGAAGTTTCATACAGATAAAAGAAGCTACATTAGTTCCTGTATAAACAAGTCAGTTATACAATATTACTGACACATAGGAGCATTCAGGAGAAGTGTGTGAAAATTCTTCCATCACGATTCACAGAAGAATCTCACATCATTATTTTTTCTTTGCAGAATAGCTGTATTCTTTCTTTAAAAATATGTCAAATATTTCACGAGCTATGTGAATAAAGCAGGTGTACTGAGAGGATACAAAAAAGTACTACAAAGAAATAATAATAAATAAATAAAATTACATCTGAATTATTTTATATATTATTGTGGTTAGGACTTGTACATTTTTGGCATTTCAGACTTCTCTTAGAATGTATTCCAAGGTTTGCAAGAATGAGTGTGGGAAAAATACTCCACACCTAGTTTCTAAATGAGATTAAAATCTCTGTGCATACAAAAAAACCCAACCCAAAACTTGTTTTAAAAAACCAATAACAGTATAATTTCATCCTGAATTTTCTTCCTTCCAATCGAAGAACCTCATGAATTGCAATGGGTGTTCAATCAACTAACACGAACTCTATGTGGAAATGATATGATTTTTCAGCATTTAAGATGGTCTGTCAAAAGGGATTTGAGGTTTAAAGTAAGAGATATGATATTTATTATAAGTGGAATTTTGTCTGAGGTATTCTGGTTTATTAATCAGTAAAAGTACCCTGCTAGCATTTCTGGATAGAATTGATAAAAGTTTATCTGAAGGATGTTATTTGCTTCAGCATAGTGCTTCCCCCACACTCAGCTGTGGAAAGTGCAGTACAGTTTACAAGATGTTCTTTCAGCTGAATTACCAGCACAATTTGCTGGATGTTCCAGGGATTCTTCCCTCATTCAAGCATTTCCTCATCAGGAGTTCCTATCTTTCAGCGAGGATAAAAGGATATGACTGCAAGTCAAGACAAAAGAAACACTGAAATATACAGATACAGGAAGCACTGGATTTAGGCTCGATACTTTAGGCATACACATTCAATGAAATTGCAAACACCTGAGATACAGATGTAATTTCAATATATACTTTATTAGGACGCTAAGTGGCAATACTCAGTATATTCAGCTTTTGTGAATAGCAGTTATAATTTTGCCAATTTCTAATAAATTGAATATACAAAGAGTTTTGCTTTAGTACTGATGGTTATCATTTGTTTATTAGGTTCTGTTCCAGGAATTGCATGTAGTTCATTTATTCTGTTTGTTTTCAAAATGAAGATATTTCACAAGACTATTATCTGAGAGCATGAAGGAAATTAAAAACTTGATAGAACTAGTATTAATCAGGCTACATCTTATCTAAGTGTGTGCACATATACGTGTAGGCATAATTTACATGTGCATATGGTATGCAAATTTGTGTATAGCATGTAAATTTTGGTTATACAGATATATATGCATATATTATATATATATCTTCAAGTGCAGTTTACTCATCTGTAGATAAGTAAATTAAGCAATAAAGGCTATTTATCTACAAAGCACTGGCATTTAGACATTAAAGTATCTTCCTGGTAGATAAATTATTCTAATATTCCAAACTTTCAAAAAGGCTTCTTCTTTTTTCTCCAGTGATGTGCCAGTTTCCTACCTTAGGTAAAATTTATAGCCAAGAGTTGTAACTTTTCAGTCTATAAGTTTACTTGACCTAAGCTTGAGTGTCAAATTTACCAGTTACCTTTTTACTTCTCTAGTAAAAAGTCCTTTCATCTTGATCTGTTATCTGCTGGGAGATAAGAGGGGAGCCTTGGGGAATTTGTGCTGCTTCAGCTTTGTCAGTCCCTAATTAGTTATTTCTCCTGACCCTGTGTGCAGCATGTTGTGGTTTTTGTAATACCGAGAGCCACAAGACATAGTTCATACCATGTAGATAGGCAGAAGAGAAACATGTGGCTACTTCAGAGAAAGGAAGTAACCATGGTTTCCCAGGGCTTGCTCTACTCTGCTGAGGCATGAGATGTGATTGGATTGCTCTAGACACTAAGTGCAAGTATTTAGCCTACAGCCAGGGCAACGAGCAGTTTGGATATCAGCAGTCATTGCTGGCTCATTTCCCTCACAGATGGATGTCCCGGTTTCCTTTTGTCCATACCCCACCTTCCTTGACTGATGAGGTAGCCTTTGCACACACTGGGCTGCTTGATTTGCATGCAGCCAGCAGCCACTGGATATTAGGTCAGAGCCACTGACCTAATGTTACATAGATTAAAGGGGAAAAATGATCTGTAGACACAGCTTCTTTTCAGAGCAGCCATATCTGGGAAGATTAAACATTGATCCAACATGGTGTTTCATCTCTAACAATGGCCAAAAATTGTAGCCAAAAATAGTGTAAATGAGGCCCACGCATAGAATCAAACAGGATGATTGAGGTTGGAAGACACTTCTGGAGAAATATAGTCCAATCTCTCTTATCAGAGCAGGATCAGTTAAACGAAGTTGCTGAATGCGTCTCATTGAGTTTTGAATGTCTCCAAGAATGAAGACTTCAAAACTTCTCTGTGTAATCTGTTTGACCATCCTCATAGTATAAAAGCATATGTTTTTGTTTTGTGGGGTGGGCTTATTTTTTTTTCTTTTTAAGGTTTGAATGGGATTCTTTACACATCATTTTATGCCCATTGTCTCTTTTCCTGCCACTGGATGCTACCGAAAAGAGTCTAGCACTTCCTTCTTGACTCCTCTTATTGGGTATACACATTGAAAAGATTCTCCTGAGCCTTCTCTTCTCACGGCTGAACAATCTCAGCTCTTTCTTGGCATCTCCTTCTATGTAAGATGCCTCAGTCCCTTAATTATCTTCATTGTCTTTGCTGGACTTGGTCCAGAAAATCCATATTTGTCTTGTACTGGGAAGCCCAAACCTGGACACAATATTCTAGATCTGTCTCAACAGGGTTGAGCAGAGGGGTCCACCTCCCTTGAGCTGCTATCAAAGCTCTTCCATACACTGCCCGGGTGCTACTCATCTTCTTTACTTCAAGCACAAAATTGCTGGCTCATGGTCAATTGGTTGTCCATCAGAGCCCTCAGGTCTCCCAGAAAATATTGCTCTTCAAAATGTTGCCCTCCAGCGTGTCCTGATGTAGGGGATTATTGCCTCCACATGCAGGACTTTGCAATTTCCATTACTGAACTCCAAGAACTTCCTGTCAGCCGATGCCTTCAGGCTGCTGAGGTCCCTCTGAATGGCAGCAGGATGCTCTGGTGTATCAACCACCTCTCCCAGTTTTGTACCTTCTCCAAACTTGCATCAATTGCCCCGGTCACTGATGAAGAGATGATAGACAATTGTTGGTCCTGGTATCAGCCCCTGGGGCACATGCTGCTCCACCCTCAAGGTTCAGCTCTCTGACTTCCTGAGGCATATGTCTTTTCTATAAATGTAGTAGTTCTGTATGTATGAGTTTGTCTGTCATGAACTTTTCGTCACCTCTTTTAAGCGAGGCACTTGCTCACAGATGTAACTTGCCTAGACGTCAGCGGTGCTCAAGATTTAAGACCTGTCAACACAAAACCACAGGAGGGTCAGTAGGGTGCTTTCAATTCCCAATGGTCACATTAGTTTTTCTAAGAGCCACTTGGTTATTGAACTTTTTAAATTTAATTGGTGGCAGACCTCACAGAGTCACAGGTGGTAAATTTATTGCAGTTTCTGCTTATAAAATGAAAATGTGAGAGCTTAGATCTTGTGAGATATCTTTTGACAAATACTGTCACAAATAGCGACTACAGTATTAGTTTATGAGCCCTGTTTAATTGTTACCTTTTTTAAATGATTGCACCAAATTTACGTAAAATTTGCATTTTAAGCGTACCAGTTATGAAGAAAATTGCCTCTGAAAATCAGAAAAAATTGTAATAATTAACTAATTATAAAATAACTTGGTTTGTATTTAGCTGATGCTTTTTCCAAGAGACTGACAAATCCATGAAAATCGAAATCAGTTTGTTGGCTGAATAATTTTGAAGCTCTAATTTCAGCTAAATGGTCTAAGTGGAATTAAGTTTATCAGATTTTAAAAAATTGATTGACGTGTGAGGGAAAAATGCATTGCGTTAGTATAGTACTTGAACAGCTTGCAATGTATAAGAAGCACACAATCCTCTATGATAAATATGGATGACTATAATGGCTTGTGGGAATTCTTTTTAAAATTTTGCCAAGGACATCTAAACCAAAGTGATAGCAAGAAATTACAGCTCTAAACAAGATTATAGAATGGTCAGCATTTTTCTAGAAAATAAAGAGTATCTGAAAAAGGTACTTTTTGCCCCATTATTTTTCTACATTTTTATCAGCTTTTTGTTTAGTCAGTGAGCATTTTTCAGGAATGCAGTAATGCCATGCATTTTTATAGAAGTCTGGCTCCTTCATTGATTCCTGTTAAAAAAAAAATTTATATACTTGTCACACCTGATGCTATATTACTGAATTTCACATTGTTATTGAAATACTTTGAATTGGACTTCAAGGGTTTGAAATTATACGCTATGAGAGAACACTCTCCTAGTGGGAATTTTTATAGGTAGAGACAAGGAAAAGTGACAGGGACAGTCTAACGTAGGAGCCTTTTTAAAAATATTGACAGAAAGTTACTAATTGCACACATTTTTTCTTATTTTCCTGATATGAGAGTGATGATTTGGAATGCCTTTCCCATGACAGTGATATACTGTATGCAACAATAACACAAATCACGGTTAGTTCATGATATCTCAACCCTTCAAATGAGGGTAAATCTTATGGTTAGATCATACTATTCTGTGACCTAGAATGTGAGGCTGATCTGTCTGAATTCAGCATAAAAAAGCTACCCTTGCCCATGCCTCTGAGACCAAATAAGCTATGAAGTGATTTTATTATCTTTATGACCTGGCTCCTGAGAAGATGAGATAGGCAAAAAAATCGAAATATGCTTATTTCTAGAAGAGGAAACAAAGTTTTTTAGCTAATAATTTTCCTGTTGTTAAATAGTATTGCTGTAGTGCTTAGAGCTGTTTTGTAAACAAAATTGTGCTTGTTGCACATTTAGTTACATGTACTTGGAACAATAGTAAAGTGCTTAAACTCAACAAAGTGTGTTTTATTTGTCAGTTAATGTACAATTCTGATGTGTTGCATGGCCTAGTGCTTTTACCACGAGAAGTTTGTATTAATAGACTAATAAAAAATGCCCTGGAGTATCTTAATACTATTATGGTATGTCTCTTTAAGCACCAATTAATTTATTTAAACTATCTTTTTAAACACATTTTCTCTTAAGATTACCTTTTTTCTACATAAAATTAAAATCCTTCTAGCTGTAAAAGGATGAAATAGGAAACCCACTATTTTATTGCCACAGAATTTTTTAAATTCATTACATATTGTTTTACAAAATATTTTCATTTGTATTCATCTCCTGTATTACATTTGTCTTACTCTCCTTTTCCTTCCCTTGCAGCTTAGCTCTAATTTCTCCTTTCATTGCTTTTCCAGTTCTTCACATATTATTTTTCTTCACATTACAGCAAGTGTTCTCTATCTGATGCAAAATTTTCGTGGTTCTCTTTATTTTTTACCAACAACTGCAATTATCCTTATATTCTAAGATATTGGATTGCTTAAGAGCTGCCTTAAGTTTTTCAGAACCTGTAGGGTTTGTTTGAGACACTTCATAAAATTGTCCTAAATAAAAATGGTAGTTATAGAAAGGTGGAAACTTGTCCTGAATCTTATATAGATAACTGTTTTACTTGTGGGTCATCAAGTCTCACGGGTTGAAGAGATATGCTGGTTATTTTAAGTCCTCACAGACCATATGAGCTGTGCCCTTTAAATTCCATGAAAGTCAATTGTAAAAATGTATAATGTATCCAGGAAAAATATTCCACTTAGGAAATTGTTATGCAGCAGAATTCTAGTGTGTCTGACCTTTTCCTTAGTTGTGTAGATGTTACCATACAGTTATAATGAAGTCCAAGCTGTCAGCTACTTTAAACAAAGTAATGATGCAGAGCAAATTTTAATCATAGCATATTTCAAAGAAGCACCGGATTTTTTTTTCATAATTTCTATAGTATCACTGTTAATAGAAATAAAACCCTCTACTTTTACAAATAGATCCCATTGACTTCTGTTAGATAGATACTATGTTATCACTTGTGGATGGCAACTGAGGTATTGCAAAAATGCAAAAATTGGGTGTCTTTTCCATGTATGTCAGAAAACTTCATAATTGCCATTTAAGAATGTTAAAGCCTTTTAATGTCCGGCTACAACTTTAAGAGCTAAGTTGGGAGCTTCCATTTATCTTTCTACATGAAATCAAAATGGAAAGTAAATCATTTCAACATGTCTGAAATGCTA
The DNA here is from genome assembly GCA_018881555.1 of Amblyornis subalaris. Lineage (NCBI taxonomy): Eukaryota > Metazoa > Chordata > Aves > Passeriformes > Ptilonorhynchidae > Amblyornis > Amblyornis subalaris. The sequence continues at coordinate 2,219,611 of JACAXG010000092.1, forward strand.
ATGAGATGAGCAGCCAAGCTTCAAAGAAAATTGTCATCTAATTCTGGAGTCCACCAGTTACATCTTTTCTCAGTCAGCTCGACTGCTGAAAGGCCTGCCTTTCACCAGAGAGGTAAATTAGCTCTCTCTGAAGTGCTACAGCCAGGTAGGAAGGGCAATTTCTCTTTGAAGTTTGGCCACTAGCACTTCTTTCTCAAGGAACTGAACTTCAAAGAGAAATATTGTTTCTCTTCTTTTTTGGATGTTGTACTCAGTAGTATATGAGACACAACTAGTCTTTGTGTGGTGGGGGAAAAAATATTCTTTTAAACAATAGTTCTGCATATATATCAAATTGAAGTTTCAGATTAGTTTCTGTGTGATAGGATAAGCTGAATAGTGATTAGGAAGAGCTTCTAGAAATTTGTAGCTCTCTAATTTACAGGATTTTTAAAAGAAGTGCAAAGAATGCATAAGAAAGCAAATATCAAAATGGTGATTTATTTTTGCTGCCATTCAATTTTTTTACAGGAGGAACCAACCCTTTGTCAACGAAACCCCCAAATCCAATGACTAGACATCTGGTTTAACTTTTACAGTTCACTGGATACCATTTAGGAGTTTGTTAGAAAAATGGTGATTAGAAGCACCTATGGAAGCCATCCAAACCCCTGCTTTCAGCAACATTATCACCAATAGATCACATCAGCTCTGATTTTGTCTAATGAAGTCTTAGAAGTTTCCACTGATGCAGGCTGTGCTGCTTCCCTAGGTGACCTGTTCTACAGCTGCAATAGCCTCCACATATCTAATCTGAACCTCTCAGGCAGGTAATTTTAGCCATTTCCCCTTTGACTTTGTTGTCTGCCACCTCTGAGAAGAGTTAGGCTCAGTCATCTTTCTTTCAAGTACTCTAGTTTTCTCTTAGATTGCCCTTTGACCTTGGCTCCTCCAGATGAAATAAGCACATCTTCCTCAGCCTCTCTTGAAGGTCATGACCTTTTTCAACTGTGGGACCCAAAACTGGTCACAATATTCCAGGTTTGGGTCCATTGTCACTGAGTAGAGCGGGATAAATGGTCTGGTGGTCATTGTCCTCATAATGTAATCTAATGTGCTGGTTGGTTTATTTGTGATGAGAGAACACTGCTGGATTATATTCAGTTTTGTGTCAGGTGTAACATCCACTTTCTTTTCGGCTGGTTTCCATGGAGCAGTAAAGCTATCATAACTGCAGCTGGTCTGATTCATACCAAGCAACCCCACTAATATGCCACGGCAGTCGGAGAAAGAGGATTTTTTCATTAATATGGCTATCCGAAACATTTCCATTCAGACAAAGCTTAAGTGATGCCGCTTATAAGCTCCACACTTTTCCTTTGCATGGGAGTCTTTCTTGCACGTTAATGATACCCTGAAATTCGGAAGAATGAGCACCAGTTGTAATGATGGAGAGAGCACTACTGTCTTCAAGACCTCATGAATTATCTTTAGAACTTCTTTCTCTCATGATTAAGCACTTATAATCTACACTTACAAGAAACAGACTTACATCCTTGAAATATTTAAAGGTTTTGTACAGAGTAGATGAGCTGTAAAATTACATAAAAGTCTTTCACAATTGACCATTTTCAATTAACTTCATGGAGAGATGTTAGGAGTAACTTGAAATTTTGGTACGTGCTGTAGCAGCTAGGAACAGCAATAGGAAACTCTCGTTCACTTCAATTGGTCTGGAGAGAAAGCTAAAATACTGATACATACAATTGCAAATGAAGATGTAGAATGGTGCAGCCCAGCTCTTACCACTTCTTTCAAGATTAATGTGATACAAAGTCAAAACAATAGCAGCATGTTTCAAATATTGAAATAAAACATAACTAAATTGTGTTCTAAAGTAACAAGGAAAGACCCATAGCTGTGCTAAATTTTTGCAGTCTCCAACATCAATTAAGAGTCCCTTTAATCTCTCTTATTCTTGATCACATTTTCTTACATGTTTCAGGTTTCTTTTGGTTTCACTTAATTGTATTAATCCTAATTTACACACACATTTTTATCTTAGCCTAGGTGCTTTTGAATTTTATCGTTATGTATAAGACAGACAGAAGTTGCATTGTTTGGCCTCAGAATTATGCTGAAATCTTTCACGGCAAAAGAGGCCAATTCAGTTTTCTGATAGGAATTTTTTTTAAAATTGTATTTTATTGCTTGTGTGTGCAAGTTTTTGGCCTGTTTTTAAATTTTAAATATGCCAATGTTTTAGAAAAAGGAGCCTAGACAAAAGACTTAAACAAAATATGCTCTCAGCCTGATCATTTTGCTATAGCATGAGTCAAATATTGTACTTTGTTTTCTTCCAGTGTTTAGGTTTTGTATGCATTGTTTAATGACAGAGAGTTCTGGCTGACTACTTCTCTTATGGAGATATACATGATTTGCTGAGATAATTGCTGATACAGGAATAGTTTCTTGCGGCAGACTTCAGGTTTTTCTGCACATCATCATTGTAAACAGAGCTGTAGAATTTCTCAGTGAACTGAAAAGATTCTGAATTCATACTTTCACCTACTCAAGTGAATAATTTAAATGAAAGAGCTTACTGATCTAGCAACACAGTAGTTTGTTAAAAAAAATAAAATGCAATTCATCAAACTAAAATGTTATTGTCCATCTAGTGTATAAGAAAAAGATGACTGTGGAGATGGTTTTTCTGTTAGATGAAGCTGTAAAGATAAATGTAGGGAGATATACATGAAGTTTATCCAAGTTCTTGTAAGAGCGTGGTGGGTTAGTCTTGGCTGACAGTCAAATGCCCGTTCAGCTGCCTGCTCACACTCCTTATGAGGGGAGAGAGTAAAATGAGAAATCTCATGGGTTGAGACACAGATAGGGAGATTGCTTATGATTACTGTTACAGGAAAGAAGACTCTATATGGGGGAAATTAAATTATTGTCACTTGAAATAGATTTAAGTGATGAGCAACAAAAGACAAAAAATAAAGCAATACCTTTCCTTACCTGTTTGTCATGTCCAACTTCACTCCTCCACTCCCAACCCCCCCCTAGCAGCACTGGAAGGTATGGGCGAAGAAGAAGTGTTGTCTTCAATTTTTATTTATTTTAGCCTTTCATGTCAGCTGCAGAAGACAGATGACACCTGGTTTTACAATATATTTTTTTTTTTCAAAATTATTTAAATAGAAGATTGAACTTCTACCAAATAAATGTTTTGTATGATATTATCCTATTATTTGATTTTAACCTAACCCTAAATCATACAGAACTACTATCCTGATTCTTCTGGAAGCTGTATACCAATTTACCGGTCAATTATCATGAAATGCTGCTGCAAAATATAAACTTTTCATATATATACACCAGACTGGTAATCTGATTTTTAACGACACATTTAGACAATATTTTGCAGTTCTTGTTCATTATGTTGCTTTTGATTGCTTCACCATTTCTGAAAGAAGGAGACTGTTTTGAGATGTTTTCACTGAAGAATACTCAAAGGTAGATCAGTTTATTGTTAGTAATGTCAATTGACATTTTGTTATTGCTGCAGTATATTTTACCACCCAACCAAATGCTTTAGGAAATGAAGTAATGTAACGTAACAGAGATATTGCTTCAGAAAAGTCAGTTCTCTACAGTTGGTGGCTTGAAATGTGTGCCAAGTAGCATGGAAAAACAAACCAGAACAAAACAACTCTTCATAAGCCTGTGCTTCTCAGTATGAACTTTATAGCTCTGACACCCTGGGTTTTCATTGTCAGGAATCTTACATTGAAACAGTCTCTGTCTCGTAACACTGAAGCTGTTTTTCAGAAGCTCTCTCATTAATTCTTGCTTGAAGCCATATAATTAAAACCTCACAAGGTGTTTCTTGGTAAAAGATGAGTATTTTTTACATGAAGATAGAACACAAATCCCACTCTTAATACAATGGGCCTTCTAACCTGGCACTCTCATAAAACCAAGATGTTGCCAAGTAACTTGGCTGCGAGCGCTATCAGTGCCCTGCAGTGCTTTTGTTAATTATATTGCCATAGTGCCTGATGCAGATAGCAATCTTTCCAAAAGAGCAGGCAGATTTAAAGAGGCAGAATTAATTAAAATTGATTTGTGCAGTCTGTCATGTTGAGCTCTGCCGGGAGAATTTTCTTTCCCCTTCTAACTCCTGCTGTAGTAGTACATGAAACAGGTAGTCGCCTCACCTTGGAGCACTAATTATGGTGAATGAATGGGATTTGTCTGCCCTGATAGGTAATTCACAGCATTAGAAGACATCAGAATCTACTTCATTTGAGTACCACCCAGAGGGAATACCTCTTTCTTCCAACTTTCTGGGTTCATAAGACAGGGGACTAGAAAGAAAATTTCCAAGGTCATAATTTTTGCAGCTGAGGTCATAGTTTGATTTAGTATGTCCAAAGACATACGGCTGTAAACCTTTGCTGCAGATAGGATAGAAAATGGCAATGTAAGGCTAGTGCAAGAATGAAAATACTCCAGCGTTATACAGAGAAATCCCAAAGTGAACAGTGAATTTATTTCCTGCATATAAACTTCATTATCAAGGAATACTACTACTCAGGAAATCCTGATCTCCTTTATCCAGCTCAAATTATATACGGAATTCTTCTCATATTTATAAAACTCAAAAAATTGACCACTATAAATAACCTTGAAGAAGACGACAGCTGTTTCTTTTATAGAAATTTGCCTATTCTACCACCAAATAATGGGCATATATGGGAAGAATTAATGATTTTTAAGTATTTAAGTCAAGTCAATCTAAGCTGGATTTTCAGGAACTTCTTTTCTTGAAAAACCCTTAACTTTAAATATTTTGGATCTAGTATGTGTTTTGCAGTCAGCTTTTTTCAACTGTGATTTATGTGCATAAAAATGAGCTTCATTATTTGGCAAGGTGAGATAGGGCTATGATGAAGGCATAAATTATAAAAACAAGTTCTCCTTATATTAAACACCTTTTTCCAATGTTATAAAAAAGAAATAAATGTGTATTTAAAATAAGAGCTAAAGTTTATTTATTAATGAGGGGCTTATCGAGCAGGACTTGATACATTTAGATTTTTTTTTCAATCCTTTCCTGGATTTTTTTAACTGCGAAAGCTTTGCCTGGCTTTCCGGTGCTGATGTTGCTATTTAGAAAAGATATCTTGATCTAACCTTGAGGAAGGATTATAATTTGTATTTACTGTGAGAATTTGGATTAGTGTTTTAACMAAAAATTTGCTTTCATGCAACTCTTTACTAAACCAGAGTTTGAAAAATGTATTTAAGGTGCTCACAACAGTTGCCAACTGACACGGCAACAGCTTGCCTTATACCTTCATAAATTCTTATAGCCCCCTGAGTGGATAAAAACTAGGGAAGAATCAGGCCCAATATTTTTAAGTTATTTTTTCCATTTCCATATTTAAGTCTAACAAACACACTGTTTCCATTGAAATGGGCTATTCAAGAGCAGAATTTGCTTCATGTTGCATCACATTCATAGAAATTCTGCTGGGGGAAAGGGCAGAAGGGTAAATCTGTTTTTAGAAAAAGAAAAAGAGGCAGATACAATAACAAATAAAGTGGAAAGAAGCTAGATAGCAAGGTAACTATGCCAATATAGCCAATACATCATTGCCAAGGGGAGTGTTTCGCCTGATGTATTTCTATCGCCACCATCCTTTGAGCCTGGCATTTCAGCTTTTAATCCATTTCACTATCTGTTAATCTAGTCTGTACTTCATCAATTTGTCTATGAGGATGATACAGGAGACACTGTTGAAAGCATTACTAAAGTGCAGATAAACCACTGCTTTCCCCTGGATTAGTATCTTGACATAGTAGTTTTCTGTTACTCCTTTTAAGTAAATGGTGTGATGTACAGTGTATCAAGATTATTTAAGGTAATTTGTAACCCCAAAAATCAATAAAATTTATTGGTAAGGCAAGAAAATATTACTGTGTTTAAAATAATCAAGATGTGTAGAATTTAACTTGTTTTGCAGTGCAACTTTTTAACAGAGCTCAACCAGTCTCTGATGATTTCAAGTATGTTCACAATCTCCTCAAGGTTTATAAACTCTATTCAAAAACTAAGGTTTAAAGGTCGTTTTTTAAGACTAAAAATTCTGCTTTGAAAGTCAGTCATGTAGATAAGTGTTTGAAGTTGTCTGAAACAAAATTTCAATTCCTGCTGTAGCTCAATGAAACCAATGAGAAATCTTGAACAGTTAACTGAATGGAATAATGAACTAAACCTCAAAAGAAGGAAAAAGCGCTTGTTAACCACAGCGAAAAGCTGAAAAGAAGTCACAGCACCGCTACATTTGTAGCAGATTGGCTGTACGGAATGGCCAATTACTAAAAACTTGACCAATGACAGTACTGAGATAATGCAGATACCTGCTTCTCATTTTGTTCGGGTCATATCTGTAAGAAGGAGGATTTTTATTTTGATCAACCATTTGCCAGAGACAGATAGAATTATAACAAACCTTCTACCAGAACAACTAAATTGATACAAAGGTAGAACTCAGCAGATGTAAATACTTTTATGGCAAAAATCTTTAAACCACAGAGCTATGAAAATTGATTGCCTTGAACTCCTTTATTTACTTAAAATATTTCAATATTTGTGATTTAAAATATTTTTTTAAGTGGGGCCAATATGATTGTTTAAATAAGGATGAGGAAAAGATGTTTCACAGCAAGTCCTCTAGTGAGCAGGTGTTAGATGTGTTCTTTGTATCTAATACACAGTGTTTTCAGATGAAAATTTTTTTCCAGGTTTCTGGGGAGTCCTTTAATTATTTTTATTTTGAGTTAGAGGAAGCAGATGTGAGGTTAAAACAGTGGGGGGGGGAAGAGTATTTTAAATTACCTAACAAGAAGCTGCAAGCTACTCAAATAGAAGGGATTAAGTCAGAAAATGAAAGCTGTACAATCTACGCAGTAAAACAGTACTACAAAAAATCAACCAAAATATTCAGATTATTTAAATCAGTATTGACCATTCAGAATCAGCAAAGTTACACTGACCTACATCATCTGAGAATCAGGATTTCTTTATTTTTAGGAAAATACCACTGAAATGCCCTTATTAAATGCATGATACTTATATAGATGCCAGGTCAACAGGAGTTTTTCCACAAACCTTGACTAGATTAGTTTTGAGAAACCTGTACTGTATGTTAGGAGAAAGCTAGGAATCAAACAGGAAAGGAACGATGTCCTGACAATCAGTTTCTCCAGTATGAAAAACTATACTGGAGTTTTCTACTTCCTTAGCAGACCTAGAAGCTGAATCCAAACCTAGTGAGCGACTTGGAGAAATCAATTCTGCCATCTATGGTGCAGTTTTCTGTTCTGCCCTTGGCTCTCTTATTCATTCATATTCACCTTTTTTGAACACGACTTATTTCTGGCAAAGAATTTTCAATTGCTGCAATATGAAATAGTTGCTGGGAAACAGAGACCTTTGATTCTTCAAAGTGATCCTCAGACGACCATGTCCAATGATCATTCCTTTTGTAGGAATGTGGCATCTAAGATGAGGAAAGAAGCTTTAGAGCCATAGTCTTGGCTAAATTTACTCGTCCATATTTTTAAACAAAATACACATTTTTAATATATACATTTGTTATAAAAGAACAAGAAAAGACAAATATAATCCTAATGGTTGTAATTTCCAATGACATTCCAGCCATAGTGCGCCCTTCAATTTTTGTTACTTACAGATCTTCTTGCTCTGAACTAATGGCATCAAAGTGGAAAACAATCATTTATTTAAATAATAGTTTTTTCTTAATAGAAAAAAGGAGAACAAACAAGACATGAAGCAGTGAGCAATGTTCCATACTGAGATCTCTTAATCACATTTTTAAATGAATAGGTTTTAACTGGGGTTAGATTTGTGTCTTGGACATACCTAGGTAAATATGAAGTATATTATATATCATCAACTAAATTAAAGTGTTATGCATATATTTGTAAATCATCTTCTGTACAAGATGACATCCAGAGATCCTTTCTGAGCTACACCATTCTGTGGTTGTGTGATTCTCTGAAATAGCCAATAAAATTTAGAAATTAGCAGGAGAGTTCCATTTAAATATTAATAGCAATATCGAATCCTATTTAGTCCTCTATGTTACCTTACAATTAATTTACCTTACAATTAACTTACAGTTAATTTACCTTAAACTCCATCCTGTGAAAACTAGTTCAAAAATATATCAATTCACTTTAAAGAGCTATCTTTAACAAAAACATGAAGAACAACAGAAAAAGGAAAATTAGTATTAGGCTTTCTGTGTTCCAGAATGAAACTTATAATTGCTTTTAGCTAATGACATTTGAGTTTTTAACACCTCTTCATGAATATACACTTGGAACAAGCTGGTGTTTAGCAGAAGAAGCTGTTAAGTGGTAAATACAATGACTTTCCGATTTGTTACAAGAAAAATTCAAGCTTAGTCCTCCACAGTGCTTTATTTACATCGTCTCCCTAGTCATCACAGTTTGTGCTCTGCTCCCTCACACATACAATGTGCCAAAGCAGAAGGTTAATGATTCTTGAGTTTTCAGTAATCCTGTCAAATTTTAAATTATCACTTATGAATGTTGATGTTGGTACATTAAGAAAGCTTTCAGCTAGTGAGAGTATTGAGAGAACCATTAATGATAAAAGGATCATTAATAGTAACCAATCTGGGTCACTTGGAATAAGGCCTACAACAAATACACAAAACAAATATTTTTTCAAAGATCTGAAAATTGAATAATTTTCTTTTCCTATATTGGTCTTCCTGGTCTTTGAGAATTTAGTCCTATGGTTTTTTTTTCTTTAAGACATACAGTACTCAAAATTGTAAAAGTCAATGATCTGAAGTGCAATTTGCCATTACAGTTTGGTGCAATAAAAATTAAAAAAAAAAAAGGAGAAAAAGAAAACCCACAAAAGCTACCTTAACTTTTAGATACACTTTTATAACACCAAATAAAAAGATATGAACCATTAAAGCAGTACAGAATTCTAAAAGCTGAACTTCCAAGTCTATGCGATGGACCTGAAGCTGATGTGTGCAAGTTTACAACCCAGCAAGCGGTATATACCTGGAAGGTTTTCATGCCTATATTTATTGAAGGAGAACTGAGATTTACCTTAAAGCAGTCTTATTTAATTAGCCTGAACTCTTTATTTTGTAATGAGCAACCAAAGACATGAACATGTGAATTATGTTCTTCCAGAATCATGTCTGAGGGAAGAAGTGTCTCCTACAAATGACTAAAAGCAAAGACGATTTTACAATACGTAATATCTTTTTTTCCTTTTTTATTAAAGGTTATTACACCAAGTTACACCAAATTGTCCTGCTGCAGACTTTCAAAGCAGACCTATGCTTATAAAGCTCATTTTTCAGATTTTTTGTGTTTTAATAATATTGAGCAGTAGGGTAGATACTTATACTATGGATTCAGGCAGTTTCAATTAATTCCTGAATATCTAAAAGTATAGTGATGTAAATAGTCATCTGGTGAAAATTCAGGACCTGTTTTTACAAGTTCTTGTCTGAGCTACATGACCAGGTCTATTAGTTCACACCCTGAAGCAGATTCAGTCTCACAGTCAATTTTTTTTTTGGCAAACAAAATCCACAGAAATAAAGTGTGGGGTTTTTAGTCCTTGTTCATCATTATTCAAGGTGATTTGCCATGAGCTTCTGAGAGTCTCCTGCTTGAAGACCATTTAAAATACTCATTTAGTCCAGTAATTTAGTCACACTAAAGTTTAAACATGGAACTGCTGAAGTCCTTGGGTGCTCTTCAAAGGCATTACATGATGTCCCCAAAGTGTTGCCACTGCACTGATGTGGTGCTGCCCCGATATGTATTGGCTACAACTCTCACAGTAGTCAGCATGGTTATTCTGCTTATTGCTCTGCATTTAACCCTTCACATTTTCTGCAGACTGCATAACACAGGCATACATTATGCTGTTTAATCATTTGAAGGGGAGAGGAAACTACCCTAAGCAGCACTGTTTGCATTGGTAGTCTGCCTTTCTGTTGTCCTCATCAATTTCATCAGACATAAAATGATTTCCCTGACCAGCTAAATGTAAGGTATCTTTGCTATTCCTCGCAGCATTCTGCAGTGTTTAAATGCCTTGGATGCTTAAGGCTTTCCAGGATAACATTCTTACTCTTCACTAGAGTCTTGCATCGATGAATAAAGAGAAGGCTGGTTAGAAGAGAGTATTCCTTGACTATTCTTCTTGGTAAAAATGACTATTCTTTTTCCAATAGTAACATGGATAATTTCTAAAAGCAACTTGAATTTTAAGACAAAGACAATTGTAGTCCTAAATTCCTAGATATGAATATAAAGTATTCTGGTTGTAAATACAAGATTATCTGTACATGAAACAGTATTCTCAATGTCACTGTTGTTCTGGAGAGATGGAAAATAAAATCTTGTATGCGATCACATTTAATTTTGTAAGAATTCCTATTGACTATATATATTAACTTTTTCCTTTTTGCCTTTACCTGTTTCTTCAAATTAGTGTTTATACTACTATGATTTATTCTATTACATAATATAAATATTGTCCTATATACAAGAGGACAATTTTTGCTACTTTTTAAAAATCTAAAATCATGTCACAGTGAATGTGTCATTTGAAGTATTTTTCTATGGTCGAAGGAAAGAGTTAGTGTTTAATGAAGAGTTGGTTTTAGTTCACAAGTGATATTTTAGAAGGTAAGATGTATTACTGCATATTACAGTTTTTCTATTCTTTTGTTCTGTATTTTGAAGTGATTGCTGAACATTTTCATTTCCCCTTTCCAAGTTTAAATAACTTGTGGCAGAAAATACAGCTGGCTGCTTGTACCAAAAAGTGTTTCTAATTGGCTCTTAAAATCATATTCTTTGAAGGGTGTTAGGACTCTCTCACAGATCACTTGTTGCTTTATTTCTCCCATCTATCTTCTTCAGGCATCTTGACATTTTACAGTGTATTATTTTTTACACACCTTAAATTGAGGCTCTTAACCTGATCCTAGAAAGAGTATTTTTCAGCGAGGAGGATAAAAAAAAAAAGACTTTTGGTTTTGATCAGACAATCTCTGGGCCACCTGCCTTAGTGGTACATGAACAACTGCTGTGCCATACTTCTGTTCAAGTCTGTGTCTAAAGAAAATGCCACAAAGGCTTACACTTATTTAAAGAACTGACAAATTTTTTATTGGTGCTTGTTAATGAAAAGACAAGGTGACCTTATTATTTTCTTCTTTCAAAAATTTTTTTGTTGTTTTGGGACTGGGGCTAGAGATAATTGGCATACTTCTTAACAGTCTCTAAAGACCAATTAACAACAGGGAGCCATGTACTCTGCCAGTCTGAGTTTCAATTAAATGTCTGCTCCAGGAGGAGCTAAACTAACACACAGCTATTGAACAGCAGTTACACTATTGATATAGCTGAGTCCACCGTGGAGGACAAAGACTCTTGCTTCACGACAGATGGCCTAATGCTCTGGCAATTAATACATTTTTATGACTTTTAAATCTTTCTGACCTTTTACTTTTCTGTCTGAATTAGTAGGGCACAGTTTTATTAGTGGAATGGAAGTTTAAGGAGATGTTTATGTGACATCTTTTCAGGAACTCCTTTTTTTTTAAAATGTACAATTTATTCTGTTGGCAAGAATTAACAGTCCAGTTTTATTCAGTCACAACTGCAATGTACCTTTTCTGACTGTAGTGAAGGTGGCAATTTCTGGCAAGATCCTGCTGGTTTACTATACCTGGGGTGCCCAGGTAGTTAGAGATTAGAGAATAGTAATAATTAGTAAATGGTAATAAGAACTCAGTGATGAACATACACGTACTGGAACTTAATACTTTTGTCCTAACTCATCATGTCCTAGAGTTGTATCTTTAAAATACAGTTTTCCAAAAATATAGAAACTCAAGAATCAAATGAACAAGACATGTATTACCATGTAAACATTCTTTCAAATTTCAAATTACAAACTAGAAGTATCTGCAAATTTTGCTTAGCTAATACAATGTCGGAATCTAAGAAAATGCAATCAATTTAACATTATAATAAATCTTTCCAGTATTAAGAAATGTACAAGAGTTTCACTCATTTACTTGTTTCTTCCTGCAAAATGTCATAATATAAAGTTAAAATATTAATGATAGTAGTTAAAAAGGAGAAGAATACATTTCTCTCAGGCATACTTTATCCTGAGTCAGTTTTTCAAACATGGCTAGATAAATTTAAGATTCTCACCATTTCTTTTTCCTTAATAGAAAGCTCTTAATAGAAGCAGAATGTGTTTCTAAAGTTATAATGACCCATAAGACTAGTCAAAGAAAAAAAAAAAGAAAGAAATTATAAGTTCATGGTATTTGTGAAACAAACAAACACAGAGCTAAAACCACAGAAAAAAATGATGAAAGACACAAATTATTAGGTGCCTAGCACATACCGAAAGTGTTTTTAAACATTACTTAATTACTACTCTTCCAATTTTTAATAGAATAAGGATTGGATTATTTGTGTATGCAATATTTCAGTATGTTTTTATATTACAATTTTCCACTATTTGTATCAAATGTACATCATCCAAACAATTAAATCACCTGAAAGAAAACAAAGAACACTCACAGTTATGCATTGATTTTCTTTAAAAACTACAGAAATACTACTAGTGTGCTTAAACCTGTATTTGTGTTCTAAGGAAAAGTATTTTCATTTAAATCCATTTATTTGTTTGTGGTTTTCCCTAATATCTAAGTATTAATATAATTTGTAATTAATTGCTCATATTAAACAGAAAAAGTTTTTGGTATCATTTTGACTACAGAGAACTTAAACAATGCACATGGGCTTGTAATAGCAATGAAATAACACTGAGAAAAAACAATAATAAAATTTTTTTTCATTAAAATATTAATTAGTTTAAAAAAATCACATACATAACTTCCACCCAAGACACATACACATTCTTAGAAATTAATGTTTTATTTCTCCCCAAATTTGTTAAAAATCTTAAAAGACTGAAGCATTAAATTCATTTTATCCATATCAACCTCTCGGGGATGTCATATATACTTGTTTCTGACACCAGCAGAAAATTAGACAACTCGGTGAAGCTTCTAGTTAAAGCAGCCATAAACTTTGGGAACTAGTCAGCTGACCAAACTCACATGTGCTCTCTGAAATTCACTGGTTTTCACTGGTTACACTTTATTGGCCAATTAAAGTTTCCATGCCTAAATTGCATGCAAAGTTTTTAATACCTAAATATCTGCTTTCCAAAAGTCTATCTGCTTTCCATCTGTAATGGTACCTAGAAGTAAGACTCATTTTGATACTTCCTAGGTATACTTTTCTTCGGGAGCTTTTACTGTGTGTGCACAACTTGTCATTGTGCAGACAAGAATCTAGTAAGATTTTGTCCGAGAAAGCTAAAACTTAAAAGAACAGGACTGAAGATTCTACTCTCATCATTCTAAGATGGGCAAGGTGAACTCAGAATCTAGATTATTTTTAAAGGAGGGCCAGACTATTCAATGTCAAGGAATTGATACTTCCCCATTGTCTGTGCTAAACATAGACACTGGTTATTACTTGTAGGGGATCTAAATAAATAAATAAATAAATAAATAAAACCACCACCAAACCTCTAAAAGACTGACTAAAGAGACTCTGTTGTTCTATTTATATCTCATTGGGTATATATAAGGCTCCTCAGTTCCACAGCAGGCCTTTTCTAAACTGACTCACCATTCACAAGGGAAAGAGGAATACCAGAAGAAGGATATCAGGACTCTTCTTTGGTATAGGAACAGATAAACTGTGAGCGAATATTTGGCCATCTAGAGATAAATGGAAGGCTTACCAAGCAAAGAGCACCTTTAGAATTATGTCTGCAGTTAGGAAAATGAGATTTATTTGAAAGCGAAAGAGGTTGGTTCATTGTTCTCAGAAACTTCAGGTACACTGTAAAACCAGTAATTATCTCCATCTTGTAAAAAATTTTTTTGTTTTCAGCACCCAGCTTTACAAGTTAACCTAATATTTTTAATATCTCATCCCATGTGAACAAACTTTTCTCTTATTTGGAAAAGTTTATTTTGCTCTTATGTCTAAGCAAATGTATTGTGGTTAAATTTCCTTTATTTTTTTCTCTTCAGTACTCTTAGATAAGGAACCTGTAAATGGGTAGAAACTTTAAAATTTTGTCTTTTTGAAATAGTGTTTTTCTACAGTTTCCATTAGTCTGTAGTGATAACTTTGTTCGAATATAAGTCTGTTATCTCCTTTTTACAAAGTAATTTCTAACCTTGGCTTTTATCTTTCATAGCCTTTTGGTTTGGGAGATTTATGGGCATGTGAGAAATCATGTGAGAAATTTGCATTTTACTTTCTACCTAGATCTTTGCTGTTCATGGCAAGTGATTATTGAATGGAAGAAATGAAAATCAGTTTTTATTAATAGGTTGGTTATAATTTTATCGCTCACAAAGCACCAAGCTGGCAGCACACTAGAATGCTATCAGTTGCTTAGCTGGGTGTAAGTACAGGATCATTAAATCCCTATTTTTGATAGTCCTATTTAGTCAAACTCCAGCTCCACTTAGGTGTATGATACCTTTGGGACCAAAAGTTTATAACCATCCTTTAAAGCTGGTTCAAGGTGTGTGAAGATCTACCTCTATAGTGCATGGTTAGTACGGTTTGATAGGATTTTATCTTCTTTCTGCCTTCCTCTTTCAGTCTTCCTTCCTCACTGCTTGCCACCTCCTTCTGCATATCTCCTTGTCCTTTCCCTTTTACCCCTATAACAAACCCCCACCCACACAGAACTTTACACCATTTCCTGCTAACTAAGTGAAATAAAACTAATCTGCTAGCCAGTGTTATTCCAATCTAAAAAAAATGGTGTGAGTGAAGAGCCAGGGAACTGCAGATCTGTTCGTCTAACTGCAGCTCCTTGAAAAATTATGTAGGAGATCACACTGGATACTAATGGAAGTTATTTAAAGAATAATACGGTCATCAGGCACTGTCAACATGGGTTTACAAAGGGAAAGTCCTAAAAGTTTCACTAATTTGATATTCTTTTAAAATAAGGCCACTCCCCTAGAGGATGAAGGAAAAGTGGGAGATGTAGGTTTTCTGGATCTCAATAAGGCTTTCGATACTGACCCTCACAGCATCTTTCAGGATGTGGTCCAGCTGTGAGATGTGTGGGTTCAGAGCGCACTGGGTGAAGAACTAGCTGGAGTACAGAACTCAAAGGGCTGTGGTGAATGAAACTACATCTGGCTGGTGGGCAGTCACCGGGGGTGTTTCTCAGGGTTCAGTTCCAGGGCCACTCCTGTTCGATTTGTTTGCCAATGATCTGGAGGCAAGAGTTGAATGTACCACTAGCAAGTTTGCCAATGATCCCAAACTGGGAGGTGCTGCTGACTCTTGAGGGACAGGAGGCCTTGCAGAGGGATCTAGATAGGTTGGAGCTTTGGACTATAATTAATGGGATGAAATTTAACAAGTCCAAATGTCATATTCTGCACCTAGAGCAGAGTAACACTGGGCACAATTATAAATGAGGAGAAGAGTGGATGGAGAGCAGCCCTGCAGGAAGGAACATGGGAGTGCTGGTCGGCAGCAGCTCAGTGTGAGTCAGCAGCATGTGCCCTGGCAGTCCAGAGGGCAAACCACGTCCTGGGGTGCATCAAACACGGCATCACCAGCCAGTTAAAGAGGTGATTATCCCGCTGTATTCAGTGTTGGTGTGGCCTTATCCTGAGTGCTGTGTGCAGTTCTGGGCTCCCCAGTTTAAGAAGGTTGTGAAGGCCCTTCTGTGTATCCAGAGCAGAGAACAAAGCTGGTGAAAGGGCTGGAAGGAATGTCCTGTGAGGAGCTGCTGAGGACTTTGTCCTTGTCTAGTCTGGAGAAAAGAAGACTGAGGGGTGACATTGCTCTCTGCAGCTTCCTGAGGAGGGAAAGGGGAGAGGGAGGCACTGAGCTCTTCTCTCTGGTATTCAGTGACAGGATGGCATGGGAATGTTCCATAAACAAACCAGAAGAGGTTTAGGCTAGACATTAGAAAGCATTTCTTTACCAAGAGGCTAGTTAAACAGGTTTCCTGCAGAGGTGGCTGATGCCCCATAACTCTGTGTTTAAGAACTATTTGGACTTGACAACTTGGTAAGCCCTGAAGTGGTCAAGCAATTAGATTAGATGATTATTATAGGTCTATTCCAACTGAAATAGTTTATTCTAGTCTCTTCTGTTCTATCTCAGTCTGTATGTTTGTAGGAAGATTCATTTGGAAAAAATAAAAAAGCCAGGTTATTAATTATGTATACAAAAACCTTTTCCCTTAAAACGCAAGGTATTGAGCAGATACGTGCTTTTAAATAACAGTGAACAAAATATCAACTTCAGTGGAATTTGAATATCCCAGTTTTGAATTTGTTCCTACCTCCAGTATTGTTTTTGAAGCTGCACTTGTTTTGAGGTTTAAAAATGTTAAGACCATGATAAGCTCAAGTATTCAAAGGCTACATCTGTTCAAGGCTTACAGATGGTCTTTTGTGTTATCTCTGGGCACTGTATAATTATATGTGACACTGTGCTTCTCAGGGAGGTGTTGCAATGTACAGATATATTACAATTGAAATGTTCCAAAGGGTTTTCCTTAATACTTATTATTATCTATTCCTCAGTGTATTCACCATAACCTCAAGACCAAAGACTAAGTTCTTGTGCATTGATTTGTACTTTTTGCAGAACCCCTGCAGTTGAAAAATACTGTCCTGTTAGGTTAAAAACACTGAAAAGCTTTCCTTCTCTTTCTGCATAATTTAATAGAGAAAAAACCTCACTTTTAAAAGTTTTTCAACCCATGGTACAGAAAATTATGTATTTTATATTTGCATAAAATGCATAGGATAAATACTAAGAATTTACTTTCTAGTGATATCAGTATAAACCTTTTGGTTCATGTTTGCTTCTTTATTATTCTTAGAATTTAAAGTTTCTCTCTCTGGTGAGAATGCCTTTTTTCTTCCTTCTCAAATAGGTTAGCAATCTTAGAAATCCTTGTTCTATTTGACTCCCAGAATGTCCCTGATTTACCTCATGGAATAAAAATGAAAGGGTTAAATACAGCAATAAGAACCTGAAGTTGACTGAAGAAGCATGTGGAATTTCTTATGGACGAGACATATACACCTGAGTATTGAAACAAAAAGGAAGAGAACTATCTTGAATTATTTATTCTCCTAGATTCTAACAGCTCTATTTTTTTTTTTTTTTAAAAGGCACTTTTCTGTTGAATAAATAACCAATTCCCAAAGGCATACCTGCTACAGTTGAATTTTATTAATCCTAATATGAGGGACAGGGAGACTTTCTTTTAAGCAACTAAAACACCACACAATATATGAGGGAGAAGTGACAATATTGCAGACAATTTTTGTAGGAAAAAAAAGGAAAGCTGTATTCCATTGCTAGAAGCATATTATACATTTTATACTTTCAAATCTCTAGATACATAGCTTGAATATTGCTAGGTTTTCTATTTCTTAATAGATCTTTGTGCTGCAAAAAGTATGGACGCACCGTTGTATCAATGCAATTCCACAGTAAGTGTTTTGTCTGTACTGTTGATTAGAAGAGCAGGTAACAACAACATAATTAGATAACTACTTCTGCTTTCTACAACAATCCCTCCTAAACAAATGTATAATCTGCTGGGGGTCTACCCTTTTCGTTCTCAGTACCTCTTGACACATTAATAAGAGTTTTCTGCATGAATAGGGATGAGAGCTGAGTAGGTTTCATGTTCATTATTTATAAAGCTTCCTGAAACTTCATCTATACAGAATTTGGCCCACTTGAAAGTASAGGATAAGCAAATATTGGCCAAATCATGATGTTCCTGCTGTTTTCTGCTGAGTTTTCATTTAGTCCTTACTAAGCACTCTTTGTCTGAATTCTGAGTTCCTAGTAATATTTTAGAGCAGATCAGCTCCATTGGAGCTATGCATAGTATTCATTGCAGTAGAATTGGAATCATAAACTCACTAATTAAAACTGCTTTTCAGAAAAATAAAGTCTTTTAAGTGTAAAGCTTTTTTCAACAGTATATAGATTCAGCAAAATCATTACGACAGCTTTTCTTAATTCTAGTAACTTTGGTGATATCCTGGGTGTTCTAAACCAAAATAACAATTGAACTTTCCAGTTCATCCTATGCCATGGAAATATTTTTACCTTAATAAATGCCTTCTTTTAGTTTTTTCATTAGAACCATTAGAATTCAATGAAAGAAAAAAGAAAAAAAAAAGAATTTTCAGAAGTTTTGAATTTGATATTTAACTTCATTTACCTTTCAGAATGTGAATCAACATAAATGTGTATTTACGTCAAGCAGTTGATGGTATTAAAAGAAACCCCTCCATGCAAACATACCTCTTAAATGTATTTTTTTGTTTAATATAGCCATTAAATGTGCAGTCAAGAGGAGCAATGCACACTTAGATAAAAATCACTTGTACAGGATGAAATTCATTCTGGTAAAGAACCCCAGCATTTTGACTCAAAGTTCATAGTGCTTTGAAGCATAATACTTTTTCCTATCAATTTCTGTTCAACATGCGTTTCTGTAGAGTTGCATAAATTTTTGCAGGACCTAAAAGTGCTATTGACTTTTGGAATAGGGCTGTGTGAATGCTGCTGTTGTTTTTCTTTACTTAAAATAAGCAAAATTCCATAACAAGAATCAGTATTAATAACTGATGAATTGCTAATAGTTGCGGAGAGAAAATGTACTGATTTAAAATGTTGTTCAGGCAGTTTTAAAATATGTTCCAAGAAGATAAACCAAACAAACAAGAAAGTAAAACAAATAAATAGAGCATTGATTTTTGAAAACTATTTCTGACATTTATTGAATATGGAAACTCAATTATCAGTAAAATTGAAAGCAGGAAGTAAAAGGGCTTTACATTTTTTATATTTTCTCCCACTTTCCTTGAGAAAACAGTATTTTCAATGGAAAATGTTAGAATCAAATCAGATTTTTAGGACCACTGATGGCACAGGGACATAATATTTTTTTCTCTTGCATGCTTTTCTATCAATTGACCTAGAAATTTGAACTCTTTTTTGGAAGGCAGACCCCATGACAACAATTTATTCAATTGCCATCTTTTAGCCAATTACTGTAGTATGTTGTAAATGGTAATATGCTAAAATATAAATAGAAAATTCTAATAAACCCAAATACTATTGCCTGGTTCCATATAGATACATTGCATCAATTACTTAAGAATGTAGTTTGCTTTTAAAATGTGAATTTCCAGATAAATATCCACAATTGTGCTGAGTTTCCACTCTAAGGACGATTTGTCTTCTCATGGAATAGCTGAGATCAGCCAAAGAACATAATTTCCAGATGATCTGCAAATTATGTGGGACAACCTTCTTTTGCTACAGTAGCCTTGTAAGCAAGCAAAAAATCAAGGGAAAGATAGTCTTAAAACTGACCAATGGACAGTTGGTTAAGGCTGAATGTTTTAAGCAGTTTGATGATTTAGGCAAATATCCAATACTCATATCATGTATTAGAATAAACAGAATTAGACTACTCTATCTCTTACCTGAAAAAATATTTGCCAAATTCACAATCACGTGGAAATAGTAGATTTCTGTAGAAATATCTAAAATGGGAAGATATGCAAGAAACATAAAAGTACCACCAATGCATTGCAGAAATACCTTTTTAGAAATATCTCACACATTTATAGATTATTTGGAAGAGAGAATAAACCCTTTATCAATGAAATCTGCATATCGCACTAGGGTGGAATTGTCAACATTAGTCAAAAAGAGGAATAGGAAACTAAAGGGTGTTCAAACATGGACAAAAACGAGATGAAAGCCATCCTGGAGAGAGAAACAGTTAATATAACCAAGGAATACAAACCAGCATGCTCACTGTCAGCTGGAAGGCAGTAACTCATGAAAGAACAAGGCTTACTGTCGTCACAGGGGACAGCTACATTTCCATGAGCACATCAGGGAAAAAGCAACAGAAAGACTAATGTAATATTGGGCTTTTTACACAATGGAACATAAGTAATGACAATAATAGACCCTTACAAATGTGGTCCAAGTGTGACCACATCCTGCTACATTAGCTAGATTGATTGGAGTTATTTATGCAGTTATTATAGGATGTTTCAATGAAATAATAGGGAAAGAAACAAATAAAGGTAAAAGACAGGCATTTAATTGTAAACATAATTGTTATTCTCTTTAAATGTAAATCTTTTTTTTCCCCTTAATGGTAGTAAAACATGCATCCTTTTAAAGACTAAAACCCTTAAAATATCTCTGGAGATCAATCTGTCTCAGCCTAAGACCGACTATTTAGTGGATGTTTCTCATTTCACATTTGGATATTTCTAGAAAGAGGACATGGTTACTTTGTAGTACATCCTTGAAGTGTGTCTTCATTCTGTATGTCCGTATCTGTGGAACAGCTAGGTTTCCAGCACCCTAAAGAAGTAATTTTCCTGTATTACTATACCACCACATCTACCGTAGGAATCACCTGGCTGGCCAAGCAGCATGTCCAGTGCCACAGTGACATATGACTGCAAGTAGGAATTATCTGGTTAATCTATGACTGATGCTGCACACCAAAAAGAATTCATAAAGCCTGAAATACTAGAAAAGTTTTACATTTCTGGCAGCATTCATTCTTGGCCTTGTGTCGACATTTTTGTAAAAGCATTTGTTTAAACTCTACTGTTACAATGTCCTTCCAAGGATGAATATTGAATCTTTAACATTGCTACTTTGCTTCAAGCAATTTTTATGTGCCTCATCCAACTCTATTCAGACCAGAGATATGTATCATGCAAGCTGAGTTTTAAATCACCTCTCCATAACTTGTCATATCCCAAAGGCAGCTCTGGACTTCAATCTCTGTTTCTAACCAGTTTAAACAAAAGAGAAAATATTGCCACTTCTATGTATATGAGTGACTGCACTAGGGCAAGGCATCGTTTGAAGAATAAAATCCAGAGAGAACAAGTATTCAATCACTATAAGAATGAAAACACAGTGTTAGAATAGCAAAATGTAAGCAAGTTTATTTTTGCTACTAGTGGTCCTGCTGTAATACTGTTTTTTTGTTAACTTTTAAACTTTTCCATCAAAAAAAGAGTCTTCTACCTGTAATGAAAGCATAATACAGTTACAAGTAATGCCCTACAGGTCACACTTTAAGACTTGTTGATTGCCTCAAGCAGTAGACAATGAGTGCAGAAGAAAGTTGTTCTTATTTGGATACTTTCAGTGTGCTTTTCTGCCTTTGAGATAATTTGAAATCATTTTTATTAGTTTTTTTCTGCTGGGAGTGATCAGTCATTAATAAGTGGTTCTTAGAAAGAATAATTCCTCAGAAATATAAAAAAAATTTTTACATTTAGCTGTAGTATATGGCATGGGGACTACTATCTGTGACCCTGAACTGGCCTCCATGAGTATAGGAAGGATAATGCCAGAGGCATTTTTGGTAGATTTGAGAATGACTATATCTTGGTATATTGGAGGTATCTGCTTCCACGGACTTGTTTAATGAATTGAAATGACTTTTCAGCTGTGAATACCTTGATCCGATCCTATGCAAAATATGATCACTACCACCATTTAAATTATATCATGGTTTTATATAAAGATATTTAAAAATTTAAGGTGCAATTCAGATGTGCAGAATTATAATTTTAAATACAAGAAAATACAAAGAATTTTTCCTATGGTGGATTGTAATGTTCCTCAGCACTACACATAGTCAAAGCAGAAAAGAGACTGCAGGGAAGGCACATGGTCTCCCAGCTGTGGCAATACAGGTTTCTAAAGCCAGTAATAATTTAATAAAAAAAAAGAAAAATCTGTATACTGTATTGCACAACCATTCATCACTCACACAGAGTTTTAGGGGAGGAATAACACATAGTTGTCTGTCTAAATTGTAGGAGACAGAAGCCTCAATCTTAAATTACAGAATCCAAGTTCATCATATCTATATCATGCTCCCTCCCTCTTTTTCAGACCTCTAGAAAATTTCTGAATGGGAAGGATGAGACATTCCATTATTACCCACTGATCATTACATTGTACTGGTAATTATCCTACTCTGAATCATGCAGTTCCCATAGCACTGATAATCCTTTTATCTCAAGATGGCACTACCGAAAAAAAATCAGAAAGCCTCTTGAGCCTACATCTTCATTAGGTCTTTGTGTTCCTTACATTTCGGCTTGTATTTCACTTTAGGCTTTTGCGGTATCAAGAAACCATTTTATCAAGAAGCTCTCAAGCCAGAGGACATCTTCATTATAAGGAAACAGTATGAGTTTCTGAGGAAAGGGCAGATGGTCGTCTATGAAAAGAGATATCTCATTATCTCATGAAACACATCTTTGTCAGTCTCCTCCTRTGCCAGGGCTTCCCTGCAGTAGGATTCAGCTGATTTGTCAGCCCAAATCAGACTAGAGGCACAGTCCAAAGCAACGTGCAGCACTGCAAGGGGTGAGGGTAGATGAGGGCAACTTCAAGACCTAAGTCAACACAGATAGCAAACATAGCCTGGGACCACCATCTCTCCTKACTTTGAATGAAAACCAAGTTCCAAATTATATGAGTGCCTATAAAAAATGTAAGTATTTTTGTTATCAAGATTGGCTTATACAGTATGTCGAAAGTGATTAAAACAGAACAGAAAATATGCCCAATATCTTAAGTTAATCAATATCTAAATCAAAATTAGCTCTTCAGCCTCAGGAAGATGAAAAAAATTTTCAGTCCAAGTTTTCATTTATCAAATGTTTACCTTTTACAGTAGGATGTGGTCTTGACCTTCAGGTTCTAGAATAACGAAAGGTGTAAGTAGTCAAGTATAGTAAGTCATATTTCATAATTGAACAGGAAGTTCTTAACGGGAATATCTTCTTTACACTTGCAGGTGCCTGTGCACTGGAACAGATTGCCCAGAGAGGTTGTGGAGTCTCCCTCGCTGGAGATTTTCCAGAAGCATCTGGATGCAATCCTGTGCAATGTGCTCTGGGATGATCCTGCTTGAACAGGGAGGTTGGACCAGATGAGCCACTGTGGTCCCCTCCATCCTGACCCATTCTGTGATTCTGTGGAAGTTTTCAGTAGTCATAGGTACAGTAAAGGTGAACAGTTGTATGAACATTTCAGAACATTGTTATCTGTGCCTTCTGACAAACATAGAGTTTTAAAAAGCAAAGGGGATTTTCTAAAGAATAAACTTCAATTATTTTTAAAAACTAATCCCAAATTATAAAATTACTTTAAAACTACCACGTGGAAAGCCTAAAACATTCATTCTAATGAGAAAAGAGTACATCCTTGTGCCTTTTTTCCTTTTGTTTTTTGTTGTTCTTTGTTTATTGGAGATTTGGTGGTTTGTTGGTTGGTTGGTTGTTTTTTTAGAACTGAAAGTTTAGATATTTAGAAGGGCAAAACAGATAATTTTTCCAGCAAAGTCAATTGGTATTAATATATATTTTAAACAGTTTTCTGCAGCTGAGAATCTCCAATCTTAATTTGTGGTGCTACCTCTAGAGAAACAAACCGGTATTTCTTCTTTACATCTAATGAGCAATAACAAAATAATATATTTCACTGGCTTTCTATTCCATTTGTTGCTTAACTTTCATTTTCTTATCATACCAAAATGAGGTAGAGATTAAGGCAGTCCTGAGTCTATGTAAAACAAAATCCTACTTGCTGAAATTAATGGTTCTGAGTTGTTTGCAATTTACATCAGACTGATTCTGTTTATCTCATGTAAAGTTATTTACAAATATACCTTAACCTGGCTCCATTTATCTTGATTGTAACTGAGAAAACTAAAAAGTGATTTTTTTCCTGAATGCTTAGTTACCTAGAATGATTGTATCATTATCAGTTCATTACTCAGTTTGGGTAAAATTAATACATAGAACTGGGTAAAACATTTTGTTCATTGACATATGTGGTATTAAACCAATGGAATTACTTAGTCTATGCCAGAAGCAGAAGCATGGGCTTACAAAGCCCAGCAGTAGTGATTGGAGATGGAATTTCATGCACATACATCCAACTATATTCAATTCTTGCTCTTTGGACAGTTAAATTAGAAGCAGTTATTATAATGCCTCCCATGAACATAAGGGATAGCATCCATGTGGATTCATCATAACCAGTTCCTGGTTTGCATGGCTATCACTGTTTCATCTCTTCAAACAGGCAAGACTTCTACTTTTATTGTGCAAAGAGACTAACTGAGATGTTTTTCTGTGTATTTTAATGAGGTGGTTTTCGGGTTTTAGTTTTTGAGGCCTTTTTCCTGGATTATTGCAGTACATTTTACTGTCTCTAATTTAATATATGTTTATTTATTTCCTCCTGTAGGGTTTTAAATACAAATAAACTGCATGGATTAATTTAACCTCGGATAGGATGAATGTAATTTAAATTTCCTTTTGGGATAATTAGTTTTGAACATCCACATACATTTTAAATTCTGAATTTTATTTTAAAGATCAGATAATTAATTTTGATCTAAGGAATTATGCAAAATAAAAGCTGGATTTCTTACACTTATTATTAAACTAAAAGTTAAGACCTGTACACTTTCGTGCTCAGAGTAGATAAAAAGTATATCTACTTATAATTATTAAGCCCACGTGAATATTTGTCAATAATTCATTTATTCATATTCCTGCTATTTTCTCTTTAAATATGTGGCATATTTTTCCAGCTCATAGAGTCAATCACAAAATTCCTAGTCAGATATCACTCAGGAAAAAAAACACCTAATGAACTTCTAGGAATTCTGAGCTAAAGGTTGAATAAAGATTTTTGATTTGCTTCTGCAGAAAGCAGAACTACCCACAGAAGTAAATGGATATTTGTATTCAAGTTCCATGGATTTCATGAAAAGTAAAAATTCTGTGGTGGATGTAATCCTGGAAATATAGCAGATTTCCAAACTAACAGCATTTTGCATTCTTCCTAGCAAGGAATCATTCAGAGCTTTCTCTAAGACATTAGGTATGCTTTAGTCTTTTGTTTGATTGCCAGGATGTATGCTATTAGCAAGGGCTTTTATTTGGAAACAGGAATTACACCCTCCCTCCCACTCAATTTTTTTATATGTCAGTATTTATCTCTTTAGCTTCTAAAGAAAGATTTGACCCAAAGATATTTGCCAACGTCTAACAACAGCTATGATAAAACAGGTATGAAAGAATTTGTTGACATCTAAATACTTTGCATACTTACCACATCTCCAGTTGTTACAACAAACACTTTTCTCAAAGAGAAAATTTGATAAACACCATTGCATGACATGATTATATTGTTTCAGCTACAGCTTTTACAATGAGATAATAACTTTTAAACATAAAAGCTGAAAACACGAAAGGCTTTTCATATATCTTGTCTTCTTATAAGATCCAGTTGTTGAATGTACTTTATACATTTCAAGGTTGAACATTTTAGAGTTATATTGGACATCCAAACTCTCCCTTTCAAATTTCCTCATGAAAGAATGCTTCTAGCTTTCAATACTTCTAAGAAAGCCTAAGTAAAAACTCAGAGAAAATTGGTGAAAACTGCCCATTTTGGCAGAGACCATATATTCTGAAACAATTCAGAAGTCCTTCCAAAATTAACTTTCTGTAGGAAGTTATGATTAAAACATAGTATTTCTTTTATTTCCAGCATTATCTCCCAACCATTTTAGCTGGTGAAAAGAGAAATGAACTATGTACGGCACATTATCACAGGAAACTAACAGAGCTGTTTCTGAAAAGGAAGCCTATTTGCCCTCTGAAAGATAAAAAATTACAATAAGACAATGCACAAATGAGTGATAATTATGATAATAATAATAATCTCATCTCCAATCCTTGTGTAAGCCCAGTAACAAATTAACAGTGACAGAATGCGATGAGTCCAAAGTAAATACCCTACATCCGTCATTAGAAAAAAACCCCTAGTTCTTATCTGCTAAACTGTCTTTCTGACTTATTAACCTGATCAAAATATCCTTTTGAAAGATCTAGATTTTTTCTCTATTTACAGTGCCTTTCCAACTATAATAATAATAATTAAAAAAAAAAAAAAAGATGAAGAGAGAAACAGCTTTCCAATAGTTTCCACAATGCAACAGTAAGGGAAAATGCAATGGCAGTTCTTGGCAGGCTTAAAGGAAATAAGACAGGTTGCATTTTTAAAGGTGTGAAATTAAAAGTAGCTCTGATTGCCCCAGAACGCTGTCAAGGGTAAAAGTATGTTTAGAGTAGCCGTACAGCAGTGACCAATAACAAATGTCACCCAGACACAATCTCATTTTCAGGCATATACTTAAATATTTAATTATGTCTCTCGAGGAATTAACATTTTCTGTTCTTTTCCTTCTCCTTCTTCCTGCAGTGTCTGCTGCTCATCCTTTTCAGGATTTCAGGCTACACAGACCTTTCATATGGTCAATTACAGCCATTTTTATGTTCGCATTATTCCAGTTTTGCTTTCTGCCTGGTTTCATTCAGCTCTTTTCCACCACTTATGAACTCCGTTGGAGCCTGAACATCTGTAACTTCCTTTCCCATGGTTAGATTCAGCATCTTCCTTCCCAATGAGTCCCATTTCTTTCTTTCCTCTTAGCCTTTTCTCCTAGCATGTGGAGAGGGCATTTGCATCTTTGCCTCTTTTCAGCTTTTTAGCATAGTATTAGATGTCCTGAAAGTGCTTTTGGTTGAGCTTTTTTCCCATCTCCTTCATTTTGGAGTTAAGATGTGAAAAGTCTGTATAGCAGTGTGGCATGTGGGAATTATAACAAGGGTATCCAAGGATGGATAGTGGAACTGAATCTGGGGTGTTGCTAAAATGCTGCAGTATTTTCAAGTTTGATTAGGCCCAGCAGTCCTTTGGTATCCCAGGCACTGCCTTGGGACAGCACAGGCGAAGTCATTTCAGGCTGTTTGCTGATCAGCAGCTGTGCACTGGGACAGGGGCAGGGACAAGGGACAGCCACTGGCAGAGTAGCAATCCAGGCAGAGAGGTGAGCCTGACAGAAGTTCCAAGTGCAACTCCCAGACAACATAAAGTACAAGAAAAGTTTCTGCATACCTGAGACTTTGTATGATTAGCAAAACCTGAGACAAAATACCAAACAATTTTCATGTGAAGTAAAGATTTTTTTTTTCTGATTTAATAGTTTGTTCTTGTCCTCTAAGTTACCTTCTAAGTTATCTTAGCTCTTATATAATAGGAAATATATACACATGGAGAAATTAATCTGCAGCCTTTACAGAGAAAAATAATATTGGTTTCTGTGTTTCTATTTATGAATCTTGAAGTTCTGGAGGCCAGGAAATGTCATGTCTTGCTTTTTTAACAAGCAGTAATTAAGAGTAGAATACAACAAGTTTTTTTATATGGGTCATTTCTGAGAGGATTAACAAGCATTCGAGTGCCCTGGGGATAAGAATTTTTGTTTCCTACTGCCTTCCCTTTTTTACACCCTAAGCCTAACATTTCTTTCACWATTTTAAGTTGTCAATATTTCAAATTTTTCAAAGCTTTGGTGACATACAAACCCCCTACTGATGAAATTTTGGAAAATGCACATTGTGCCCAGGTTTCAGAAACTCCAAATAAGACTCAATTAGGTGAATTTTGGCTGGAGGTGGAGATACAAGAAAGGGTTAAGACAAGAGACAAAATGAAGAGCTCTAGAGTGGGGAAGAGAGAAAATGACAGTCTGCAGTGGGAAAAGATGCAAAACTTTTATAATTGTCAGAAACTTCTGGGAAAAGTTTTCACAGGTGGTATCTCATGAAGGAGGGTCATGGACAGTATTCCCTTCTCTCTGAAAGTTAAGATTCTTGCTAAGGCCTATGAGGGAAGTGAACATAATGCATAGGACTGCTGTTGCCTGTCTTCCCTCCCACTATCTGCTTTTCCAAATTAGTTTAATATCCCTTATGTTTTGATCGTTATGATTTATTTTCTGTTCCTTGTCTCCCTTTATGTTTTCCTCATTTTGATTTACTACTACTGACTGTGGATCCTTTTATCTTTCTAGTAGCATTCACCTGAATATCCTCTTTTAATACATTTTATATTACAGTTTAATTTAGCCATGTGATCAGTTTATAGGCAAAACCTTTTGTTCTGGATTTTTTTTGATGGTTTTTTGTGGTTTTTTTGTTTTTTCCTGCAGAAGCTGAAGTTGAGTATGATTACGATGCAGGTCTTCTAAACAACCAAATTTGTTCTGAGCCAAATAAAGTACTTTCCAAAATCAGCCAGCAGATCATTTCTCAGCCTGTCATTACTTTCACATCTGCTGCAGATAGAATCTTCTGCGTTGAAAATGCATGCTTGAAACGAGCACTACACACAAACGGCACAACATAAGGAAAAATAATGAATGTAAACGAACAATAAAACCCACTTTCAAATGCCATTTATGGGCTCAATCCTACAAGCTGCTTGGAGGTTTCAGAGAATATAAAGGGCATTCTTTACCTTTGAGGCAGTGGTCAGTACCTTACCAGACCAAGATCTGTAAAACTGTGACCTTCCCTTCAAAAGTAACTCTAAGAAAAAAATCTTCCTTTTGCCAGGATATAGGTCTGACAGAAGACAGAAAATGCATGCAGGCTTATTATGATTTGAAAATACAGCTCTATCCTACTGAAATTCAGTAATTCATTGGAAAGGTCAGTCACCTACTGCTGAAATTTCAAATGTCTTTTTTAAATTCTAAAAAAGTAAAAAGTGTTTTTTTGACTCTCAAACTAATTTATCAACAAAATATAAATCAGTGGACAAGGCTGTCACTGAAACCAAAGCTCTATAACAAATTTGAATTCTATCAGAAGTCAAAAATTGTGTCTAATAATGTGCGGGCATTTCTTGTTGCAAAAGTAGAGTGGTACCATCATTGTACCAGTCTCTGCTAGAAGGAGAGTGTGTCACTATTCTGGGCTGTTTGTTTCTCTTCTGCAAGGCTGATGTATCTCTGCTCATCTGCTTCCCATGCTGTATTCTTTTTTTATCTATTATATTATTTACTGTGATGTCAATCCACGAATACAAGTTATTTGTATGTTTTCTGTCATAGCACTAGCTAGTTCATAAATCATGATAATAACAGCAGTATCAATATTTAATTCTGCATCAATTTTTCTGTCATAAGTCTTTGCTTCTGTCTGTGTTTAGTATTGCCAAAATTTAACTACTGGGGATAGTATAATCCATGTTTGCTGTCTGCTTCAGGCTTACCTTTTGTGAAACAAGCTTTAAGACAGAAGTTTTACTAATACGCAAAGAAAAAAAAAAAGAGCAGAGTATTATTTATCCCCCAAATTCCATTGCTTCTTGGTGTTGGCAATTCATTTTTGAATGAGTCCAAATTGCAATATTTTTCAACATGAAGGTCTATCAAGATCACCATCTTTTTATCCAGAAGATAATACCTGTCTCTGAAAAATAAGAATTTTAATGTCTTTATTTTTTTCAATTCCATTATAAGGATATATTTTTCTAAAATCATTTGCTAAATGGATTACAGGTGCCAGTTGTGTCCCATATACAGTAGCTCTGATATTATTTCAGTTGATTATTATCTCAATTTTTCAGATGTCAGACTTCTAGAAATAATTTCTTGAAGAGATCTCTAACGGACACCCCTTCACTCCTCCCTCCTTCATCCTTCCCCCTCCACCACCCCAATTTCTTATTAGCCTGACTGAAGTCTAATTAATTCAGCAACAAAGGTTGGGCTTTTTTTTAATAGGACTATGAATATGTCTGCGCTGTTAACAACTCTATGTGATGCTTTTAAAGGACAGGAAAATTATTTGGAATTTCTCAAGATCAGAAGTTCTCTGTCCATATTGTAAGCAATTATTTATATGAGAGTAAAAGGTCTGTCAGGTTTAATTTATCGTCTGGCTGACAAAACTTCTCACTGTAGTGTTGCTACCCTACGGGGTTAATTCAAATGATAGAGATCTGTATAGGCTACCTAAAAAGTCTGTCAGGTGGAAGAAGATGAGTGTCAGGAGAACAATAAGTTGAACCATGGAAATATGTGAAGGGGTGATAAAGGACAAAAGGTGTTTTTCTGTGAAGAGTGCTCTGCCTTGTGCCAAAGGCAAAGCTCCATCCTTGCCTCTCTTCCTGAGCTACCAGGTGACACCAGACAAGAAGGAATAATCCATACACACAGGGAGAAGGCTGCAGAAGCAGTCTTTAGACTAGTATTTTCATATTTCTGTACTTGAGTTGTATTCTTTGCTTTCCTTTAATGTATCATAAAGCTTATTTGGATGACTTGAAAAACTAGTTTTCCATTTTTATTAACAACAGAAGGACTAATTTAGGAGTGGTGAGACCTTGTTATCAAATTATAAGTAAAACAATGTGATTGAATGGTCTATATCCTCTATCCTGTCCTTCTTTGTTACTGAAAATTCAGAGGTTCATTTAAAAGCAAAGCCAGCAGGAGTCAGACTGAGTTTGTGGGCTTTAAATTACAGTAAGCAAGTGTAAAAAGAACAAAACAGAAATAAGCTCTGGAAAATAAATAAAGTTTCTCCAGAAGCAGTGGTGGTATCTCTAATTAGTAATACTGGTGATGACACTTATTTTTAGGGAAGGGCACATGCTGCTTGTATCCCTATTCAGCATGATAAAAGAGAAGAAACCTAGGATTTTATTAGTCACTTATTGTTGCTCAAAATTATTTATGAAGACTATCCATCTGATGACTGGAATATCAATAGCAGGAAAAAGTATCAGCGTGGGAATATCATCCTCTTAGACCTCTTTATAGAGAACTGTGCATGAAAAATGTGTGCAAGCAACAGAAGAATGCACTCTAAAGATCCCAACAGTAAAAGGTTAGGCTACTATTTTAAATGACTACTCTATACTTTCTCCTTCATGCCTGGGAATTGCTGGAGATTTACAATGCAAATTTGGCTTTCAAAAGTAGGCACATTTTTTTTCCCACTGATAATAAAGGATCATTCTATGATTCGTTAAAAGACAGTTTTACTGTGCTTATGCACAAGATGGCCAAACTCAGGCTGCATAGAGCATCTTAATTCTGGATTTCCCTGCCTTCTCTATGCCAAATTTTAAAGCCTTGGAAGTCCCAGTATGTTGTTGTACATTAGTTCATATACAGAAACCAAACAAGCTTTCCTTCCTGCTTTCATCAGTCTAGGCTGTTATGTAGACTGTCCTCTGAATAGGTTACCTATCAGGAAGTCAAGAGGGAATTTAACTAACAGTTTTTGAAGTTTAGGGTAACAGACTCACAGACTGTATGGATTTCTGCAAGAACATATGTACTGTTGATTATAGATGTTGTTTCTTGCCCTTTCCCCTGACTCTTATCTAATGTTTTGAGACCCTAACCTCTAACTCCCTCCGTTCTTCACCTTTTCTGTACTATTGTGTTTACATTTCTTACTAGAGTACTGTGTCCACATCTGGCTCCCTCGTGCCTGCATCACAGCATGGTCAGTTATGAGAAAAAACACACAGTGTAACAGGCCAGCATCTGGCTATTGTCCATACTTATTTACGAGATGGACTTCAATGTAAACAGTACCTTGAAAGTTTTTCTTTGTAGCTTCACAGGCAGACAGAAGGTACTACTGAAGAAATACCATAAAACTGTCAGTATTAGTTTTTTTGGTATTCACACTTATGTTATGAACTCTTTATTGCTAAATATTGCCTAGCTGTACAATGAAACAGATTAGCCCCAGAAAGTTTATTGTCTATCATATGTCTTACTCAGCTTTTCAGACCATAGGTCTTTGAAGGTAATGAAAGACAACATTCCAAGTCTAGGATATCTAAATAAGGTTTTCAGTGCTTTGGCTTTGAACCTCACAATTTTGCAAAGAGATGACCTGTAAAATTGTGCTGTCTTCCTGTTTTGGGGTATGAATTTTATTAATCTTTTTAAATACTTTGCTTTCTACTAAAGTCATGGCAACACCATACTGTTGTCTGGCTCATTGCCAGTACACATTGCCTTTAATTTCTCAAACCAAAAATCAGAAGTGATTCTGATCTTATACAAGGCATCATGAAAGGGTGATGACCACCATACCATACAGGCTTGAGACTGCTTACCTGTAGTCTCTATATTTTTACTGTTTTTCACATATTTTTTCAAATGAAACTACTTTTCTTCATGCTTGTATTTACAACCTCAATTCACACTTACAGTATTTTCAGTTCCTGCTGCCATCTATTCCAACAAAAGTATTTTCATGTGATTCCAAGGATAACAATGTGATGCTAACCTTTTTTCAGAAAAGGAAATACTTTACAGACTGAAGTGGGATGCACAGATTGATGTGAACTTCAAACTGATTCAAAATAGATTCCAGTATCCAGAAGATTTACACCAGCTAAAATTCTTTGCTCTTCCCCAACTAATGCTGCCTTCTAAACTAGTAGAAGTCTTTTAATAAGAAATAACCAAAGCAAATTGTAATATTACCCCATTTTTAAGAATGGAAAAAAGGAAGACCTGGGGAGCTACAGGATAGTCAGTCTCACCTCTGTTCCCAGTAAGATCATTGATCAGATGCTCCTGGAAACCGTGCACATGAAAAGCACATGAAAAACAATGCAGTAATTGGTGACAGCCAGCATGACTTCACTCAGGGCAAACCATGCCTGACAAATTTGGTGGCCTTCTATGGCAGGTTTAGGGCACTGGTGGATGAGGGAAGAGCAACTGACATCATCTACCTGGACTCATGCAAAGCATTTGATACTGTCCCACACGACATCCTTGGCTCTAAAATGGAGAGACACAGAGCTGACGGGCAGACAAGTGAGTGGATAAGGAATTGGCTGGATAGTCACACTCTAAAAGTTACATTCAAGGGTTCAATGTCCAAGTGGAGACCAGTGATAAGTGGCATCCTCAGGGGTCCATACTGGGACCACTACTATTTAATCTTTGTTGGGGATGTAGGCAGCAGGATTGAGTGCACTCTCAGCAAGGTTGTGGATGACATCAAGCTGTGTGGTGTGGTTGACGTGCTGAAGGACAGAGATGCTTGACAGGCTGAGGGATCTTGAAAGGCTTGAGAAATGGGCCTGTGGGAACCTCATGAGGTTCAACAAGGCCAAATGCAAGCTCCTACACCTGGATGCAGGCAATCCCAAACATAGATACAGGATGGGCAGCAAGTGGTTTTAGAGCAGCACCATGGAAAGGACTTGGGGATTATTGGTAGATGAAAAGATCGACATAAGACTCAATGTGTGCTTGCAGCCCAAAGAGCCAACTGCATCCTGGGCTGCATCAAAGGCAGTGTGCCCAGCAGAACAAGGAAGGGGATTCTTCCCCTGCATTCTGCTCTTGATAGACCCCACCTGGAGCGCTGCACCCAGCTCTGGGGTCCTCAACATAAAAATGACCAGAACCTGTTGGAGCGAGTCCAGGGGAGGGCTGAAAGATGATCAGATGAATGGAGCACTTCTCCTATGAAGACAGGCTGAGAGAGTTGTGGTTGGTCAGCATGGGGAAGGTAAGGCTTCAGGGAGACCTTCCAGCAGCCTTCCATTACCTAAAGGGGCTTACAAGAAAACAAGAGAAAAATTTTTGACAAGGGCATGGAGTGATAGGGCAAGGAGTGATGGCTGTAAACTGAAAGAGTATTGGTTTATATTAGAGGTTATGAAGAAGTTCTCTACTGTGAAGGTGGTGAGGCGCTGACAGATGTTGCCCAGAGAAGTTGTGGATGCCCCACCCCTGAAAGTGTTCAAGGCCAGGGTGGGTGGGGCTTTAAGTGACATGGCCCAGTGGAAGGTATCCCTACCCCCATCAGGGTTGCTGGAACAAGATGATCTTTAAGGTTCCTTCCAACCCAAACCATCCCATGATCATATGATTCATTGTTTAGCTACTTTGGTAGTAAATAGATACCTCCTACAGGTTTGAAATTCAATTTGGAAGAACAGTCGTGTGTGTTACACTCCTTAGCAATTGATAGTCTGTTTGAGCTACTGAATAATAAATAACAAAGCCCTTTAAAATTATAAATATATAAAAATAAATGAGTCATCTTTGTGTTTTGCTTGATTGTTCTTTCCTACTCCTGTTAACAAGCAGATGGTTATCCTGACAGTATAGCAGTGTGTTCTGTATAGTTTTTCCAGCTAGAGGTACACCAGTGTATTTCACCTAGGGTTACATCCAATATCTCTGTGCTGACATGCATAGATATTGAATTTAACTTTAGTTTAGCTTAGTTTGGCCTAATTTAGTTCAATGTTCACAGAATCACAGAATCATTTAGGTTGGAAAAGACTTCTAAGATCGTTGAGTCCAACCTATGACCAAACACCACCACGTCAACTAAACCACAGCACTAAGTGCCACATCCAGTCGTTTCTTGAACTGCTCCAGGGGTGGTGACTCCACCACCTCCCTGGGCAGCCTGTTCCAATGCTGGACAACCCCTTCCATGAAGAAATTTTTCCTGGTGCCCCTGGCGCAGCTTGAGGCTATGTCCTCTCATCCTGTCACTAGTAGCCTGGGAGAAGAGACTGACGCCCACCTTGCTACAACCACCTTTCAGATACCTGTGGGGAGCAATAAGGTCACCCCTGAGCCTCCTCTTCTCCAGGCTAAACAATTCCAGCTCCCTCAACCACTCCTCATATGACTCACTCTCTAGACCATTTACCAGTTCCATTGCCCTTCTCTGGACATGCTCCAGCACCTCAATGTCTGGCTTGCTGTGAGGGCCCCAGGACTGGACATAGGACTTGAGGTGCAGCCACATCAGTGCTGAGTACACGGGGAAGATCACTGCCCTGGCCCTGCTGGCCACCGTATTGCTGATACAGGCCAGGATGCTATTGGCCTTCTTGGCCACCTGGGCACACACTGGCTCATATTCAGCTGCTGTCAACCAGCGCCCCCAGGTCCTTTTCTGATGGGCAGCTTTCCAGCCAGCCACTCTGCCCCCAGCCTGTAGCACTGCACGGGGTTGTTGTGACCCAAGTGAAGGACCTGCCACCTCGCCTTATTAAACCTCGTACCTTTGGCCTCATTCCATCCATCCATCCTGCCCAGCTCTCTCTGCAGAGCCTTTCTACCCTCCAGCAGATCAACACTCCCACCTAACTTGGTATTGTCTGCAAACTTACTGAGGGTGCACTCAATCCCCTCATCCAGATCATCAGTAACAGGACTGACCTCAATATTGAGCCCTGGGGAACCCCACTAGTGACCAGATGCCACTTGGGTGCAGCACCATTCACCACCACTCTGTGGGCCCGGCCATCCAGCCAGTTCTTATAACAATGAAGAGTGCACCTTTCCAAGCCGTGGGCTGCCAGCTTCTCCAGGAGAATGCCATGGAAGACAGTATCAAAGGCTTTGCTGAAGTTCAGGTATTGTTTTTATGTTTACTTGAATTTCATTTTGGTTTGATATGGTTTGGCTTGCTTTAATCTGGGGCTTACTTTCATTGGAAGAGAAGCAAACGTATAGGCCATATCAGATTAATAACTGTCTTGAAAGATATTAAGATAAGCAGACAATGGAAAAAGGGACTGATTAGAAAGGGAAAAAGGAAATTAAGTCTGTGTTTTAGAGCTCAGTAATGAATAAAGTAAGAACTGCCAAAAGTCAGGTTTACAGAGGAATTAAAATGAAAAGCACAATTTCTATAACTGTATGCATAAAATAAGATTCAAAAGGAAAGAAATAGTGCGACTGCTATGTAGTGAGGATTAGGCAGAAATTAAAGAAAATCCTTGTTTGCCTTGATTTTCAGTAAAGATAATAATAGAGACCATAGTCCATAAGGCAGAGAGGACAAAGGCAAAATGGAGACATAAGACAAAAACAAAAATAGACAAATAAGTTCTAGGTGGATGGATTATAAAAAAATTAACTCTGGAAAAAGTTTGTCCTGTCTGGAGAATAAAGGCCTTCAGGGGAACCTAAAAGCAGCCTCCTTGTATTTGTGTGGGGTTACTGAGAAGAGAGGATCTTTATGGAAGTGCATGGCCAGAGGAGTAGAGTAGCCCTGAGTAACCTGGTCTGACCTCAGAGCTGACCCTGCTCTGAGCAGATCGTGGGACTAGAGACCTCCTAGGGGTCCCTTCCAGCCGGAATTAATCTCTGAAATGGTAAACAACAGAGAAAATATTGCCCCAAAATAAAATAAGGTCTGTGAGAACAACACACTCACTGTGTTCTTTTCCTTATATCATGAGACAGGACTGAACAGAAGGATGAAATGTAAAGAGAATTACTTGCCCAACAGCAAAAAAATACGGATCTACTGACTAAGTAAATTCAGTTTGGAATGAAAAGATTTCTACCTGTTAGGGTCATGAAGATTTTGGAACCACCTTCCAAGTGACAGCCCAAGACTAAACTAGATTTGTCTTGGAACTTGATTCTTATATAGAAAGAATTACAGTACCTGTCTTTCTGCTACAGCATGTCATTCCAGTTCTGTAGTTAGGCAGATCTTCACAAGACACATTTTAT
This sequence comes from Amblyornis subalaris, assembly GCA_018881555.1. Taxonomy (NCBI): domain Eukaryota; kingdom Metazoa; phylum Chordata; class Aves; order Passeriformes; family Ptilonorhynchidae; genus Amblyornis; species Amblyornis subalaris. Next base: position 2,256,308 of record JACAXG010000092.1, read on the forward strand.
TCCTAAGAAAATTCCTTTATTGTGACCTACTCTTTAATACCCAGGGGTTTCTACAGTTTGTTTTTAAAAACTTGACACAACAGTCTTGTAACATCCTCCCTCTGTAGACAATCAATTGCAGATGTTATTAGGAGGTAAGCAGAAGAAACCCATGCATTTACCAAACAGAAAAAGAAATCTCGTTTCTGCCAGTCATCCTCAGTTCATTCTCATCATGTTCAGTTGAGTAGGTCTTTGAGACATGCACTGCAGGGGCTACTGCTCTGTTGTAGTTACAGTTCAAGGATTCATTACTATTTGATTGATATTAAGTAGGTTTGTTTTAATGCCCTTCCTTGATAATTGAAATGGAGTATGATAATTTCGAGAGTTCTGTAATGAAATACTGTGTTATTTTCTTCCTCTGATAAATCTGCTTTCTAAGCTCTCAAATTCAGGTCTGCAAAAAAGAAAGGTTGTATGTAAACACTTCTAAAGAATAGAGTTCTAGGTCATTTAAAGCAAGAGTTTCAAAACTTGAGATAAATACCATCAAAAGATAAGGGGGGAGAGAGATCAAGAGGAAATTTGAGTATTTCTATAGAATTATTCTATTCATATTTCTGTGGTGTACTTACATGCAGAGCAATTTCTTTAAAGAACAAACCTAAACCATCTGGTAGCATAATACTTGGTTAGTGTTTCATGTCTACGTACTGGATACACAGAAAAGCTTTGATTTACACGATATCTTTCTGAGGCAAATGAGATACACAATGCATAATTCATGACAGTACCTCTTGGCATTGGATGGCAGTCTTGATTCTGATGTTAGAACCATTTTCTTTCTCAGAAGATTGTGAATCTGTAGGAGCGTGATTACAGTTAAGTGCACTGATGAGTGTCAGATATAATGAGAGGTTGTATCTCTGTCTTATGTGTCTGTTCTGAGCATGTTGTTTTAGAGCAGCCACAAGCTGCAGGCCCTCATGCCAGTAATGAACCGTGGATGACTGACACTACCAGTGTGCCTGGMGAAAAACAATGAAATTTGAGAGGAGTTTGTTCTGATGCTTTGGGCATATTTTTTTAAAGGCTCTAACTGAGGCTAAAAAATCATAGCTTTAAAGATTTTAAAAAATTATGGTGTCAGCCATATTACTTTATAGATGTGTTATGCACCTGTTTCATGCCACTCATTAACCCTTTAGTTACCGAGTTAACATTGCCTTTAGTTGAGAGAACATTTATGGGACTTGGAATGGTTGCAGAGATGCATTTTAGGACCACTGTGTTTTGCAGTTGAAGTGCCTCTTGGGTGGCAGGTCAGTAGAGGGAATGATTCCTGCCAGCGTGCTTTTGGGTTGATCCTAAGACTAACTTCAGTGACTGTTGAAACAACATTGAAGCAGTTGTCCCACCTGTTCAATGTGTGATGCCCTTCACTGCAGAGAGAAGGGAATGCTTTCCCCACACACGCCTTTCTAGGACTATATATTTTATCAGTGAATCTCATTGTAGTTCCTCTCTTGATTCCTCTCCTCTCTAGATTCTTTTTCGTAATGTCTGTTCATCACAGTGATAGAAACATCTTCTGTAACAAATGTTCTGTTTATGCGTTCTCTTGGATTATTAATTGAGTTGTTTCATAAAATAAATCCAGCCTCTGAGAAATGCAGTAGTCTAGCAGATTAACATCCAGACTCAGTATATAGCAATGCCCTTCAATATCTTTTGTCATCAGCTGCAATGACATGGTTTTCATTACTTCCTAATTGTCCATAACATTTCCTTGTATTTTTCTCATTAAAGTTTGCTTTAAAAAGCAGCCCAGTCACTGAGATAGTTCAGAATCATCACTAATATAACTTTCTTTTGGAAAGGTTGCACAATGACAACCTTGTAAATCTTTTATTTAAATTAAGTGAAGTATGACACAAGCAGCAGTGAAGACGGTTTTTTCCCAGACCTATTCCCACTCCCCAGATATGAACATCCTGGAGGGGCAATTCCCCAAGCCTATTTAGTCTTTGGCTTCTCTTATGAAATTGCTTACAAGACTGCAAATTAGCTTGCTAATAATAGTGAGGCAGACAGCTTGTACATGAATTCATAAATACCTTTCCCACTTATTAATAAAAACCTTTGAAGCCATCAAAGTTAGATAAGTCATAACCTTGTGCTTCTAACACTAACGCTTTTTTGTATTAGCTGTCTCCTTTTCAATGGTGTACTCAAATACTGTTATGTAGTCTCCTTATTTTCCATTTATATTTTGCGGCAATCCTTGGGACATATTTTTTTTCCTGTTTCTACAGAATTCAGAAAAATTAATCTCGGGACATTGGTTGGGATTTCTCTTCTAGCAGAAGAGATTTCACAGCATGCAGTATGTAATTACTTTTCTAAGATGCATCAAAGAAAAAAAAATCTGACATTATGTGGCAAGTATGAAAGAATATTCCCAAAAGGGACCGTCTTTTTCATCCTCTTGCCTCAACTATCCCTGACATTCATTTCAAATCCTAGTAAATACCTCCAATGCTGGAAATCTCAGAGCCTCAATTTAATTTAATGCTTAACTGTCTTTACTGTTAAAAGTATGTATAATCAAACTTAAGGCTTCAATTTAAGCTTCTTACTCCATGTTCTATTCCCAGTGGACGTTAACAAGTTCTTCGTTCCTTATGTGCAACATCTATGTAAATGTACAAGGCTGTGAATCCTGCTCTTACTGTAAGCCATCCAAAGTGACCTTTCTTTTCATATATTGCTTTGTCTATAATTGGTCTCTTTCTCATTAAATGTTTATACATTTTGGACAATGAAGACATCATCTCCTAAATTCCCTGTATATGGCGTTTCTACATTTGACAACTTATTTAACATCTTAATTCTAAATCTTACTTTTTATTATTAATATCTAAATCCTGAATTTGTAAATAATTGTTAATAAAGCTTAAATGTCCTTGCTTCTTGCACTTTTCAAATTATGATTACTCTGAATGAGATGAAGTTGACTTGAGAGGAAATTCTGATAGTACAATTCTGGAAGTCAAGCTCCCTGAAATTACTTGGATTAGTAAATGAATCTATTAGCTATACTTGTGTACATCCCATCTCACTGGTAGATTTATCTTTGCTTAATGAGATCAGAATCTTGAATAGAATTTTACAAAAACTTCTTTTTTAACTTCAATTAAACAATTTTATTGCTTCAATTAATGTTAAGTCAGCCACTTTAATGAGAAACGGGTATTTGTCAATAAATCTAAATTCAGTGCAGTGCAATATTAAATATTAATCTCTGTAAAACAGCTACCTAATGTTGGTAGACATCCATGCCACTTACATTAACTGTCCTTGTCCTTCGTATCAACCGGGCACTAAATTCACTTAAAAATTTCTATTTATTTAATGGAGTATTAATACATCTGCTTACCCACAAACCCTATAAATTTGAAAAGTTTTTTCTTACTTGGAACATTAATGAGCTCCATGGAATTGAGTAGACCACTGTGACTCTTCAGGTATGCAGAAAAGCAGGCACAGTTATTTTACTCACTCAAAGTTTTGAAAATCTATATTAAACCAGAATTTACCAAGTTTAATGCCTCACAGGTTTGTGGATGCTTCTTGGTGCTCATGAAAGCACTTGTGGATACTGAGTCTGCTTTCAGGGTCCCAACACTAACAACAGTGATAGACTGGAGTGAATTCAGCTGGCTGGGGTCTGGAGCAATTTTGCCACAAGAAGATGCTGGGGAGTCAGGGCTTGTTCAGCCTGGAGGGGTGGCTTCAGGGTGACCTAGAGCAGTACCCCACCCTGACACTTGGGAGAAGATGGAGTTGGGGTCTTCACAGCACATGAGGTGAAAAAAGAGAGGATCTGTCTGTAAGAAGGGTAGAAATCACCCTGAGGACAGTCCAGCAGTGGAACACCTTTCCCAGAAATGTTGTTCAGTCTCTGTCCTTGGAGTTTTTCAAGACAAAACTGGATAAATACCTGAGCAGCCTGATCTCACCCCGTGTCTGACCCTGCTCTGACATCCCTTCCAGCCTGAATCATTCTTTGAATACAAATTATAGACAATTTAGTCACTATACTTTTTTAACTTATTGGAAAATATTGTGAAAATGCAGTTGCTCAGGGATGTCTGTATTTGATTTCTGCATTTATTTTAGGTTAAGTTTAAATATTCCTTATTATTGGATTTTTTTTTTTCATATTGCAATTAATTTTACAGTCTTCTTTAGAGATTAGTCAGATTCATGGAAGGTTAAGGAGTTTACTGCAACATTTCAGTACATTTCCCTGAGATGGTAAAAGATAAATTGTTAAAGCCATCATAAACATTTGTATTTTCTCTACAACTCAATAACTGATTCCTTGTGTGATTCTGAAAAACCCAGTTGAATGGGTCTTTTAACAATAGGGTATCATTCATTTCAGAATACTTAAACTGACTGATTTGCAGAAGCCCTAACACATAAAACCTGACGTTAACCAGACCTGTTTTAAATCTTTGTGTTTATTATGAGAAGTGTTCTGTAAAAGCATACATTTGATGATACTTACCACATACTTCTGACAGTCTAGTCATTATTTTCACAGTTGTAAAATGAAATCCTATGTCCATATCACATTACAGAAAGGTAGATATCCATGTTTATTATCCCATGAAACTTTGAAGAAATAAAAAGACATATGGGGCAAGCCTTCATTGGATTCATTGGATGAGACAGGGACTTTGCGGAAAACAACAGAAAACAATATCATAATATCATAGTGTTTGCAAAGTGGATAACAATAAATCAAACCATTCAGCTCTTATTATTTCTTATTTTTTCAGTTTTAATACTATTTAAGTTACTTAGCATTATTTGTTATTGTTAAATTATTTGATGCTGTATTACACATCTTGATTAAAAATTCATTATATTATCAAAACATGAGAAAACCTGACATTAGTTGAAGAAACGGGTATCTGGATTGGACAAGACACACCTGCTCTATTGTCACAGCATTGAAAGAAAGCTTCCTAATAAACACATTCAAAACTTCTTTTTCCTTTGCATTCTATTTTGGTTTCTTTCACACAAGGGGAAATTCAGGGGCTCACACCTCGTTGATATCCACATCACTATTTTGCAAGGGAATTTATTGTATTATCTTTCACTTCAATGCACATCTCATCTATTTCTCCAGCAGAATACACAACTCTCTCTTAAGGAGAGCAGCATAGCAAAGAAAAAACCCACAAACAACAGAAGCCATCACTAGCCACACATCACAAGTCATTATTACTGTTGCTTTGTTATCATCTTGTTTTTCTCTGTCTTGTCTCTCCTCTTGCGTGGAGAGAGCACATCGGGCTATAAAACCAGAAGTTTTTCTTTGCTGAGGAAAATATTCTATATTAGAAATTCTTGTGACTTCTCCCCCCTTTCCCCCCAGTTATGAACCAACAAGCAACCAACCATCTGTTCAACAGTGGTGAAAGGCATGCTAGAAACAGTATCCTTGAGGGTACATGATTTGCAGAAATTTTTTTTCCAGAAAAGGCAATTTAAGAAGGGATATTTGTAATCTGCATACATATAATTTGCTACCCCTCTGTTCTCCCATACCTTACACAAAACTTTTTAAATAATTAGTATAATTGAGCTGTTCCCTGTTGCTTCATACTTTTGATGAAATTGGTTTGATTACTAGAAATGAAGGCTTTGAAATTCTGCAACAAAAAAACCAAACATTTTTGTATGTTGCTTATGTAAATTAGCAGAAGTCAAACCCAGTGTCTCTTGGCCTAGATATTCATATTAGTAAATGTGTATTGAGACTGTGCTACTAGATAAGCATAGTCGTACTTTAATTTGTCAAAGGAGTGTTGTTGCCACCTAATGTAGCTGTTGAAACATTTTTTCTGTCAGAAACTTACTTTCTCTACATTTACAAAATCTGTCTCTAGCTTTAAAACAACCAATGAGAGTATGCACTTAGTCTATTTACATTACGTCACCTTGAATCTTTTCTCCCTGACAATTTAATGCAATCTGCTTTTCAGTTTCTCGTGGGAAGGAGTGCCATACAAATACGTATCACTCAGTGATAGGTTTCACCGTAATGTTTACCCAGTGGTAATAATCCTTCCAAAGTGAAATGCTAGTTTAACCTCTTTCCATTACTGAATTCACCAATTACCTAGGACACAATTCAGGGCTAACATAAGGTATTAGCACTAATCTTGCTAATTTGAGTTTACGGAGATATAAATCAGAGGCCTGACCCCACACCAATATTGAGAATAAGTCATAGAAGTCAGACAATTTGCAACTCATTAGTACGCCTAGGCTGTGAAATTATCCCTTCTCAGTAGTTTTTTAGGAACAACCACTCCCAAGGAGGATGAGTAAAGGTGGAATTCCTAGCCTTGCTCCTTCTTGTGCTCAACTGAAGACTGATGCATGATGTGTAAACATTCATGTGGTAAGACCAGATGAAAGAAACAAAAAAAAGAGAAAGAAACAAAAAAAAAGAGAAAAAACCCCATCACATTATATGGCAGTCCCTGGGGAGGACACAGTCTTTTTTTAGGCACATGCTCCTCTGAGGTTGCTTTTCAGATGAGTCAAGAGAAGATGTCAGCCTATAAACTGACATTCTTCAGTTTTTGTAACACCTTTTTAGTCCTATGCCAATAAAAGCTATTCAATAGTTAGCAGCATGCAGCTGAAAGTAATTTGTCCCTAAGATAGTGGAAGGGAAAGAAGCAAACCAAATCAGAATATATTCTTTGACTAGTTTTGCAATAGAATTTTTAATAGGTAAATTTTTAAAATATATTTCAACATGTTCACCACTGTAGGAAAGTGTACACTAAAAAATAATTGAAGGACAAGGGACTTTGTGATATATTTATTTGGCTTTCAGGACTTCTCCTCAGTTGTCTGAAATAACATCACTGACATAATTCTAGTGCTTTCCCATGCAATCAAGATGCAATTACTGAGATGCCGCCTTTGTTTCTGAAACATGTTATTAACTGGTAAAAATTTTTTTCTGCTGATACCTTATTATATCTACTCTTTTTCGTGATCTCACTCCCATTAGTTACAGCTCTTTTATAATGAAATATTATTTCACAAGAATAGAATATTCCATAATATCAGAAAAATATTTGTATTGTATTCTTTCATAAGATTTCTATTTTCTTTGAAATGTTGCTTGAAATTATGGTATGCCCATTCATTATACCTATAATACCTATACTTTCTCATTTATATTTCAACTCATTTCTACTTAGCTAGTAATTATTGGTAAAAAATTATAACTTTACATAAGTGTTACAGTCTATATTGAAGCCTTTTTAATCACACCGAAGACAAACCACTATTGTGATCAGTCAGGTTAGTATTATGCACAGAAGGCTCAAAGTTTGTTCTTAGGGGAACAACCTCTAATTTTATTTACTCAAGTTATACCTGAATATATTTGTATATTTATCAAGATAAAAATGGGAGATCAATGTGATAGSTATGTCTAGAAGACTGACACCATAGGCTAGTTTTAAATCTTGAAAATTAAGAGTTTCTAACTTCTTTCATTAACAGCGGAATTGCTAAAGGTTAATTCATACTGACTACAACAGAATAGAATATAATCCAATATTTCATTTAGAAGGGTCCTACAGCAATCATCTTGTCCAACTGCCTGACCACTTCATGCCTGAATAAAACCTAAAGTGTTATTAACGGCATTGTCCAAATATTTTGTAAGCATTGATAGTCATTGGGTGTCAACACTTCCCCAGGATGCCTGTTCCAATGTTTGACCACCCTCTTGGTAAAGAAGTGTTTCCTAATGTCCACCTGCCCTGGTGCAGATTTCCACACATCATGTCACTGGATAGAAAAGATCAGCGCCTGCCTCTCCCCTTTCCATCCTCAGGAAGCTGTAGAGAGCAATGAGGTCACCCCTCAGTCTCCTTTTCTCCGAACTAGACAAGGACAAAGTCCTCAGCTGCTCCTCACAGGACATTCCTTCCAGCCCTTTCACCAGCTTTGTTACCCTACTCTGGATACACAGAAGGACCTTCACAGCCTCCTTAAACTGGGGGGCCCAGAACTGCACACAGCACTCAAGGTGAGGCCACACCAACACTGAATACAGTGGGATAATCACCTCTTTTAACTGGCTGGTGATGCCGTGTTTGATGCACCCCAGGACGTGGTTTGCCCTCTGGACTGCCAGGGCACATGCTGCTGACTCACACTGAGCTGCTGCCGACCAGCACTCCCATGTTCCTTCCTGCAGGGCTGCTCTCCAGCCGCTGTTCTCCTCATTTATAATTGTGTCCAGTGTCACTCTGTTCTAGGTCCAGAATATGGCACTTGGACTTGTTAAATTTCATCCCATTAATTATTGTCCAAAGCTTCAATCTATCTAGATCCCTTTGCAAGGCCTCCTGTCCCTCAAGAGAGTCAAGAGCACCTCCCATTTTGGGATCATTAGCTTACTTGTTAATGGTGCATTCAACTCCTGAATCCAGATCTTTGATAAACAGATTGAACAGGATTGGTCTTAGAATCACACCTGAGGAACACCGCTGGTGACCTGTCACCACCCTTCAGTCAGTTATTCTCCCAACACACTGTGAATTCACACATCCCACAGCTGGACAACTTGTCCAGAAGGATGCTGTGAGGGTCAGTATCAAAAGCCTTATTAAAATCCAGAAAAACTACATCCACTACTTTCACCTTATCCACTAGAGGGATGACCTTATCCTAGAATGATATCAAGTTAATGAAATTAGAACTTTCCCTTTGTGAACCCACATTGACTGTGCCTGGTGACAGCATTATTATTTAAATGCCTTCCGTTAGTACTCAGTATCTTCTCTGTAATTTTTCCAGGAGGTGAGGTTAGACTTCAAAGGTTGATAGTTCCCTGGATCTTCCATCATGCCCTTCTTGTAAACTGGAATAGCACTGGCCAGCTTCCAGTCACCTCGCCAGAGTCCCAAGACCTTTGGTGGATGATCAAGAGTGGTCCTGCCATTAGATCCTTCAGTAATCTGGGATGAGTCCCCATGGCCTTGTAGACATTCAGATGATACAGCTGGTCCCCTACAATTTCAATATCCACAATTAAGTCACAGTGACAAGTAGTGTTTCTGAGGGGTTGTTATTGGGATAGGCACTGGTTGTTATCTTTATTAGTGACATAGACATTCAGGATAACATGTACCCTGAGCAAGTTTGTGGATGACACAAAGCTGAGTGCTGTGTTTCGTACTCTGGATGCCATCCAGAGGGACCTTAGGGATCCAGAGGGCTTCAGAAGTGGGCCATTGTGCTCAGGGAGATGATGTGCCTATTTGTAGTCCCTTGTGCTCATCCTGCTCCCTTTCTGGCAAATTTGTGTTTGGATGCCTCCTTTGGGCAACTACACCCATCTTTGCCCCTTTTGGTGGTCACATTGCAAATGAAATTCCTTTATGTGGCGTGTTCTGTATTTATTGGATGTTTCTTCTTTGTTTTGTTACCCCTAGGGCAGGTTTTGCCCATCTCCCAGGGTTACATCCTGATAATGGCATGTAATGCTTATTGATGAATCTTTCATAGCTTTTCATTTCATCCTGTCCTGGCACTCAGAATGTTTATGCTGTCATGCTATGCCTCTACTCAAATAAGCTGCTATGCTAGGGTGACAGTTCCTTCTATACAGAGTAATTGCATGTTATCATAACTTAATTCTTTCTAAAACACAAAAATTATTACAACAGGCACAATATGCAGTTTTTTAAAGCTAAGCAAAACTGAAATAGATAAGTCAATAATGATTTGGTTGCTTGATGACTGCTAAGAGAGAAAAAAAACCTGACACAAAGAACTTGGGAAACCTGAGGAAGCCCAGACAAACCCAGACAAACAGATTCATGTTGTGAGGTCTTGTGGAGCTATTACAGCATTAATACATTCTTACTATTGATGGCAATATTTTACTTACTGAGGTACAGGGCAACATGTTTCTTAAAAGATGGATTTAATTTCATGCTCGTAGCAGACGAACTATATAATCAATAAAGAAAATAGTTTAAATAATACATTTAATGCTAAATATTTTATATAACAAGTGACATTAATGAAAACTGTACTTTTTAGAAAGACAAAAGAAAAGAGATGTTGGATATTCAAAACACTGGCTTTTTTTTTTTTTTGTTTTATCGAACTATATAATATGAAAACTGAAACATGGTTTTGCTGGTGAACAGAGGTTAGTTACAAGGCTGGGTTCAGCTTTATGTGCAAATAGAATTTTGGGAGAGGAATTTGTTTGTTTCTCCTGTTTTATCCCAGACTTACAATGAACCCTACTGCTAGGAAGGCTTGTAGAAAAGTTACCATAGAAGGTGAATAAGAAGGAAGGATAGCAACAAAACTGGAAATGGTATAAACTGAGTTTATACATATAGATACACACACACATATATATGTATATATACATATACACATATATCAGTATATATAGAGCAGAAACTCACATATTGGCACTCGTCTCAGAGAATTCTTAAGTCTTCCATTAACTTCTCTCTGTTAAGGCACTTTAACTCTCTGTTTCTCAAGTAATTGTATTTATGTATTTTCTTTAGCTCATCTGGTTAAAAACTGTCAAATTTATGTATATTCACATATATTCATATATTCACACAATAATAGCCAAAAATTCACTGTCTGAGACATATGTCGGGCAAGTCTCTGTATATGGAAGTATAAGACACTTCCATATACAGAAAGTGTCATTTGACTAGCAACAATGATTTATTACAATAAGGACTAGAAGATTTATGTGTTACTGTAACAGCGTTTTATTGTCTTACAAGCTGATTGATTTGGTACAGTATGTTTGAATTTCAAAAGTACAATTATTTAGCTTTCTAAGAAATGTGATGAAGTTAAAAAAAAAAAACAAAACAATCTCACAAAATACCTTAAAAAAATCCAGAATTTGAGCCAAGAACTGAATCTGTCTTTAGAGAGCCAAGAACTGTACCTATCTCTAGATCTTTAAGAATAAAACTGTAGCTTACAGCAAATCTAAAGTACAAAAACCACACTTTAAGGTAAGACAGGTTGTCTCGGCAAAGAAAATACAGCTGTTTGGGAGTGCAGATAGTATCTGTTCCTAAGATCCCATAAACTCTTCTTCCCAGTGAAGTATTTTTATATAAAAATTTACTGACTGTGTGATAATCAGTGACCGTCAAAGGCTACACGGTTTGAAGCTGATCATTTTACAGGTGGGATGTGCAACAAATGAGACTTCCATAAAGCCTTACTTCACAGCAGTGTTTTTGTGCTTTGGTGAAGATGCCTATTTGAAGATTTTAATTTATAACAATACTCAGCCTTAACATAATCTGGAGTTTTCTGCAATTGCTCAGGTACTGAAATGATCCAAATTAATTTTTCATATCGAATGAACTGCAGAGTTGCTCCCAAGGGCTGCTGCTGTTCTCTTATTTGACAGGAGGGTTTGGGAAATATGAAAAGGCAATTTTATATAATATTTTAAAATAGGCTTACTTGGTAAAGTTGAGAAATCTTCAGAAACACTGCATGGTAGCTGTAGGCCAGACTGCAAGCTGGGGTGATGGACTGGGTGTGAAGGAAAAAAGAGTCAAAGAAGGGAATTGGACAGAGGGGCAGGTGGCTTCCTGGGTGTTCAGCAGGTCTGGGCTCCCCACTGCTCCGGGATTTGGCAGTGGCTCCCTGGCACCTAAGCATGCGCAGAAAAGCAAAAAAAAGGGGAAAATGCAGGGAGCTATTGCTCAGAGAAGTCAGTTGCAGTTTTCATCAAATTTAGATTGAGATTTAATCTGCTGCAGTGCTGTCTGCCCTGATGAACTCGCATCTTACCACCTGTTACCCATCCATTACGGTAATAGTAGTCTATAAGGAAGCATCCTTAAATGATGTTCAGAAAAAATTCCTGCAGAATAAAAGGAAGAATGGGAAAAAGATATAAATGTATATTTTTAAAAGAATCTGAGAAAATTTTTGTTCAGAACATTTTGAGTTTCTGTAGCATTATCTGAAATTAATAATATTTTCTACGTACATCTGTTGCCTTCCAACACAGGGAAGCTAGGAAACTGTGGAAGGGAGCCCCACTTCACCTTTCCTTCTCATTCTTCTTCCTTGTCTGCTTTCTCAAGAAAAAGAAACAGACTGAAAATGAATCGACCTGGAAAATAAACTAATAATCCAAAATCACAATCTGAAATATCTGTGTTTCCTCAGAAAGTGATATTAGTTCAAGTAAAATGCAAATCTTCATATTAACTGAGAGCACAAAATATTAACTCTGAAGTTATTATAGGCAGTAACTAAACCAACATAATCAACATATTTCAAACTTTGAAATTATTTTTATATTTACCTTTTTCTCAAAAAAAAATTTCAAGAAGTGCTATTGCAATCAGACATATAGAACTATAAATGAAAACAATCTCTTCCAAAACTTGTAGTGGAAGGTGAATTGTTTTTCTCTTATATGCATATGATCTAACTGTAGCTAATTCAAATAACAGTGTAGTATTACAAACATTTATATTTTGAAAGATGGAGAATTTACAAGGAAAAAGATATTTTAACCCCTTCAGTTTCATGTTGATAAAGGAAGAAGAAATATCAATTTCTATTATCCATAGTGCTCAATTTCTTTTTACATTGTTCAGGAAATTGCAATTTAGTAAAGTAGTACCACAGGTTTTGATTTTTTGTGCAGTGAACATTGGAATGTTGAGGGGGAGTTGTTTGTTTTTGTGATTTTTTCTATGTACAAATGAAATGCATGAATGGTAGAAGTTCCCTTATTTATTTCAGTTTATTGCCTCTCTCTCACCTTACTAGATTACATTTGCGCTAACCACAGTCACTGTTTTACACTTATTTAACAGTATTGACTGAAGTAACACTGAATCTCTTTCAGTGAGGGCTGATTTAGGTACAAATCACTGTTCCAGCACCAAGATCATTAATCAGCCTCAGGCTAGATCCATTATGTGGATATTCAGTATAGAGAAAATATTAACGGCTGCACAGAAGAAATGTTACCATCAGATTAGCTCTGACTCCCTGCTGGAGCAGCAAATTACTCTGAAGTAATAATTATAATACATTAGTAGAGGTTTAATTTCCAATAAGTGCTGTCTGTTTAAGGGATGGCAATCTCACCATACCTCAGAGAACAATAGATTATGTTGTCAGCAAGACAAATCTACATGGAATTAAAAAAAGAAAAAGACAATAAAAAATTCATTACAGTCCCCAAATTGAAACAAAAAGTCCACAGAACTTTCCTAGCTAGAGCTTTGGGGAAAAATTCCTGTTATTCTATTTGCTAAAACTTTCCCCTAATGAGCAAGGAAACATGTTTTACCTATAAATAAAGCCCTGTTATGCAAATTCCAGCCTTCCATTCAACAGTTATTTCTGGAACATAGTGACATCTGGTTTAGGGTATATATAAAGCAAGAAGAAAGAAAAGTGTGCTGTGCCTGAGGTATTTAGTTTGATTAAGCATAGCACACTGATTTTGATGGAGTTCACCATAGCTCAGGGTCTGGACACTTGTGTATATCCTTAAACATGGGTATGAAAGGGTTTGATTAATCTGCACAGAGCCACTGCACACCACATCATGGAGTGTTTCTTGAGAATCAGCAAGAGCTAAAATTTCTTTGTGGGGAGGGGGGTCTATTAATTTATTGTACCTCTCTGCAGCTATTCAACACTTTAAAACTTTTCAAGTCAGAAAGTCTATGCTTAAAGGTGTTTCAAGTCAACATTTTGGCATTCTGAGGAAATAATACAAATTTTTTTACACCAGATGATAGCTTTGTGCCATCGGTGCAGCTCTGATCAATGCTATTGTCTGAAATGAGTTACTATAGACTTCAAAAAACCTCAATATCTGATAACTACAGAGGTGTTCCAGGAATGACTTGGTGCAATGTATTAATTTTGTGTACTCTGTGTTTGTTTGATTGTGAAGTTTGGGGGACAAAGTAGGAATGGGGAAAACAAAGATTGTAGTTTGCAAGGAAAGAGGGCCAACATAACTTTCATAATGTGAGGATTAAAATATTTAGCTACAAGATGTGTGCTACTGTACCTTTAGTTGCAAGTATTGTATCATGTCTTGCCATTTTAATCATCCATTCAGTTCCTTTGCACAACCAGAAAAAAATTAAGTTTCTCGATGCTGGGGTGGAGTAAAGCTGATAAGAGTAAATATTATGGAGTCAAGATAAATAACCTTAATCAGCCATTCCATGACTGCATCTTTGCCTCAGATGGGACCAGAAATGGCAATAGAGACAGTGTTTGGTAACATGAATCTGATTTGCTGCTTCAGCAGAGGAATACATCTGCTTCCCTGCACATGAAGAGACTGGCAAAAATTGTGGACTAAAATATGTTTCCAGACAGGGAGTCAAGGTAGAACAGCATGGAAAAAGCCACTGTATATATGGGTTCCCCTACTCTCATTCTAGAAAAACGATGATAATTCTGATTTATCTCACTCTACTTTGGAATGAGAAATTATATTATAAAACAATTACTAGTTTTTCTGTAGCAAAAATATCTGTAAGGATACTTGTTCAAGAATACATAATCTTCTTTAAATTCAAACCCTGTATAAGTCATGCTTAATTTTTCCTGTAGACAAGCTGGTTTTGAAGGTAAATCTGATGCCTTCAAGGTTAGCGAGTTCAAGAGCTTCTTCTCTTTCTGTCTATTGTATTGGCATTAAATTTTTTTTATATTACCTAGATCCCATCATGTATTCTGAGAATTGCTCCCCATTGTCACTCAAACCTTGATTTATGGCATTCTTTGTGGCTCCATTGTAACTGCAAAGAGATTAATATCTTTTAATTCTGTAGATTTCTGATTTCATTTATATCTCTCAAGAATGTATACGCTTGAAGGTTTTTCCTGATTTTTTTTTTTTTTTTTTTTTTTAACTTTGAAAACATTTAAAGCCGTATTGGCAAATACAGAATAAATACAATCTGTGGTGTCTGGGTTTAAGCTTTTATAGTAGAATTAAAAATACTGTATTGAGAAGATTTTGGGTGCAAATCATTAAGTTCTGCCTCTGAGTTTGCACTACAGAGTTGAATTAATTTCATTCCAAAAAGGAATAGTCTTCTCCGTTCCACTGAAGCAGAGCTTTCTGAGATTTAAAAATAGTTGAGCACTCTAATTTCCTTTGTGTACTGTCACACTTTCAAACTAGGCAATGAACTGGAAGAGACTCCCACAACGTTTCAAAAAATGTTTTCTTTGTATATGTGATCAAATCAGAATTATTCTTTGAACCACTTACGCTCTAATTAATTCTTATCTAGTTTAATAGCCCTGTTATGTTGGGAGAAATCCTTCAGCTTTAAAATGTTTATGTGGGACTCCAATTTGGAGACTTTGGCTTAAATCATCAAAACTGCATTCATATCTATCATACCGCCACATGTGGGAACAAGGATAATTACATGTAGATAGAGCTTCTGTCGATAGCTGAAATAGTAGGATAAACAGAACATTCTATGAGTTGTAAATAGAGATGGACAACCCTAGAAAATATTTCTTAAAATCCAGTTCCTGTGTAGCACTTTGGCATATTTGTGCATGTATGCCATCCAGAATAAATCCATCACTGCTGATTTACTATGTAGCTATGAGTTTGACATTCACTAGATGAAAATAAATATAGATTTATAGCTTATTCTTTCGATTACAAAGAGATAGCACAAAATTAAAATAAGCTTTATTTCTTGCAATAGTGAATAGCAACCAAATTCTGAATAACATACCATACCATACTTGTACAGAGAATTCTATTTAACTCCTTTTAAGTCTCAGTATATTTCAATGCAAAATGATAAACCTGTGCAATCACAGAAGTGCATATTATCATAAATGTGGTAGCAGATAACTACTCACAAATGCATAATGTATAGCATAAATAGATTTTTTAGCAAAATCATTGTTATTGCAAAGTGTAAAACTTGGAATTCATGTAAACTAATAGGTTGCAAGTATTTTACTCCGTAACTTCAGGAAAACTATATTTTATTTATTTTATTAGTAGGTCTGTTTCCACCCAAATTTTATTGACTGAATTTAGGTACTGTTTACATGAGTATGTATTTTGTTGAATCCATGCACATAGTGATTTTAATGAAAAGTGAGTCATAATTACTTGAGTACAGATGGGTCAGGGTAACTGAGTCCCTTCCAGCTAGCACAGGATGAATGATCATAGTCCGACAAGAATTTACTGTAAATTAAAGTATTTGGCAAGATATGTTCCTATAATATATTGAGTATTATTTTGAAAATTGTATCCTTTTATGGCCTTCCTCTTTTCTCTGTCCATAACTTTATTGAGAAAGGAAGAAAAAGCTAAACAAAATACAGAGAAACAAAACCCTCTGTCTCCCACCACATCCCCCACCTTCAAAGACTAGAGAAACAAACCTTTTTGGTACCAAATAATTGTTTTGTAAGCTTCCATTGCATTTTAGCTACAAAAAAATCTGTATGAGAAAAGGTGATTTTTACTTACCCAGAAATTTAATATATCTTGATGTTGAGTCTCAAATCCCCATCCCAAACAGAATCTATACAGTTCTGTTCAGGGGAGGGATATAAAGTTAAAAAAATCAATTACAACTCCTAGGACCCTATGCCTTGATTCCAAAGCTATTGATCTCATCTCATGGTACACATCAGATTTGCTACCTCAGTCAACTCTCTTGGAGACTACAAGCTGAATTTTACAGCTTATTGCACACTTGCCCTGATTTAAGACAAATGGGGAAAACTGAGTAAGAAAACTCTCGTGCTCACTTTCTATTCTGTCCTCAAAATAAAAGCACAGGATTCTGGTCTCATCAGTTTAATAGCATAATCTAAAAGATAATTCTAGGTGTATGGAACACCAATGCACTCTTTCCTTCAAATATCTGGAATTCCCTCAATCCTTTTCTCTGTCTCCTGCAGATGATACTAGTTAGCTGCCAGTCTGAGCAATATTCAGACACATTTTTCAGCATGTCAGCTGCAGGCCCATAAAACTTTGTTTTTGTCAATTTCTGAAGTAGTTTTTTTAGAAATCCAATTCAATATTAATTTTCATTTTGCTAAAGAATGCATTCTGTAAATTGTGGGTGAAACTGCAAAAATAATTCCCATACTTTCACATTATAATAGTTAGTTATTCCTGCTTAAGGATCGCTGGTAAAAGTAAGGTGAATATGAATATGATGAAGTTTACCAAGAAAGAAAATAAAGAACATCTTTTGAAACTCACTCTTCATCTACTAAAAACTAAATGATGAAATACTTTTTTTTTTTTTTTAACTTAAAAATAGTTAGGATGATTTTCAAATTTTTAGGGTGGGTTTTTTTTTCCTTTTTGCTCTACAAAAACCCTAAAACCATCAGATGACTCTAATGAAATCTACTTATGAAAGAGGTATAAACATGATAATAGGTCATACACTATCCATCTGATTTCAACTGACTACCTCAAATTCCATGATCAGGAACTGCAATTTCAAGGTTTGGAATAGTTCTGATTTACTATAACAAGCACAATATTTCAAAAGACATTGAGAAAACATTTTCAAACAACTAAAATATTTAGAAATTAAAATTAATCTTAAAAACTTTCAAAACAGAAATATTTCAAGATGTTCACTATTATAAAAATAACCGGGTTCACAGAAGCATTGGTTTATTTAACTTTTAGACACAGGCTTTTTAAACTTCTCATGTCTATTAATCCTTTGGTTAGGACTTGTCTTTGTCCTCAAGTGAAAACATTTATCTGAAGCATTCCAGCATTTTTTTTTCCTTTTAAACCTTTAAAAGTACACCAAAGACACTGATTCCTCGTCAAGGTATTGATATGAGAATAGACTTGCTACCTGAACTGTTTCAGACACTGGGAATTGTCATTCGTTTCATCATTTTCTCCACCAAAAAGGGAAAACAACTGTTTATGAGCCCCAAGAGAGACACAGGCATGTGAAGCGGAGAGATCTTTTAAAATTTTAATTAATACTAAGCATCCTAATAAGAGGTTCAACCACCACAACACCAGGTAAACAATTCATCAATGTCAACAGCAGGAAAAATATGACTAGGCTTACAGCTATTTAATTTTTGTCTCACTGACTCACATCTGCTTGCAAATTGTAATACTTTACTAAAATTATTTCATTGCATTTTCTTACTTTATTAGTTGTGACATTCTTTCATCTATATTACAAACCAGAGAAGATGATGGCACCCATTGTTAAGGTACAACAAGTCTAAATTTTATATTCTTTTTTTTTATTCAAGTAGAACAAAACACTGTCCTTGGTAAAATACTGGCGAGCCTATTAGCCATAAAGGAGTCAGAAAAAGCTCCTCTTCAGGTATGGTGGAACTTACTACACATAAACTACATAAGTGCTCTGACAGTCTCTATGACAGCTTCAGGACTTAATGTACAACCCTAACAAGAGCCCCAAACAGCCTTTCTACTCATTTGCTGATTGTCAGAGTAAAATGCTGCTTACCTCCCATTCAGGGAGAATTACCTGTTGACTGTAAACTTTGAGACCCCAGGGCAAGGTGCTCTTACAGACTTTCAATTATTTAACCAATGTATTTGATCAAATTTATTTCTTGGTTTTGCTTCAGAGCAGAGAAGAGAGAGCATAATGAGAAGTGAATATTTGCATGAGCATAACGTGAAACTCACACCCGTACTAAAGCCCTCATGGAGATGGACTATTGACAGAGGGCATTTTCAGTTGTTTCATCAGAACAGCTGATGTATCTTCTTCTGTATCTGGAAAGGTATCACCCGAAATAGTTATCATTAATTAGAACAGCAACATTTGGCTGCGTATGGTGCCAATTTACTTAGAGATCAAATGCCCTACAATATGGGACTACTCATCCTTTCTAGCATGGTTCTAGAGCAAGTAGAAACACTTTATCAGCGAGAACTGTGGGGCTTGTGGGAGTTCACAGGGCCATAAAATGTGTATGGAATAAGTAGTCAGATGCTAAAAATATCTTAACTGGCATTGATTAGGATTATGCCTAATAAGTATATTGTTCGCTAGAAAATAACTATATTTTTTGTTGGTATGAGGGTGGAAACCCAAACTGTCAAGAACTTTGCAGTAAGTTCCAAATTGCCATGGTTTAATGTCAGCTGGCAACTAAGCCATATGCAGCTGCTCGTTCACTCCCCTCGGTGGGATGAGATAGAGAATCAGGAGAGTAAAAGTGATAGAACTCCTGGACTGAGATAAAGACAGTTCAAAACGGAAAGCAAAAGCCGCACACACAAGAAAAGCAAAACAAGGAATTAATTCACCACTTCCCACAGGCAGGCAGGTATTCAGCCATTGCCAGGAGAGCAGGGCCCCATTGCACATAACAGTGACTTGGAAAGACAAACACCATCACTCCAAATGTCTCCCCTTCCTCTTCCTTCTCCCCACTGTATATGCAGAGCATGATGACATAAGATATGGGATATCCTTTTGTTGTCCCAGCTGTGTCCCCTCACAGCTTTTCATGCACCCCCAGTCTCCTTGCTGGGGCGATATGAGGAGCAGAAAAGGGGTTAACTCTGTGCAAGCCCTACTCAGCAATGACAAAATCATCCTGTCTTATCAACACTGTTACACAGCCCCATTTTACCTATTGTGAAGACAACTAGCTCTATCCCAGACGAAACCAGCACAAAACCTTAACTGCAATATATGACTGTGTTTAAAATATACATCTTTCTACACACACACATACACCTATATATATAAAAAATGTATACTGAGATTGTAATAAGGTTACTGTCCTTAGAAGAATCAGTCTCTTTTAACAGTGGAAGGTATTATATCCACAAATCAGACACACCACCTATGGCAAACAATAACCAAGATGCAAAGTGATCTTGAGTGACAGAAGTTTCATACTTCCATTATCCCATTTTACTCTATGTATTCATTATACATGTAGTGTAGCTATAACCCATAGAAAGCATGGAATATTGTATTTTGCTGGGTACTATAACTGTATTCATACACACAACACAGTCACATTGCATAATGTTTATTTAAGCTTACTCTTTTTTTTTCTTTGGGGGATCGAAAAGGAACTATTTTTAACAGATCTTGATGTACCTACTTTATATTTTCACACCCTCTTATCTAAAATACATATTTGGCTTCCATCTTACTGCAAAAACTGCTTTTCTTTATTTAGCCAAAAGAAATTCTGATTTGGAATGCATCAAAAGTCAGTTTTTCCTTAATAGAGTCTCCAGTCTAATCAAGGCAATTAAGTTTTCCTTTTTAAAACAATTTTTTGTTCTTCACGTCTCTTCACCTCCTCCCTTCGAAAAACCTTATTTTTACTTTCCAAAATCTTTGTCACTGGATCTTAACTAGAATTCTTATAAATAGACAGCATCACAGAGAATAAGGGCATACAGTTACACTCCCAGGGACAATTTAAAGTGAAAACCCCTTCTTGAATACCTTCTTTTTACTGAAAACCAGGTGGAGTAAGCATAGCTGAAAACTTTCACTACTGAGTCTGGTGAATTAAAGTGGGACATGTGATAGATAAGAGGCAAGCAATTAGCTCTTGTCCCTTCATTAATCTGCATAGGGGAAACATCTGGGAGCCATATGAGAGGTGCTACTACATGAGGAAGTAGCAGGCAGGTGGTTTGGGTGGGTTTAAGCGTGGTGGAGGTGTTTGTGGATGCCCCTGGAGTATTCCCTATGTTGCTGAGGAGTGTTATGGTGAGTTAAAGTGGTGGAAGCAAGTTCCGTATAATTGTTTCTAAAGTCTTGTGTAGCAGGAGCAGTTGGACTGGCAGGGGAATTTGGGATCACTTGGTTCCTGTGTAACTGAGGTTTTGTTGGAAGAGTTTCTTACTGGAGCACTAACTCAGAACAGTCAAAATGGTATTACTGAGCAGTGTGATTGTAGTTGGTTTTATTTGGTAGGCTTGCAGGGATCTTAAGGATGACTTTATTGAGAATTTGGTTCTTCAAGCTTTTGGTTGAACCCTATGAGAAAAGAGTATTCACAAAGCCCTGCAGTTAGTTCATATAGTTGTTAGTTGTGTGTATGACATGAGTTCTATTTAGATGCTTTCCTACTACCAACAGGTTCTCTTATCTGCTTTCATGTAATTCTTACGGATTTAAAAATGGAGAAGTTATAGGTGTGGGCCTCAGATAATTACTATAATTTTCATGGAGATATTTCAAAGGCTTCTATTTCTCCTCTTCTTTTTAATATTAGGCATGATTAAATGTAGTACTATAGGCTTTAGATCTATTCAGCCTTATTTCTTCTATGGAGAGTGAACACCATACAGAGCATCAGTCCTAAAGGCTATTACTGTTAAGTGCCTAAGTAGTTGTTTGATGTTTTAGAAAACACTGTGTTAAGAAACAACAAAACAAGCTTCAGACYAAAAAGCAAACAAACCAACAAACCCCAAGCTTTTATTTTAACAAAATCATTATCAAAACCCTAAGGTGTAAGGCTAGTGCTCAGATATCTGTGTTTCCAAAGAGACTGTATGAAATTCCTGTCATGAATGATATTTCAACCAGGTATTTAAGTATGTGATTAAATCCTATCAATCTCAAAATTAAATATATGCTGAAGAAGCTTGATGACTAAAGCTTGAGTTAAAAAAAGAAAAATCACACTAGTAGTTTGAAAGTATTAATAGGATGGTATTTTGAAAGCGAGCATATATGTATGTGTCTGTAGCCTTGTGAATAGCTTCTTACATTCATGAAGTATTCGCTCATTTTCTTGGGCTTTTTTTTGCTTAGTTCTGAGAAACATTTTTATGTTAACCTAGTGGACACTCTGGAAAAAAGTGTAGTCCCTTCTGAAAACTCAGGCTTCTCTTGTATACCTAATTTCAGACTTCACTGTGGCTCACAAAGAGAAACTGGTGTTCTGAAAGTTTGGAATGCTGAGTGAGAAATGCATTAGGGATTCTTTAAAATTATTTCATGTTTGTTTTTTCTCATGTGCCTTTGTGCCTTCAATACCTGCAACAACATATCAAACCCGGTGAAATTTTGAGATTTTGTTTTGCTCTTCTGTTAAATAATACTCAAAACTGTAATGTAAATAGAATATAGGTGTGCTATATTCTCAATTTTAGTTTTTAATTTCAACTGATGAAGAAAAATACAGCCATGTTATTATTTTCTCATTTTTTTATTGCTTCTCTCATGTTGTTGTATTACTGAGTTCATAAACACATACTATCATGTGCAACTCTTGATAACTAATTTGTTAGTTTAATTGTTAATTCAGTTTCATTTTGTACAATTATGAACAGAATATAGTCCATTTTCTGTTACCAGACTTTTTACCAAACTATGTTGATCTGAAATGCTACTAGAAGAGAACAGGCTGTCTCACAAGTGCATTAAATATCACTAATTAATGACAGCCTAGTCCTGCAGCATAATAAGCTCTTGCTACATGAGAAAGAAGGGTAGTTGTAACAGGGCGAGATACGCAGACCCAACTCACCGGGAAGTCTGCTGTCTCCAAGGGAGTGCATTAAGGGATGTCATTGGATAACTYTCCAGTCTAGTAAGGCCCTCTGATAACTGTTATTGGTTGTTTAAGCTGGCAGCGTTGAACAGAGAAGTCCAGTGACAATCAAAAGAGACTTGGGGGCCCTGGGAAAATTGGTAGGGGGATCGGAAGCACAGGTTGTGATTTCTTATGTACTTTCTGTAACAACAAATAATATTGACAGGAATAGACAGGTCAGTGCGGGGCTCCAAGGTTAGTGTCAGGTGAAAAATTTTGGGT
This sequence comes from Amblyornis subalaris, assembly GCA_018881555.1. NCBI lineage: Eukaryota > Metazoa > Chordata > Aves > Passeriformes > Ptilonorhynchidae > Amblyornis > Amblyornis subalaris. The sequence continues at coordinate 2,279,243 of JACAXG010000092.1, forward strand.
TTTCATGGGATGTTCTACTCAACACCTGATCTATTGACACCTGACTGGATGGGCCTTTCTCAGAGGAGAAGAGTTCTAGAACAGGAGTTAGTGGGGCTTGTTGATAGAGCTTTAAACTAGCTTGGAAGGGGGAAAGGGAGAATACCAGGCTTGCCAGTGATGAGCAATGGGATGGTGTGACAAAACTTGAGGAAATGAGCACTAATGGGATCCCTTAATCTGCTTCATAAGGTGTTGGCCACAATGTACCACATCTGAAACCTTTCTACACTAATGAACATACCATGAGGAAGCTTGAGGCTTTGGCCCAGTCCCAGATATTTGACATGACTTGGTATAAGTCAAACCTGGTGGGATGAGTCCTGTGATTGCAGTGTCCTGTTGGATGGTTGCAGGCTCTTTAGGACAGACAGACAGGGCAGAAGAGATGGAGGGGTGGTGTTGTACGTAATGAAAGGGATAGAATGTGTGGAGCTCACAGCTGGCAGTGGCACAGTTGAGAGCCTCTGGGTAAGAAGCAAGCGACAAACAAATAATGTGGATGTGTCTGTGGGAGTCTACTATAGAATTACTAGCTAGGATGATGACACTGACAAATTACCATTTGAGAAACTAAGGGTTGTTTCCAAGTCAACTTCCTTTGCCATTATGGGAGACTTCAACTTGTCAGAAATCAACTGGGAGCATCACACAGCTGGTGTAACCTGGGCCAGAAAATTCTTAAAAGACCTGGTTGACGACTTTATGGAAGAGGACCTAAGGGAGCTGACTTGGAAAGATGCCCTCCTTGATCTGCTGCTTGTCAAAACAGAGGCTCCAGTGAGTGAAGTGGTGGTTTAACTACTAAAAAGGATCTAAAATGATTTATTTCTTTTCTTCCAAACAATTGTCTAGGCAGATATTATCAAACGTGGCCATGTTTTTTTCCTCATTGTTGAGGTTTTTTCTTCATCCTATGCCACCCCTGTTGTTTTCTTTTCTTTGTCTTTCAAAAGTAACATTTTCTGGGTAATGATGGATAATTAGTAGTATAGCAGTATAAGAATTTCTTTGCTTGTGCCAAATGAATTTTTTTTTTTAAGCTCTTATGCTATGTCTTGGTTTCATTACTTAATTTATGTTATCCTTGGAGTATCTGATCCAATTATACAGTCAGCTGAGCTTTGATACAGACAGCTAAATTAGCATGTGATAAGAACCATGCTTTAGAATTGTTCATAAACAGATAAGAGTTCTGTTAAATCTTTGCTGTATGCCACCCCTGTTGATTAATACCTGTAAAAGAATAATCATAAAGGAGTAATTAGGTAGGATAAAAGACATAATTTCATTAGATATCCTAAGTTTTCATCTTATTAACAAACACACCCCCTATTTGTATGTGAAAGAAAAAAGTCCAGGAGGTAAGTAAAGGGTTTTCTTGCATTTTGTTGAATCTAGAAATATTGCTGTCAATAGGAGCAAGTCATATTTCCAAATGTTTTGTGAGTGCAGAGGGAAGCAGACACATGTAGCGAGTCATTAAGTATTAATTAATCTGGTCACCTAGCTGGCTAACCTACATTTTAGGCAACATCTATCAATCTTCATTTTCCATGGGCTTTGTGGCATTTCCTGCTGATTGACTTTTATGTTCAAGACCTGACTCTTTCAGAAGAGCCATTAAGAGCTTCTCCTGAGCATCTTGTAGTGCAATTCCAATACATGCTCCAACATTAATCTGCTGCACTTAAAGCTTCCTGTAATGTTAAAGTTTAAACCCTACGTAATTTCTTCTCAGAGCTAAAATACACGGTATTTGGCTTATATTTCTAAAGAATTCAGTCTCAACTTTTCTATAATGGCACAACCTTAGAAGGTAGTACGTGTTGCTATAGTTGTGCTTAAGGCTTTCAAATGATTTAATTTTTTTTTTATTGAATATATTTCAGAGAAATTTAAGAGGTGGTGGAGCAATTATCTTTTTTCATAGTTCACCTGTAATCAAATTCTTTGGGATCGTTTTGATGCATAGCATGCTGTGATAGATTTTTAACACTTCCAAAATAAGAGATTTTTAGATCCTGCTGATGCTTATACATTTTCACTGTCCTAGCATATAGTCAGATCAGCTGCATCTCTAACTACTGTTGTACTCTCTGATGTTGCATAATCAGAATATGATGTTGCTACAGCTACAAGACTTGCTTTATTGTTGCTGCTGAATGACTGCATTCAGTATTCTGTATTCCGCTTCAGGGAGTACAGCAGACATCCTTTCTACAGATTCTGAAGCCCCAAGTTAAAAACACTTGAATTTTCCTTCCATTCAGTGCGGGCTTTAACTGGTTGCATATATAAGTGATAAGCACTGCGTCAAACAAGTTTTATAGAGCTTCTGATCTATTAACATGAATATGAACAATTTTGAAGAGTGTCTAGAATGTATTGAAAGTGCCAAAGTAATACTGATTTTTTTTTTTTTAATATGCTTATTTATCCTGCTTGGGATGAGAGGAGGCTAAGTAGAGGAATGTGAGATGTAAGAACACAGTCCTCTCTGGTTTTACTTAGTCAGCAGTTTTGGTGAAGCTGCCAACCTTCTAGAAACCTTTGAGAATAACTGAGCAATGACTATGTCATATTAACAACAGGTATTCTCATTTGTATCAAACTGGGATGTGCAGCCTAAAAGAAGGCAAGGTCCCTGACCTTGCATCTGTCTGATTAGTGCTGTGATATGATGGATTTCTTTTGGGGATGGGGATTAGACTTTACTCTCCTTATGCAGCCTTAATTTTTTTTTTTTCCGCAGAATTACCTCGTGATTTAAAAAGTGAAGCAACTTAATATTCTGAAAGGAGACAGGAAAGAGAGTGGTATTCAACTCTTTAGGTAGTGGGGGATCTTAAGGCGTTATTCTTGGGTCCCTTCAGCAAGTACTGGAGGCTTTTAGGCCTGTTCTTTTACTTCTGCTGTCTGGTTACCTCATTCGGAGTTTTGTAAACTTCTGACGAGTGCTTTTCTCTTTACCCATCTTCCTAGTTTGTCTTCCGTAGCAAATGTTTCTTGGGTTTCTGTGCTCTGAGAGGACATGTAGGCACCTCACCCCAGCCACTTAGTGCTGTATAGAAAGGAGAGTAGAGTAACAGGCCTTTGGGAATGCAGAATTAACTATTTTGTTAAAATAACTTAAATTTCAATATTAATAAAGCAAAACAGTTTGCTGGTGGTTAGGAGTGTATTATGGTCTGATACTGCAGATGATTTGAATCATTAAAGTGAATTCAGTTCACTGGCTTACAAAAAAATGCAGATGATACCAAATTATACATATTTCCCAGACAAATCAGTGTGGTCTTATAATAAAAAGAAGAATCTAGTCGCATACACTGAAGAAAACCTTTTCAATCTTTTTTTTTTTAATATGAAATTGAGAAAATAGTGGGAAATATGAGAACTGACTACTCTTGTAGTAGCTGGTTTCAGCTCAGCTGAGGTTTGTTGTGGTATAGGCCAATTCAATTCATCTTTCATTAGTATTTTCCTAAATCTTGTTTATGACTGGAGTTTTCATTTGGAAGTTTCTGCAATTTACCATGGAGATTAAGTATGTTTGAAATTATGCTGTTTATGTATGAAGCATGACCGTTTATAGTTCAAGTGGGATTACCAGTGATGTGTTTAAAAATTAGGGCTTGGAAACACGATATTCTCATCTGTTTAAAAAAAAATACTACAGTGATCCTTTAAAGGGATTTCTCTTTTAAGGATTTTTTGAAACTACAGAATATTTTGTTTCCATGAACTTGTCTGTATGGCAAAATAATTTGATGTTAACTCACATTGGCTAATTTAAGTCTTTGGCTGAGAATGTCAGATTTTGTCTAACTGGAGTTTAAATTTGCTTTTCTCCTTCCAATGAGCAAAAGAGATATGAAGTTGACATTTGCCATTAAAGCTCATCATTTGATCCCCTAGCTATTGATTGCAACAGCCAGGATAATCAGGGATTTTTTTTTCAATGACTTCAATATGAGGAAAGATTAAGTAACTAAATCTTTAACTTGAGGAAGAGACAAATAGGGTAATGGTTTATAAAATGATGAACGACCACGAATTAATCATTTTACACTCATTTTTCATGTCTCATGATACAAGAATGAAGGACATAAAAAGAATAATAAAACAGCAGGTGTAGAAAAAACAGAAAGAAGAATTTATTGTACAAAATACAATTAAACTGTGGGGATCTTCTTGTCAGCAGTCACCACGGAAAAGCAAAGGTTAACTGCACACAAGAATTAGACAAACTCATAAGTTCTTCAAGAGCTGTGAAACACCAAGGTGAAGATGCTAACAACTTTAAAGAGTCCAGAAAGTGTAGATTAACATATCTCAAAAAGGGGTGTTTCCAAGTCTCTCTTCTCAAGCACATAGTATTTGGTATAGCTGCTGGGTTCCTTAGTTAGACTGGATGTATCCTACTAGGACAAGAAAATGAAAATTTCCTCTGAGATTACAGAAAATGAAGAAATTTTTACTGCAGAAGACAAACTGGGGGGGGGGGGGGGGGGGGGGGGGGGGGGGGGGTGAGGGGTGAGCGAGAGTGTGTCCAAAAAGCAAAACAAACACCATATGAATTCTGAATTAAGTAAGTAGGTAGGGGAACTAAAAATAAATAACAGACCTAAAAAATTCCAGTACTTGCTGAAGGCATCTAAGAAGTCAATATGCTTTGCCTAGAGGCAGAAATATGCAGGGAAAAGTAGATCTGTGAATATTTGGGAACTCCCTGACAAGTTTCAGGCAATTTTTATTGAAGAGCCAATTCCCTAATTATTCTATTTCGGTATTGAATTTTTATGTGTGTTCCTGGTGCTAATTGTTGACTCAGCTCGTTTAATCTTAATTCAGTTCCAAGTTTGTTTGAACATACACTATTGCTTCACTTCCGGCGTAGGTTATTTTAGCTTTCCTGCCAAATTGTTTATCCTGGGTATCTTTGTCTTCATTTCATCATGATTCTGATGTGCCTTGTCTAGCAAGGTCTTCTTTGGAGCTATGTCAGCTCCTTTCTCTTATCTCAGGTTTTCTTACTTGCTCATCCCTATGTATCTGTTAGTGGCTAATGTTCTTCTGACTTTCCAGATGACTTGAATCTATGCTCCCCACAGAGATTTTTCTCTTAAATAAATTAAAAATAAAAAAATAAAAGTCAAGGGAAAAAGAAAGATAGCTATGAGTCTTGAAATACTGGAAACTTGAAGTAATTGCACGGGGAATAAGCAGACCTTCCCCGGCAGTAAGGATGCTGTGAACTCGAAAGTATCCAGATAGATGAGGCCCCAGGGATCTGAGAACAGGAGCAGATTCCACCTTGCCTTCCTCTTGCTTAAGTTCCCCATGACTGTCTGGGCCAGAGCAGGGAAGGGATTTGAGGAGGAGCTCCTCTAACCTGCTGAGGTCTTTGGGAGTGGCAATTTATGAGTTGTGCTGAGCTCTGAAAGGATAGTAGCATCCCAGTGAGTATTGTGCAAAACTTGCATGTCCAGTAACACTGCAGAGATGCTTGTAACAAGTGCTCAAGAGCAGCAGGGTGCCAGAGCCAAGCCTGACCCTCTGGGCTGCTCAATGCTGCTACATTTTTTGCCAGGTGACACCTAAATTTGGTGGGAGATACAGGGAATTCTTATTTGTTGAATGTGTTTGTGGCTTCCCCTGGTCTCCTGTCAGTAAGAATATTCTGCCCAACATTACCTGATGTTTCCACTTGTTGGCTGGTTATTTCTCCAAATTTGGTTAGTCTTGTGATTTGACACTTTGAAGAGTTACTCTTTCTGCTTCCCCTCTAACCTCAGAAACCAATTACTCTGCTGCTTTCCCGCTTTCCTTGGTGGATGTAGAGAAGAGGGATTACACTGATACCCAAACTATTTGGTTGACAGTTGCAACATATCCAGGTTATTTGGAGCCTTTTTTTCCCCTTTGTTTTCTCTCTCCAATCTCTCTCTAAGTTTGAGAAAAATGCTCTTGTTCCTGCTTCACTGCAGCATCCATGAACAGAAGAAATATCAAGGAGGAGACTGCTAACCTTTCAGGTTTCGGATGCCTAGTTTCTATATGGTCAATAAGAATGGCCATCTTAAATTTCATTTATGATTTTGGAGAGACCATTGTTCTGACACTTGCTTATATTTGCCTGTTTTTTCTAGATTGATTCTGTGTGGAACTAAGCTTTTCAATGTACCCAAGCATTCTGTTCATATTCCTAATATCCAACAACCAAACTCATCATTTTTTTCTATGGTGATGTCCAAGACTCATGTATAAAAAAAAAATCCCCAAGAAAAATGCAATAATTATTCTGGAGGTTTCTTATCCTCTGTTCACTGGGAACAACTTCACACTTTGTAATAGTCAAGTCACATTTTATGTGCTATCATCTTGCTTGTTTTATAACAGAAACAGTGTGGTGTCACTGGGAAATGTCAGCCCTTTACTAGCTATTTCCGTTTCCAAATCATTAACTGCATAGGCCCATGAGATTTTTCTATTTAAAAATAGCTGTGGTTGTTTTGAGGAATAACTTTTAAACTTTATTTCCGATTGCTTAATTAGTTTCTAAATCAAGATATTTGCCCCTTAGAAAACTACCTAGTACACAGCTGGTGACATAAAGCTAAATAATTTATATCCTTATGTGTAATTACAAAGAAATTAATACTCCTTTAGGAAAGATCTAATTATATTATTTTTGAAAACTGAAGTTAATTAAGCCCACCTTAATCTACTCCCCTCTCTATTTGTGTGTGCTTGCAAAAAGTACCCCTATTGGGTTAAAGGAGTGAGATTTCTTTCCCCTCTACCCTTTCTCAGTTTACTGGAGCCATGCTGGCTTGAGTCTATCAAGTTATATTTATCCAACTGTTCTGCCATCCTATCTTTAATTAGATTCTCTATCAGTTTACTCGGTAATGGGACAAATCTCACCAGGCTGTAAACTTAGATTCTTTTTTAGCAGCATTATTTAAAAATAGGTACTGCATTATTATTTTCCCCACTATTCATCAGCAGTTTAAGTGTTTCTGTAAGGATGTTCTGCAGATTTGTTTCAGCACTTTTTGTTTGACGCTGCAATTTGTTCTCAACCTTTTCTCAAGTACCACCCAATCTTTAATCCTCTTCTCCTGTAGATAAAACTTGTGTGTCTGATGTCAAGTCATTGGTTTTAAACCAGTGATTTGAATACTAGCACGGGCATCCATAAAGGATACTTCAGAAAAGTAGACTTTATTGACCAGCATCTAAATTTCCAATGGAAGGCTTAGCATTTTATTGTAGAAACATGGTGAACCCACTCTCCAGTAAAGATCTTGACAATAACCGTTTTCAGTAATTTCTCTCTTTTTCTGGTTTTTGAACTTTATAGCTAATTGTGCATTTAGATAATGCATCCATTTGGAACACTAAATGCAATGTGAATACAGTCAAATAAAGATGAAATAGAGGGTAATTAAGTGCAAGGCCAAAATTTTAACATTTGCACCCACAAAAAGCAATGTAGATGATCTGATTTACTTAACTTTACTCACATGTAGCCTCATTCATGTGCATAGTAGAAAAAGTATTTTACTTGGCTCACAAGCACTTTCACACTAGCTCCTTATTAAAATTTTATTTAAACAGTAACTTTTACAAATTAATCTTGAAGCAATATTTTTATTAAAAGAAAAAAAAAGGGATGTGTTCTGGTAGTTAGTATTTCAGCTTGGTTTCAACAGAAGTTGTTCATATTTCCTCTACTGCAAGTATATTTTCACTGCTACTTATGTTAAAAAAGTTAACACACCTATATCATACACTGTCTTTTGCTGGAAATTAATGCCTTTGACTTAATGGGTTTGCTTATGATATTTGATTTTGTCTTCATCATATTTAGTCTAATTTGCAAATATAGAGCTAAACATATTAACACCATGTTAATATGCAGTACCTGGATACTTGTGAAAAAGGGGATTAGCTGTAATCAAAGGCAAAAGAAATAGGAGGGAGATGACTTTGTTTTTACCTGTATATGGACAAAAAGTCTTGAATTTTACCATTCCTAGCTATTTCCAAGACATGATGATAAATCAGAATAGTTTTATTCTGTCTTATGTTTCTGGAGGGAAGAAAAAAAATATTTTGAACTGCAATGATGACCTGGGTCTGAATATCCTGTTATGGTGGTTAGATAATGCCTGGGCACCAGATGCCCACTCAGCTGCTCTCACTTCCCCGCCGGGAGGAGACCCTGCGATGGAAAAGCGGGTTGGTCGAGATAGAGGGAGGAATCCCTTATGAGTTGCTGTCATGGGCGAAACAGATTCGACTTGGAGAGAAGTTATGTGTTGGCATTTAAACCAGATCTGAGCTGTAAGAAACAAACTTTAAAACAACACTTTTCCTCCCCTGCCCTTTCCTGGACTGAACTTCACAGCAAGCTCTTCTATGTCTCCTCAGGATGTCCTGGGGCAGAGTGTGGGGGATGGTGGTCAGTCCAAAACTATTCTTCCGACAATCCTTTCTCCTCACACTTCTCCCTGCTCCACCTGGGTACCCTCCAGGGGCCACAGAGGGATTTTCACTCCAATGTCCAGAGCCACTCCTCCTACTCTCCCCTCAGGGCTTGAGGTACTGTTCCCAGTCTCATTTGCTTTGGGTAAATTGGGTCATGTGTCTTAATATATTTTCTTGGTAGGGAAGATAACATTTCCTCCTTTCAGACTTTGAGTTATACGATTTTTGAGCACTTTTACTTAAGTGAAGAAGGAAGCAGTTGAACTCTACCTGCTTTTTGGCACCACCTGTGTCAAGGACTGCAAGCAAAGAAAGAGGAGGACTTGGGTTACTGTGCCTCAGTTCTGTCCCTTTGGAGTTTCTTTTAGTCTTTGTTTCAGTCAGGTTTGTTGTTTTGGGTTTTTTTTTATGAACTGTTGGTCTGTTTATAAAACAACTCGCATTGCAATTATGCAGCTTTTAATTCAAGGTCTCTTAAATGAAAATGGTGCTTTTACTCTGTAGGTGATAAAGCATTTTTCATTTCTTAAAAAAAAAACCACTTTAGGACTAAAGAGTTGTATCAAATTGCAATTAGAGAAGTAAAAACCTAGATGTAGTTTAATGAGTAAATGAAGACTTGGATAATGGTGGTCCCTTGTAAGAGGTTTTAACAAGGAAAATGCTCTTTAATCATCTGATTATTATAGAAGAAGAGCTGTAATCTGTGCCACTTTGATGTCCTGGCAAGGTAATTTAATGTATTTTACATTCTTGCTGTGAAACTGAATAGCCTCATTCTGTGCCCACACAGCAATCTGACACATCTGGGGTTTGCTGTATTCAGAAGTCTTTTTCTAAGCGTACATCCCAAATTGAGTGAAAGGAGAGCGAGTGCTTTCTGCTGCTGATGCACAGAAACATGGGGAGCTGTGGCTGTGGTTAGGCATAGGACTCGTGCAAGGTATGTTTTGTAAGCACTTTCCTTTCCAGAGAATCTAATACTGATATCTGAAAGCTGTTTTTTTCTAGGGAGTGATCCCAATGTTGTGACTAGAATCTCTCAAAATGAAAAGCAACACCCTCCACCAAATGCTTATCTGCTGCCACAGTGCATGAATGTGCCTTTAAAGGTTTTGAGGTGGTGTGGCATTTTCTTCACGTAGTAAAATACATAAGGGGTGAAGCCTATAGACTCTCCTTTCTGTGTCTAAGTGACAAACTTAGGATAGACAAAGCACCAATCTATATGCCATCAACACTTTGCTTCTTACAGAGGGAACGGAGAGGAAAAGAGGCTTCTCACCTTTGCTCCACCAGTAAAGAATTTCTTCTTAATGTCCAATATAAACCTACTCTCGGTTTAAAAACATTACCCCTTGTTCTATCACTATATACCATTGTAAAAAGTCCCTCTTCAGCTTTTTTCTAGTCCCCTTGAGATAGTTAAAGGCCATGATTAGGTCACCCCAGAACCTTCTCTTCCCCAGGCCGAGCAACCCCACCCTTGTCAGCCTTTTCTTATAAGAGAGGTTCTACACCCCTCTAATCATCTTAACAGCCATCCTCTGGACTTGCTCCAACAGGTTGATGTCCTTTCTGTGCTGGGGACCCCAGAGCTGGATGCAGTGTTCCAAGTGGGGTCTCATCCGAGCAGAGTAGAAGGGTGGAATCCCCTCCTTGCCCTGCTGGCCACGCTGCTTTGGATGCAGCCCAGGACATCTTTGGCTTTCTGGGCTGCAAATATACATTGCTGGGTCATGTCCAGCTTTTCATCCACCAGCACCCCCAAGTCCTTCTCTGCAGGTCTGCTCTTGATCTGTTCATCTCCCAGCCTGTGTTGATACCATGGATTGCCTCAACCCAGGTGCAGTGCAGCACCTTGCACTCGGCTGTGTTAAATGTCATGATGTTCCCATGGACCCACTTCTCAAGCTTGTCCAGGACCCTCTGGATTGCATCCCATCCTTCAGGGGTGTCACCTGCATCACTCAGCTTGGTGTCATGTGCAAAATCGCTGAGGGTGCGCTCCATCTTGGTTATGATGTCAATGAGTTAGAAATATATATATATTTCACATTAATCTCTAAATATTTTCCAACTGCTTTGTTATTTTTAAGTTTTCTTTGTGTAAAGTCCAATGTTATGATATTATGACTCTTCTACTGCAATATAAGTGATTATTTTGTGTGGATAATACTATAGTCTTATGGTTGTTAATTGTTATAGTAGAATTCTTCTAATTCTCATAGAACTTACAACACCACCACCACCACCAAAAAAAAACAACAACAAAAAAACCCCAAGCCCCTAAACCATCGCTATGTTTAAGAATATCTGATATCGGGCTACCTGAAAACCTGAGAAGGTCTGTAGTGTGATGACACGATAAAGTCAAATAAAGCTTAACCTTTCAAAGACTGATCATGTTTTTCATTAATGAAAGCCTAATGAGATGGTTATCACATATGTTAAGTCAAAACAAGTGCTCTGATGCATTGCTTGCAGTTTTATCATTTATTTCATTATCACAACTGCTTCTAGAATAGTATGTAGGTGGTGAATTTGCTGAAACACTCCTTTTCTAAAAAAAAATAGAAAAAGAAGAAAAGTCAAAGCAGAAACTTCACAAAGCTATGGATTCAAGCGCCTGGGGTTTTGTTGTTTTTTTTTTCCCTTTCGCCCTGTGTGCTTTGAGGAAAACAATGGCTGTGCAGAGTTTTGGTTGAAAAAGCAAAAGCTGTGTAATGAGATTACTACAGCTATCACAGTGCAATTCCATTGTACTGCCATGTCCATGTCCCACTTTTCCAATAAATCATAATAACCAGCTGACAATGCAAATATCACAGCATGTTGTCTGGGAATTATTCTGATTAGTTTGTAACTTGCAAAGGCTCCAGTCACTCTTGAGCAATGAGTTCTTCTCCCATAGTTGCTATTTTTCCCTGATACTTTGTGTCATAATAGATACTGAGATTGCAGTGGTCATAATTCTGGTTCAAAGGTTCTTGCAATAGATCATGTTTGTTACCTTTCAGGGCTTTGGGGAGTATGCTGCTAATACGAAAGTATTTTTTTACCGTCTTTTCTTGCAGACTATCTATAACTAGATTTTTAAATCCTTGTATAGAGCTTTGGTTTTAAATCTTGCACAAACATAAAAATGTATATTAAACCACTGTAGGAACATACAGTCTGCATACATTTGTAATGTGTGTGGAATATTATAATCTTTATAGAGGAAAAAATATTTTAAATTGTAATCCTTATATTTTTTTCTTCTTCTCATAGAAATAGCAAAGTTCCTGGTCTAGAAAGTATAGATTTATTTTTTTTTAACCTGTGATATATTTTTGTCTCTTACTGCCATAATGATTACTATGTAATAAATCATGGTGGTCTTTTCCAGGAATTCTACTGTGTGCTGAAAGCCTGTATTCTCTGATGTGATCAAAGTGTGAGACATTGATTCCAACGTATATCTTGGAAATAGGTGCTAGGGTTGTGGAAATAATGAACAGAGAATGATTTAAGCACGCAAATATTTACATCAAGGCTTTTTTTTTTTTAAGGTCTACTTTGAAGTCTAGCAAGAATTACGATGTTTGAAGTCATCACAGCATCCTATAGGGTGACCACAGTGAAAGACCTATGAATGCTTCTAGAATTGTTTTCTGTTGTGAAAAACCTTAGCCTTAAAACACAGTAACCAGCTCATCTTTCTTGAGTGATCATGTTAACTTTCTGACCCACTTCTCTTTAAATGTTCAGTCTCATTTTTGAAAACACAAAAACACCAGATTTTTCAAAATAGTTTATCCAGATAAACTTGTACCATCTGYGGTCTTGTATACATCATTAATATTTATGACATATATTTTAAGTGGGAACCTAGGTTACACATCTAGACTTGATTCCTTGCTCTGCCACAAATTTCCAAAGCTTTCCTGAGCAAGTAATCTAACTTTCCTATAGTTCAATTTTCAATTTAATTAATGGATTATTATTTGGTAGATATTATTCCCATTGTGAGAGAATATGTACTATAACTGTGGAAATAAACTTATAACGAATTCCGAAACGCTTAGGAAGTGTGGGATGGATCCACATGTCAGAGATGGATGTGGAAAGAAGCAGTTATGTCTCCCAGTGTGGCAAATGAGTTCAAATGAACAGCCTTGTCCTAGAGTATATTTGACATGTATGGAAACTTATACTAGCTTCATATTAATTGCAGGACCCTTGAAGCATTAATAGAGTAGGCTTTGGTTTTAGGGAAAATGCAAACTGTTCTTTTTTCAGAGGATTACAGTATCACCCTCGCACAGGGCCGACAGACACTCAGAGCACCAATGGTGTGCCTCATCCTGGTTCCCTTTCTTGCTGGACAGGATGGAAGTCCATTGGTGAGAACATACCTGTATGTATATCTACATACAATGTAAACATATACTCATAAGGTGGATCCCTCCAACAGCTGGATTCATTCATTTTGTTTCAGTTGCTGTCATTCTTCAGGAATGACATTTTAACTATAAGTATGTACTCTTTAGGGGAGGACAAACAAATCCTTAAAACTATGCAAGTGAAATAAGGAGAAACTGCTCAAATTCACTATATTGCAAGCAATAAAATCATAGAATAGTTTGGGTTGGAAGGGACATTTAAACATTATCTAGTCCAACCTCTGTGCCATGAGCAGGGGCATTTAGCTCAGAGCCCTGTCCATCCTGACCTTGAATGTTTCCAGCACTGGGGCATCTACCACCTCTCTGGACAACCAGTTCTGGTATTTCACCAGCCTCATTATAAAAAATTTCTTCCATATATTTACTGTGAATTTGCCCTCTTTTAGTTTAAAATGATTACCCCATGTCCTCACAGAATAGGTCCTGCTAAAAAGTCTGACCACAATGTTATTTTCTGATGGAAGTATATTTGGTTTTTTAACATAAAAAAAGAATGATTATTCCTTCATTTATTAGAGCATAAATAAAAATCTCATTCTGAGGTAAATATTTTTTTTCTCCTGCTTTTCTCAAGATGCATTCCTGGCAACAAACAGATAAAATTATTTGAAAAATCTACAAAGAGCAACTGCTTCACTACCAAAATATAAAAAGAAATTCAGCAGAAAAAGCAATTTAATTGAGAGAGAACTAGTGGGGAAAGAACTGGAAAGAAGCCCCCATCCTTCAAGATTTCTCTGAAGGACTGCATATAAAAAAGCCTGGTTTTTTAGAAAGTGTCATGGGCACATCTGAACATTTTAGATAAATGTTTTATTGGATGAATCCCATTCTAGTGGCATACGCTGGCAGCAGGGGTTATGACTGAACTACAGCAAATGCCAAGATTCAGTTAACTATGTTTCAGAATCATGGGGCTGGACTCTAATTACCTACTGTAAAAGTAGGAAATTGTCATGCCTGGTGGTGTGGTCTAAACCCAGACAGCAGCTAAACACCACACAGCCTCTCACTCACCCCCCACCTCCCCTCTCGTGAGGGGAGAGAGAATTGCAAGGGTAAAACAGAAAACTCGTTGGGTGAGACAAAGACAGTTTAATGTGGAAAGTAAAAGCCACGCTGTCGTGGTTCTGGCCAGGACAGGGTTAATTTGTGCAGTAATGAGGAAGGGACACGGCTAGGATCTGGTAGTTATTCTATACCACTTCACATTATTTTCTGGCGATGGGGGAAGGGGCTCCATTCTAGGTTGGGGCAGTGTAGCAGCAATTGGGTCAGGCTCCATGATGAGAATTTTCATGTGGATTGCTCGTCTCTCTCTTGTACGCTTTTGTTATTAATATTGTTGCTGTTAGTGTTCATTTTCTCATCTCATTGCTGTTTCCAGTAAATTGTACTTATCTCAACCTGTTATCTTTACCTTTTGTGGCTTCAATCCTCCTCTCCAGCACATTGTAGAGTGAGGGGAGTGGAGAGGAGTGAGTGAATGGTGTGTGGTTTGTGGGAATGTTATATTGGAGAATACCATTCCTAAACCACAATACACACATGAGCAAAACAAGGAAATCGTTCCTTGTTTTCCGGGGGCAGGCAGGTGTTCAGCCATGACACCCAGTACAGGGCCCGATCACGTGCAGTGCTTACTTGGGAAGACAAAGGCCATCACCCCAAATGCCCCCCCCCCCCCCTTACTCCTTCTTTCTCCCTGCTTTGTACACTAGGCATGAAAGATCTCTCTGGTCAGTTGGGATCAGCTGTCCCAGCTGTGTGCCCTCCCAACCTCTTGCGCACCCCCAGCCTCCTCGCTGGTATTGTGAGGAGCAGAAAAGGCCTTGACACTGTGTAGGCTCTGCTCAGCAGTAATGAAAACATCCTTGTTATCAACTTTACACCACAAATTGAAAACACAGCCTCGTACTAGCTACTATGAAGAAAATTTTATTCTATCCTAGCCAAAACCAGCACACCTGCTAACACTGGAAGTGGCAGCATCAGGAATGTGTACCTTGAACACAGCAGAATATCCAAGAGGCTCGTGTGGAGGCAGCCTCACCTGCYGCTCACTGTAATATATTGTGCTACCTCTTTGAAGGGCAGTATTTCATTCTAAAATAGGCCAATAAGTGCAAGGAACCATATTGCTAATTAATGTGTATATACTTATATTAGAAGAATTTTCATGTGTACAAGCATTACCTTATGCATCTATAAATTTTGATGGTGGTTTTTTTTATTTTCTTTTTCTTTTTTTTTTTTTTGACCTTCTGCTTTATTGCTGGACTTGTTGAGCCTGATGTTCTAGTCAATGCCTGTATTGCATTCCACCTCAGGTTAGAGAGTCCCAGACATGGTCAATGGTCTATGTCTAAAGGATGATGTAGGTGTAATTCAGCCTTTATCTGACTTTGACCCACAGGATTAAGGATGGCAAAACAAAGATATTTGTATGAATAAAATAAATTATTTACTTCAATCGATTATGATAAGGATAATGGTTCGATTAAAATACTTCAATCAGAATTATTTGTTACACAGTATAGACAGGTATAACTACTAGTATAGCACACTAATTTTTGAAGCAATATTGAAGAAATACTATTAAAACTAGCAAAATAACTGTTAATTAGAGATTGATGTCACTCAGCCATACCAACTGTGGCTAAATCTCTTTCACTCAGCCTCCAGGAGTAACCTTGAGGGGCATCTCCACTCAAGAGAGGAATCTCCATACACGCTTCTAGAAGGGATGTGTTAGAAGTCCCTGCTGTTCAAAGGTGGGCTCGGCTTTTATAGTATAAAGCGACTGACTGTCAGTCATGTGTGTCGATGATGCTATGTCAGCTCAGCAGCTTTAGATAAGTTATCAGTACTATCACTTGTTGGTTCCTTTATCAGACACTGTCTGCCACATTCTCACCAGTGCCAGATTCTGTCAGGAAACATTATTTTTCACATTCTCAAAATGTTTATCTTTGGGATTGATGAGTTGGGCTGATCTCAGCATTCTTCTAAAGCAGTGTGATCCCCTTCTCCATCCATGAATGAAGACTTTTGCAAACAAGGTAAAGTTTTACCCCCACTTAAGCAGAGCGGCCTGCTACATGTGAGCATCTGTATCATTAAGATTCTTACATCTGTAGTATATCGTTCAATAGCTAATACAAGATCTGTTCACAACTCTGTTTACGTTCCACATGGCAAAGAACTTTACACTTTTAGAGTAGCTTATTCCTTGATTCACAAGTCGCACAGGGCCGACAGACACTCAGAGCACCAATGGTGTGCCTCATCCTGGTTCCCTTTCTTGCTGGACAGGATGGAAGTCCATTGGTGAGAACATACCTGTATATATATCTACATACAATGTAAACATATACTCATAAGGTGGATCCCTCCAACAGCTGGATTCACTCATTTTGTTTCAGTTGCTGTTCTTGGATCTCAGTTTCACTGGTTACTGGCACCTGAACATGCAAGGCCCCTAAGACTGTTGCCCCATTCCTGTTGCTGATACAGTCTGGACACATGTGCATGCACCAGCTTCCTGCCCTGATCTGACCAAGATTACCCTAGTCCCCCAGCTGAGCACCCTCTGCTCTTGACCCTAGAGACATACAGGTGATCTCACACCTGGAGCTGCCCTCACCCCCTTGCTCCCAGGCTACTTCACCCACTCACCATCTTATCTGGGTTGACCTTTGTTACCAATTACACGTTTGCTCACGTACCCATTGCTTGTCCTGGTCATTGGCACCACAGACATACAGGCTCCCCAACCCCAGTTGTTTTACTCACACCCTTATATATGCACGTGCACACGGTATAGAGCCTTCTCACACAAAAAAGAGGTAGAAAGTAGTTTAATAAGAGGACAGGTCAGGCTGTGATGGTCAGGTACAGGGCATGGGCAGATGAGTGGACTGACCAGCCACCTATTTACATATGACCAGGCCTTTACATCTCGCTACTCCTCTATTTTTCTATTGTTGTTCCTTCCCAAATCAGCTAAACTTCAGGCTTTTGCTGTCTTTGGTTCCTCCTCTAAACATCCTATAATAAGTCCTGTGAACCCGGACTGCTTTTCCTTTATGTCTTACACTCTGTCTCCTGGATAGCAAACTTTTTAATCTGAAAAGAGGTCTCCAGATTGCTCCTGATTGACCCCTTGTGATGGGTTTGACATGCAGACAATGAGGCTGAGGCTGTGCTGGAACAGCCCTGGGAGGGATGCGGATACGATGTTTGTTGCTTGGTAGTCCTTGGTGTGGGTTTCCACCTGCGTTTGTGAATTCCTGTGCTCCTCTGAGCTTGTGGAGATGGGCCTGTGATGGGCTGATGGCTCCTGGGATGAGTCTGAGTTCAACTTGGGCTCCCACTCCTGCCATTGTGTCTCTAAGCTCCTTTGTGGTTCTGGGGATTAGCTTTATGACAGAACCTCACACTAATTAATATAGTATAATGTCTTATGAATAAGAGGCTGTGTTTGCTGGCTAGTTAAAATGGAGAATTACTCTTATACAAGTTGCAATGTATGCAAGTCTCCAGAGAGAAAGATGTTGCTAGTTGAAATAGTTGTAAGTTAGGTTGTTTTACTGAGAATATGATGTTGTTTTCTTCTGCCTTGTCCTTAAAATACTTTTCATAACTTATTCTTTTGACTTCCATTTTTAAGGATTTTTCTTCAGAATATTGAAGCTGTAGATTGTCTTTCACAGATGAGTATGTAAAAGAGGAATTAAATGCACTTTGTTCTCTTCACTCTTCCCTAGCTATCTGTCACGTTGGTTATTCACAAGATCATGCTGTATTTTACTAATTGTTGAGTTACTCTGGCATGACAGTGTTGTTTTATGTAGACATTTTGCCAGGGATAATGTCAGCAGGAAAACAAGTTTAGACAGTCCTGTGATTCAGAGCTTACAAGAGATCAGTCTCTAGTGGAGAAAACTGCCTGTCACTGTTAGAGCAAGATGAAGCTGAATTGGCCAAGAGAGAGAGGGATAAATGTTCTTTATCGGGGAATTTAGACCTTTCTGAAAGGTGTCAGCCAACTGGGGAAACACAGCATGAGGATGTATGCCCCGCAGATGGAACTTTTCTTACTGTGTTTTATTTGATCTCTGAAGTCAGTGACAGGGTGATAGTCACTGGAAATGGAGATCATTAGTTAAATGCCCTTTTGACTAATGCAATATTTAAAAAAAAAGAAATGAATCTTCTAGACTCAGAGAAGCTAAAACAGTCAGCTAGTGTGTTATCACAGTATTTTAACTGTAGTCATTGAGTTGTCTTCTCTTTTTCTTTTGTCTGTTTGAGACGGGCATAAGAATTTGTCTCCTGGTTGGTGAGTGACTGGTTCCCTGTTAGTTACCTGCAAGGAAGTACATAATTTTATAAGTAGGTAGGTGTAAGACAAAGGAAGTACACAGAAGTGCTTACTGGGAGGCCTTTACGTGTTGAGTTTGAGAAATCATATTTAGCTGGATGTGGGGAAGTAGAGATATGAAGCTTCCACTGGTGAGTGCCAGTCTCTGGGATATGTGTTTCAGTAGGTTTGAGGATGTGTGCAACTGCCTTTGTTCAAACTCTATCTATGTCTTATCAATGGTGTGAGAAGCTATGGTGAACATCTTGTTGAAAACCAGCTTGTATCTGAAGTAAATCCCTTTATAATTCTGTTTCCCAGATCTCCTCTTCTATGCAGTATTCCGGAATTTTTAGAGGGAGGCAGAAGAGTTGTTAAAATAGCTACTTCTTATCCTATTTAAGTTTGCATAGATGATAAAATTTAGTACTCTTCAATGTTTTTTGTTGACAGCTGGACAGTTTTCTCCAGCTGTCAACAAAAAGCTGGAGTCTTGGTATGATTTTAATATTCTTATATTCTGGTAGGTGCTTATTAATAGGCTTCTTTTTAACTGTCGTATAGCAATTTGTCAACAAACAGGGATGAGAGGTAGTGATGGGTGTTGCAGAATGAGAATATGAACAGAGAGCTCAATATTCAGATTAAATGATTTTTATGTAAATGTATCTCATTCAGGCTTAACTGACTGAAAATTAGCCATTATTCCGGCATCTTTATAGGTTGTCTTTTTTGCATTTTATCTCAAAAATGGGCAATCTGTGACTACCCATACGGTATGCAGGCAGTTACTTTTCTTCCACTTGATGGTTATATTGCTGCTGTCTTTTTTCTAAAAAGTTGTTAGATTGTCTTTTGAAGTTATGTTTAATTATGTGAGTTTAGCTTCATCTAGATGTATTTCAGTGTTGGGTTAAAATGCTATTTCTATATGACTAGAGAACCAGTCCACTCAATAGGAAACATTTCTAGATTTGAGTGAGTTACTGTTCTAAAAAGAGGTCTAACAGTTTCGATTTGCATTTGTTGTAATAGATGTATCAATGGCTATAGATGCAACTGCTATTGGCAGTTTCACGTGCAGATGCAGTGTTTTCAGAATCTCTGCTTATCAGAAGATTGCTGTGCTGACATCTTATAAATATTAAATGAGTAAGAATAAATTCAGTGTTAGAAAACATCAGCTAGAAAGGCTGAAATGGTGCCTTTTGAACATATTCCAGCCACTAGTGGTTTTACAAAAATTGGAAGAGGTAAAATCGTTATAGCACTTAATTTTACAGAGAACATTATAATATCTAAGTGGTTTGTTAGAATTTTCTGAAAATTGTTTAAATCAAAACATACTTTCTGCAACTTAGTATTATACCCCTTTAAAATACTGTTCTTTTTTCCTTTTCATACCTCGTTAAATACTTTGAAAATATTTTCAGAAACTCATTTGATGATAAAATACCTAAGATGAAAATAAAATGGGAGCACTGTAGATGGAGTTGACTTGAAGAGATCTCAAAAGGCCACATTGTCAATCTCCCTGTTCATTTAAATCAGGAGATGAGTTGCATTTGGATATTCCAACAGCCACTTGCAACATATATATGTTTTTCTGTCGAAATCTTGGATTAACTGGGCACTGTAAGATGCAAAGTCCAACAATTAGTGTTAATAAACTTCAAAGACAGCAGCACATGAAAGTGCGTAGTACAAATGTAATTACAAGCTCTTAAGATGATTTACAAAAATACGTATGTGCTTTATGTTGCTTTCTGCTTTGATTCTTGTATGGAGGTTATAACAAATAAAATGGTCTCCAGGGATTATTCTTGCTTTTGCTGCTGRGAGAGCACTTCTTATACCTAGTAAGCAGCTTTCTAATTCTCCACTGTTTGTCCTCCCTTGGGTATGAGCTTTTATCCTGTAAAAATGGCGGTTTAACATTCTGAGTCTTAAATGTTGAAACCGTTCTGCCTGTTACATTTCTACCCCTCTGCATTTTATGGACCAAGAGGCTTGTGACTCAGCATGGCTTACGTTTCCAGCACCAGCACTTGCTTACAGAAATAAGCTATGCTCTGGCTATGAGGGACAGCTGCAGTTGTGCAGAGTTTGCTACTTACAATGAATGCCAGGAAAACAGAAATATTCCTGCCTTCCCTAAGGTAAACGAAAAGCCTGGCAAAGTAATGTTGTGTTTGGATACGAAGCAGTCATACAGGGCAGACCTCTGTATTTATTATGATTCACATTATCAGTCTATGGAAAAAACTCTTGTATTAAGCTTAGCAAAATTGAAGTATGCAAGATACATAAATCTGCTTCAGTGCTAGGAAATGTACAGGATTGGACAGGATCATTTCTTATGATTTGTCCAGCTTTTCATAGCTGCAATTTTACCGATAAAATTCCCCCAGCATCATACTGATGTATTTTGTTTAAAAATTTATTTATTCTAAAACATGTATTAGAACAGGTGTTCCGTTTCCCTATGCAATTATTTAATATTTCTCTTACCTGAGAAAAAATTAAATAACACTTGTAGACTTCTTTTTTGCATAGCGTATCTAGTTAGACTTGGCTGGTTTAGTCTTATGTCATCATTTCCTTGCCAAAGGAACTATTCCATGATGTCATGCTGGTCACGCTGTCAGATATGTTGATGAGTGGCACATAGTATTCAGATTTAGGACAAGGTTGTTTTTCTTCTCTTAACCATCTTCTGTCACATGTCATAATGGCTTAGCCCATCTAGGACATGCCTAATGCTTTGCCCTTTTTTTATCTATTTCTTTTTGGTGTATGTGAAACCAGAAGCTTGTTTTATAAGGCTTTTTTTACTAATAAATTCTGGATGTATTATGGGGTTATGGATATACCCGTCTTGTTCTCTAGATGTAGAATAAAAATGCCATCACAGTTAACTGAAAGGGGTCAGGAAATATACTACACTATAGAGGACTCTACAGAAATATTGTTGAGAGCTGAATAAACAAAAAGGAGTTTAACTAGAATCGTAGAATGGTTTGGGTTGGAAGGGACCTTAATGATTATCTGGTTTCAACCACCCTGACATGTGCAGGGACACCTTCCACTAGAGCAGGTTGCTCAAAGTTCTGCCCAATCCAGCCTTAAACACAAGGAGGGGGCATCCACAAGTTCTCTGGTCAATCTGTTCCAGAGTCTCACCACCCTCATTGTGTAAAACTAAACAAGTAAACAAAAACTAATAAAATACCCCAAAACTCCCAACAAACAAACAAAATTTTCCTTTCTTGTGTCCATCCTAAATCTACCCAAAATCTACCCTCTTTCAGTTTAAAACTGTTGCCCCATGTCCTGCTGCTACAGGCCTTGGTAAAGAGTCTCTTTCAGTCTGTCATATAAACCTTCATACACTGGAAGGCCACAATAATATCTCCCTTCTCTTCTCCAGGCTAAGCAATCCCAACTCTCTTAGCCTGTTCTCATAGGAGAGGTGTTCCACCTCTCTGACCATTAATAGATTTACAGATACATTATGTATGAAGATATAGCTGATGAAGACTTTTCAAATTACTGTATTAAATGTAAACCAAAGACTATAACTATGCTTCATTATTATCTAAGTCATCAGGAGAGTCAATTAGTGGATCACAAAAAGTATCTTTATTATTTGGGCACATGTACATTGTGAAAGAGAAGAGCCTTTTTGTCTGTTTCTTTTGATGTCTTTCTCAGCAGTACAAAATCTTTCTGGATTAAATTATGTTAATGATAATTTTATTTCTTTTTTTGATTATCATTTTGAAAAATAGATAATTTAATTGGGTTACAAGATCAACTGGTAAGCAACAGAAACTCATCTGCTRAGAAGGTTAGTGTTAAAAGTGGCACAAAGTACACATATATGCAAGTTCTTACACACTTGATTTGGATTTAGAAACCATGCAAGCATGTTAAAACAACACAAAAGTTGTTCAAATGAGGATTTCTTGTGTACAAGTTTATTCAGAAACATTAACCCATTTCAAGGTTGTGGATGATGCCAGCTAGAGAAATGTAATTTTTGTTAAGATACCGCGCCAAAATTGAAAAACGTTTCTACTGCTGTTTAGGAAACAATTGTTTTCCTAAGAACTCATCAAAAAAAGACAGTGATTTTAACTTTAGTGGTCCAAACCTTACTGGAGACTCAATCAGATACCTGTTTCTTATGTAGTTTTTCTTTAACCCTTTGTATAATTCTCAGTAAAACCTAGATTTTGGGAAATGCATTGACAGTGTGGACTGTCAAGTTCCTAAGTTACTATTTGTCCAACAGCATCCAGGAGGTACCATGAAGAATCAATAATGCTCATAATGGTCTGCTAGAATTTTTTTCAAGTGAAGCCTTAGTATAAATTAATGTTTGCATTTATTTCATAAACCTCTTCATAATGTGGGTTTCAAATTACACTGTTAATGTGTAGCACATTATAATGGTCTAGTCGCTTTCTGTCTGAAGTAACTTATGATACTTTTTAAAAAATAATTGAATATTCAAGAAAATTGATACCAGATATCTGGGAACTATTACTGAGTCAAAGAATTGTTCCAAGAAACCAGTTGATATGACATGCAGCAGCAAACCATGATTTTTCAAGTGGTTTGTTCATAGGCTTGCTCATAATGCTTGAGTTCTTATAATGTTTTTATTAGAAGTAGATAATATAAAAATCAGTTTTCTATTTTGCTGATGACCTATGTGCTTTCTTAAAGCTGTGTACTAAATCTGAAATGAAAAGTTTTCTTGGAAAATGTGGATTTTTTTTTTCCTCTTGATTTCTTTGTCTTTCCATTCAACAGTCTATGGTCTGTAAACACAGTGAATGGCAAACAAATGACTCCAGTGCATGACAGGCTTTTTAACAGCCCTAGTGGGAAAAAGGCAATTAATAAACTGTTAGGAGTCCAAATTTTTTTCCTGTTTTCCATAAATGTACTGTAACAGTGCAGTAAGAAAACAATCCTAAGTTTCTAGGATTAGAGGATAGCTAGAATAACAATTATTAGATATAACTAAGAAAAAGCTATTGCTTATCAAAGGGAAAGAAGTAGATATATCATAATGAATGATATGCATATATGATAAGCTATGTGAGACGAGAAGAAGAGGCTGTTTCATGGCAATCTGTGAGAATTACGAGCACAAAAAGTAGTGGATGCATACACAGAAAAACATGAAACTAAACTGAAGAGAGGGTACAAAGCTGAGCCTTAGGCTAATAAAAAGAACACATCTTTTTAAAGAAAGTAGAAATTCCCTTGCACTTTCTTACTGCCTGATGTACCTAACACCTTTTTTTTTTTTCAATTTTTCCTTTTAAATATGATTTGGCTTTCGGGTGTTTTTTGTGTTCTATTGTCACTAGTGGGACTGGATAGATGAGTTTGACTTTCTGACAAATCAGTGCTGTTTCTCAGAAATCTATTTTGGTGTTTAATTGCTGGAATCTTATGACATCTCTGTCTACTTAGTATTAGGATGAGGTGGTAGCTATAACTTTAGGGAGACTTACTGTCAGCTGCCTTCATGACATATGACTTGCTCCTAATATTTTATTTTGACTGTAAACGAGAATAAGGTACATTTTTTTCTCAATTTCAACCCTTGTAATAGAAAATTGAAGAAATCAAATTTTGTGTTTCTGATATTGGTAGACTTAGATAAATCTGGCATTGATCCCTCATACTGCAGAAAAATTTTGTGCTGTAAAATGAAACAATATAATATTGATGTCTTTTGTCCAATAGGAATGGTCTTTCTTATCAGTGAAGCATGCATGATTAGACAACTTTACTTATTCAGTGTTCTCCTTATAGACCTTCCCTGTAATAACGACATTTTTCCCTCAGTTACCTTCTGGGGTTGGTTTATTTAATTTGAGAGCTTTTGTAGCACATAACTTTGTGCTTTATAAGCAGAGTGCCAAAACTTGTTTGCCTGCTGTGAGGATACCTTCCTTGTTATTGATAAGGATGCCTGTTTGAAATTATAACTCAAAGTAAGTGATCCCATTCTTACCATTACTCATATCTGCACATAGGCTAATTCCATGCAGAATGAGATATCTTTGGGTTATGTGGTGTTTTTTTAGCAGGAGTCTAAAGGGAGTTAGATAAGATAATCTGGCATTGTAGTTGTACTAATATCTGCTCTGTTGAACCCCAATCTAAATGAATGTCTACTTTTGTCTAACAATAAAATTGCCTATAACTTCTCATTACTCCAGAGCTGAAAATGAACACCTAAATTAGTATTGATGCTTTTTTATAATGCTCAAATTAGGTTTAATTTGAGGTGTGTATGTATGTGTCCTGAAATTTGAAAAAGTAATAGATATAAAAAATAAAGATTGAATTGTTAGTGCAAATTGAACTTATTTTCATTTTTTTAATTAATTGACTTGGTATCCTGATTATAACTAATTGACTTAGTATTCTAGGCCTGAACTTCACAGCTGAGTATCACCCCTCTTCATATGAACTTAATTAACCAACTTGCTTTAATGACAGTGCTGCAAACAGCCTGAAAAACTGTTGTGGTTCAACACATACATCCCCTTCAGTAATGGAGAAATAGTGTGGCCATACTGGTAAGGACTAATTTATCCTATTGCTGTTGAGAATAGACCTGAATACATGCAA
Organism: Amblyornis subalaris; assembly: GCA_018881555.1. NCBI lineage: Eukaryota > Metazoa > Chordata > Aves > Passeriformes > Ptilonorhynchidae > Amblyornis > Amblyornis subalaris. Next base: position 2,304,263 of record JACAXG010000092.1, read on the forward strand.
CTGGGAAAAAGCATGAAAGAGAATTAAGTCCATAGTAAAAACACAGCGTGTAGTGGTGTTTCTGGGTTTCTTGCAAAATAGGTCCTGGCTAGTAATATGTGTGTTTTTAACTGCTCATGTGACTGCATTTCAGACACTAGCAGGATATGTGTGTGCATGTACATAGGTTTAAAGGAAATGGAGAAAATAAGAAATCAACAAAATCCCTTTGTACTTTAGCAGTCCTGCACAGGCAGTCAGTTCAGATTCCAGTCACGTGCTGTTTGTCCTGAAGTTTTTCTTTTATTTTTTGAGCTTCTTGAATAGAGGCAGTTTATGACAGGAGACTGTTGTCTGCTGCAATGAAACCTCAGATTGGTCAAGATAACCATCAAAATCAAAGGCTCGATTTCTGCCAAATTACACGTGTATAATTCTGCATAAAAATTGTAGAGTAATTGGGTTCAAAGGGGCCTTGGGAGACCCCCTAGTCTGACTTCTTGCTCAAAGCAGGATCAACACAGGGTTGAGATCAGGTCTTAAAAATCTACAAGGATGGAAACTGACTCTTTGGAGAACATGTTCCACTGCCTAATTATTCCCATAGTGATTTCTCTGCTCCCCCCAAACAGGTCCTTTCCCCATTATATCAACTTGCAATCTGTTTGGTTTCAGTTCATGTTCATTGTCTCTCGTCTTCCAGCTGTCTACCTGTGCAAAGAGAGCCTTCCCAAAGGGCAAGAGCTTGGCTTAGCCTCCCCTCACTGAACTTGACTCAGTTGTTCAACAGTAGCCTTGTACTTAGGGTCCAAAAATGGACACAGTATTCTAACTATTGTCTCACTAGCACTGAGGAGGGGAGGCTAATCCTCTCTTCAGCCTCCTGGTTATGCTCTTGTTAGCACAGACCAGGATGCTGCTGGAATTCCTTGCAGCCAGGACACACGGCTGATTCAGGCTGAAATATAAACATACTTCCCTGCTTGTCTTTTGGGAATATTAAGTTTGCCATGCAAGGTCGAAATTGTTTCTTTGGAATTCACGTGTGTGCAATATTTCAGATGAAAGTAGGAAGAGCCATGATGTCCTAAATGGGAGCACAATAAATTCTCTGATCAATTTGCTGCCTGATGCATGGGTGTTCTGACTAATCTCTACATTGTTCTAAAAATAAAAAAGCTCTTTTTGGCTATATGAGTGTTAGTATTGACTTTCACAGCTCCCTTACCAAGGACAAAATGATACTGGCTTGCATAAACTGAGTCTTTGACTTTTTTTTCATCCCTACTGAAGAATATAGTTTATACTTCTTTTTTTCTCAGGTATTAAATACTGTCAAAATATACCGTGAGGTTTTTTGGTTTTGTTTTCCTTAAAAAAAAAGGTCACTCAGGCAAGTATCTAATTATTTGTGTTGAATTATATCTTTAAGGCATATGATGCATTTGCTTTTGAAGTTATATTCATACTTGGAAATAGTTGTTTATTTCAAATTGCTTCAAGCTTGTGGAAGGGTCCTCTAAGATTTAATCAGACTCGAGTTCTTTGCTTTAGGAATCTGACAAAAGAATAGTTTATTCTTGACAATTTTTTTAATTGCTCTGCTACACAATATAGAACAATACTCTTCAGTAACTTTCTGTAGAATATGCTAAAAACAAAGTGCTATTTAAAAACCTTTCTCATAATTTATATGATGAACAGGAAAGCTCTTTATGCTACTTTTCAGGCTGCTTGTCCCCTTTCAGGTTAGTACTTGTAATACATTTCATCTGTTATCATAAAAGAAATTCAGCCAAGGGAAGAAATAACAAGAAGAAGACTTTTATGTATAGTTTTGTGACTTTTGTCTTATCAGCTCGGCAAACAGATATATCATGTCAATTGAATTTCTCTGAAACTTCTTGAGCCCAAAGCAATAAGTGCAATTATAATGAGGAATTTATAAGAGGTTATGTTTGAAATTAAAAGGACAGTTTATTACTCTAGGAATTTGCTGAAGAATAAAATGTTATATGCATAGCAACAGTTTAAACTGAATTGCATTTCACTAGCGTATGTTGAGACAAATATTCCGTTCAGAATGGATTTCAGTGACAACTGAAAGAAAATACACTAGATCTACTTGTAAAACTTTTTCATTTTGCATTTAATGTGTCTTCATAAATCCCTACATTGATCTTGACTTATTTTGACAGTTGTATGTATGTTAGCATGCCTCATTCTCATTAATTATATTTCATTTTGACCTTCTTATGGTTCTTTCCTTTTTCCCACCAGTAATTATAAATCAGTAAGTGGTGGAAAAAATACATGCAGAATTGTTATTCTTTATCAGGGAGCTAACTGATTTTTACACAACTATCTTTAAAAGATAAATCTTCTCTACCTTGGACTTCTGAAAGAGCTAAAACCTATTCACAACAGATTTTGGTAATTCACCTTGAATCTTTAACGTCTACTTTTTCTGCTTATTTTTCTTCATCTAAATGAGATGATTTTGTTAGAATTGGAGAGATAAGTAAATCAGACTTTTAAACCTACAGTATCTATTCTAATACTTTGCCTTTCATAGAGGCCTAACTTTGAAATCCTGCTCTAATATTACTGTAGTTTGTCTGAAACTTCCAGTGTAGATTACTTGAAATTTGGTTTCCAGGGAAAGAAAGGAAAAAAAGGCAATATTGATTTTTATCTGTATTTTACTGTCTATGTACAGCCTTTTATTTAGTATAATTTTAGCCTTGCAATCTACTTGCATTTTTCTGTCTCACTCTGTCAAGACTTTTATACTTCAGGCTTGATTTTCTCCAGCATATCTGTCTACCTTCAGCTGTTGTAAAGAGGCAAATATAAGAGAAATAGAAGAGAAACTACAAGAGGAACTTGTTATAAAACATAAAATAAACGGTCGAATTTCTCTGTGTAATCATGCTCTTATACAAAAGAATTTATATAAAAGTTCATTGTATAGGATCCTCTTCCCTGCACCTTACATTGCTGCTCGCATAAAATAGTCCTGAAATACTCTGCAACTTCTATAAAGATGTATCTAGTAATTAGCAACTCTGATCTGTAAAGCAAGAGAACACCTAAGTATGTGGAGCATAATGTTCAAGCTCAAGTGGACGGAGGGGGAAACTAAAGTCAAAGTTATGGAACTAGTTTAGGAATATTGCTTTGGGAACAAAGTCCAGCTACTTTCTAGGCTCTAAGGCTCTAGAAACTATTCAAGGGGTTGGATTTAAAGAGGCTTTTTACTGTTATGGTTTGTTGGTTAGTTTTTGTTTTGTTGGGGTTTTTTTTCTTCCAACAAGAGAGTTGGAATTTTTTTTTTTTGTGAGCTGATGTTTTTGTTTATGAGAGATTCTTGCTACTGGCAGTTGTGCTGGATCATGTTTCCTTGCAAATCACTGTTTTATTCAACTCAATGTTAGCTTTTAACCTAACCACTCAGGTACCATTCATAGTCCTTATGGTTGCTAATTAAATTAAAAGGAAAAAAAAAATTCACACCTGATGACTGCTTCAGGGGCCATATTTGCAGAGCATATAAGGTAGTTTTATGTGACTTCAAAACACTGCTCACAGTAGTTCAAATACGGCCAAATTCTAATTTAGAAAATTTCCCCAAGTCCAAGGATGTTGTCTAATGATGGCATTGCAACTAGAAATACCATATTATTTCTATCACTTCACTAATTTTTTTTTATAACTAGTCTCCTCTTTTGTCTGCAGCTATATATGTTGTCTACTGATGCTGCCATGCTGCATATGTTTTTCTCACATGTTCCCTTGTCAAAAGCTGATTTACATTCAACCTTGTGGTGATTGCTATTGGTGGGGCCCAGTTCTGCTCAAATGTCACTGCCAGCTGACTGAAACGATGGAGAAGGTTACATGCAGTGTTGATGCCTGTCCCTGTGGGAGTCTGTGAGCCATGCTACAACACTATGACCAGTGCTACCTCTGTCTTTGCTGGTGTGCTGCATCCTCGCAGGTGTAGATAATCAGTGAGTTGGCAAGGTATTTTCTTTCTCTAGTATTAAACTACCAGAATAACTTTTTCTTGCTATGATTACATGGTAAAATTTTAAAATAAGTGTCATGAGCATAAATTGAAACCCCAAAGTATCCGCTACTTGAGAAACTGTGTGGTATTTTGTCGTCATGTAATTTGGACGTTGAGACATTAAGGTGTTTTCATTTGCTTTTGCAGTTGAGGTAAGGAAAATTTTTGCAACTCATATGTGAATTAAAAAAAAAAAAACCATTTGGCAAAATATTTTTGGAGGGTTATAAGTCATTCTCTTAATCTATGTACTAATTAATACAGTTGAAATCTGATGTGGGAAAGTTTATATGATGGATAAAATTAAAGAGGAATTTTTCAGCATATTTACTTGCTTGTGTAGGCAATATTACATACTGAACTATGAAGGTCACAGTTCAAGACATGGAATTCTATCATCTGCAAAAAAGTCAGAGAAAATAAAGAAGTTCAATGAACAACGAAGAAGTCAGTTTAAGTTATGAAATTATTGTCAAACTGCTAATAATTATGCAGAGCCAAAAACATTGCCTCATGAAGTGTAGCAGTGAGAATAAGTAATATTTCATCATCACAATAATAATTGATACAAATATATTGAATTTCCTGTTTATAAAGCAATTGAGTAGCAGCAAATGTGGGGCAAAGTGATAGCTGCTGGAATGAACACAAACAAATAGAAAATAATTAAGCTTTTTGTAGACAGAATTAAAATATTTTTCTTCCTGCATAATAATAGGAATTAAGATTAATCTACATGTAGAAAAGAAATTCTGCTAATTTGCATGATCATCACAATGCCTGGTTTATCCATCTACAGGTGCTGATAATATGCACAAGAATCTTACTAAAAATAATGTATTTACACTTGTATTATAATGTGCACACATGCCAAAGAATATATGTTCTTGTTTCAAGATGTGCGCTAGGTAAAATTAAATGCCATATGTTTCATTTTGAAAGGAAAAATCACATTCTGTGACATTTCCAGTGTGTGCCTACATGCTTCATGACAACCTTGCAAAGTTGTTGTGAAATATACAGCTCAGGAACAAAATTTTATCATCTGCTGTTTACCAGGGTTATAAATATGAAAAAAAAAACAAATTCTGCCATGTCTTACCATTTGAAAAGATTGCTTTAGAGTGGGTGGAATTTTTCAGATGTTTTAGTGAGGAAAATGCTGCAGAGTAAATTGTATAAATGTGTTTGCAGGCTTGACAGAAATCAAGATAGAAGTAACTGCTAGTCTTCAAAATCATGCAGTCATTGTTCATCCAATACACTTAATTTTTTTTTTAATGTTATGCAGAGTAGACCATTGTTTTTGTTGCAGTTTACTGAATAGGCCAGTTGTCGTAGGTTAGCCTGGAGAAACCCCAGACACCCCACGATTTGTATTCTTAAGAGGAGAATGAAAGAAGTACACAGCAAAAATAGACTCCAAAGCTTAAATAGTAAAATATATTTATTACCTAACAACCTAAAGTAAGAAAAGAATAATGATAATAAAGATATTAAGGCAAACCTCCAAACACCTCCTCTCTTTCCAATACACCCCAATCCTTCTCACTGATCACGCAAAGGGACATAAAACATGGGATTTTGATCTTTTTGATTAAGAGTCCTTAATGCCACTTATGGGAAAGAGTTCTTTCTGTTGTGCCATGGGATTCATCCCACAGAAGATAGCTCCCAGCAGAGTGGTTCAAGTGGTTTCAGCGTGGTTCCAAACCTTCAGAAAAACACCACAGCCTGCCCAGATTCTGCAGTGGTGAATTCTTTCTCTCCCACAAGAAACTTACAGTTCGTGGGTCACAAAAGGGGTCCAATGGGGTAGTCTTTTAAGGATGAGTCATTCCAGCCTAAAACTAAAGTCTCTTGCTCTCATTCATTATCTCCAGAAACCACAATTTCATCTGCTCACGACATAAAGCATTCTTCTTCCCAGGCTGGTGAATTTCAGATCCCCTCCATGCTTGTATTTTGTGAATTACAGAGTAAAGATAGTTTGGTTCTATTTCAGTCTCTCCCACAGCTTACAGAAAAGAGTCAGTCCTGGTAGTAAGATGGCTTCTCATCTGCTACTTCCTCCTTCTCCTCAGCTGAGCTGCTGGTCGCCGTGTTTCTTCCCCTCACGTGACTTGCTTTCCTTTCTCTCTGACTTGGAAGAGAAGTTMATATTTGCAGAAAATGCCTGCAGGAGAATTTATGGGGTTCACATCGGGTTAATACTTGCCTGCCCTCTCCCTCTTGGATATACACTGCTTTCTCTGTCTGGTATCAGAGAAAGGGAGGGGCTGCCTCCTCTCCCGAGCCACGCTGTTTGTGCTGGCGGCGGCTCACAGCAGTTTTAGGGCTGCTAATCAGCAATAAACCGCGGCATCATCTTTATCTCTTGGGCCCTCTGTTCTTTGATCTCACAGCGTCTATCTCCGGGAGGAGAAGGGGGGGCAGTCCTCTCTCCTTCGGCCTGCCGGGCTGGTTCGGCCCCGCCGTGGGTCAGATGGGAACGGGCTAGCCCCCTCCTGGGGCTTAGATGGAGCAAGGGCCGGCTCCCGCCCAGCTGGGCCAGGCGCCCGGTCCCGGGGCTCTGTCCTGGGACCCTCCTGCCGTGGGAGCGGCAGGGGAACAAGAGGCAGGACGTATTTCCCGAATGTTTTTTTCTTAAACATATCTCCAGCAGAGGTGTCTCTAAATGTCAGTGGTTTAAATAATTGTCCATCACCTGTTTTAACCAATCAGATTTCTCCGCACTGGGTTAAACCACCACACCAGTCTTTTCTTATGAATGGCTTCCTAGGAATATGTGTGAATTTTTGTTCTAAACTATCGTTGAACACAGGTTTAAAAGCATCACCTTCTTTTCCTTTAAACTTATTACAGAATGTTGGAAGATACTGTGATAGAGTAACTATATGCATATCCTAAGTGGGAAAAAMCACTCCTTGATGCTGGTATTTGTACCATGAACTTTGCCTGTAATTCATAGTCAGACTTATAATACAAAAAGAACACTGTAAATTACATCACTTCTGCTCACAGATCCAATATTAGAAAGCCTATCTAAAGCCTGTCTCGGCATACCTTAGGCTAGATAGCTAATATACCTATGGTGTACTAATATATCTAGAATATATTAAAGTCAAGGTCTGTCACATTTGTGGGCATGTTATTATGGATGACAAGCTTCATCATTCGTTTATTACACTTTTTTTTTCTAATAAGTACTTTTCCATATTTTCCATGCCAACTTCAATAGAAACGATCCAAAAGATCTTTCATCAAAAATCTCGGAGCTGATTATAAAACCTAGCCCATCAGCTCTTTGATTAACGAAAAAAATCCTGGTCTCTATCTTGATACATTTGGCATACTAATACCTTTAAATATATGTACAGTATATAGCYAGTAGTCCAGAGTATTGGGCTATATTGTGGCTGTACTACAGAGCTGTACCATTTGAACAGGGTGTAACATAGCTTGGGTGACTGTAACCAGCTCTGTTTTTCTTGTGTTTCTTGGTGTTAAAACGATACAAAAGCCATGTTTGCACTGACAGCAACACAGAGTTATGGTTGTCACAATACTTGTGCATCTTTGTTGGTTGTAGCAATGGTATTGGCATTTTTACGCTTTTGGAGTATTGCTGAATAATTGGAGCCTGAATAACTGATGTAAAAAGGATTTGTTGCCTGTCAGGTTTCCTCACTGAATTCTTAAGTGTGTACACACATCTATCGACATGTCTATTTTTTAATGTGAGAATATATACGTATTATGTATTTATTAAACCCATTCTTCATTTCTTGCATTTAAAATACTAGATGTGCATCGTTGTATTAGTTGGCATTCCAGACACCTGACTTTTACAAGATATCTACTTTTTTTCCTGAATTTACAAGCTGAGGAGACAGGCAATTTCATGACTATAGACAGTACATCTGTGCTGCTACCCACAGGATTAAATATTTTGCCAGCTGTGATAGATGATTTGTTTTAGACTAAGGAAGTTCTGAGCAAAAGGGAAAAAATTCTCTGCAGGAAAGTAAACAGAGAAGTGAAAGGATTGAGTACCTAATAAAGGACTGCTAAATCTAGCTTTGCTTTCCCTTATAAGCACCCTAATCTTTTTCTCAAGTACTTCAGTATGACTGTATTCCCCCTTCTCCAGAGTGCAGTACAGGTTGTATACATGTTCAGCAGACTCTATCAATGTTGTCAATGTCACATAAACCTAATTTTTCTGAGGATGAGCCCAGACAGCTGAGCAATATAGTAATGTTGATCCCCATGTGTAACAGCACAATGCAGTGGCTGCCTGTTCTATGCATCCACACAAATGCATGGGAAAAACCTGACATTTGGCTATGCCAGATCATGGCCTTGTGCTGTGTTAATGTCATAAAGCAAGGGACCAATGATTCTTTTGAACAATCTATACTCCTACATATGTGCATGTATATACATGTTTCTCTCCCTCATGTCATGATGACAAGTCCTGTGTCCTTTTTGCTTCAGTAAAATAGGCTAAAAATCCATTTTATGTGCAATGCTTCAAATAGGAGAATTGATGATTTGACTTCTCTATATATTTCTTGCTTGTTACTTGATATTAGTCGTTATTAAAAATAGAAGACTATTCAAATCTGGTTTATGTCGTTTGGAACATAATTTGTATTAACAGTTTAAAAAGCATAATTTGGGCCATCTCTCCATCTGCTTACTAATTTATGCATCTATGGCCTTGCAGGGCATGAAATCTGTGTGTAATAGAGTGTGGTATTGGCTCTCTGACCTGAGAAGTTTGGCAAATTGTACCGAGTTCTGCAGTTGAGTTACCAGGCTGTGCTGAAGTTCCTGGGGATAAGGGTGAAGAGCCTATGTCTGTAAAAATTATCATGGGTTGAACTGTACTTTTTCCTTCTCACCTCATTCCTTTTTTCCCAACATGGCTGGTTGGCTGCTGATCCATGGGAAGACGTTGGTAACAAAGCACTAGGCTTCCTACGGGAAGAGGTCTTGTCTTGCACTCGCCTTTTATGTGTGATTCCCCTCTCACCTGATGTTGGTAGCCTAAATGTTCATGTCTAATATAGGTTGTGTATCTAAGCCTCCTTTTAAGTCACACATGTTGTGGTAAGGACTATCCCATCAGCCTTACAGTAGGAAGACTTGTCATTTTGGCTGTGCTTCTCTTTCTCCAGACTAAAGACCTCTGAGGTCAGCTAAAGAGGAAATCTAAGCTGTTACAAGCCAGCTCAAGTCAGCCCTACCGACCTTAGCATGTTATGCAGGAAAGGCCCAGATGCAGCTATGTCAGCTGGCTGGATTTCTTGTCTTGGGTGCAGAGTGAAACTCTGCGTATGATTATCATGCAGAGTGAACCCCTGATTGTGAATTAACCCATCATGATACTCTTGCTAAACCAGAGGGAGCAACCAGCTAGCTTCCTACTGCCTTTCCTTCTAGTACCTTCTGCTAATACAGCAGGAGAAATTTCTGCTACAAGGCACTGCAAGGATGTAGAAGTGTCAGTAATGCTTTCAAAGTTGTAGCTTCTTAACCTTTTACTACTACTTTTAAAATTGCGTTTACACAATTTTGCCAGCTTTACCGGCTGCTGTCAGACCTAAACCTAGAAGCTGCTGCCTTGGGATATTTGGGATGTTGCACATTTCATCAGTTCCCCTTAGGTGCTTTGATCTGTTGTTTTGGAGCTGATAGCAAGACCAGGGTCTAAGGGGAGAAGGCTGAAAAGCGAAAATGTTCTCAAGTGATGCTGCCTCTCATGTAGTACATGAACAGCTTTTGTTAGTACCAGACATTTCTTCAGAGGATATTATTTGTCTCTGTCTTGTGGGGTTAGACAAAAAACTAGCAAAGAATTATCAAGGTGTGATGATATTTCCTGACTTCTGTGTTTCTTGTAGCTTGTGCTGTCTCTCTCAGCCCAAGCCAAAGCGGTGACTGTCCATTATTTTTATTTTGCCTTCTCCTGCTAAAATTGATTATTGACTCTGCTTTGCTATAAGCCTATTTATAATGAGTGGTAAGATACTATGAAACTAATCTAGGCTCTGACAAAAGAAACTTACAGCAAATTAAAATTACTAAATGGCTTTAAATTTCTGAAAATACAATGTATTGGTGCTGAAAACTCCTACATATGCAACTTTTCAGTCTAAGAAATCAGTAGTAGTCAGAGTAATCACAAATTGGCTAAACAAAGCTAATTAAAAGAGCTGAATCTACATATAGGCACCCCAGCCACAAAATGGAAATTTTGTGTGTTATTTAGTCCCATTCAATACATATAATTTCTTTGAGCCAAGAAATGTTAGGGGATATCCCCTTTGAAAACTCTTTCAGTAATGTTAGTTTCAGTGATTACATCTCTAAGAAAAAAAAATATTATTAGATAAAAATTATTTTGTCATTAGATTACTGTAAATGGCTTTAAAGGCAGACTAAAGACTGTAGAAAAAACGCTGGTGTTTGAAGAAGAGGCTTAAAATTGTATTTTGGAAGATGCAATTTGGAGATTTTTTCTGATTGTATGGTAGGCAACTGTTACAATACAGTAATTTATTCGTATAAATAAAACAGATGCAAGTTGGGGAGATCAATGTTATAATCTGAAGTCGTCTTAATGTGGTTGTCATCCCTATCTCAATCATAGTACTGTAAAAAGAAGGTATAGAAAAGTACTTGACAGACCTCTAAGCAGGAAAAATTAAAAATGTTAGCATAGTCTAGCTTCGAATGGAGAGTATTCCATATATGATTAGTTTATTATTTCAAAGATTTATTTTCCTTTTCCCTTTGTCTGCATTTTAATATTGCCTATAAATTATTTTTGTCAAATTAAAAATTATGCCAACTAGATTTATTTTTGAATGGTTGGTGTACTGCTTTTGGTGACTGCATCTTGCAGTTGTTTTCTACTACAAAATCCATTCACTTTCTAAGAAATTACGGTTTAGAAAAGAGAATGGGAAGTGTCAAAATATACAAACTTTGTATGGTGAACCAGCACTTCTCTATTTTTGGTGCACATTTAAATATGCTGATGTAACTATTTTGAAGATGCATTGTCCGCCAGGGAAATGACCTATAATTCTGTTGTGTTTGAACACAAGGAAACAGCAGCTGGAACAGAGTAGATGGACTAAACCAGTATAGAAAGAATCAATATATATTTTTTGTGGTTGTCCTAGCCAAACCATGAAGCCAGAGTAGGACCATCATTTCTGATATCACTAAATTTGTTAAACTAATTCTAAGAAACTTCAGGAGGCACTCTTGGTGTTGGAACAAAAACACTGAAGGCAGTTTTGTCTGAAGTGTTACCTACCCAGTACCTGTTAATTCCGTGAATCATTCTCTGACTTTAATGATAGCTTTATAACCCTGGAATTAATTTAGTAATTGATTCACATAACCTTAATTACAGTGTGAAGTAATGGAACTCTGATCGCACATGAGCCAGACTATAATCAGTGATACATGCACTCTGGAAGAAAAATGCTGTCAGAAGTGAATGATCTTTGTGGGCTGTGGATATTTAGAAGTACAAGTTGACAAAAAAAACCCAAATAAGTAATCAATATCTCCATTTCTGTAACTAATGGAAATCCACTTGAAGAGAATTCTATCATGTGCATGTATAGAAGGAAATTCAGCATAATTTTAAATTATTTGCTGGCTTTCTGATAGGGTCTCAATGTCTGTGTCTGTCAGTTATCTGTGATAGCTTTTTAATCTATTGGCTGGTTCACCTTAAATTTGTCAGGCAGTAGAAGCCTGAAGGCAGTGAAGGCGTTCCTGGAAGTCCTGTGAAATTCTGTGGTAGGAGAAGAGTCTATGCCTCTGTCCACGCTGAGGGAAGGCTGGCAGAGTGCAGGACTGGAGGAAGGGCAGCCAGGTGGCCTAGCCCCTGGGGGTGTGCCAAGGCAGGCACCTAGTAGCTGCTGGGGTTTTGACACGGATACAACTTCTATTTTAGCTATCTAGCCAAAAAGGGAAAGTAGGAGTGGGAGGAAAGAAAATGACAGGTTTTGGATGGCACAGAGGAAAAGGAGAAAAATAAGAACACTGTGGGAAAGAGGATGAGGCGAAGTGAGACACATGCTTGTAGTAAATGAAGCTACAGCTACATGGACAGAGGATCCTGCTTGCTGACATGTCTGCAATTTTGTAAAAAGACTTAAAGATGCATTTATTGTTGATCTACTGCTGCATATAGAGAAATCAGGAAGCTCTGTCACTAACTGTGTGCAGATTGTATGCCAAATCTTGACCTGCATAGATCAGTTGGCCGCCCTAACTCAAATTCAGACCAAAAAACAAAAAAGTACTTATGGGAATTCATATGCAAAAATTGGTTGCTTATGGGAAACAAGTTTGTAGAAGATGGATAACTGCTGACAGTATTGTACACACAAATGTTGTGTTTACCTGTTGTAGCTCTAGGAGATAAATGCATGAGGAATTTAGACCCGCCCTGCTTCTGACCTTTTCAGCTATTCATTTGAATATTCTACAGGGTAAAAAAGCATCTGTCTCTTGTCTGTCCTTTCAACAGATCTAGGAAGTATTTGTGGAATGTGAACTTCGGGTGCTGAAGGCAGTCTAAAGAAAGTGTACATGTATATATCCTAAAGCACTTGGACCACTTGAGGAAACGAAAAGCAGTATAACAATATGTTAATCTGAATCCCATTAAAATTCAGTACTATTAAAGCCTGCTTAATACAACTCCTTAAAGATTTTTTTGAACCTGTTTGCTCCCAATAAAAGTAATGTCCAGAGAAAAGGAGTTGCATAGAAAAATCAATCTGTTAGCAGAAAATTTGCTTTCATCTGCCTGATTGTGTAGTATGTATAAAATCGGTGTATGACATATATTCAAGGATAATTTATATGTTCAAGGAATACATTAGATGCTATATTTTGAAAGACTGGCTGCAGTCACCTTGACAGAAGAGGTTACAGTGACAGTGTTACTGTGTTGCTAGTAGCAACATCTGTGTTAAATGTGCTTTAATTAAGTTTGAGTTTGAAGTTTATTGCTGTCAGAGTACTTGGTGACATTTTGTGAAAATGAGGTGGGAATATTAACAGAGTTTGTCAGCCAGGTAGTCTCGGCTCATACCCTTATCCCATTGCCCTTTTTGCCTACTTGACACTCCATCTCTACTCTCATGAGGAGAGGGGTGACATCCTGCTGGAAGACATCAGGTGGGGAAGGGTAGAAAACTCTGAGGTCGGTTAATCCTGTGTTCAGACACATAAGACAGGCTCACTCAAATACCCTCATGAGTAAACTCCAGTAAGTCCAATGTGTAACTCATGAACTTCTTGGAAGATAAAAACCAGTGAATTCATATGGCTTCATCTTTCCCTACTACATTCATAAAGTTATACATTGCCTAAATTGTCATCCTACTACCGAGTTCAGCCTGGCTCACTGTTTGAGACTCTCCTAGTTACTAGAAGCTCGACTAGAAAAAGTAAAAAGGATTTACAAAACCTATAGAGGTCCTGTTTTTCCTGAAGTCCACACTACTAATCACTTCTGCAAGACAGACACAGCACTTCATTACTGCTAAACATAAGACTTTTTAGGTTAGGTGTATTGGGTTTGTGTGGGTGTGGGCAGGTTTTGGTAGCTGGGGGCAAGAGGAGGGAGGCACAGCGATAGCTTCTGTGAGAAGCTGCTAGAAGCTTCCCCCATGCCCAACACAGCCAATGCCAGCCGGCTCCAAGACGGACCCGATGCTGGCTCAGGCTGGGCCAATCAGAGAAGGTGATAGCCCCTCTGTGATAACATACTTAAGAAGTAAAAAAAAGTTATAGAGCAGATGTAATTGTGCTCAGACAGGACTGAGAACATGTGAGAGGAACAACTCCGCAGACATCAAGGTCAGAGGAGAAGGAGGGGGAGGAGGTGCTGCAGGTGCTGGAGCTGAGATGTCCCTGCAGCCCGTGGTGCAGACCATGGTGAGGCAGCTGTGCCCCTGCAGCCCATGGAGATCCCCAGGGATGCAGAGATCCACCTGCAGCCTGTGGAGGAGACCCATGCCAGAGCAGGTGGATGCCTGAGAGGAGGCTGTGAACCCATGGGATGTCCATGCTGGAACAGGCTCCTGGCAGGCACCTGCAGACCTGTGGAGAGAGGAGCCCACACTGGAACAGGTTTCCTGGCAGGACTTGTGACCCAGTGGGCAACCCACACTGGAGCAGTCTGTGCCTGAAGGACTGTTCCCCGTGGTAAGACCCATGTTGTAATAGTTCATGGAAAACTATAGCCTGTGGGGAGGATTCAAGATGGAGAATTTCATGCAGGACTGTCTCCCATGGGAGGGAACCCAAGCTGAAGCAGGGGAAGGACTCCTCTCCCCAAGCAATGACAGAAAATACCTGTGATGAACTGACCATAACCCCCATTCCCTGTCTCCCTGCACCACTGGGGGGAAAAGGTAAAGCCCATGAAGGAAGGAGGAGTGAGAGGGAGGTGTTTTTAAGATTTATTTTAATTCTTATTATTCTGCTCTGATTTGGATTGGTAATAAATTCAGTTAATATCCCCAAGTCAAGTCTGTTTTGCCCGTGACAGTAATCGATGAATGATCTCTCCCTGTCGTCATTAGCCTTTCATTGCAGTTGCTTTCCCCTATCTGGTTGCAGAGGTGAGTGACAGAGCACCTTTGGTGGTTGCTTGGCATCCAGGCAGGTTCAAACCACCACACACTATTTTATGATGCTCTGTTTCTGGGCAAGAAAAGATGTTGGTAAACTAAATCTGCAGTGCTTTGTGGTTTTTTGGTGGTGCTGGGTTCTCTTTTTGCTGTTGTGTTGGGGTTTTTTTTGTTTTGTTTTGATATTTTAGTGGGAAGTTTGTGAGAGTTAATCTTACAACTTTCACTGGCAAGTGCCAGCAATGCTGAATGAATGAATATACTTAATAAAATGCAAGAGTGAAACTTTGAACTCTTCCAGTTCCATTATCTGGTCTGTATGTATATATAAATGTTGTAGTACCTGTGCATTTGATGTTCATTTGATATATTAGCTTATTTGGGGTTTTAGGTGCATGAGACAAGAGTAAGATTAATAGGGTTCCTTCATGCAAAGCTGCAAAAATAATAGTAAAAAATTAGTGGAAATTCTAAATAGGAATTGGAGAAATACACTTAATTATACTGTGTAAAGAGCTTTCAATTTGCTACTTAATCTGTGTAATAGAGTAACCTGTCACTTTTTTCTATCTAGTATAGTGCTCTTTGAAAGGTAAAGGGGAAGGTTGAGGTTACAGAATATTACTCTAGTTGTTATTATCTATGTGGTTGTTGGTAGTGAGATTTGTAGTATAAGGATGAGGTTGATTTGAACATTCATAGATGTGTCTGTGGTTTTGTTTGTTCTTTTCTGATACAAGTTGGATGAATATGGATACATGAGATGAAGCATATTGATGAATAGTACTGTAAGTTCACATGCTTTGCAAATGCTGAAAAATATTATTAGATATCTCTTTGCTAATTCTTGTGTTCTTTTGCCACAGTTCTCTTCATTTACAACTTGTATTTATTAAGGTAGATGTAAATGTATACTCAATATATAACCAGTTAGTTTCCCATGTCACCACTGCAAAACCATATGCATGTACAGACATAAAAGGTTCATGTACCAATATTGATCAGTAATCCAATTCTTTAATGCCTACTGCCATTATTCTCTAATAAATGCATTTTCAGCGTGTGAAATGCAGGACCAAATTTTTCTTTTTTTGGTTCAGTGTAAAAATACCAATTGTTAAAGTGCAGTTCAAATTTTAAATTGCAATTACTTGTAGCATTTCTCTCTGTTCTTGGTGGGGRTAGAAGAACTTAATTTCCCTATTGATGTTTTTGTTGCTGTATTACTTAAGAAAATGAGCAGAAATATAAAAGTCTGTGTATAGATTTTGAAGACATGATTGTGATGATCAAAAACCCTGTGGTGAAACAATTCTAAATGAACTTGAAGTCCTCAGAAAACAAGAGCCCTGAAAACCCAGTATCATTCTGAACAAAGTGATTCTTTACCAGAATGTTGAAATGTCAACTTTATTTTAATAGAAATTGTGGACACAACCCACTATCAGGAAGTGCTATTTGAAATGAATAGATACATTATATTTTTAAGGCTGCCGAAATTATAGTAGATACCAGTGTGAGTCATTAGTTTAATGGCTGAAATTCTTGCATCAAGTCCGTGAAAGGTAATGTGAGTTCCCTTGCCATATATATCACCAGTTGGAGCTATGGCAGGGTAAAACTGATTTCTTGCAGGTACCAAGCTGGATATCCAGCAAAGGTGTTCCCAGAAGTGTTGTGTGTTGGCCAGATCGGTAACTCAGTCTTTCAATTTATCACATTTCTGTGCAGCTGCTACTCATTTACCTACAGGCCAAAGGTGGCAGGCTCCTGCATGAAGCAATTGTGTTACTGTGATATATGATAATGGGTTATCAATGAAATGGAAGTAAACTGGGTCAATAATCTATAAAAGGCAAACACTGCAATTACTGTAAGAACTGGATAATCAGTTTAAAGAAAAAAAACCCCATCAAGTACTTGCTTTATGAAGAGCCTCAATAACTGCTCTCTGTGGAATTTTTATTGTTTGTTTGACAAGTAATAAATATTGAATGGAGCAAGTTATGCACCTACAAGACACCTAAATGCAAAAAGTATTTAAGTGAAGCTAAACAGTGTAGATTACAACATGTATACAAATTGGCAGGAAATGATAAACACCACACACAGCTCAGAATTGCGTGTCCCTGCCTGTGCATGTTAAGAGAGCACCGGTGGACTTTGGAATTGATGGCAGTTCTCAGAGCCAGACGGGAGGGCCTGCCATCTTTGCTAAATGCCAAGCTGCCACTTTTTCTGTTCCTGTTACCCCTAATACATCGGTGTACCCCCTCACACACACGCTGTGAGCATGGCTGGCCATAAGAACATCACCTCCAGCTGTTCAGCTGCCCCATACCAACAAACAAAACTCACATACACCAGAACTGTACATGTCCCAGTCCTGTTCTTACTCACTGGCTAAACGTGTTCAGACTTAGACACAAAAGTTCCTCTGGTAGCTCCCCTTTGACCCACATTCGCACTCACATCCAGTTGCAGATTTACAATATCTCCTGCCTTCATTTCCTTGCTGCCTAGTTGAGTTTGAAATTGGCAAGCATCTTGCTTCCTCGAACACACAGAGAATAGACAACCCACTCCTGAAGGAAGTGAGTTTGGAGTGGATTTTAAAAAGTAGACAGGTTGGACTGTCAGGTTCAGGCACCAGACTTGCACCTGCCTGAGTTCATCCAGCTGCTTTCATCACTGCTTTTGTCCTCCATGCTGTGCATGCTACTCCTGAATCACCTTAATCCCTCCCTTTTTCATCCTGTCTCCTCACAGATAAACAACCTACCCCAATTTACTTTTACCCTTTAGGGCCACTGTTACTACATACATTCTCCGTTTTTGGTATTTCTGGTGTTACCTAAGGTAATCTCAGGCTCGTTGTAGTCTTGAGATGTTTGCCAAAGTTCTGTTGGCTTTGCAAGAGTCCCAAAAATGTTTCAGTGCTCCCCATTCAGTATGCAATGTATCTGTTTTTCCTCCCATAATCCCCCCCTTGAACCATTTAGTGAAAGCTAGCCCTTCCTCACAGCACCAGTTGTAATTCTTATTAATTTCTTGCTAAGGCCTGTGTTGGGTCCAGCAGGTTCACGTGATGTTCAGGAGTTTCTCTTGCCCTCCTCGGTAAGCTCAACCTTACTTCAAGGCCCAGTTACCCGCCGACGTGCCTCAATATTGCATTTGTTCTCTTTAGCTCCCGATCCTAAATTTAAGCTAGTTTTCAGTCCAGCTTGCTGTAATTTTAGCTTTGCATGGGAAAAAAATGTCTGACTTCACTTGCCTACTTGATTTTGATAGGTTCAAATGAAGTTATTACAAAATAGGTACCTGGTAGGCCTTCAGGAAGCTTATAGTACATTTTCAATAAACAAAGGAAAAATAGAGAATCTGGAAAGATGTGACACATCATTCCTACTCTTTCTTTATGTAACATCAGCTGGAATTGAGAACTTCTGAAGAAATACTTGAGTGGCCTCTGCAGATTTTACATCAGTCAGTAACTGCCAGGTGATGTTACACTATTAAGAAAGACTCAAGCTCCTTAACTTTGTCAAACAATAATGCCACCAATGTAATCCAGGCATAATAGCTCCTAACACGTCATAACCCAGACCATTCTTCAGGAGTACCTCACCTTTCTGGAATATGATTATTGGCATTTTCATAGAGACAGAAAACATTGAAAAATTAAATAAGAGTATCTCATTCTTTCACATAATTCTCAGCAAATCCTCTAAAGTAATGATTGTCTCTTGCCACTTTTCTAGGCTGTATTTGATTTGATGCATTTAAGTAAATATGATCTTTTTCCAGTGTTCCTGGTACTGTCTTATGTTTTACTATTTTTCTTGTTTTTATATTTTAATCAATCTGTGATGTAATTTACCACTAAATGAAAAGAAAGTATGTTGCAGTTGAAGAATATGAATGGCAGGACAATATACTATTAATTTAGTACTGTGTTTACCACRCTGTAGTTGGTAGAAAATCAATAATTTACTGAGTTCACAAGGCAACCAGTAAACCATGATGTGTGCTTCCTTGAACAGTGTAAGAATGTTCAGGCAGTAACTTCTCCTTTAACAATTCAAAACTTATTATAAAGTTAAATATTGGAGCTATGAACCCAGAAACAGTAATGCAGTATTTAACAGTGGAATTCTCATTAGACCTGAAGATAATAATTTCTCTAGCTCAATATTAGCTGTCCCCAGCAATGATATTCTAGCCAGGATCTCCCCTAGGAAGAGAGACAATTTCAATCTTCCACATTCATAGTGTTTATAACTTTAAAAAAAAAAAAAAGAAGAAAAAAAAGAAATTTTAGTAATATTGATAATTCACATTAGTGGAAAGGAAATTGAAATGTTAAATTCTGCCTATGTAGAGATTAATCTCATTTATTGTTAGTCTCAATGCCTGATTTTAACAGCTATGGATTATATTAGCAAAACTTGAAGAAAGTTGGTTATTGAGAGCCTGAGTAGGTACAATTGTAAAAAGATTAAACATCAAAATCTAAGAGCTGAAAGATTCATTCACAATTCTTCTATTTTGAGCCTGGAAAATGAAACAGTGAAATTAGTGTTTGACTTAATTGCTCACAGCCCTTTTGTGCAGAACAGTGAAAGTGCTGTGTAGGTGCCTCACCCATGCATTCAAAATACTACCTACAAAAGAGAGTGCACTACAGACATGCACCACCTTAATTGCAGTCATAATAAAATCTACATATGAAACCCAGCTATTATTAGTCTATTTGCAATAATAATACTTGCAGTCCAAAATAATGCAGGAAAACCTTATCAATACTACCTTTAAAACAATTACACAAGGACTTACTAGCACCTGCCCCTGTTTGTCACTGTTATGTCTTCCTACAGCCCTGGGCTTCCTGTAGCACAGCGGTAGCGAGGCGCTGCAACGCATCGTCAGCAACCAGGAAATGTTTGATGCTGGTGGTGACAGCCACTTGTTCCTTGGTCTGAGGGTCTGTGCGGGGTTGTTTTACAATGGAGGGATCATATGTGAATATCCTGAAAGGTTTCTGAATGACCCTTTTCAAAAATTTCTGGGTCTAAGCATCTGTGTGAATGGAAGAGCATTAAAAGAAGTCTGGAGGTACTGTGAGATGATAACACCAGTGGCACTCATAAACTGTGTGTATATTCCCTAGTCTTTAGAAGCTTATGTTATTTTTAAGCACTTGTTTCTGTCCTACTTGCTGACAGGGAGAGAATATGTTGTTTGAAGCTAATTGTTTGGAGTTGGCCTTAGAAAACCAAGCTTTAGTTTGCAGAATAAAGGTAAGCTCTTATTTATGACTTACAAAGTTCATATATTTTACTGGAAGAGTGAAAGAAATTCTCAAATCATTGCATAACATCTTAATTAGGAGTTTGAAAAGCATTTTCACAATTATGGAATTTCTATTATGGACTTTTCACTTGAACCAGCTTTTTCTGAGTCTCATGCAGTTTTAGTGAGACTAAACACTGGAGTTATAAGAAATCTGAAAAGGTGATTCAAAGAAGGAAACAGCTTTCTCTGCATCTCCTCCCACCCACCCCTCCCACCCATGTTTATTGTTCAGAGTAAAATTCTTCTCTTTAGACCTACGGGTGGTAGTCTTCTGAAAATTRGAAAGTAGGACATGGAGAGGTGTTTTATACTTTTATTCTTAAAAAAGCTTCCTTGGGTCATGGGTAATGCAGAGGTCATCACACCTGATGATTTTAATTGTAAGGTTTGCTGTAGATTTAGCTGTTTTTCTAAAACCGAGGCTTCTGAAATAAAGGAACAAATGAATCTTGGGTTTCATTAGAAAGAGAGCATTCTTCTGATGTCTGTACTTGAGGAGAAAAGTTTGAAAATATGTTCCATGCTGCAGAATTGTAAAGTCAATCTGAGAAGAACGCCTTTACTCTTCCCCTTTTTTTAAAAACATAGTCTCTTAGTAATCAAGCTGTATTGCATTCCTGGTTTGGAATTTCCTCACTGTGGTATCTGTGGAAACAGAAACTACTTCTAGCCTTTTTATATAATTAGTGGGTGAAACACCTTCATACTAGGAAATTATTAACTTTCTACATTATGTATTTTTTAAAATTTATTTTAGGGCTGCAACTATATTAAAATATTGGAAACAAACCTACCTTTTCAAATATCCCTAAGTATTTTTTTTAGCATTGACTACTACTGTTATACATATTTATTTTTATAAGTAATTCTATGTCAGCTTTAAGTGACTGTTTTAATACCGAGGAAGATCAGGTGAATTTGCCTTGCAATTCCTGCATTGGTATCATTATCCATGGAGTTGGATTGTGCCGTGGTATTGTAGGATACAATTCAAAGTTCACAGTTCTATGGGCATGTCTTTTATCAAATGTTAATTGCTACTGTATTTTTGACAAGGTCCAAATCTGACAGAATCTTGGAGTACATCTGCTGGCACCTTTTCTTTAAAATAAATACACTGAAAATACTGAAAGGCTTCCAGCTGAGGTTTAATGAAACACCAACCAGAGCAAGGTATATTTTTTTCCAAAGGAATTAAAATTTGACTTCTGACACCTGGAAACAACAGGCACTGGAATCAGTGTCTCCCTGCTCCTTCTGCTCTTGTAGAGCAGTTTGTTTTGCTTTTTTTTTTTTTTCCATGGCCTTGCTCTCTATGTGATTTCCAGTTCTTCACACATAGACCTCTAGATTCTTAGGAATAACTTTGTCTGTCTCCTCTGAAAACTTGGCAGTACATATGCTCCCTATATCTTCTCAGGAGTCTCCCAGCATGCACCCTGTCTGCAAGTTCCTTCTGTGCTGTGTTGCTGTTTCTGCCCATCTTATCTTGCACTCCAGAAAGCTCTCTGCAGTTTAGCATCCTTACTTGCTCTCCAGGCCATCTCTCCACCCATCCAGCATGTCCCTCCTGACACAGCACACAAGCACAAGCGATTCTTGTGTTCATGAATCCTTTAAAAAAATTGAGTGTGCATTAGAAGATGAACAACCAGAAAAAAAAGGTACTATCCTTCAGAACATGTAAAATAGACAACAGACAAACAAGTCCAAAGACTTTTTCATCATCACTCCCAGAAGTTAAAGGTAACGTTAAAATTTAATGTGATTTGCAATAGCTTTCCCTTTCTGGCAAACCTCTCATGTAGGAAGTGTGAAGTTACACGACATGCTAATATCATTTTGGATGAGATGAAATGCTGAGGGAAACATCAGGCAATACTGTCACCAGAGACATTGTTTAAGTTAACATTTTTATAAGTGTTCATAAGACATACCACCTTGCTTTGATTTTTTTTCCTCCTGAAACTAGGGTGGTAAATGCCTTGGCTTCATAGGACACTGTACATATTTTGTTTAGCAAAACTAGCTTTACTGATATAAGTATATCCTACATTTATATATATGTATGTTAAGAGCACTTGGAAACAGGTTATGCCTGCTGGCAGGCATTGGCAAGTGTCTGGCAGTTGTCTGAAAATACATGTACAAAGTATCTTGTTATGTTTTATGGCCTGCCATTATCTTCTCACTGCATTGTCTGCGTCATAATTTCCTAAAACCATACTATACAGAATATAAGTACTCGAGGTAGAACAATACAATTTTTAAATAATACTTACATTAAAAAAACCTGCATGTCTTGTGAAACCCATAAAGTTAGGATTTTAGGCCATGATGAGAGTTCAGCCCTTTTCTTCAGAAGAGAACAGGGTAACCGGAAAGATTTTCTAGTCTTTCTGCATCAAAGTTTCTTATTTGTTTCTGATTTTCCATATATTCCACCTGCACATTGAAAGGGGGAAATGATATTTACGAGCTGTTAGGCTCTCAGCCGGAGATGCATGTAGATAATGTGCATCTCCCCTGTGTATACGTGTGTGTGTGTATGACCACAAATACATGTGGTCCACAAGACAACTCCTGCTGTTCCATTAGTAAGGTTTTAGGCCTTTGCTAATTGGCTGGGGTGGGAGGCAGTGTTGGAAAAGGCAGTGAGGATAGAGTTGTGCAGGGCATCTCCAGCTGCCCTGGCGCTCTCTTTGTCAGTTGTAACACTGCTGTTGAGCATCAGTACAGCTGGGCCATACGGGATCAACCTACGTGTTATTTCAGGGCATTGCTCTAAGCAAAGCTGCTTAGTGTGGTGCTCGAGGAATACATCTGGTGCAAGCAGCTCAGTTTGCAAGCGAGCTCTGGGTGGGAGGCTGAGACAAGAGTGTGAACTGTTGACCCTTTGGTTAACAAAGGGCACAAAGACCAGTCCTACCACCCAGGTGAGACACAAGAGGAGCCAAGAACTCAGCTGGAAGACCCCAGACTTTGGCACGCTTAGACTGTGAAGATATAAAAGCCCAGGGGTTCCTTTTTCTGGAGTCTCTCCTCAGAGGCACCAGCTCAAGCTGTTTCTGTATTACTGTGCCATAAATAAACGGCTTTGTGGAATGAGATATGTAAGATTCTGCTGAGGGAAACCTGGTCTGGCTCTGGGAGTGGGGTGGGTAGGGAGTCAAGAGGGGCACCCGTCGCTCACTGGACCCGTCCGCTGCGAAGGGGCTTCTGTGCCAGCAGAGAATGTTGCAATGTGACTGCCAGAGTGACTTCTGAATGGCCAGACTGGGAAGCTTCCTTACCACTGGTCATGTACCATAGGTGCTACTGTCCATGTGAGCACTCTGACTTTATTACTGCCTTTGCAAAATTAGCAAAGCAAAAATGGGATGTTTGTTGAAACAGACTAAGCCAGCCAGCTGTGACAAAGGCACAGGATATCACACTCAAACTCTCTTGATTAGCACTGAAGCCAAGCTTTCTTGCTAAGAGGTATCCCATCCTGTCGTGGGTTAGCCATATATTCTATTACCACCCACAAAAGCTGGATAAATTCACAGTTACACACCCGGTCCCTGAGGGAATCCATATCTCAGCTGAGATAAGTACTCCGGCCGACAGCAAGCACCACCCATCCTGATTATCTAATCTCAGCTAATTGCCGATTACACCACCCATCCTGATTAATGGCCTGTTACTGGGCTTGGTAAAAATAGAATGTCAGAAAACCATGAGAGTCATCTGAGCTCATTGAAATAGAATATCAGAAGCCATAAGGCTCATCCGAGCTCAGAAACCATGAGAATCATCCGACCTCATTGCCAAAGCAACCAACAGAACATCAGGAAAATCCTCTTCCATTGTGGAAGTCCTCGCGCCTGGGGGAGGTGCCAGCCAAGAAACACAGCATAAACAAGGGTTTGGGATGGGAGAGAACACTCTCAACTTGACTCGACTGGACTCAGCTACTCCACTGCTCTGGACTGGACTCCACTTCACTCGACTGGACTCCACTCCGCTACTCTACTGGACTGGACTGCCGGGACTGGACTACCAGGCCTTTCTGCAGGACCAGCGCCTAACTGGACTACACAGCTACCACCCTGGTCAACAGGGTGTCGGGTTGTACCGTGACTCTGTCGATTTGTGTAGGCTGGTGTTTCTGTATTCTTGCATTTATTTTTTACCTTTTTTTTATTAAAATTGTAATTTTGACCTAAAATCTCTTGAGGTATTTTGTGTGGGATTAATTTCCCCTGCTGGTTTACAGTCAAAACAGCACACATCCCCATGCTCACATCCTTAGCGCTTCTTCAAATTAACATGTCTGGTAAGGTCAGACATCCAAGATAGGAACAGGTATACTTTGCTTGTAGTTCTTAATATAAATTACCACAAGAAAGCAAAGTGTACAAACTGAGATGAAATTATTTTTCATATATATATGTGGGGGGGGTTGTTTGTTTTATGTTCTTGAGAGGTTGAGTATATAAACCTTCAGATGCAGTTTCTTAATATTTAACTCTGCTCCAAATACAGAAGGCTGACCAAAAACTCTTGTGAAAGGTGATTGTATTAAATATTCTTTCAAGTTCTGCTGCTGCTGCATGTAGTTTGTAATGTTTAGAGATATTTGGAAAAATGCATGCAGAGAAGATAAGAACTTGGAAATCCATTCAGGCATGTGATTGCATAAGAAAAATTGAAGATTTAATTTATGCCAAATTATATTGTGCATTACTGTTTTGTGTTTCTACTTTCTAGATGGCTAAGTGACTATAATAAATTAAGTATATAGGTGCACATATAAGTGAGGGCCTGAATGTCAAGCTATATAGAGCTCATTAAGACCTTAGATCATATCAGAATGTCAATTTTCCTAAGTTTCAAAGACTTCAGCTATATTCCCTTCCTGGGTAAAGTACTCATCTTGCAAGTAATTATTTTTTATCCATGCACGTATGAACGGTAACTGGAAAATTAACTGTGTGTTACTACCATGGAAATTCCACCCTACAGGATGATCCTAATCGGGTTATATAAAGAATTGCTCATAAATATTATCAAGAGGGGAACTGAACCAGCACAGTAATAGGGCTCTAAAGGACTACCAGCAACTGGATTCATGTCGGCTGTGTTACACTGTGAACAGCAAGATGTTGCAGAATAGAGAATTAAAACCTTTGTGTTCTTAAATTCAGAGATGAGTTAATGTCCAAGTTCTGTCCAGTTTTTCAATCTTTATTTACAGTGTAAAATCCACTTTAGGAAAGGAAAGCTATTCCAATACTGCTAGACCCTGATATTTTACGCTGCTCTAACAGGAAAGTGTACAGAAGCATGAAATAAAAGACACACTCTGTGATCCTCTGACTGTTGACCTGTGGTATATACATATTACAGCTGTCCACCCCTGGGGAACTCCAGCCAGGATTCAGTGATAGAAAATTAGTAATTTTAAAATTTTAAACAATTCGTTCTTTATCATCACAACTTTTCATTTACTCTATATAAATGATGTAATATTTAATTTAGATGAATGCTAAAATCTTGTAGGATCATAGCTTTATTTAAAGCATTGTACAGCTACTTTACAGCCTCATGGCTTGGCAACAGATGAATTTGCACAATGTGCTTCAGTTTTTAACAAGGAGTTAATTTTTTTTAAAAATGGCATTTAAATGTACAAAGGCTCTCAAAAACATTTTGTTTGTTTTCTGAAAGATGTACAGTACCTTGCTGTTTTCAGGCTATATAAAAAGTCTGAGGGCTTGGTTATTTTGTAGTGGGGACTTTTTGGTTTTGTTTATTTGTTTTGGTTTTTTTCGTGGGAGGTTGTTTGTTTGAAAGGTTTTTTTGTTTTTAAGTGTAAAGACAGGTATGCATTCAATTTTAAGGAGACAGTCTACTTTTGGGCAAGACATGGGCAAAAGTTCCCAGAATGGTGGTATAAATTTACGTTGACATACTTTATAATAAAAATCTTTCAGATAGTTCTATTTCTGTAGGATAGCAGCTTTAGATTAGACTATGGCAGAAGAACATAAAGTTTTACATTTATGTGCAGTGTGACACTTCTGCCTATTGGTTTGAAATGAAAGAGTCTTTTGGAATGATGAGCTATGTTATTGTTATAGGCAACATAAGAATGGAATTCTCAACATTCCTTCATGGGAATTTCCTTTAATTTCCATGTTTTTCTGTAGATAAATTTCTGCCTCTCTGTTTTCAGTCTTTTTTAGCTGTAGTGCTCAAGACAGCGGAAGCTAAATATTGTGTTTGAGTTGTTGGGTGCCAAAGACAGCTCCGGCTGGATGGTGGCTACACTTGCCCAGTTTTTCCTGTGAGGATCATCCTCCATTTGTTCAGGTGGTTCCCACCATAGTAGCTCCTATAACATACAACTCAAATCAAGGGTTATTCTCCCCTAAAGTCAAATCTCCTTGAGTTGCACGCTTGATTTCATCACCAAGTGCACCAAGGTCCTCTGCAATCCCACAAATGTGTTTGCCAGAGGGAGGAGCAACCCAGCTGGTTAACAATCCAGTCACTTCCATATGTGGACTGTGGGGACCTGTCTCCTTTCAAGGTCTATGGGGACTTTGCTTGTGCGGGGCCAGGTCAGATGTGGGGGATTCTTTACATACACTCAATACAAGTTGAGTTCTCCAGTTTACTAATTTAATAAATTTCAGTTTAGTTTACTAATTTCAGCAAAACTCTTTGGAAGAATTTGACCCAGGTAGAATGGAAAAGTTGTTCAAGGCACTTTGATGTATCTTCTTGGAAGTCTTGAAGCAGAAGAAAAGTAATATTGGTGGATGTAGCAATTTCTGGGAACTTGTGCACTCACCTGTATTATTACATTTCAGTCTTTAATTTATCAGGGAGTATTTAAAGACAGGTTTCTGACAGAATTCTGCCAGCAAACAGAATGTGCCGTTGTCAAATTTTTGTTGTTCAAAAATATCCAGTAGGTGGCACARGTACACAAGGAAGTTGCACAATTCTTTTCTTATCGGCGTTCTTTTATGTTTGATTGATTGCAAGGATTCTAATTCAAATGTAATTATTTCGCTTTCGTTTCCTTTACTATGCTATGAAGCTTACTACTACAATTTTCGGGTTACAGTTTGTATTTTGTAGGATAGCAAGAAGTTATTACTTTGAAACACATAGCTAAAGCTCTAAAAGCTTCATCCATGTGTAAGTCACAAGTGTGGCTCATTTGAGACTTCGGGAATGATGAGGAGGTTTTCACTTCCACTTTTCTTGTCATTTCACCTTTCCTAGCAAAATGTCTACATGTTGAGTACATACTTTTTCTCACTGTCTTCCTTACCAGTGTCCCTGACGAAACTAAAGTATTTAGTTTTCTATGAAAGCATGCAAGGAAGTATACAGGAAGGAATTTGGGTTATAATTTTACTTTCCGTTTAACTGATCACAAATGGAACACATTAATTATGAGGAACAGAGAAAATCTGTAGTGTCTTATTGCAAATATACAGTCAAGGCATATTGTCTATCTACTGATTTCATATTTATCACTTATTTTTATATATATATGCGTTTTCTCAGATTACCAAAATAAGGAAAAAAAAAATTCTTTTAGTATTATGCGATCAGTAAAGCTTTGAGAAAGAATAGTGCCCATTTAGATCAGCATGTCTCTACAATGTAAGTGCACCATGTTTACATTGCATTTACGCTATCCAGGTCTACTTACTTCAGATGCTTCTTTGTCTCCGAATACATTATTAGATCCCATTCTTCCTGCAAAGGGACGTTCAGATATGATAGCTGTATTTCATCATTTTACATAACAAAAGAGCTCATCTAGTTCTAAGGAAGCCAGACATTGTGAGAGAAAATAGAACTAAGAAGATCCCTGAAGAGCTACCTTTAAGTCCTTCTGTGAGAAAACTTGATCATATGAGTAAACTTTGTGGACTCCCATTGTAATTGGAAAGCTTCAGAGACGAGGCTGTAAATGCAATTTGTGCTGGCCCCCTTGAGCAGCAAAGGCACAAGGACTACTCAGTTTAATCACAGCAGCAGGCTTGTAAAAATGTGTTGCTAAAACAGAACCCGGTCTCAAGTATCATGTTGCTTGGCTTGTAAAAATGTGAAGACAGCTATCATACTGTTTTTAATTTACTCCCTTGGCCTGTAACTATGATAGTTCCTGTAACATTGTGTCAGTAGTGCTTCCTTTCAGAATACCAACATGAGATACCACTGTGGTGACAGCGGCTGCTGCTGCTGCATTTGTCCTTTCTTTTCTTTTCTTTTCTTTTCTTTTCTTTTCTTTTCTTTACTGGCATCTGAATGTCAAATGATGGGTTCCTTGGAGAGCATGCCTGAAACCATATCTATATTTTAACTTACATTACTAGAGCTAAGCTCCTCCTTTAATAATTAGTGTCTGAATATGATAAGTTTTAGAAATTAATGCAATGGTGTATTTTATGGTTTTGTTGGCTTTTTGTGGTTTTTTGGTTTGGTTTTGGTTCTTTTTTTTTCTTTGAGAAGAGGAGGTTTGGTTTAGTTTTGCAAGAAATATAGCTCTTTGAGCAAGAAGAGAGCTAAGAATCACATTAGAAGATTCTAGACTTCAACTTTGTTTCATTATTAATTTTGCTGTTAAATAAGGAAACAGTCACACAGTTGACTAAAACAGGCTTTCTACATAACTTGTATTTGCCTTAAACTCCTGAAAAAATCTTCATTAAAATAAGAAAATACAGTCAGGTGATCTGTGCATTAGCAGTTATAAACCTCAGCTTCACAAAACTGAAACCATATGACAGCGCCTAATAAGTTTAATTTCTTCCATGATGCTTGCTAGAATAATGGAATTAGTTCATAACTTGTATGCTCAAATATTGCTGAAAACAAAGCACCTCAGTACCCAAAAATATATCTTGGTGGGGTTTATTTTTGTTTGTTTGGGGTTTGTGGTTTTGTTGATTTGTTTCTGTTGTTTTGGTTTTTTCCTTCTAATTGGAGGGTTGTCTAAAATACACATATTTGAAATAGAAAAAAATTTGGAATCAGATGTGAAGTAACATAAATCAATGTTTTGGTTTAATGCTAGGATGCTAAATCAGTTATTTAATGCCTTATTTATGGAAAGACTTGTTAATATGGGAAGAGTTCTTCCTAATTTGAAGAGGTTTAATTGAAAAATACCTTTAAAAGGAGGAATTTGTACTTGAAGTGTTTTCTACACTCAGAGATTAAAACCCCAACTACAGAAAAGTTCAGTAAACTAAACCTTATTAAATTGATAACTTTCCTAAAAAAAAGTGTGTAAAATTGCTAGGTTATTATTTAAATATATTTCAAACTCATTTTTCATGCATGTCTTGCGATGGCTCCCAAAATTACTTGGTGTTTGCCAAGAAAATGTGACGGAAAAACACATTGTTATCCATCCTCATCAGTCCTTCAGGAAACAGGTAGTTGCTAGATTTTTTAACAGGTTCCAAGGAAGTGTTTTTACCAGTCACGAACAAATTCTTCAGCTAAATGTTTTCCTGACATGAGGATTAATTACTACTAAATTACTTCTTATGAGAAAACAATAGCATTAAGTGTTAAATATTTTCGCCACTGTACAATATAACGTCCCACCTGGCAGTGCAGCTGCACAAAGTTTTGACAGTTTTCTAAAAAATCTTATTTGCAGCCCCTAACCACTGTGGGTATTTTTGTTTGTTTGTTTGGGTTTTGCTGTTTCATTTTTTGTGGTTTGTTTGTTTGTTGTTGTTGTTGGGGTTTGTTTGCTTGCTTTTGTTTGTTTTTTTAATGTTTGTTTGTTTGGGTTTTTTTTTTAATGTTAGGGTTGGAAACATTTCAAATCTTAATTTTCAACCCTTTTATTTGTGTATGTTTCTATAGTACATTGCTCTCTGGGATAGTCACTGTCAGAAAGAATCAATGTAGTCCTAGAAAATTTGAGATTTTGGATGGGTCTTCTTCATGTCATCTTACAAATAGAGGCCAAATACTACTTGAATAGTAAAATGTAAATATTAATAAATGCCAACCAAGTTTTACAGATAGTAGCATTTGACCTTGATCTAGTGTATACCTTAATTGTATGTTGTATGTAAACAGAGATTTTTGAAGTTGAAATGTTTAATTATCCTTAGGACAATCTAATTTACCAGCTCAATTTGTATCTGAGGAAATGCCTATCAAATAGAATATTTTTTTAATAAGTAGTTTTGGTTTCTACTGAATTTTTTGAGCTAGCTTTTCCAAGTAATAATGAATAAAATGAGTGAGTTCTCCCAAAAATTGTCATGTTGGTATGCTGAATAAAGTAATGTTAGTATTTTAATTTTCATTAATTTATGTTGCCTTTGTCACTATACAGACAAACTGAGTCAGGTCAGAGTTATCCCAGAGCTCTCGAGTGCAGGTCTTTGCTCTTTCCTTTCTCTGGTGACCAGCACTAGGAATTGCCTCAGGAACTGTATAGCAACTGAGAACCCTCCTGTGGTGTCTCAATGCTGGTGACAGGAATATGGTGAAAGCACCATCTTCTCCTACTAGTTGTGGCTCTCACTGACCACTCTGTTGAATCAGTTTCATTGAACACAATGACAGAGACTTCAACTGGTGTCAGGTTTTTCCTAGTGTCCTCCTACTAAAAATAGGAGAAGGAATTGATTAAAATAATCAGAGTTAGATGGAGTAGATTTATTGTAGTCAAATGAAACCTTTGCTAATGTGAAATAGTCAGATTTCCCAGATGAAGCACTGGCTGTCATTTCTTTATTGAATGTGAGTTTAGTAAATATGCCAAGAAAAACTCATTGCTTCATGTGGCAGTGCCATAATACACTTCTAAAAATCCTTTCAATAAACAAGACTGAAAGGATTTTTAAAATTATATTAAAAAAAAAAATTCCAGGGGATTTCTAGAGGGGTGTGGTTTTTAGAGCAGGCTTTATTTTCATCAAGTGGTGATAAAATAATGATAGGTTTGTTTGATCAAGGCTGATTTTATATAACATGTATCATAGTGATACAGTGACTTTCCATCTTTTCCCATCACTCATAACAGGAAATTATGAGACACTAATAATATACTGAGACAAAATGACCATGGCTAGGTTTAAATCCAGCCCACTAATTTTTCTCTTTCTGATTGCAAAGTGGCTGAAATTTGTATTTAAAAGACATCAGGTGAATTTTAGTTTCCTCATAAACAAGGTACTCTAGAGAATCAGCAGACTTAATGGACAGCTGCTGCAGGATGCCATGAGTATGTAAATTTGGCTACTTGGACCAAACCTTGGTCATCCTGGTAGATTAATAGACAGGATAGACCCTGAATCCTGAGAAGGTTTGTAGTGAAATGCTCATAAATAAAATGAAAAACTGTTGCTTTTTCCATTAGCGGATGAAGGAGAAGGGTGTGCATGTATATTCTGTAGTTAGATTACTACAAAAACTGCATAATCATACACCAAAAACAGGATTAAAAGACTGACAAGGAGTTTAACTGAAGAGAATAGGACTTGTGTTCACTCTGCGATAAGTTACCAGTGAAGAAGTACAAGTTAATATCTTTGAAATAACCTGAATTCATCAAGAGGGAACTTGCAGAACAAGCGCTGGAGGAATCCCAGTCACCAAGAATGGATCACTATAGGTCATACATTTTGTTACCTGTGGCATAAATTGTGTAGGGTTCACACATGTTCTATTACATGTGTGTAATAGATGTGAAAATTAGGGTTACACCTAGCTCCTAACTGGGAATAAGAGTTGGAAACCTAAATGGGGTTTCCAGATTATCAGTAATTTCCTACCCACTGCTGGCCAAATTGCATCCATTTCTAGCTTGTGTGTGTTCGCCATCATTAGTGAATTATGGAGTTGCCAGTCTCAGTGTCAAAGGTGCTTTGCTTCTGCTTCCAACCTGAGAGGTTTAATTTGACAGAACAAACTATATCATGGCACAGAGAAGAGAAAGGAATCAGAAATAGCGTTATTTTCCAGTCCTTTGTCTTGTCTCAGATCCATACTCTTGAAGATAAAGACACTATAGGACCATCACCTCCTCCCCTGTCATAGATTCAGTGACCATTGCTAATAGGCGTATCACTCAGAACTGAGAAGAAACTAGGGTTGGTATCTATATTTTAATAAAACTGCAAAGACATGCCTAGTGTTTCATTAAACACTTCAGTTTGACTTCCTAGCCTCAGACAATGCTTTTACTGGCACTGATGCTTGCTCCAGTGAACTAGGAAAACACAGAGAAGAGCGCAATTTGTGTTGTTTGTTTGTTCTACTGTTCCAGCTGGATTAAGCGAAATTATTCTCATCTCAGTGGCTTGCTGCAGACATAAAGGAATGTGGTTCTTACTCTGTTGAGAAACAAGAACATTGCCTCTGCTCCAAAATCTCTCTTTTTTCTCCCTTATGCATAATGTGTTCCTCCAATATTTAGTAAAGTGAATCATAAATTTTTCATGCTCTTCAGTGGGTATATTCATATATAAAATTACTACTACGCTTGTCATGAAATTGTAATAGGACATAGCACTTATCACAGCTGTGGACTTTTTCCTAACCATCTGAATCTCCAGGTGTGCCCTTGAATTGACAATAACAAGGTGATGTGCTACTGTTATACCTTTACTGTATTTTATAATGTCACTGTCTGCAAAATAGTTTCATAGGAAAAAGTCAATATAGATTCCTGTTTCTACATTTTTTTCAAGATTCACATGTTTGTACATGTTATGAATTTCATGTGAAAGCATATAAAGCATAGGTGCATAAAAGATATATAAAGATCCATTAACTTTAGGGATTAAAATGTTAAATTTCAAGAAAGTAATAGGACCTTTTATAGTTCAGATTAATAAAAATATTCTATAAAATTAAAAGCAAAGCTTTTATGTTGTTGAACATCGTTTCTGGCTGCTTAATTATTTCTGTGACAGTGTAAATCATGATAACCTGTAATTAGAATACTTCCATTCTATTTGCAAGAAAGGAATGAATGACAAATATAACTCCTCTGCCTTATGGAAAATTCACACATACCTGTGTTTTTCTAGTTTCACACCCTGACTGCCCCCTTCCCTTGCCCCCTTCCAACTTGGAATTCCATTATCTTTGTTTAATATTTCTCAAAATAGTCACCAAGGGTGCAGATTATTTTATACAGATCATCAGCAGAAAGCCCTTTATTGCCACTGCATTTTTCATGTAATTGGAGGAGGAACACAGACAAAAGGAATCCTGGGTTATGTTTGGGACTACCTATTCTCTCTCTGCTACATCTGTGTAGTTGTGGCTCTTGGCATCACGGTTAAATGGACTTCTGCTGCCATTTTTTCAGATCCTCCAGAGGACATTTGGGCTACTCAATGACTTCCAAATGTCATTATCTTGTTGGAATAGTTTCATAGGACTTTATCTTCACAGGTGTGTTTTTAGCAACATTATATTTTATAAACTCCAGAACAGAAGAAAGTGATTTGGAAGAAATAAATGGATTTTGAAGTGTACTTTGTTACCTGATTTCTATTAGTCTGTTTAGGCATTGGATGTTTGGGGCGAGTGGTTGTTAGGGTTTTCCTTTATACTGACAACTAATACTGCAGGTGATGCAGTGAATCTGGTTTTTAACTATTCAAATTGCATGTTTATTGTCACCATATCACATTTGTACAATTCCTGCAATTTTTAAAAATATCTTAAGGAAATCAATAATAAAAGACTTTTTCATTTTTAGTATAGACATCTCGGGAATAGACACACACACTTTCTAGTGATATACTGTTTTCTGATGTGAGAAGAGAAGAATCTGTTTTTTCTCATTTTTTTCTTAAAAGTGTATACATTCATCTCTAATCTGCCAAGAATGAAGTATGGAAATGTTGCTAGTTAGTAAACTACTGTCCTTCCTGTAGTTGCTACTTCTGCCCTTGTGGTTAAGAGAGTTTGCAGTTTTGAGACCAGATTTAGGTGTTGAGTCTGCAGAGTTTTGGTTCCTACCTCACTTATATCCACCAGCTTTTGGACGAATCTAGGCTTAACCACAGAACTTTAGTACAGAGCCTCTTCAAAATATGATCTTGTCATATTTGCACATGGCATTATATGTAAAAAATATGCATTGCATAGGTATTAGGCTTAGCATCTATTTGTACACCACAACATTTTTGCTTTACCTGAAATTACTACAATTCTTATCTGTAAAGCAGCTAATGCCTAAATCAGGTAAAAGCTGAATCTCACAGAACACATTGTGAATCACTGATATTCAATGAAGTGGATTTTGCCTGGGAATGGGCGATATTAAGCAATGATAGTTAGTGATGCATTTTTTTTCTTTTAAACAATGAAATTTCAAGACTATAGCGGTGCCAATTTAGTTGTCAAAATGTAACATCTTTTGAGATTTTATCATTTCTTTTATTTATACTTTCTTATTTTTAGCAAAAATATTTGTCTTTAAAATTTGAAAATTACAGTCTTTATATATTTTGGTCTTCAATTTTTTACCCTTATCTCTAGAAATAACTTCAGAAATAAATTTACCAAAATATTTTATTCTCTTTGAAGTTCCAATTGCCAAAAGCAACCACATAAAATTTTAAGTTGGAATGTCTATTGTGGAAAGCCATATAAAAAAGAAATGAGGCCTAGAACCCCCAGGAACAGTCATGGCCGGTGAAGCTGTGCATGTAATGGGGGAAAAAAACACTATTAACATTGTCATTATGTTTAATAGAAGTGCTTAGCTCAGTTCCCACCATAGAGATGAAAGCAAAAAAAATAACCAAGTTAAAAGACATGACTGATAACCAAATACTTTGAACAGTAATTTCATGTTATTTTTTCAAATTTAAAATTGAAAAGCATAATTGAAAAGCGTAATTGAAAACCGTTGCACAGCTAACTTAATTTTCAGCACTGGACTCTAATCCAAGATCTGTAAATGGACAAACAACACACATTTTTAAACATTTAGAAAGGTTCAAGTGCATTGCTGGTGAAAACCCCTGGACTCTGAAAACGTCAGAAAAAGACAGTGGCTTCCGAGAAGTAAAAATGAAATGCAGTGCAGTGAAAAAAAACTACTATGTTTGGCAGTGGTTTTCAGAAGAAAGCAAGCAATTTTGGTTACCTCAAGCTACAGAGCGATAATAAAAATGGTCTCAAGTCTTGAGAGGTTTGAAAAACACAGCAAAATGTTGCCCTTGTACAGGTGGTCTTAACTTCTATTCAGAGAGCTTGTTTCTCTGCATGAATAGACACAGTACCATGGTTCCAGCTGCCTTGCTGAAGCTGAGGCCGATTGTTCACTTGTTCATTCAAACTTCTATTGAATAGTTCTGAGGATGGTGCAGAATTGCATTGTCATCCTGTTTTCAAAATGTTGTTTGCTATGTAAAAATAAATTTGGGGGTGGATAGTATTTAAATGTCCTAGATAATGTCCGCCTTATGAATTTATCTTGGATCTTTTATGTTACACTAATAAGACAGCAAAAGCATGGTAATGTTCCATATCAAATGAGAACATATGGCTTCAGTACATTACATTTCTTTTAATGTTATTCAATTTTTACGTTGCCCATGTGCTTAATGGAAGTTAGAGTGATAGTAGAAGCAATGGTCCTTTTTTACTTTGATTTGGACTTTTAATATTTTTATCAAGTAAATCAATTAAAGTTACTAGAAGGCAAAGAAAAAAATTATAAATGTCCTAAATATAGAAGAAAACATGTAATAAAAATCTGTTATCTAGTAGAAAGAAATTATATATGTGCACTTACAAGTCTCTGTAAGTTGGTTTTTACAGAGGGAATGGAGAGAAACTAAGGAAATACCCATTTGTTTTTCCACTTAGACAAATTATCTTCCTACAGTCATTAACCAAGTAGACATATGGCATCATTTCACAGAAGAATTTATGTATGGCAAATTATTCATCAATTCCCTCTGAATTCAGTTCCTGAAACATTCAGCACAAGTCTTCTGTGAGCTATTTCAAAAGAAAAAAATGTAAAAGTATTTTCAGAGGCCATGATGATTTATTCTGAGGAATAAATGAGGTATATTTAGAAGTAATCTTATTCTTTGGTTTTGGTTATTTTGGGGGGTTTTTTAGTGGAATTTTTAGAAGAACTACTCAGATGAGGTATCTATGTGATATGAAAGGTCATGAGGAGGGCTGAAAACTGTCTAAGAAAATCATTATACTTTTGATCTGAAGATAGCAATAAACTGCTGGCTAGTATCACAAGTAGTCTAGAACGATTTTAGGTAATCCTGTCATGCTTATCCTTCCACTAAATTAAATCTCTAAGGGGGAAGGAGATTAAGGCAGATAGACTGGAGTCCAGAAGATGGTATTCAGAAGGCCAGGTACAGATTCTTTCTATCTATTTCAAATTCTGTGAAAATTTTGACTGTCTAATGATAAGAACAGATACTTTTAGAAGCCCCGTTGTGCTCTGGTTGTTTGAAACCACATGAATTCCTGTCTGAAAATTCAGACAAAATACAGGTGTTTAAGAGATCATGAAATAATATTTCGCATAGTGACAGAGTTCCTTGTCTTAATTCCTAGATAAATCTTGAACAGTCAATATTTAATTTTTAGCAATATTCATAGTGGTAATTTTATTATGGTTTTCTTGACTCATTTCTGTGAAGAAGCAGCGGTAAGATGGAAGTAAATGTCAGAGCCAAAGGCTTATTTGATTAAACTATGGCAACAGCATTAATCTTCAAAAGGAAATCAAAATAATAGAAGGATCTGGATGGACCTGGAGATTGATAATTGGTTATAAAGCTTTTGACCTTTGAGCCGGTAGTTCAGCTTCAAGCTAAGTCAGTAGTGACTGAAAATCATTACTCTCTGATAGCAATGCAACTGCTATGTGAAATGGGTGATTGGTTTCATTCCAGTTTCTAGTGAACAGGTACTCACATTGTAAATATAGACACTCCCATTGTCAGGGGTTTAAGGAAGAAAAGGATGAGAAAGCTTCTTTACTTGCTGATCTTAGGAAGTATTTTGGGAGGTAAGGGATGAGAGAAGCTGCAGTCCATTGGCACATTGAATGCATCAACACCTACCATCAGGCTCTTGTTAAGGAAATAAAGCCTCCTATTTTGTCCACATGATATTTCTCGTTAACCTCAATAAAAGTGAAAGTTTTTTATGTAAAGAAACTCTGTACACCTTTATAAAGACACTCCTCATTCTCGTGGATTGTTTTCACTATTTTTAGTTGGAAACAATGTGTAGCAGTAGAGTTTTGGGGGTTTTTTTGTCACTTGTAATTCACAGAAAAACTGTTATTCAAGTAGTTTATATGAATCTATTTGACCTTGGAGTTGTACTTGACCTGTTTTGAGTCAATGGATGACTCATACCTGAATTGAGTTGCTAAAGATTTGTAACTGCTTGTCTGTGTTGGATTGTGTTCTTCCTCCTTAATTGGATGACCTGATGTTAATAATTAATGTCACTCGAAACCAGCATAATTTAATCCTATAAGAAATAATTTAGGTTTCTGGCAATCTCAAAAACCACAGAGTTATATTAAAATCTTGGAGCATTACAAACTTGGCAGTGCTGGGTTAACAGCTGGACTTGATGATTTTAAAGGTCTTTACCAACCTAAACAATTCTATGATTTCTCCTCTTACTCTTCTAAGTAAAACTTAGTTGTATTTATCATCCCCTTCACCATCCCTTTCCTTTCATTCTTTTCAACTGTGAAGAATGTGGCAATGTTGCTCACACAGGCATACTTCCTGACTTCCTTTTGGTTTGCCTGTTTCTTCAATCTGAGTCCTCAGCAAACCAGGAGGATGTTCTATTGCTTCAGCAAGCTTGCATTGCTATGTCTTTTATATGATTTATGCTTAATTTAATAATTCTCTATTCTTGCCTGTTTTTCTATCACTTTTTCTTTTAAATGCCTTTAAATTTATAGTTTGGCTGTCTGCTATGCATTGTCCCTAGAAGGTATCAGGTTCCTTTTCTTTCAAATACAGCCACCGTGCCTCACCTGAAACTCCCCCCAAGCCCCCAGCATGTAAGGTGTGTAATTAATCCCTCTCTCATATTTCTATAGCTAGTCCAACTAGTAGGCTTGACTAGTAGAGATTTTTGTGTTCTACAGTAAACAAAACAGAGGAGAGAGTAAAAATAACWTTTGTTCATATTGTTATAAAACTTATATTAAAAAACAGTGATTAAGAGGTTGCTGCATGCTTCATTCCATGGAGAGAAAGCTGGTTTAGAAACCCACTGGACTTGTGTAGGGTCCTTTTGAATACTTTCAGATGTGTCTTTGTAAAATACAAAATGCTAAAAGGGTGAAAGATATGATCATTTTACAGCATATACTGCTCATTATTTTAGTGTAATGAGTGCATCTTGCTTAGACTGMCAGCAATGTCAGGAAACAGCCTCCACCTACTGCAGGCAGAAGAAACAGGGAAAACACAGGGGTGGATGCAAAGACTTACCCTGAAGTGCTGCAATTTGTGAAAGCTTTAATACTGAATTCTGTCACAGGAATCTCAGAGTTCAGCAAAGGAGTTAGTGCTGCTTGTTTTAATATTGACTTGCGAATGAGTAAACATGAAAGCATTATTAGCTGTACATTGTTGCATAATTGTGTTGGAAGCATATTTATCAAATAAGCCCAGAAGGAAATGTTGTTCTTTACAAAATTGGCTATTATGGTTTTGAAGAGTGTGTTTACTGCCAAATTTCTGTAAACACATTAGTGCAGTAAAATGTAAAAATAGGAATATTGAAAAGTGCAGGGAGAAGTGAGGCCTTTCAGTCTATGATTAAGTTCTTTCTGAATGACCTTTTTGGGGGGCGTTTCTTGACTGAAAAACTTTTGTTTATGAAGAATAAATGTTGATGTAAAGGGAAAGTGGGAAAAACACCAAAAATGTAGGCCCAGATGCCAACTTCACAAATGATGAATCATCACCTTCATTAGCAGTTGTGATCCACCTCTCCCCAGTGCGGGGAAGGGAGCAGAGACAGAAAAGCATTATGAAATTCAGTCCACCTACAAAACCAAAAGAGAATATGAAACCATAATTTCATGCAGTACAATTTAGGTGACTTTCAGCTAAATGTTATACTTTGAAAAATATCTGTAAACGAAAGTGAATGATATTTCACCAAATATGTGCATTCAGTATCACTTGGTACTTCCTGCAGTTTTACAGATGATAACAATCCTGACAGCCTTAACTTTGTTTTGTAAATGTGTTCAAAAAGTTCTCTGAATGCAAATATATTCCAGGGTACTCAAATGGCACTATAGTTTCCAGTCAAGCTCCTCAGGTTAAATGATTAATGCAAACTGTATATTACAGTTTTCATGCTGTACTTTTCTTCCAGCTAAGTAAACTGGGCATTTGCAGAACAGATTTTTCAAATTTAATCAATGGAGCTGAGAAAAAATCGATTGGGTTTACAGAACCACTCCAGTCCTTATTTGCAGTAAGAGTCATTGTGATCTCTTTCTCTTTGCCAATGTTTTTGGTAAGAGGTGCCAAGCAATAAATAACTAGGGCTGTATGCTGCATTTTAAGAATATTTTTAAGGAAACAGGAACTTGCAGTGCTAACACCAAGAAGTTGAATTMTTCTTTTTTCTCCTTGGCTTTCTGAATTTCTTTATTTCTTTCTACATCAGCAGACTCTAGACCCCTGCAATGTGTATAGACCTGGGTCCATGTTTCAGGTGCTCTTTTGAACTGATATTGAGTGTTATTGATCCATTAAGTTAATATTGTTGCTATCAAATCCAATAACGTGAAGAACTAACCATGAGAAAGAGCAAGTTGTTTTGTTTTGGACTTTTATTTTCTTTTAGCAGTTTCTGCAACAAAAGAAGTTTGTACAGTGTTGGGATTCTTCTCCTCTTGGACTGCTTCTTTTTGTTTGTGAGGTTGTTCTTTGGTAGGTATGCTAAATTTTTAGTGTAAGGACCACAAGAAAATTCTTAAAAAGAAAAGGGAATGTGGTTGGTTTGTTGTTTGGAGTAAAGCATGCAATTCAAATCCTGCTGGCCTTAGCAAGAAAGTCAAAAAGAATTCTTGTGTTAAGTGCGTAGGTTTAGCTCTGGTGCTGCCTTCCCCACAAATATGGTGAATTTAAAGGGTAAAATAGATCATCGTGTCCATGTGGTCTGAGTATGTGAATAGTACCAGTTATTGCAATGGGAATCAATCGCTCCCACAGTAAATTCATTCTCAGTGAATAGAATGTCTTGGGCAYAACAAATTTGTGGTGAATGGTACTAATCATTTCAAAATTCAATTCAACTAATTATTGAATAAGTACTCCTTCCACTGAAGTTAAAGGAAATGCTATGATTCCCTCTCTTTCCTCCCATCTGCCCAAAAAAGATCTTGTAAATTCTGAAGGTACCAAAAGTACCTTCATTCAGTATTAATTCAGTGGAGGGGAGTGAAAGTACTGTAAAACAAGTTCTATATTTATAAATATGCAATTGATGTTGTGGTATGCTATTAGCTTTTCCTTTAATGTTTCCTTGAAGTATGGAAACTTGGGTTATTAATGTCTGTATAAATGGCTTATTCTCCTCTGCATGCATAATCCACTTGCAACTCCCGAGTTTGTACATTTCTAAAAGCCTTAATTTAATATAATCTAATGGTTTGGCACAGAATGGGTATTATGTCTCTCCTTAGCCTCTTGTCTTGGATAAGAACACTGGCTGGAGTATGAAAGAAGGCAAATAAAGAGTCACCAGCTCAGCTGTTTGTCTTCCC